>JAWDJE010000003.1:177307500-178507500 GCA_035047345.1 Bradypodion ventrale
AGAATCCACTCTTCTTGGTATTTTATGACCTGGAAAAGGCTTTTGATTCTTTCCGAGACCTGCTACTGGGCTGTGCTGAGACGCTTTGGTTGCCCTGACTGTTTTGTAGATCTGGTTCAGGCGCTTCATGATGGCATGTATGGGGAGTGTTCTCCATCAAAAAACATATCAGATGCCTTCCCAATCATCCACGGATTGAAGCAGGGTTGTGTGCTTGCTCCAACCTTTTTTGCCCTCTACTTGGCTGGTATGCAGTATGAAACATCTAATAACAACACATGCATAAAGATTGAATACTGCTTTGACAGAGGACTCTTTAATTTGGCTAGACTAAGCTCTAGAATACTAACCAGGATAACAGAAATGTAATGTGCCAATGATACCACATCACTTGCTCTCACACCTAATGAGCTGCAACAGTCAGTCAACTGTTTCAAGAATGCATGTGATCATTTTGGCCTCAACATAAATGCTCAGAAAACTGAAGTACTTGCATAACCTGCCCCAAGGACAGCCCTTCCAGAGTTCAGTATTACCATTTCAGATTCGACATGGGACCAGTTTTCTTATCTTGGTAGCATCCTGTCTACACAATGCACCTGTGAACAGGAAATGGTGAAGAGAATTGGTGCTGCCCATTCTGCCTTGGGGTTTCTATCACACTGTCTTCATGAACAAAGATTTAACTGTTCATGCAAAGCTCATGGTATACCAAGCTGTTGTTACCTCAATGTTATTGTATGGCTGTCAAACATGGACTCTCTATTGCCAAGACATCAAAAAGCTTGAGCACTTTCACCAACTGAAGCTAAGGTCCATCTTGAACATCAGGTGGGATGATTAAATCTCCAACATTGCAGTTCTTGAGAAGGCACATGTAAATAGCATTGAAGCTTCCATCATAAGAACATAAGAACAGCCTTGCTGGAACAGGCCAAAGCCCATCCAGTACAGCATTCTGTCTCACACAGTGGCTCACCATTTGCTTCAGGGTATTTCCAAGCAGATGCCTTCACCTGCATAGGATTCACTGGAAATGGCATTGAGAGATATCCTGCCTATCTCTCCAACCCGGAGGTTGTCCTTAGGTATCCATAATTATAGCCATTGATATGCTTGTCCTCCATGAACTTGTCTAATCCTTTCTTAAAGCTGTCAAGAGTGACAGCTGTCACCACTTCTTCTGGCAGGGAGTTCCATAGACCAGTGATCCTCTGGATGAAAAAGTATTTTCTCTTATTTGTTTGAGAACTAGTACCCAAAAGTTTCATGGAGTGCCCCCTAGTTCTAGAGTTGTACAATAGGGAAAACAGTTTTTTCTTATCTAATTTGTCCACACCGTGCATGATTTTATAAACTTCAATCAGGTCACCTCTTAGACGCCGCCGTTCAAGAGTGAAGAGGCCCAACCATTGCAGCCTCAGATGGTAAGGAAGGTGTTCCATTCCCTAATCATTCTGGTTGCCCTCCTCTACAATTTATCCAACTCCATAATATCCTTCTGGAGGTATGGCGACCAGAACTGTACACAGTATTCCAGATGGGGCCCCACCATAGATTTATAAAGAGGCAAAATGACACTTGCTGACTTATTTTCTATACCCTTCCTAATGTTCCCTAGCGTTGAGTATGCTTTTTTCACTGCTGAGGCTCACTGGGTTGACACCGTCATTGAGCTGTCCACCAGGACACCAAGGTCCCTTTCCTGGTTTGTCACAAAGAGTTCAGACCCCATCAGTTTATAAATGTAATTGGGGTTTTTCCCCCAATGTGCATCACTCTGCACTTACTAGTCTTGAAGCTCATTTGCCACTGTTTTGCCAACTCCCCCAGTGTCAAGAGATCCCTCTAGAGTTCCTCACAATCTCTCACAGTTTTCACTACTCTGTATAATTTAGTGTTGTCAGCAAATTTGGCTACCTTGCTATTTACTCCTACTTCTACATCATTTATGAAGAGGTTGAAAAGCAGGGATCCTAGTACTGAACCTTGGAGGAGCCCACTCTTTACTTCCTTCCACTAGGAGAAGTGTCCATTTAGTGCTACCCTCTGTTTCCTGTCCCTTAGCCAGTTGCTGATCCAGGACAAGACCTGTCCCTTTATTCCATGACTGGTAAGTTTATTCAAGAGCCTTTGGTGCGGGACCTTGTTAAAAGCCTTCTGAAAGTCCAGATAATCAATGTCAACTGGATCCCCCTCATCTACATGCCTGTTGACACACTCAAAAAATTCCAACAGATTAGTGAGGCATTAGTTGCCCTTGCAAAAGCCATGTTGGCTCTCCTTTGGCAGCGCCTTCTCTTCTATGTGCCTATTAATCCTATCTTTTAGGATGGTTTCCATCACTTTACCTGGGACACATGTCAAACTGACAGGTTGGTAATTTCCTGGAACACCCCTGGACCCTTTTTTGAAAATTGGTGTTACATTCACTACCTTCCAGTCATCAGGCAAAAAGCCTGATTTGAGGGAAAGATTAGATATTTTGGCTAGGAGATCAGCAATTTCATCTTTAAGTTCCCTGAGAACTCGTGGATGGATGCCATCTAGTCCTGGTGATTTGTTAGCATTTAGTTTAACAAGACATGCAAAGACCTCCTCCCTGGTTATTGCTATCTGGCTTAATTCTTCGGTTTCCCTCCCTATGAAGATAGGCTCTGTTTTGGGCATGTGGTCTCTGTCTTCTTCAGTGAATACTGAAGCAAAGAGTTCATTGAGTCTCTCTGCAATCTCTGTTTCCTCTTTAATAACCCCTTGCCTTCCATTGTCATCTAATGGTCCAATGGCCTTCCTAGTTGGGTTCTTACTTGTAATGTACTTAAAGAAGTGTTTGTTATTTCTCTGAGTGTTTTTAGCTGTACGCTCCTCAAAGTCTTGCTTTGCTTTCCTGATTGTTGCCTTGCATTTGTTCTGCCAGAATTTATGTTTCTGCCTTCTGTCGTTGTTCAGACAGGCCTTTCATCTTCTAAATGAGCTTTTCTTGCTTTTGATCACTTCCCGAACAGCTCCTGTAAGCCACATTGGAGTCCTCTTGCACCTGGCAGTGCCCTTTTTCCTTTTGGGCCTCTGTTATTGTTTTTGTAAGCAACCTCAATGCCTCTTGGAGTGTTTGGACTCTCTCAATTTTCCCTTTCAGCTTCTTTTTTACTAATTTGCTCATCTTTTGGGAAATTTCCTTTTTGAAAATTTAAGGTCTCTGTATTAGACTTTATCAGTGACTTGCGGTCTATGATCAAGTTAAACATAATTGAGTTGTGGTCACTGTTCCCTATTGGATCTGTCACATTAACATCTTTTACCAGATTACTCAGGATCAAGTCAAGGATTTTTGTACCTCTAGTTGGGTTTTCAACCATCTGTCCCAGTGAGCAATCATTTAGCATATCTTGGAACTTTATCTCTTTATCATGTGCTGAAAAACAGTTCACCCAGTCTAAGTGAGGGTAATTGAAGTCCCCTATTATAACCAGGCTTCCCTTCTTGGATGCCTCCTTTACAAAATTCTCCAACTGCCAGTCTCCCTCAGGAGTTTGGGTCGGAGGCCGAAAGTATATGCCTACTGTTAGACCATCCTTGTGGCCTGGTACTCTTACCCACAGAGTTTCTAAAAGTGACTCCAAATCACCTAGATATTCCAATTTGTACAATTTTATCATTTCTTTGACATACAAGGCTACACCACATCCTGTTTCTCCCTTCCTATCCTTCCTGTACAGTTTGTAGCCTGGGATAACTGTATCCCATTGGTTATCATCCATCCACCAGGTTTCAGTGATGCCAGTGATATCAATATTTTTATCTATTGCTAAGTATTCCAGTTCCCCTATTTTGTTCCAGAGGTTTCTGGAGTTTGCATACAAGCATTTATATATGCTTTTCTGATACAGTCTTTTGAGTCCAGTTGCATTGTTAGATTTCCTCTTGCATCCTTCTGCTAGAGTGCTGGTGCCTAGCTCCTTGCTCTGCTCAGTAATTTTTGCATCCTCCTCACAACTCAAATACACACTTTCCCAAACCAGATGCTGCTCAGCTCCTGTCAGCTTTCCCCCAGTTATCAGTTTAAAAGCTGCTCTGCATCCTTTTTGATGTTGAGTGCCAGCAATCTGGTCCCATCTTGGTTCAAATGCAACCCATCCCTCCTGAACAGATTTGGCTTGTCCCAAAATGTTTTCCAGTTCCTGATAAATCTGAAGCCCTCCTCTCGACACTACCACCTCATACACGTATTGAGCCTTCTGACCTCTGCCTGCCTGGTAGGTCCTGCACGAGGAACAGGCAGCACTTCTGAATATGCTACCTTGGAAGTCCGGGACTTCAATCTTCTGCCTAACAACCTGAATTTGGCTTCCAGGATTGACCGCTTGGCCTTCCCAAAATCATTGGTACCAACGTGTACCATGACCACTGGCTCCTTCCCAGTTCTCTCTAACAAGCTATCTAGAGTTCTCATGATGTCTGCAACTTTTGCACCTGACAGGCAAGTTACCATATGGTTATCATGTGCATCACAAATCCATCTCTCTGTATTTCTAATTATTGAATCACCTAGTACAAGGAGCCTCTCTCCTGCAATCTGTTCATCTACATGCACCTCATCAACTATATTAAGGGAGAGGACTTCAGTTTGTTCCTGTTGTTTATCTTCCTGTATCTCATCAAGTGTGATGAAGGAGAGATCTTCAGGTGGAACCAGTTGTTCCTCTGTGTGTTCCTAATCAGGTGTGATGAGGGAAAGAGCCTCAAATTGATTCTATAATTTCAGACTCTCTGAGTGATCCTTTGCCCTTCTACTTCTTCGAGTCACATTCCTCCATGCATCTACCTCCTGAGTTAGTGAAATGACTTCTTCCTCAGAACTGTGCCCTGTCTTTTCTTTGTCCAGAATAGTCTGCTCTGCTCTGTCCAAGAACAGCTCAAGCTCCTTAATTTGTTGATAGTTAGATATGTGAGCCTCTAGCTGCTTGACCATCTCTTCTAGTTAGTGCAACCAGCTTGCACTTGCTGCACATGTAGTTCTCCATGTGCTTTGGCAAGATCACAAACATGGCGCAAGTGTTGCAGGTAACTACAGCTGATCCCTCAGAATCCATTTTAACAAGTGCAGTATTCTGGGCATCAAAAATGTACATGTTTACTACCTTTCTATCTAGTAAGAATATATTCTTCCTTTGTTTTTTGTTTGAAATCTCTTGCACCTAATGGCACGCGGGCCTCTAGAGCAGCTCTACTCCAACTGCTAGCATGCCCAAAACTTATCAGTACTCACTTCCTTTGTTTGGCTCTCCTCAGCAGCATCTCTGCTTAAGAACACATACAAAATCATAGGCCATTGTCTTAGATGGATAGGTCATGTCCGCCATATGGACAGTTCTAGGTTTCCTGATCAAATTCTTTATGTACAAGTGCTTGTGGAGCTCCTTTGAAGCATTATAAGGACCAGCTGTAAAAAACCATGAAGGTGTCAGGTATAAACCCACAAACCTGGGAAGCAGGAGCCATAGATCACTCACTTTGGTGCCAAACCTTCTCTGCTTCTACAAGTAAGGAGAACGCTGCAGACTTTAAGAGGCTAAGTGACAAGCACAGAAGCATCATCAAACTCAACCATGCCCTCCACCATCTATTCAGTGTAATGTGTGTGGTTGCATGTTTCATGCCAGGATTGGTTTTTTGAATCACCAGAGACACATCCGTCAACTGTGAAAATGACTTCCAGGAAAAAAAATGTATACTCAAATACAAGTAGCAACTGACGATGACAACTGTCTGTTAGATAGAACAGCAGTTCAGCTGTAGAATTGCAGCCAAAACTGTGCTCACAATCCCCAGATTGATCCCAATAGACTCAAGGTTGATTCAGACTTCCATTGTTTTGATGTTAGTAAGATCAGTACTCAGCTTGTTGGTGGCAAAATGCTAATACTGGAACCCTGGAAAACGATACGTGCGGACAACGTCAATTTCGGACAATGATGCATGATTTTCTGAAAAGTTACCTCCCGGACAATGACGTTACGTCATTATCCGGGGTATCGTGTTTTGTCTCCTACCTGTTCACACTGGTTGGAGATGAAAAAAATCGCCATCTTCAGGTCCCTGTGTCTGGCTCTCTGCCTACCCAGGAGTATCTGGGTGGCTGGGAGGACCTATCCCATGCTGTTTCCACCTTCCTTGCACCTCCCTGGTCTGCCCAACAGCTGAGAAAAGTTGTGGCCACCATCTTGTTTTACAAAAATAAAAAAAATAATATGGTGGCCACAACTTTTCTCAGCTGTTGTGCAGGCCAGGGAGGTGCTAGGAAGGTGGGAACAGCACAGAATAGGGCCTCCTAGCCTCCCAGCCACACAGGGACCTGAAGATGGTGATTTTTTCATCTCCAACGAGCATGAACAGGTAGGAGACCACGTCGTTCTTTTTGTGGGGGTGGGCAGAGGCAGAGGTTAGTCTCTGGGGGAGGCACCTTGGGCTGTTTCTGACCTCCGCGAAGTCTCCCTGCACTGCTCCAAGCCAAAACACCGGGGGAAACTACATCGTCGGCTGCAGATTTTGGCTTGGAGCAGTGCAGGGGAGATTGGGGCAAGGGCAGATCCAGCCTGGATTGCCTTCCTGGAGCCTAATCTCTATTAGCACCCAGGCTAGCGGAGAAGCTGAAATGGTTGGAAAAAAAATTCCATCACCACTGAATTTTTTCCACCCATTTTAGCTTCTCCGCCACCCCTGCCCCCTCTGGGAGGCTCAACATCTGTGCTGTTTCTGACACCCTGCAACCCCTCTGAGTGGTTCTTCAAGGCAAAACACCGGGGAAAACTCCTTCATCAGGTGGAGGTTTTTTCTTGCAGTACCGCCCAGAGGTGTTGTGCGGTGTTGGAAACAGCATGGATAGGTTCCCTTGAGCCTCCCAGAGGGGGCAGGGGTGGCAGAGAAGCTGAAATGGGTGAAAAAAATTCTGTGGTGATGGAATTTTTTTCATCCTTTTCGGCTTCTCCGCCACCACGGGTCTCTGTTAGGCTCCAGGGAGGTGATCCGGGATGTTTCTGTCCCCCCCCCTTACCTGCATGGATGCTGCTAGAATTCAAACACTGCAGCTGACGAAGGAGCTGCTTTCACTTCTAGCAGCATTTCAATTGAAACGGCATTATCCAGGTAATCTCCATAGGAAGCCGGTTTTTGTTTTTTGTTTTGTCTTTATCTGGGGGCTGCCTGGATAATGAAAAAATCCGGTTAACAATGCGACTTGGGGAACCAAGTTTTGTTGTTATCCTGGTTTCCACTGTAATTTGTTCAGAAAGTATTCTAAGTGCTATGAGTTGGTATGTAAGTGTAATTAATATTCCTTAGATAAACACTAGAGTCCACATCATTGCAGTGAAGAATACAGTCCTGGCTTCAGTTTTATCCTAGGCAGGGTGATGCATTTTTGTGTTTTAAAATGTTTCACGTTTGGTTTTCGAATTCCAGCCTTGGCAGCTCATTTTGCCTCCTAAGCTCATAAACTCAAATCAGTCATGGGCAATGAGGACTTTTTTGGGGACAAGAGCCACAAGGAAGATAAGGCGAGGAAGGTTGTGGGACCCTACCCTCTCCCCCCCATAGGGTGTCCCCTCTTGGGGTGGTTCCCAAGAAGTCAGCAGGGAAATTTAAGATCATCCATCTATCCTACCCAGCAGGTGAGTCAGTCAATGACGCCATTCCTTCTGAGATCTTCAGTGTGCAGTACAAGTTTTTCAACCCAGTGGTGCACATGGTCAGTTCCTTTGGGGCTGGTTTTTTTCTCTCAAACAAAAGCAACATCAAGTCAGCAGGAGGATTTTTGCCTATTGGGTTTTCAACTTGAGCAGAGGCTTTATGTAGACAGAGCACTTCCCATGGGTTGGTCAATTTCCTGTGTTTTATTTGAATGTTTCAGTTCCTTTATGGAGTGGGTGGTTGGGTGCAGGTCGGGATCCAAAGTGGTCATCCATTATCTGGATGATTTCCTGATGGTTGCAGGTGGACGGAAGGTGACTTGTCTGAACTTACTGGACTGTCTAAAGGTCTCTTTCAGGGAATTGGGTATCCAATTAGTTGAGAAGAAGACAGAGGGCCCAGCGCAGTGTATCACCTTCCTTGGTATTGATCTGGAAACAATGTGCCAGTCCTCTTGCCTTCCCATGAAGAAGGTCAGGGATTTGGTGGACAGGATTCAGCTAATGTTGGGAAAACACACTTCAGGTTACACTCCAAGAATTTCAAGCATTTGTGAGATCTCAATTTTGCATGCAGAGTAGTGGCTTCTTGGCAGAGTGCTTTTCCAGTGGCTGTGTGAGGTCATAGTTGGCCTTCACAAGCCGTGCTCAGGTTCAAATGTCGCTGCAGATTCATACCAACACAGCAGTGGCATTGAGTTTTGACATCTATTCCCAAAGGTGTTGGTGTTGCAGGACCTGGCCTGAGTCCTGGCATTGGGCAGGGATCATGAGGGATCTCACCTTTCTGGATTTTTTTCCTTTAGTGGGAGCCCTGTGGCTTTGGTCCAACTGGTGGGTTGACTCCACAGTCACTTTTTGATGCTACAAAATGGCCATATTTCAGGTGGTTAACAAGTTGACTTACAAATCCCCCTGAGTTATGACCTTTATTAGAGCTTTCACCTTGCATTGTTTGCAGTCTAACATTATTTTTATTGCTAAGCATATTCCTGGAATGTATAATGATATTGCTGATGCCCTATTCCATCAACCACTTGAGCAGTTCAGGGCACTGGTTCTAGATGCACACTAGGATCAGGAGATGTTCCCTCAGAAGGTATGGAACCTATGAAAATAAGGTCAAGATAGGAAGAATTGCACATGATCAAAAAAATCTGATACTTAATTTCTAATCAGAATTGGTTTTGATTTCTGCCTATCATCTTTATTTTTGTCATTCACATAATTATGTTCTATACCCTTCAACAGGAAGATAGAAGTGAGTAACATCCCCTTTTCATCAGTGCAATGATGAAGAAAAATGTTCAAGTGATTATAGCAAATAATCTTTTTACAACTGCAAATCTGGAAGTCAAATTCTTGTCTTGGTGTCCTCTCTTCTTACTGAATGGCAGATGTTGTCTGGAAATTCAGTAGCTGAGAGAGATTTTTCAGTAGTCTAAGACAGATATCAAATGCTGTCTTTTGTAAGTAAAACAACAACGGGAAATTGAATTTAGCAAATATAGTATCACAAGAACTTTTAGTTCTCCCTGATCCACACCCCCTCCAAAACAGGTTAATTATTCATCCTTGGCACTATGTTCAGTTATATGCAACCTACAATAATTGTGTAAGATCTTTCTCTCTTATTTTATACATACTTTAGTTTATGGTGCAGGAAACCATCTGATATTTTAAACAAATTTCACCTGTTAATCCTCTGATGTTTTATGTGTCTGGATCTTCTACTCTATTACAGGAAATCTGAGGTATGAAGATGTCACAAGTCTCTGATTAAAGTCAGAGCATCTGAACAATGGCTGAAGATTATTTGATAATAAATTAATAATGAAACCAAGCAACTTCCCATGGTACTTAATGGGAAGCTGCCAAAGCAGTCATAAGCAGCAGAGTAATTTTTTTTTAGCTTTCTGCAAAAGCACACAAGTATATTTTGCTCACCATAGTAAATGAGAAAAAATAAGTTAATGAAATTGAAAAGCCAACATTAAAAGCAGGTGCCCTAGGACCCTCCAACCTATGAAAGAGCAGAGGGAAATAGAATACTTTGTGATTAAAAACACAGGCAATATGTCAATGCTTAATGAACAAATGTACTGTGAAACCAGAAGGAAATCTGACAAATTATTTTCACATGATCGGAATGGGAAGTGAAAAATGAAACTTTACTACTTAACAGGAACAAAAGATGCCACTTGGAAGCCTGAATTCAAGCATGTGGCAATGAAAGGTTAGTTAGAAACACATTTATCTCCCACAAATGTGGGTCACAGAGAGAGATCTCCTTCTTATCTGAAATTCAATTGTCATAGATTAAGAAAAGAAACTAGATGAGTCTGAGTGTCTTGAAACCTAGATTTTTCAAATGAATCATTAAACGCAGACTGTGAAAACAACAAGGCCATATGGGTAAATAGTTATTAAAGGAGTGAATTTGTTTCTGTCTGCCTCATTGGAGGATCTTGCGCTCATATTTAGATAAAAGTGATAGCACTTTAGATGCAAGAAGTGGAACAGTACAGCATTTCCTGCATTGTTTAGGCTGTGGAAAGATGTAATTACAGCCTAATATGGGCAGGAATGAAGGATTACTTAATGTTGTGTTTAAACTCACAGCCTTATAATTATGCTGGTGGGATATATATGTGTATTTTCAAAGGACAGATCATAGCTTGAGCTGAATGACAGCTGTTGTTTATTTTCTGCTGTAGTTCATTAAAAAAAGAATGAAACAACAAAAATAATAAACTGTGAAGAAAGTACAAGAACAATAATTGAGAATACTACAAAGGCAAATGGAGAATGACCATATAAATAAGCAACCATGCGAAAGGCAAGTGTTTATTTTATTGATTTGACAAATGTGACAATCTATCCTTATTTTTCAAAGAATTCTCATCAAAGCTCATGAAAGTTGCAACAAGCAGGTCAAACCAAAAATAAACAAAAATTGTAACGGGAAAAATACTGGAATATTAGAACTGAATTGCTGCAGATATGCAGTATTAAAATGAGTGGCATGTCTTCTTTTTAAATATTTTTGGCAAATAAAAAGGTTTTTATCTGTAACAAAAAGATTTTTCCCATAAAATTGTAAGGGCCAGAGCAGGTTTCAAAATGGAGATACCCTGGTTCTGTAAGACTGGAGGGGGCTGGGCTCTTCACTGTGCCTTTGCTAAAGGGAAAAAATGTGCTTGTTTTGAAAAGTGGCCTGCAAACCTTATCTGGGTCCAGGTGGCTGGGCCTGAGAATAATCATAATCAGGCCATTCTCATAACAAAGAAGGTGGGGGTACATTCTTGAAGCATGAGAACAGGAGGCATGTAGAACATCTGAGAAGGAGGTTTCCTAATTTCCATACTGTGCTCCTGATTGGTTTCAAGGTATGATGGATGGACAGGCCATAGCCTGATGGGTTCTTGAGTGGGGGGAAACAGATATATTGTTGAAAAATGCTTTGCTAGAGAGTGCTGATTTATGCTTGCAATCATGGGTTAGACCAAAGCTGGGGAGCCCTTTTTGGCTTAAAAAGTGCCTCTGAACTGAAACTGTTCTACTTTGCCATTGAAACCTGCTGTTTTGCTGAAACTATTCTGTAACCTGAAACTTTTGCTGATTTTTAAGGAAAGACTTGAAATGACTGATTTTTTTCCTGTTTGCTTTGCTACCTACAAACAGTGCCGACCTCATCCTTATCTATTAACCCTGACAGGGTAGGCTAATTAAAATCCTGGGTGCTTAGCTGTTGGCATCATCCAGGTAAAATTCTTCTCACTTACCAGCCTCCGCATGGTCTGGGGAGAAATGTAACCACAACCACAAGCTGATTTCACCATTGCAACCCTTCTCATCTCAGAAGATGAAAGGACCAAAAGAAGACATATGCCTGTCTGAGTAGGCCATCATTTCCATAATGCCCAGCCTTTCTTTGAATGATTTCCCAAGAGTATATATTCTAAGTATTTTTAAAAGTGAAGCAAATTTCCACCCACATATGTTAAAAGAGCACAAAGGGAATGTTAAGTTTTTTTTTAAATAAATAAATAACACAAAGTGTTTTGAGGGAGGGGAGTCTTCTGAGAAGGTATGAGAACTGGGGTGGGTGGGATGTGTTGGCTGTATGTTACTCATCTCTGTTGCTTTTAGCATATCTGTAAAATGAGACAATGTCTCCAAAAAAATTAAGTTACAGTCAAAGATATACAGTATAGTAAAACCCCAACTTACAAATGCCCCGAGTTACATAAAATTCGACTTACAAAATGATTTTGTGCTAAAACCATGTCCCAATTTATACAATTTCCTATGGGTTTGCTTCGAGTTACATAAAGATTCTTTTTCCTATGGATTTTCCTATGCTTTGATTTACATAAAAAAATAATTTTTCCTATGGCTTGCTTCAAGTTACATAAAAATTATTTTTTCCTATGGGTTTGCTTTGAATTACATAAAAATTCGACTTGAGAAAAAGCCTATGGAACAGAGTTTTTTTTCGTAAGTAGGGGTTTTACTGTAACTTAGAATTTAGGAGGGAAGGAGATCTATAACATGTCAAGAATGTTAACACAATCTCTAGCAACTTGGCTCTTTTTAAAGACAAAATGTTTGTCTCTTTTTAAAGACAAAAAGCCGCCCGGAGTCGGCCTTGTGTTGAGTGGGCGGGATATAAATTGAATAAATAAATAAATAAATAAATAAATAAATAAAAATAAATAAACAATGTTTCATTGTATATTTCTCATAGTATCATAAGTTCCCATTAAATGATACTAAGTAAGAAGGTGGTGGTTAACAGCAATTTTAATACACTTTCTTCTTCTGGTGTTGACAAGATGTTGTCTTAACAAACTTCTGATGTATGAAGCAGTTGATTAAAAGAGGTCACCTATCGGTTGACAAGTGTTTAATTACATTGAAGATTCACCTGTTGACCCAGTCTTTTGGTTTTCAACATTGTGTCACTGTTACTATAACACCATAACAGACAATTTACACTTTTAAAAAAAGGAACCATGGCAGCTCTCATACAGTGTTTACATTTCTGATCTTCTTTCTGGCACTACAGATTCATTAACCTGGAGTGGGTTTGGGTCCAAGATGCTGACAATGATTTAAAAATAAAATAAGTGTGCCAGGAAAAAACATGCTACATTTCAGTTAAACTGAATTTAACTGGTGAAAAGAAAAGAAGTAAGCCAGAACATGATATATTATATTTTTCGAATGAGGGGGGAGAATATAAAAAACTTAATGATATTGAAAATATTTAAAGGAGAAAATTTACAAGTCTCCCTGTTGGAGGGTGCACATAGAAGTTATATTGTATTATATGTATTCTTGATTAGGTTTGTGTTGTTGTGATGTGTTGTGTTTTTTCCTGTATTTTAATTAATGATATATTTTTTAAAAAATGTCAAGGTGCTAAAATGTTGTTCAAGCACAATTAATTTTACAGTTTTCACTAAAACAGGGGTGGCCAAACTATGACCCATGGGCCAGATCTGGCCTACAACACCAAATCATCTGGCCCATGCCACCCTCATTGCTCTTGGAAGCAGAAGTAAAACACACCCACACATGCACAAAATGCTGCTGTAAATGCACCTGTGGCTGTCATAAACACATTTATCTAATAACAGAACCATTTGAAGTGGTGACTGTGGCTCGGTAAGAGTTAATATGATGAATTCTTCTTAACAAATGAAGACAATGTATATGGACAAAATTATTTATAGAAAATGTTTCAAATTGCTTAATGACAAAAATAATTCCTCTGTGGGTAAGTATAATTGATTCAGTATTACAATAGTAATGTTCAATGCTCTATAAATGATTATTCATGATTCTTGATAACAAAAATATTTCCTCTGTGGGTAGATATAAATGATTCACTGATATAGCAATATTTTCTTTCAAAGTCGATACCAGTTATTTCGACTTTTCAAATTACTATTTCTTCTTCAGGAAATCTGCACACAAAAATAATTGTACATAAAGATCATAATTAACATGCCAAGGAGATGGAAAAGACTGTAACACATGAGTTCACATAAATGTATATCGCTGCTATGGATCTAATATATAAGATCAATACTACATAAAAAAGGCATAAGCTTACCAACATGTAAAAAGGTCTCTTGAAGTCGCGTCCTTGCCTCCGCTCATACTATTAGGTGCATATGGACGTTGATAATGAATGTGGGGCAGCTGCCTTTATGCTTAGTGGAAAATGACTCACGTGTAACCAATTATTATAAACCCCCGAAGCGAACTACTGAAGCCGCAAAAACTTACACCCTAGAAAGATACCTATAGAAACGCTGCCAAATCGTGCTCCTGATTTAATCCTTTTGGATGCATAGTATCAAAGAAGTGAATAAAAAATGTTTCGCGCTGTCTTAATCTTTTGTTGATGTCACACCTTTCAAATAACCTTGGTCGAACCATTTCTAGTGCTACAAAGTGGAAATCCCTGTCTGAGTGGCGTTTTTCCATATAGTGAGAAACCAATGGCTTAAAGGAGAAAATTTACAAGTCTCCCTGTTGGAAGGTGCACATAGAAGTTATATTGTATTATATGCATTCTTGATTAGGTTTGTGTTGTTGTGATGTGTTGTGTTTTTTCCTGTATTTTAATTAATGATATATTTTTAAAACAACGTCAAGGTGCTAAAATGTTGGTCAAGCACAATTAATTTTACAGTTTTCACTAAAACAGGGGTGGCTAAACTATGGCCCATGGGCCAGATCTGGCCTACAACACCAAATTATCTGGCCCATGCCACCCTCATTGCTCTTGGAAGCAGAAGTAAAACACACCCACACATGTGCAAAATGCTGCTGTAAATGCACCTGTGGCTGTCATAAACACATTTATGACAGCCATGGGTGCATCTACAGCAGCATTTTGGGCATGTGCAGGCATGTTTGACTTCTGCTTCTGGTGGGAAGAGCCAAGTGACCGATCTGTGGCCCAAAAAGTTTGACTACCCCTGAAATGAAACATGCTTAACAGAAGAGATTGATGCACTCTACTGCTGGAATTCAATCAAACAATTATTCTAGTGTAACCTGATAACTTACTTAAGAGACCACATTGTCACAAGAAATTCAGCCAGTCCTACCAGGGCAGACAGAAGGGGCTCAGTGGTGGTCCCATCAATGAGAGAGGTACATCTGATTGGGACCAGGAAGAGAGCCTTCTCTGTGTCTGCCCCAGCCCTGTGGAACCTCCTCTCACCTGAGGTGCATCTCCAGATGGAACTACTCCCCTTTAGGAAGAAGCTGAAGACATGGTTGTTTTAGCATGGGTGGGGCATGAGTGCCCCTACCTCTCAGGCCTGCTGGCTTGTCTAGCCGGGGAGACAGACCTGTCCTGTCTTGGATCTCAGTTTTAATGTGGGTGGTGGGTGGAGAGGGTTGTTTTCTTATTGTTTATACAGGTTTTATGTGTTTTAATGTGGATTTTAGCTAGGGTTTTTAGCTGTGGATGTTTTTAATTGTTTTATATTGTATTCTATTTTTTATTTTTGTTTTCCCCTCTTCCTTTTTCCTCTTTTGTTAAGGCCACCCTGAGTGGTGTTTCCCACCAGGAGAGCAGGATATAAATAAATAAATAAATAAATAAATAATAACAGCATAACAGTTTTATCTGTGAATTGCCAGAAGTTAAAAGGTCACAATAGTCATAAGTAATGCAAGTAGTGTACAAGACCAAATATCCATGCTGACATCATAACCTGTGGTGATTCATTACTGAGATTTATGCTATGGAGTTACACTAGCAGGGAATGACTGATAGGATTCTGTCCATATGCAATTTATTTATTTAGAATATATTTCTATCTCAATTTATATGATTAGATTTCAGGATAGAGTACAAACAAAACTGTTCACGATATACAAATTATTAAAGCATTTGAAGTTACTTTACATTTAACACTTTGTAAGATATCAAAGACTTTCAGCAACTTCAGACCATGTAAGACTTAAAACCATCCATATTGCAAATAATTCCATAGTCTATTGAACTCATGGTCCTTAAAGATGAGATACTTTGGTGAACAACTGTGTTTTAACTTTTGTGGAGTTGGCACCAGTGTTGAGCATTTGGTGAAGATAATTATGTTAAGAGTTCAATGGTCTAGCCAAACAATGAAAGAGTTTGAAATTAAAAGGAAACTTTATTTTCACCTTACTCACGGTTGACATACATCTCTGTTGCTCTCATTATTTGTTTTATTTTTACATGATGTTGTGTCTCTATTCTCTTACAAAATTCCTTAAATTTTGTAAATGTCTCCCCTTTGTTTTTAAGTGTATAGACAAAACCATACCTACTAAAATCATCAACAATCTCTTTTGACCTATAGAGGTCTTCAGAGGACCTACCAGGTCTATATGTACTAACTGAAATGTATGAGGTGTGTTTCTTTCTGATGTCTTAGGTCATGGTTTATCTTTAGACTTGGAACACTTACAAACAGAACATTCCAAATAATTCTGACAGTTCTTCACTTTAAGTCCCTTGGAACAATCCAACATTCTTTTCACGATGGGAAAGCTGATATGACCTAACTTTCTATGTAGTATATGTGCACAATCATCATGCATAGGCCCCCCTATTGTAATATCTACTGCATCATTATTTTCCATCATGACATCCTTTGTGTCTGTAGCATCGTCATTGTCACTACTTTCGTTTTCTTGTCCCGCATCATTCAATTCACTACCCTCATTAGACATACCAACATCCACATCGTAAACATCAGTACCATCCTTCCCTTCTATCTCTTTTACATCATCATTGTCACCAGAAAAGTTAGCATTAATCTGATCAGTATTTTTTCTGTTGGGTAAAAAATATGGTAATCCATCAGCAACAACCATTTCCATAACCTTTCTTTCATCATTTTTAATCTGTACTTCACCATCCCTAAACAGTATTTGCAGGCGCACCCCCCCAATAACGGACACAGACAACATTGAAAGTGGATAACAGCAAAGGGCCACATTTATTGATTCAATGCCCTAGTCCGAATTATAAATTTGTATTGGTAAAACGACCAATCATAATTCCTAAGGCAAGCAGGCCGAAGTAACACTGGTAAGGTACCACCCCAAAATTGCCAACGGCAATTGGTTACAATGTATCAATTTGTATCAATTTGTTTGTCAACAACAAACAAATTGTTGACCGTAGTCAATAACTAACTCATGACCCCACCCTCTGACGCGTATCCGTGAAATCACAGGGGTGATGCATGCTGGTTAGCAATCACCATCACCCCATCGCCTGGTTCGTCGTTGACCGGACAACGTTTAACTAATTTATTCCTGTCTAGTGTTGTCCAGTCAATTGCGAACCTGCCGGATACTTGTGGGTCATACTGTTTACCTTACCAGTGCTACCCGCCCATGTGACCAAAGTCAACAGTAGTAATGGAGAAAGACCCCTATATCAAACCATAGCCACACTGTGGGGTGGGCAAAAAAGCCAGGACCCGAAGCCAATATGGGTCCCAACCAAAAATTCCCACCCGGCCCCGAAGCGACCATAATCACACTGTTAACTAGGGAGGGGGTGGAGGGGAAAAACTTCTCCGCTCCGTCGCTGAGGCAAAATGGCAGCACGGCTGCCTCGTGGCCACCCCTTTTATCAAGGCGGTGGCCACGCCCCTAACTACCCGGATTCTCTGTCCTGTGGGGGGGGGCCCGCAAAGGGCGCGGCGGCCATTATGGCGCCGCGCTTGCATTGCAGGCGCACCCCCCCAATAACGGACACAGACAACATTGAAAGTGGATAACAGCAAAGGGCCACATTTATTGATTCAATGCCCTAGTCCGAATTATAAATTTGTATTGGTAAAACGACCAATCATAATTCCTAAGGCAAGCAGGCCGAAGTAACACTGGTAAGGTACCACCCCAAAATTGCCAACGGCAATTGGTTACAATGTATCAATTTGTATCAATTTGTTTGTCAACAACAAACAAATTGTTGACCGTAGTCAATAACTAACTCATGACCCCACCCTCTGACGCGTATCCGTGAAATCACAGGGGTGATGCATGCTGGTTAGCAATCACCATCACCCCATCGCCTGGTTCGTCGTTGACCGGACAACGTTTAACTAATTTATTCCTGTCTAGTGTTGTCCAGTCAATTGCGAACCTGCCGGATACTTGTGGGTCATACTGTTTACCTTACCAGTGCTACCCGCCACACGGAGGGGCTTCACAGAAGACCTGACGCCCCCCCCCCAGACCGTCAGCTCGGTCAACAGGCCTGCTCGCCAGTCACCCAACAGGAGGTCCATACCTCCTCGCGACAGATGGACCCCATCCCCTGCATAGAGGTCATAATTTTGCAGACTAATATCGGGGTGATGACTAACCCGTCCCCAAGCCCTGGTGGTAAGAAACCGCGCCACCGCCTTGTTGACCGCGCGCCTCGCGCGGTCAAGCGCAAGGAGGTTAACGCCCCCTCTGTAAGAGTGGCGCGGAACAATGTCCGACCAAACCAGGGTTGTGGCAGGCCAGACATAGTGCAAGTAGGCGAGTTCCTCGCAAATCGCATGCTTGAGCGATAAGCCGGTGACCTGGCCCAAATCATTGCCCCCCAGGTGGATAATTAGAATGTCAGGCGGGTCAGCCCCCAGGCCAGAAAAAAGGAAAGGCCTCAGCTCCTGCCATAACATCCCAGGCTTACCATGCCATGCGAGACTGGCGTGGTCACCCAGTCCCAGTCGGGGTCCCCACTCTGTCGCCGCAGCGTAACGCGCTGCCCTGTGCACATAGCTGTGGCCCACCAGCCATACTGTCACCGGTGTAATACGACACCCAGGGTCTGCAATAAAATTGAGAAAAAAGGAAGGTAAGGTGACTGAATTGGTACTCATGGCGGGAGTGGGCGCACATAAAACTGAAAACACTGTGAGCCCCACCTCCCCATGCTGCGTATGTCAGCCCCCGAGTACCCAAAAGCAGCTGCTGTAGAGGCTGCACCAATACGGAACGAATGTGTGCCATAACGGGCACCTGAAAAACCCACCCTGGTGAGGGCTATGGCTGTCACCTTCCAAAACTGAAATTTAGTAAGGGGAGACCCATCTTGGTGACAGAAAAACGGGCCGTGGTGCCAGCCACGCAGTGCCAGGTACTCCTGTAGGGCACCAACCGGACAGATGTCTGCCAAAGAACACCGTAGCAGTCTTACTCCACTGCCTACGCCGTGCTGATCTGTTTTTGAGGAGCGAATCCTCAACTGGGCCCAGTCTTTGGCAACGTAGACATCTCCGAGTTCCAGTGCCCTACCACTTGCATCCGCCTTAGACAGCATCACGAGTTCGCTGACGCGGAGCGCTCCAAAAAATGCCACCGTTGTGGCTGCATGAAAAAGGGCTGCCTCATAATGATCAAAACAGAGGCCTGGCCAGCCCCGGGCCAACTGGGTAAGAACCCCTGGGGAAATAGGGTGCCGGTCGTCCGGGCAACGCCCGCGCTCGCGCACCCACCCCTCCAAAACGTGTCTCACGCGGAAGTCAGAGGTGGTATCCACATGACCCCCTACTTTGGCCATAAAAGCCAACGCCGAGAGCTTGGATGCTATGGTGCGAGGTGCAAGGCCCTGTGCATGGAGGTGGACCATGAACCGCAGTACATGGTCCACCGGAATAGGCCAGGTCTCTGGCAAGTGAAATTGAGTGGCAAAAGCCCTATATGAACTGAGTGCTTGTTGATACGCCTTACGCGTGCGTGGCGCTAGTGAAAGGCCAATCGCCCGGTTCACCTCTCCTTGCCAATAGTCCACATCTCGTCCGGGAGTGGCGAGGGAAATTCCTCCGCATCCGGGGCCAAGGCGCGGAACCGGGAGATCTGCAGGCGGGACAAAGCATCAGCAATATCATTATTAACCCCTGGGACATGCCTGGCCCTGAACAAGACATTGAGGCGCAGGCAGCGCAGCACAAAATGGCGCACTAGATCCATAACCCTGGGCGATTTAGAAGTCTGTGCATTGACAATGTGTACCACAGCAGCATTGTCGCACCAAAAATGCACTACCGAATTAGCCCACTGTTCGCCCCATAGCATCAAAGCCCCCAGAATGGGAAAAAATTCCAGGTACGTGAGATCCCGCAGGCGACCTGTGCCTGCCCATGCCGGTGGCCACCCACCATAGGCCCACTTCCCATTGAAGTACATCCCATAACCCAGGGACCCTGAGGCATCAGACTGGATCTGGAAATTGGGGGAAGCCAGGAGGTCCGACCTCCAAAATGAGACCCCGTTAAACTCCCTCAGGAATTGCAACCAGACGAACATGTCTGCCCTGATACCCCGGGTGAGCCTAACTCTGTGGTGGGGCCTGGATAACCCTGCCATGGCGTCGCATAAGCGCCGGGCAAAAGCCCTGCCCGGTGCGACCACCCTGCAGGCAAAATTAAGGTGCCCATGTAGCACCTGGAGTTCCCTCAGGGATGCCTTACGCTTGGCCAGCAATTCCGAGATAAGGGTCACTATCCTGGACACCTTATCGCCCGGCAACCTAGAAGCCTGCTCTACTGTGTCAATCTCAACCCCCAGGAATACTAACTTGGTCGATGGGCCCTCGGTCTTTTCGGGCGCTAAAGGGACACCAAGTTCCTGCATTAGCGTCTGAAATGTATTGAGGAGACGTGCACACGTGTCCCAGCCCCGTTCACCCCCGAATAAAAAGTCATCCAGGTAATGGGCTACAGACCGGGACCCTGACCTGCGGACAAAAGCCCACTCTAGGAAAGTACTAAAACGCTCGAAGGCCGAGCATGATATGGAGCAGCCAAAAGGCATGGCCTTATCAAAATAATATTCCCCTTTAAATTTAAAACCCAGCAATTCAAAGTCACCCGGGTGCACTGGCAAGAGGCGAAAAGCTGACTTAATGTCGCACTTGGCCAGCAAGGCACCCGGGCCACACGAGCGCACCATGCGCAGCGCATGGTCGAACGATGTATACCTGACCGAACAAAGGTCATCAGGTATAGCATCGTTGACCGATCTACCGGCTGGGTAGGACAAATGATGAATAAGGCGAAACTCACCTAGGGACTTTTTGGGAACCAAACCCAATGGTGAAACCTTAAGGTTGGGAAAAGGGGGTGCAGGAAAGGGTCCAGCGACCCTGCCCGCGTCTAATTCCTTTTTAATGCTGGCCGCAGCCACCTCCTCCCTTCCTCTGAGGGATAACAGGTTGGGAGCATCCTGAGGTGATCTAACACCCATAAAAGGGATACGAAATCCCTGCTTAAAACCGTGAATGAGATACTCTCTGTCCTCCCCCTTTGGGTACGATGCGAGCCAGCGCTCCAGCATGTCCACCTTAATTGGGGAGGGTGCCTTTTGGAGAACTAGTTCTCTCCGTGGCAGCTTTGCCAGCCCACTGTCCACCCCTCCCTCTGCCTCGCGCCCCCCCAGGCTTGGGACAAGCCGAGGCTGCGTGGGGACCAGAACACGTGGGACACTCATGCTTATACCTGCAGTTCTTTCGATTGCAGGAACCATTTGACGAGAAAGTCCAGCACAGCAGGCGGGCTGGAACCCCCTGCCCCGCCGGTTGGCGGGTAACCTGCGCTGGAGCTGCTCGCTGGACCGCATGTCCACAATGGTATCTATCCCCCGGGGCAGGGCGTGTGGGTGTCATATACAAGAGCCACAGTCTCTGGCAGGGCTCATCCCATCTCATCTCGGGATGGAGGGGAATCCTCATACGGAATTCCTCATCATATGCTAGCCATGAGGGGCCCGGGAAATCTACCATCGCCCTATATATGTTGTCCAAATATTGGACCATGGGAATAGCTAGATCCGGCCGCGCCCTCAAATATACCGCCATATATATCAAATAAGCGGGGAGCCAGTTAGCCCAGGTACGCGGCGGCTTACGGCGGCGTGCCTGCTCCTTGTCCTTCTCATCCTGACCCACTCTTTCTTCCTTGGTGGGCTCTCTGTTCAGGAGTGAGAAGATATCTACATACTCCCCCCTCCAAATCTTTTCTCTGGTAGCCTGTGCCAAGTGATCGCCCAGTGGCAAGGAATACCCTGCCGTCGGCAAAGCCGAAAAGGAGACAACAGGCCTGGTAAAGGGAGCCGGAGCTAACCCTGCCACCCCCAAGACATTACCAGCAGTGTAAGAGCCTAGGCCCACCCCCGTGGGCATGGTGGCAGTCGTTGTCGCCGGGTGGGGCACCAGAGGGGTAGTCCCCGCACCACCCGAGCGAGGCCAAGGCCACTGAAAGGCCCCCCCTATATTGGGAATATGTGTAGATGTACTCGTTTGCACCGTATACTCACATGCTGCACCCCCGCGGGCCGCCCCCACCGGGGGTTCTGGCCCACTGGGGGCGTCGGAGCTCACGACCGATGTAGAGCTCATCACCGGGGCTTGACCCGCACCAGGTTGCTGGCTGGGGAGCTGCGAGGCAGTGGCCGTAGCCACGCCACCCGCCTGCAGCAGCTCGACCCTCCCCGCCGGCTGTTGTCCTGCTGCCGTTAGCGCCTCCAAAGGTACCCCAAAAGGGGCACCTGCCTGACTGGCCCGGGCCAAAGACGCCTCGAGGGCCGCAATACGTGCCAGTAAGGAGTCCACATTAACCATGGGTAAAGAGCCGGCCGGCCCACCTGATCCTTGCATGGGGACAGGTCCCTGCACCCCAGGGGCCGTATATTGCCATTGACTACCGCCGAAGCCCGGGAGGGCTGGTGGATTAACCTGCCAAGGCAGGGAGCCGGGCCACCCCCCAAGGCTAGAGGGCCCCGGGAGAGGCTGCGGCCCAACAGGAATAGGCCCAACCGATTGAGCAGGAGGATGAGCGGTGCCCACCGCTCGCGGGCCGCGGGCCGGAGCTCCCTCCGCGCCCGCACTTTGATCGGGCCAAGGGGCGATAGCCCCCATGCCACCAGCCCCGGCCGGGGATGGCAAAGGTGGCTGCTGGGGAGGCGGCACCGCGGTCCTCCGACCCGGATTACGCCTCCGAACCACCCGAGCTGCATTCGCAGCAGCCTTCTTTTTGGAAGGCATCTCACCGCAGCAGAAAGGGAAGCTAGCTAGTAAACGGAACTAAAAGGCTTCCCGGTAGCACCAACGAGCGACGGAGACGCAGGGGGAAAAACTTCTCCGCTCCGTCGCTGAGGCAAAATGGCAGCACGGCTGCCTCGTGGCCACCCCTTTTATCAAGGCGGTGGCCACGCCCCTAACTACCCGGATTCTCTGTCCTGTGGGGGGGGGGGCCCGCAAAGGGCGCGGCGGCCATTTTGGCACCGCGCTTGCATTCTATTTTGGCATCTTTGCATAGTTTAACTATGGCCAAAACATTATAGAGGATCTCTGGTATGAGCAGCACTTCACTTATTTCTCCAATACCTGGGATATGAACTTTTCCTTTTCCAATTACTTGTGCATATTTCTGATTGGCAACCCTTATTTTGAAAGAAGTTTCAATAAAAGAACTAAAGAGTTTTCTATTGTATGATGTGTGTGTATTTGCTCCAGAATCAATTAACCAGTAATCCTCTCTGCTGGTGACATCCAAGTTTGCTACTGTATATCTAACACCATTTATGGATTCTGTATCATTTCTTCCAATTTGTCTTTTGAGACTGTTGTCTCACCTGGGGCCAGATAATGCTCTATGGTCGGGATAATAATTAGTTCTCTGATTAGAAGAGGATCTCTGTTGGTATTTTTGTACAGAATTACATTTTCTTCCCTGATAATTGTAATTAGTGGAATAGTTGTGCTCACTGATGTTTCTATTGCTATTAACCCTGGGATAATTTTTCTTAGAGTGACTCCTCAAACCGCATACCTGACATTCAGATAATACATTCACCTGTTCGACAAACTCAACTTTCTTCGTGGCTCTGGCTTCCCTGTGCAAAATAGCCCAATCTCTTCTAAGGTTATCCTATTAATCTACCAGAGAGAACATCAAGGGAAATATTGTTACTGTTCAAATTATCTAGCTGATTTAAGAAGTAATCCCAGCTGTGATCAAGTGAATTAATTATTATACTAATTAGACTTTCTTCTGTAATGGTTTCTCCTCTTTGTAGCAGTTGAGATCTCATAGCATTTAGGTTTAATAGGTGTTCACTCATAGACACTCCTGACCTGAATTTAGCATAATGAAATTCTCGTGATATTCTGCTAGTAGTACTCCTATTTCTGCTATAATATAGATTGCATATCTTTTCCCAGATCTCAGATATAGTTAACCCATTTGATATGCTGTGATAAATAGCAGGATCAATAAAACACAACAACAAACAAAATGCTCTGTGATGTATACAATCCACATCTAAAGACCATGGTTTTTCAGGTGGATTCAGAAGTTTAAAAAAAAGCATTTTCCCTCATCAACATTACTTGAAATTGCTGTGCCCATTCCATTAAATTTTTACCTGTCATACATAACTTCAGGAAACCACTAGGTAAAATGTTCTGTTGATGGGAATTTGCACCCACAAACTGCTGCTGTTGATGTCCTTGAATATGTGCAAACTGACAGAAAGGCATCGGGATGCAAGCTGTCAGATTTAAATGTCCCGCCGATCTTTCCTGCTTGAGCATCATGGAAATTGGCTGCTCACTTGTGAAGTTCGATGTATGCGTGAAATCCATTCCATGCTGAACTTCAGGAATAGAAGTTCTCTGCATAGATGATCTCGATGATGGGGTTCTTCGTTCCCAAGGCCAAGACGTGATGCTGATGACAACACAGGTCTCTCCAGGTGCAAAGAAGATGGTTCCAATATTAAGAAGGCATCTCTAGAAGCTTCCGGTGTTCATAGATTAGTCATTCGACCTTCGCAATGCACCACACTGGGACCCACCCTTTTATTGCTTTTGTTGGATGCTACAGTTACATTTGTCCATCAAGGCGTCTGATGTCCACTGGTTCCAATGGTATCAAGCACCAAAAGGTTTTCATCATAAGATTATTATTATTATTATTATTATTATTATTATTATTATTATTATTATTATTATTATTATTATTATTATTATTAGTAGTAGTAGTAGTAGTAGTAGTAGTAGTAGTAGTAGTAGTAGTAGTAGTAGTATATTTCAACAAATGTGACTCCGAGCAGCTCACAACAGTATACAATACACAATAAAATCACAATAGAAACAATCACAATAAAATACTGATCAACCAAGTACAAAAGTTCAAACGTGGCCACAGACAGTCCAGGGGCTAGACTGGCCAGGGGGTCGATGTCCAGCCCCTACTCTAATGGCCAAGTCCTGGCACCAGAATAGCAGAACTCCGGCCATGGGCTTGGCCCAGGGTCGTGGTGGCATTCCTGCCATCCGGAGTGGCAGCTCTTCAACCCCAGCCATGGGCATGGCTCGAGGTTGCAGTGGTGCTCCTGCCATCCCTAGTGGCTGCTCTTCAACCCTGGCCATGGGCATGGCCTGGGGGCATGGTGGCACTCCTGTCACCCAGAGTGGCAGCTCTTCAACCCTGGCCATGGCTGTGACCTGGGGTCACTGCAGCGCTTCTGCCACCTGGAGTGGCAGCTTTTCAACCCTGGCCATGGCCGTGGCCCAGGGTCACAGCAGCGCTTCTGCTGCCTGGAGCGGGAGCTCTTCAACCCCAGCCATTGGTGTGGCCCGGGGTTGTGGCAGCTCTCCTGCCGCCCAGAGTGGCGGCTCTTCAACCCCTCTCTGTCAAGATTCACTTGCTGAATATGTCCTTCTCTGTCAAGATTCTTTAAACTAAAAACTTTCAGCTGATGCCATTTTATTCTTCTTTTCATGAGACTCTCTTCACTCAGTGTGCCTTCATTTAATTTGTATTTGACACAACTAAAGGCTTTAGTTCCCTATACAGACAAAATTTGGTAAACTACATGTTTAAATCTACTGCCACAATCCACTGGAAATGGTCCTGCATAAGACTCTTGAGAGTCCCCTGGACTGTGAGGAGAACAAATCAGTTGATCCTGAAGGAAATCAACCCTGACTGCTCATTGGAGGGACAAATACTGAAAATGAAGCTCAAGTATTTTGGCCACCAAAATGAGAAGAAAGGACTCACTAGTGAAGGCATTGATGTTGGGAAAGATAAAAGGGAAAAGGAGAAGGAGACGCCAGAAGATGAGGTGGATAGATGGCATTGTAGATGCAATGGGCATAAATTTGAGTGGGCTGAGGAGGATGGTGGAAGATAGAGGAGCCTACCGCACAATGGTCCAGACTCGACTATGAGTTAGACTCGACTATGCAACTGAACAACAACAACAAAAGTCTTATTGATATGAATCTCAAGATGTGCAAGAAGATTTACAAACTACTTTTATAAACAAAGCTCCAGAAAGTACAGAAGAAAAAAATGTTGGAGATTTGAACAGAGAGAACATATTGTGTAATCCTGAGAACAAATCCCAATTGGAAAGAATTTGGTTTTTGACTGTGGAACAGAGCCCTCCTGAAGTCCTTCTTCTTGTGGACTTTTCCAATGATGTCTCCTATGATAATGGAGAACTGATTGCAAGCCAAACCCAGATGCCAGCCTTTTCTTTTAAAGTTTAAGGTTTCCCTTGCTCGAAAGCCAGTAGTATCCAACTCTAGGGTGCAGTGCTCATCTCTGTTTCAAAGCTGAAGAGCCAGCGCTGTCTGCTGCTGCAGACGTTTCCGTGATCATGTGGCAGGCATGACTAAACACTGAAGCACACTGAATGCTGTTGCCTTCCCACCAAAGTGGTCCCTATTTATCTACTTGCAATTTCTTGCTTTCGAACTGCTAGGTTGGCAGAAGTTGGGACAAAGATGCTCATTTCGTCCTGCAGTACTCGGGAATCGCACCGCTGAACTTCCGCCTCCCAGTCAGCGACTTAGGCACTTGAGTTTACCCCTTCGAAAACAAAGCCAAGACTTCTATGGTGGCAGCTATCTGTGATGACCTTATGCTATTCTCTCCTCTTTCATTTCCAGGTGGGAGAAATTGATGAAATGGATTAATACAGGATTAATATTGGAGGTGTACTAAGTTTGAGCACAACTACAGCCATCCACTGAGGAAACAGGGAAATGGCCATCTGTTTCCTTTTATGGATTTCTACACACCTACCCATCACATAGTTGGGTACTTCTCTCAGAGATAGGTACTTCTCTCAGAGATGTACTAAGATCTTCATGAGCCATATTTTAAAACTTTTAATCTTTAGTTAAATTGTTTATGAGGAAGTTCCTTCCAAATGGGCTTGATGGGAGCTGTGGGAGAAATATTTCAGCTTGCATAAATTTGTAATGCTTGTCCTTGAGAGTGAGGGGTCAGTGGGTGAGAGAGAAAATTTTAATACTTTGGCAAATATTTAAAAGTTATCAGACATCTCAATCATATTAATCAGACATGGTATATGTTAATATTCCATGGAGATGTTAATTATTTAAGAAGCTCTCAAGGAGCATTAGTTAAACTGTAGTCTTCTTTTTTACTTCCTCTTTTTACCTTGTATCTCTCTATGTCAAGAGAGATTTAAGATTCTTGCCTGGCACTTCTAGCAGCCTCCACTGGCATTATTTGGTGTTTTTAAAATGTTTATTTGATATTATCTCTCCAGCTTCCTCTGGGTCTGCTTTTGTCTTTCTCCTCTTTCCACATATGCCATGTATGATATGGAATTCCAGAACATTCTCTCCAAATGGGCAAACTACTTTATTTGTTGTAAATAAACTGTAAACAAATTGTAAACTGTAGTACTGCTGCCAAAACTGCAGCTGTTGTGAATTTAATCCTGACGGGCTCCAGGTTGACCCAGCTTTCCATTCTTCCAAGGTTTGTAAAAAAGGGGGACCCAGTATGTTAGGTACAAAATGCTAATTAACTTGTGAACTGCCCAGAGAGTTCACTAAACAATGGGGTGCTATATAGCTGTAATTGCTTTTGCTATTTATTTGGGGAACAAACACATGTGAACTGCAGTTAGAGTTTTTGTCCCCAACATGCCGGGTACTCATTTTACCAACCTCGGAAGATGGAAGACAGTCAACCATGAGCACCTTCAGGATCAAACTCACAAAATTTTGGCTGAGGTACAGCTATTTAACCACTGCATCAACAGGGCTCTAAATATTGTTGTTGTTCAGTCACACAGTCGAGTATGACCCTTTGCGACCCCATGGACCACTGCACACCAGGCTCCCCTGTCCTCTGCCATTCTCCGGAGCCCACACAGGTCTACGCCCATCATGTCAATGATGCCATCCAGTCACCTCATCCTCTGCCATCCCCTTCTCCTTTTGCCTTCGACCTTTCCCAGTATCAAGGCCTTCTCAAGTGAGTCCTCTCTTCTCATTTTGTGGCCAAAGTACTTGAGTTTCATCTTCAGTATTTGTCCCTCCTTCAGGATTGACAGATTTGTTCTCCTTGCATTCCAGGGGACTCTCAAGAGTGTCTTCCAACACAACATTTCAAATAAGTCTATTCTTCTGTGCTCACTCTTCCTTATGGTCCAGTTTCACCCTAATCAAGAGGCTCTTTAGGTCTTCTTCACTTTCTGCCATTAGGGTAGTATCATCTGCATATCTCAGGTTGTTGTTGATTCTCCCAGCAAGCTTAATCCCAGTTTGTGCTTCATCCAGCCCTGTATTACACATGATGTTCTCTGCATATAAGTTAAATAAGCAGGGTGACAATATGCAGTCTTGTTGTACTTCTTTTCCTATTCTAAACCAATCAGTAGTTCCATCAACTGTCCTAACTTGCTTCTTGGCTCACATACAGATTTCTCAGAAGACAGATGAGGTGGTCTGGCACTCCCAACTCTTTAAGTATTTGCAACAGTTTCTTATTTATTTATTTATTTATTTATTTTTATTTATACTTCAATTTGTATCCCGCCCTACTCAACACATGGCCGACTCAGGGCGGCTAACAACATATAAATGACCCCAGGACAACTCAAGGGGTTTACATATACGATACAAGATACAGTGTTCAAAATACAATAATCAATACAGTGTTTCACATAAGTACAATAATACAAATTACAATATTAAGCAAAACAATCCACAAAATACAAAATATCAGCACACATCAGAAAAAAAGAAAACAATTCACCTGGAGCCACCCACGAAAAACCCTGCCTCCAGAGTCTTATGAAGGGGGGGACAGGGCCCTGGGACGCCAGCCGGTGGCATGGCTGGAAGGTCATGAGGTCAACACAGTCAAAGGCTTTGGTGTAGTCAATTAAACAGAAGTAGACTTTTTTGGTACTCCTCTGCTTTTTCCATGATCCAGAGAATGCTTGCAATTTGGTCTCTAGTTTCCCTTCCTCTTTGAAACCCAGCCTGTACTTCTGGAAGTTCTCGAACCAAATACTGCTGAAGCCTAGCTTGTGGGATCTTGAGCATGACTTTGCTAGTGTGTGAATTGAGCACAATTGTCTGATAATTTGGGCATTCTTTGGCATTGCCCTTCGTTGGAATTGGAATGTAGACTGACCTTTTCTAATCCTGTGGCCACTGCTGTGTTTTCCAAATCTGCAGGCATATTAAGTGCAACACTTTAATTGCATCTTCTTTTAGGTCTTTGAATATTTCATTTATTCATTTATTTAGATTTATATGGATACACCTATCACCGTAGAGACTCTGGCATAACCCGCAATCACAATAAAATGGTCCACTATCATTAAAAACCATTACACTAAAGAAACAAGGACCCATTTTTAAAAAAAAAACATTATAAAAACATCTGTAACGTTATGATCTGAATAGTTAAACTAGAATACAGTAGACCCTAACATAACAATGTTAATTGGTTCCCCAAGTAGCGATGCTAAGTGATTTTTGTTGTTATGCAGGTTTCTATGGAGTTTCCCGCATAGCAACATTTTTAGCATCATTGTCCAGTTATTTTAGCATTGTTGTCCGGACAATGACACTAAAAATGTTGTTATGCGGGGGAACACGTGGTGCATAATGATGCGTTGTTAAGTGAAAATGATGTTATCTGAACACATTATTATGTGAGGGTTGACTGTACCATCATCTCCACTAGCTTTGTTGTTTGTAATACTCTCTAGGGCCCTCTTGATTTCACACTCCATAATGTCTGGCTCAAGGTCATTGATCACATCATTGTGGTTGTCAGGGATGTTAAGGTCCTTTTTGTAGAGTTCCTCTGTGTATTCTTGCCTAACCTCTTCTGCATCTGCTAGGTCCCAGCCATTATTGTCGTTTATCATAGCCATTTTTGTTTGAAACATTCCCTTAATTTCCCCATTTTTTTAAAAGAGATCTCTAGTCCTTCCCCTTCTGTTCTTTTCCTCTATTGCTTCAAGTTGTTCATTTAAGAAGGCCTCCTTATCTATCCTTGCTTATCTTTGGAATTCTGTATTGAGTTGAAAAAATGGCGTAGAAACCGGCAAACCACGCCACAAAGCTTGCCAAGAGAACCCTATTGACCAAAACAAAAGGCAAAACAAAGGAGCAGGCTAGGTGATACAGGATGCTTAACACTACAGAGTGGAGGAAGGGGAGGGAGAGGAAGGAGGGAGGAGGAATGCAATGTTGTAAGGAGCAATACTGCATAGGGACATGGAATGTGAGATCAATGAACCAAGGTAAACTAGAAGTGGTAAAAAATGAGATGGAAAGAATAAGCATTGACATCTTGGGAATCAGTGAGCTAAAATGGACAGGGATGGGCGAATTCAGCTCTGGAAACCATCACATCTACTACTGTGGACAAGAAAACCTTAGAAGACATGGAGTAGCCATAATTGTCAATAAAAGAGTGAGAAGAGCAGTAATGGGATACAACCTCAAAAATGACAGAATGATGTCAGTAAGATTTCAGGGCAAACCCTTCAATGTTACTGTGATCCAAATATACGCACCAACCACGGGTGCAGATGAAGCCACAGTGGACCAGTTCTATGAGGACTTACAACACCTCATAGAACAAACACCAAGAAATGATGTCCAAATTATTTTAGGAGACTGGAATGCCAAAGTAGGCAATCAAAAAGTGGAGGGAATAACAGGCAAGTTCGGTCTTGGAACACAGAATGAAGCAGGGCAAAGATTGATAGAGTTCTGCCAAGAGAACGCACTGGTCATAGCAAACACCCTCTTCCAGCAACACAAGAGGCGACTTTACACATGGACATCACCAGATGGCCAACACCGAAACCAGATTGACTACATACTCTGCAGTCAAAGATGGAGAACCTCCATACAGTCAGCAAAAACAAGACCTGGAGCAGACTGTGGCTCAGATCACAACCTACTGATTGCAAAATTCAGGCTTAGACTAAAGAATATAGGGAAAACAAAGAGACCAGACAGATATTACCTAGACAGCATCCCTAAAGAATACACGGTGGAAGTGATGAACAGATTCAATGGCTTAGACTCAATAGATAGAGTGCCAGAAGAATTATGGACAGAGATGAGGGACATCATGCAGAAAGCAGCAAAGAAAACCATACCAAAAGAAAAGAAGAGTAGGAAAGCAAAGTGGTTGTCTGATGAGGCTCTTAAAATAGCAGAGGAAAGAAGGAACGCAAAAGTCAAAGGAGAAAGGAAAAAATACAATCTTTTGAACACAGAATTTCAAAGAAAAGCAAGGAGAGATAAGGAAAACTACCTAAAAGAACAGTGCAAAGAAATGGAGGAAAACAACAAAAGAGGCAGAACCAGAGACCTTTTCAAAAAAATCCGGGAAATCAAGGGAACATTTAAAGTAAAAATGAACATGATAAGGGACAAAGACGGAAAGGAGCTAGCTGATGCAGAAGAGATTAAGAAAAGATGGAAAGAGTACACAGAGGAACTCTACAAAAAGGAACTCAACACTCCTGATAGTCACAATGATGAAGAATTTGAACCTGAGCCAGACATCCTGGAGAGTGAAGTCAGAAAGGCCCTAAAGAGCACTGCAAACAACAAAGCTAGTGGAGATGATGGTATCCCAGTTGAATTTTTCAAAGCTCTAAAAGATGATGGCATCAAATTACTGCATTCAATATGCCAGCAGATTTGGAAAACAAAACAGTGGCCACAGGACTGGAAATGTTTGGAGTTGAGGAACCATAAGCATGCATTAAATCAAAACTCAGAATATCAGGCATTAAAGTTAATTATTCAAGGAAATTGGATATTTAGAAATTTACAAATTGAGATAAAAGAATCCTGTAGCATATTGTTTCTTTTTAGCAATTTGTTTATTCATAAATATCTGTATACTTGGTGCCATAATAGCTAGCTCCTTGTCCCAATGGTTTTATAAAGAAAGAGCAAGAGTAGAGGAAACTACAGAAAGTAAAGAAGGATAGGACAGAGATGGTGGTCAAACACAGTTATATATTACCTTTAAAATGGGTTTTATCTGGGAATCAGGATTAAGAATTTAAAGCAAAGCCCTGAGCTAGAAATTCTTTTAAAAATCTAATATTTAATGGGATTGAAATTTAGCTGTCTATGGTTTCCATTGCTTCCAACATGATCTGACATTTTTGGCTAAACACTGAAATAAAATATTTTTGAAGAAATGCATATTTTAAGGTAATAAATGTTAAGATACTTTGTCTCTGATCTCAAAGTCAGTATCATTGAACAAAGTTACTGGAAAAATATGATCCCATGGGAAACAGCTGAAAAAGAATTCAATGTGTCAAACCCTGAATGGAAAAATGTGATTGGAATGAGAAAAATGGGGGAAAGACATCCAAATGCTGTCTTAGGGCAGGGGGAGAAGAAGGAAAGGTAGCATAGAGTTTCCGTCATAGATTCAAGCATGTATGGCCATGGGGAAATGTCAATATAACTCTGCTGTGTGTTCTTTTAACATATTTAAAAGCTAAGAAATGCTTTTTATTTTAAATGTTTACTTTTAAGAAGGTTTATATTTGGTTCAGTTTGTACTTGTTACATGTCTGCAATATTTTGTAGTACCTTATGTATTGTATTTTTATCCAAAGCATTTTGTATTTCTAATCTTGTGTTTCTGTAGACAAAGTTTCATATTTTTAAATATGCTCCTAACATGATTGTAATATGATGCTTCTTACATGATTATGAGATGATGATAAGACATTTTTGAATCACATGCCTGTTATACAGTATATATTCATCAAATTTGAAGTACTTCAGAAACAATGTAGAGGTATAAATGCTTGTTGAATAGCAAATTGTTTTGCCTTACATTAGTGCACCATAGTTATCCAGATGATTTCAACTCCTGTTAAATTGCTACCAAACTGTAAAAGTACAGAACCTTTCTGGGTGTAACCCATTGTTAAAATAACTTTGTCAGCTGTGGAAAATCTAGACTTCTGAGTCACCCAGGATGGTCTGACACACTCAGACCTTCCTGTGAAAAATGTGCAGATTGTCCTTTATTGAATCTGACAAATGAAAATCTAAATTCTAGCATTATGCATAAAAATGTGAACTAAACAGACTGTGGGGACATGGAGGTACAGTTAAGCACCATCTCTCACTAAAACTGGACCTCACTCAGACCTCTGCATGTTTCACATGAACTTCATGTGCCCAATGTAAGGAATCAAAATTTGGTTTCCACTATCAGAGGACCCGTTCTACTCCTTGTGACTCGACTACCCTCTTATGAAGCCAGTTTAAGAACTTTGCCACTACTAGGCACTTAGAATCATTTTCTATATTTAGAGAAATCTCTAATATATGTTCAATTCCTGGTTGCTCCTGCTTCAAAGCCAACCAGATTAGGTAAAACAGAGTAGCAGTAGCCTTCCAATTTAAGGTAACTAGAAAATCTCCCACCAACCCTCGCTTCTCAATAATGACAAGTCTTCCTGAAAAATTGAAAGCTTTATTTAAAAAAAGAAAAAGTATTGAAAAAGAGTACAAATATGGAAAAGCGGTTAAAAATAAAATTGAATAATTTTCTATTTCTTCATTTCTCCAAATCAAAACAAGAAAAAATTTTCTTTTTTTAAAATAATTTTTTTATTTATTTTCAAAAGAAAAAACAAACATACAAAAAACAATACATCAAATATCATAACAATAATACATAAAACTCATGAAAAATAACCACATACATGATAGTTGGACTAGTTATTTGTCATAGTACACACACAATTGAATATCCACATTATAGGTTAGTACTATAACCATAACCTTCATAAAAGCTTTCAATATTAGAATTGTTTGTTACCAACCATCAAGCTCCTACTTTTCAAATTACAAATCACCCAGTGTATATTTACATTGCCCCGGAGAGTTTAGTCTCTGTATTATCTCCAAAATCTACTTTGAGATGGTACAGGTCTAAAACTATCCCAACCCATAAGGGAGTGATCGACAAAAGGCTTCCAAATACTCCAAAATCTATTTTCCTTCAATTTATCCCTTTTTACTTTTATCTCCCATGTCAATTTGTCATTCAATGCTAGGTTCCACATTTCCTTGTACCATTCTCCCGTCTGTATAACTACATCAGTTTTCCAATTTCTAGCGATACATTGTCTACCCGTAGTTAACATTATTTCTAATAACTTTTTCTGCCTTATTCAAACACATACCTTCCACATCTGTTAGCAAAATGGTACCTGACGCCAGCTTAATTTTCTTACCCATTATTTCCCCTGTGTCACCTTCTATTCTTCTCCAAAATTCATTTATCATTTTACAGCTCCACCACATATGCTCATAGGTTCCAGCAGTATCTTTACATCTCCAACATAAATTATCCCTTTTATTATCAATCTGATGCAACCTCAGTGGTGTCAAGTACCATTGCCACAACATTTTATAGTTATGTTCCTTAATTCTTACTGACATTGTTCTCATTATCTTCTTTTCCCACTTATTTCTCCATTCATCATTTCCTAGCTTTATATTCAAGTCCTGTTCCCACTTCAATTTCAAATCTTCCTGTGGATCACTACCCTTGATTATTAAAATATAAAGTTTACTTACTAGACCCTTGATGCTTTTCTCACCTTTTCTAATCTTTAAAACCAATTCCTCAAATTCCGTCTTTTCTCTATCTAAACCTAATTCTCTTCTATATTTTTTATTCCAATTATCAACCTTCATTATCTGAAACCAATCCAATTTTAACTGTTCAAACAATTTTTTCTTCTTAATTTCATCTTCGCAAACTCTTAGCCATTCTTTCACCAAGGAAACTTCATTTTTATCCAATATTTCCTTTTTTAAAATCTATTTTTATCGGAAAACACGCCATATCTGCCAATTCCAAAATTGGAGAGAGATCTGGGATCAAATCTTTCTTTAATCTTTTCCACACCCTCATGAGTCCCCTCATCATAGTGTTACTTGTACCTATCATTTTAACCGTAGTTCCCTGAAAACTTTGTATTTTATTCTTAAATTCTGCTTTCAAGCTGTCATAGTTCAATCTTTTAAGTTCTTCCAATCTGTTTGAAATAGTTATCCCCAAATATTTCAACTTTTCTTTAATTTGTATATTAGATAACCCTGCCATCTTTTCCCTCTCCTCTTTCCCCATATTGCACAACATCATTTCCGATTTATCCCAATTTATCATCAATCCAGTTATAGCCTCAAAGTCCTCTATTTGTTCTTTAATCCTATCCATTACTGCCTCTGGGTGTTTCACCATTAGCAACGTATCATCTGCATACATACTCACTTTATTACCCAATATCCCTTCTATACTTGAGTCCTCCCTTATATTTTTAGCTAAAATTTCCATTGCCATAATAAACAAGATAGGAGATAGTGGACAGCACTGCCTAGTGCCTGCCTCAAGCTTTACCTCATCTGTAACCTCTTCATTCACTCTAATCCTAGCACTCCCTTTTTGATATAATAGATCAATTACCCTTCTAAATCTATCCCCAAATCCATAGTTTTTAACTATTTCCTTGATCGAAGACCATTGTAACGAATCAAATGCCTTAAAAATATCCAAAGATAATAAACCCACCTTTTCCTTTGTCTGATTAACATTATCAATTAAGTCTATCACCCTCCTAGTCAAATCCGCCATATGCCTTCATTTTAAAAATCCAACTTGATCAACATTTATATATTCCCCCATAAATCTGTTTAACCGATTAGCCAGTATTCCTGTGAAGATCTTGGCATCCTGATTTATAAGAGAAATTGGTCTGTATGATTCCACTTTTTCCAAAATCTTTCCCAATTTTGGCAGCAGAATAATTATGGTCCTATACCATGAAGTTGGAATTTGTCCACCATCTAGAATATAATTATATAACTTCACTAACTTTGGAACCACAACATCTTTAAATTCCTTATAAAACTCTGTCGATAATCCGTCATCTCCCAAGGCTTTCCCCAACTTCAAACCACTAAGTACCTCTTTTACCTCTTTATCAGTAACCCGTTCCTCCATTTTTTCCCAGTGTTCCTGCTTTATTCCATTCCCTAACTGCCTCTCCAATATCCCTTTAAGCTTCCCAACGTTTATCTCTTTTTTTGCATATAATGCTTGATAGAAATCCTTCACAATTTTACATTTATCGCTAATCTTATTGCACCTTATCCCTTGTTTATTAACCAACACCCCAATTTCCCTTTTTTCCTTTTTAACTTTAGCCGCTCTTGCTAATAATCTTGAGTTTATATTGCTGAATTCAAAATACTCTCTATTTAAATATATCAAATCTCTTTTAACTTTATCTATATCCTTACCCATTAATTCTGCCTTAAGTCTTTGTAATTTAGCGGAAAAAATGTATCCTTCTTTTTTGAGTGTTCTTCTTGTAATTGTTTTATTTCTTTTTCCACCTGATCTGCCTTATATCTTCTGTACTTTATACTCGCCAACTTTATACTTTCCCCTCTGAAAACCGACTTCATGGCATCCCAAACCACATTAAAATTTACCTCTTTGTTATCATTCCACTGCCAGCTTTCCATCCAACTTTCCATAATTTGTTCTTTACATTTTTGGTCTTTAAATAGGTTGGGATCATATCTCCAACTTCTTCCTCTCCTATTATCCTTTTGTAATCTCAATTCCAAAAGTACTTTAGCATGGTCTGGTTCCTTGAAAATCCCTATTTCCATTCCCTCAATATTTTTGATCATGTTTTCCGTTAAAAATACATAGTCTATTCTAGAATAGGATCCATGAACATGTGAAAAATAAGAGTATGCCCTTTCCGAACCCTTGATCTCTCTCCAAGAATTCTTCAGTCCCATCGCGACCATCCATTTATCTAAAACATTCCCTTTCAATCCAGCTCCGCACCTTACTAAGTTCGTACAATCTAAATTTTACCTTATCAAATTAAAATCTCCGGCCACAATCATTTTTACCACTTTTTCTAACTCCACAACTTTTTGGACTTTTTCTAGAAATTCCGCTTGATGTTCATTTGGAGCATAAATATTAACCAACATTATTTCCTCATCATCTATTTTTCCTCTTACGATCAAGTATCTACCTTCCTGATCGGCAACACTTTTTGTTATCTCAAATCCTAATCTTTTAGAAATCATAATTGCCACTCCTCTTGCTTTTGAGGTACCAAACGCCATTTCATAATGTTGTATCCATCCTAAAAAATATTTGTTTGCATCTTTTGATTTTTGATGCATTTCCTGTAAAAACACTATATCGGGTCTATCTTTCTTCAAAGCAAATTCCAACCTCCTCCTCTTAAGAAAAGAGCCTGTACCCTTTACATTCCAGGTTAATACTTTAATATTTCCCATAATCTATTACGATCTCATCTTTTCTAACTTCTAAACTCTCCATTGGGCATGCCACCACAAACCCCTTACCACTAAAACACAAAATTGTACATAAAACACACAATATCTCTCTCCCCACTTTCTCTGGAAAAAAAGATGCCTTCGATGACCAAAGAGGGGAGAAGGGGGACATGGAAGATGTACGTACAGATTAGTGCATCGCGCCACCCACCTTTGTACATTCTTGAGTAATATAAAGGATTTTTCATCTTAATCTATTGCTCAATGCTCCTTACTTGCCTCCTCCTCCACCATGATCAATTACAACTCCTCTTCTTCTCTTCCCTGTGGGGTTCCACCCGTAGCACCACCGGCATCTGCCCCCTCATAATCCCTTCTTATGGCCCCCGATTCCAACAAATCTTTCCTAAGAGTTAACCACTCTTCCGAACCTGCTTTAACAAGCTCCAGCAGACTCAAATATTCAAGTGGATCGGTCCCCTCATCAATAACCTGCATTCTTTTCTCATGAAAGAAATGCAATTGCTGTGGGAATCTCCAATTATACCTTACACCTTTACTCATCAACAGTTTAGTTACCGGTCTCATATCTCCAAATTCTTTCCTTTATTGAAATATCATTATATACTTCCACATCAGAACCATCAATTTTCAGGGCGCCAGAACCAGCTTGTTTTAAGAAGGCCATTACTCTAGGTTTGTCTCCCCAATTTGCAAATTTTACCAAAACATTTCTTTGAACTGCCTTCCCTCTTCTTGGACCCACCCTATATGCACTTACAATGTCCTCCTGTACAAATTCCTTTCCCATGCTCAAATTATTTAACCACTGGACCACTCTTTCTCTCAGCTGGTCTGTCGTCCTTTCAACCACCTGACGAATCACAATATTCTGCTTTCTCATCATATCTTCCACAGCGTCAATCCTTTTCTCATGTTCATCCATTTTCAGTTTATTCTCCCTCACCGCCTCCTGAGTCCCTTTTATTTCCTTTTTCATAACCTTCACCTCATTTTGGACCAGTTTCACATTTCCTTCTATTTTTTCCAAACTTAATTCTACTTTTTTTGTAAAGTCCACAACAGTATTTACCACCTTATCCTGTTTTTTCATCATTTCATTTCTATCCTTCACTCTTGAATCCTCCATCTTCTCCATCTTCTGAAACAATTTACCAATTTCCACCATGAGTTGAGTTTGATCGTAAGGTTCAGGTGGTGGTGATGATGACGGAGGGACCTCTTCCATTGGTGCTTTTTCTTTCCTCTTAGATTTCACCACTGGCTCCTCCTCCTTTGCTTTTCCTCTTGTGCCCTTATCCATGGTAGAGACCCCTAAAAAGTTTTAATGCTGCAGCATATTGTAAATTTGTTACACACTCCACTTAAACCTATTCCGATGCAGCCAAAACTGACAACAGTCCTATTAATTCTGTTAAAACTTGAAGAAAAGAGGAGGTCCAGTGAAGAATTTGATTATTGTAATCTGTAAAGGAGCAGGAACCAAAAACACCCCAAACAAAAATATATTGTAATCCGCAGGAAGCTCGTCCCCAAAAATAGTCAGTTCAGCCCAGGTAACAACAGCTCGCAAAGTTTGCCCTTTGCAAGCAAATAGAATACTCCCCAACCGCATGAACAGAAATTCCAAGGAGACAGATGCCCAAATATATCCACTTGTGTAAGGACCGCGGGGAAGGAAAACCAAAAATCCCAAGCTCCAACTTGTAATGAAAAAAAAGAAGAGGAGAAGTATATATATAATAATTGAAAGCTGTAATCCACACAGCGAAGGAGTAAAAAAAGTTGATGATCCCTCTCTTGGAGCGAACGAAACAAAGCACCCTTTTCCCCTTCTTCCTCTCCAAATCAGCAAACTTTCTTTTTTTAAAAAAAACCACTCTCCCTTATTTTAACTTCGGAAAGCACTGGAGTAAACAAAAGCTCGAACCCAATCGGTTTCTTCTTTAACCGCTTCTCAAAGCCTCCAAACCATGCCACAGCTCTCCTGGGACACAAAAAAGCCATTGTCCAAAAAGCAACTACTTTCGTTTTCCAGGACCGCCGCCATTATCGCTTCAACTACCACCCTTCTATCCACTTCTGCACACACTGCCAAGTCCAGGCTCTTCAAAGCAAAATCCCCTGTTGCCTTTAACTCCCGTCAACATAAGATTTCATTAACTCACTTTCTTGCCGATTGTCCTACTTCCTCGGATCTCCGCCGTCTCGCTGGTCCCGTTCTTGGCTCCTAGGCTGGGGAAGCCGCAGCTTCCATCACGTGCCTCTCCCGCCGGGGATACCTCCTGAACTTCGACCGCCCAACTACAACTTTCCAAGCAGGCAAGCAGGAGTCTTATCACCACAAAATATCTCTTTAAAATTGTTCCATTTTACTTATTCTCATTGATTACCACTTTGATAAGCACGAGCGGCCAAATCGAGATGTTACTCGTTGGCCATCTCAGCCATGCCCCCCAAGAAAAAACTTTCTAAAGCCTCAACTAAGACTAAGCTTTTCTGGAGGACATTTTCTAGCATTCACCAGTAGCTAAGTGACTCCATTTCTACATGACAAAGCATACACTTCCACTACAGCTACAACTCCTGCATTGCTTTGCTAGTATATTGAAGAGCAACAATTCCCATCTACCAGCCATACATCTCATCCAGATTTAACCAATCAGATTGTAGAAATTAGCATTCATCATTCCCTTCCAAACCCTCCCAGGCCCAAAGTTTGTTTATGGAAGGCAATGAAAGGAATGATTCACTTTGTAGTGTCTCCAAAGAAGATGCTCAAACCGCTACTCATTAGGCCTTGCTTCCTATCTTGCACCTGGGAGGAAAACTTTCACACTTCCACAGCATTGCTTTGGGTAGGGGAAAGAAGAAGGACTAGTAGAAACCATTTTAAAATTTTAAAATTTGAAGCCTTCTTCTGAGGGGATTACACCCAGCACCCATTAGCCCTCAATACTTTCAAGCATAGCTTCTGAACAGGGCTTGGTTTTGCCAGGGAACCATGGCCGACGGGGGCCCCTGCACCCCCCAAAATGAGAAAACAAAAAAACCACAAGTCTCAGCAGCAAGACATGACCAATCTGGGAGGCCAGCATGGGAGAGGTGGGACAAAAGTGTGGCCAATCAGGGAGGTGAGCAAGAGCACGAGAGAGGCAAGGCTATGGCCACACGGCTACAACACCAATGGCCACCACATGCCCAAACATGGCCATGGGGTGATCCTGCGCACCAGGCCAGAGAACACAGGGACACAGTGAGTGGGTCATGGCTGTTGCCCTGAGACCCCTGTGCCTGGGATCAAGTGCCCAATGTCCCAAGGCCACCAGAAACAAACTGGACACCCAACACCTCCAGATGTCAGCGAGGGAAGGGGAGGTGGCAGCAGTGTGTGGGGGTTAGGCATGCCAGCAACAGGAGTGGAGTAGAAACTGGTGACAGCACAGTGGGCCCCGAGGCAGCCTCCAAATGCCTTGGTGGAATCCCAGGGCACCAGGCCACCAGGCGTGCTCTCAACCCCACTGCCACCAGCACAACGAACACACAGGTGGCCACACTGCGGGCGTGGAAAAACCGGGGTGAAAAACAGCACACACACATGACTTTATGCCTGGTAAGGAAAGCGGCGGATGGAAACTGGGGTGGGGGACCCATCCCAGAGCACACTGACATGGAGGCAGGGTGCACCCACAAACGACAACCCACACCCTGGCCCACACCAGAAAAACTCCCTGGGCAAAGCCAGGTAACAAGCTAGTTACTTATATAAATGACATAGGCTCTTTTTAAAATTTTTATTTCATGTGTGGAAAGGAATATCCCACATTCATAAACCAGATATGTTTAAAAGGATTGAAATTCTTGTTTTATAAAATTAAGTTTAACAACACACAATACACTCAAATGGAATAAATCATTGGCATTCTCTATGTACCATAAATATTTGAAAATGTTCTATTAAAATTAATAGGCCTCTCTTATGAATATGTTCACACAAGTTTGCTGTGCAAGGATATTTTTGGGGTACTTAAGCATAGTCATCCCAAAAGGACAATATTGCTAGATATTCTGTCTACAATTGGTTCTTCCGTGACAGGCCAGACAGAGGAAAACCACAGTTCACCTACCGAGCAAGAGATTGACAGGGCCATAAAAACTCTAACTGCAGTTTTTGGCACTTCAATACAATTATCGCCCAATATAGCAATTAAAGGGGCTCACCTAGATGACTTCAACCCACCAGGAACCAGCTTCTTATCCACAATGCAATGGACAAAGACTCAAACACCTTACCATGCTGACACGGAAATAGCACAGCTTCAGACGAACCTGTTTCGGCCTACAGTTCCAGCATTAGTTCTTGAGCCTCTGGCAGGTATTGAAACTTTGAGGCCAAGCTCTAGGTGAGCCGCGGTCAATGGCCCAATGCCTTCTGCCTCTCTCAGGACCTTCACAGTCAAGACCGGAGTCACAGAGGCTTTCTCCAGGCCTTCTCCACAGAGCCAGGTGGAGAGATCCTCACTGATTGGCGTCCAGAGTGAAATGAGGTTTGAGCATGCTCAGAACTTTGCGGAAGGACAAGATGGACAGCTACAGCAGTGTATCAGCTACAAGCCCATAGCAAGTATGCCACTACCACATTGTAGCTTTAAATATATGTTGGATCATGGACAGCAGAAAGTAAATAACCCAGCACAAAGTATTTTTAACTTTCTGCCTGCCAATTTTGAGAAGCTATCTACTTCAGGGAAAAATTGTTGAATTGGTCAAAAAATGTGCAAGTTGTAATTATGCACCAAGGTGTATTATTTATGTTCCTTGATCCTCCAAAAATACCTTGGTCCTAAGACTTTTTGCATTTTATTAATGTCAATAGAATCTAATATCTATCCTAGTATCCCTCAAAATTTAACTGTACAAGAACTGTGGGAAAGTTATTTAAATTATTTCATTGTAAGAACAAAACGCCCACCAGTAAAATTTCGAGAGAATTTCATAGTGTTAAATTAAAGCCAGGGGTTGAAATGAGTGAACACTTATGTAAACTGAACATAATGAGGGTGGAGTTGAATCAAAGTGGTGAGCCTGTAACAGAACATAACTTAATAAATGTAATTATTAATTCTCTAGATTCTACATGGAATAATTTTATTTTACAATTAGACAACCCAGAAAATGATAACATTACTTTGGAGGATTTATCAGGTAAATTGATTGCTGAAGACAATTTCAGGAGAGATAGGGGATCCTTCCATAGGGAAAGGAAACACCAAAAGAAATCAGAATATGTGGATGAGGTTAATTTTGTGAAATGTTTTATTTGCAGTTCTAGAAGTCATATTAAAAAGGAATGTCCAAAGAATTATTCCAACAGACAAGCCCAGAACTATAGGTCAAAAAAAGGGTGGTCATCAGATCAAGAGTACAGGTACAAGTCTTCATCCCCACACAAACACTACACTAGCCCTCCATTAAGTCCCAGAAGGGGTAAGAATTATAGAAGGGGTCAGAATAAAAGTAAATTTGACTTTGTGGATGACTATGTTAACATTATTGAGAACAGAGCACCCTCATTGTCTAAGAAACAAAGGGAACAACTCTGGTTATTGGATATTGGAGTGAGCAAACACATGGTGAATGACACAGCATTATTTATCACATTTGAAGAACACAACACAAAGCTGGGGGTGGCCACAGGAAAGGGAACCAAAGTTGCTGGTCATGGGGCAACATACGTTCCAGGTCTGGGTGAAGTAATTGATGTGTTGTATGTGCCAGAGATCACATACAATCTACTCAGCATCCTAAAGTTGAGTCAGAATCCAAAAATTGAGGTTCTATTTAAAGGTGGTGAAGTGTATGTCACCTATGAGGAACATGATGCAGGAGAGCTGGTCATTCTAGCGGATCTTCCATATTACTTACCCACACAGAGACACAATGATAGTAAAGACAAAGAAAAAATCAAGAAGACAGTTAGGTTCAATCCTGAGCCACAAACAAAAGAAAAGGTGAAGTCAAATGCAATCTTCATTGGAAAACTCCCTCACAACAAATGTGCTCACCTGATGCACAGGAAGATGGTGAAAAAGATGCCAATGTATGCAAGAGGACTTAATATGTTAGATTGTCAAAAAAATTAGATTGTGCCATTTGCAAAAGTTCCAAGTCCAAGGAGAAGAATAAACCAAAGAAATCAGAGTGTTACTCTGAACACATTATTGAGTTGATGCATATGGATCTTGTGGGTCCTTTAAAGCCATCCATTGGCCAAAATAAATTCTTCCTGACTGTGGTGGATGACCACAGTCGATTCAGTTTTGTATTTCTCATGAAAACAAAAGATGAAACATTTTCAAAATTTAGAGCTCTATAATTTGATTGAAAATCAACATAATATTAGGATTAAAAGGATAATGATGGATTGTGGAACTGAGTTCCGATCAACTGAATTCCAAAATTGGCTAAGACAAAAAGGAATAATTCACCAGAAGTCATTGAATTATCTGGCTTTTCAAAATGGAGTGGCAGAGAGAAAAAATGGCGTATTACAAACAATGATGCATTGCACCATAGAGGATGCCTACCTTGATCAATCCTACTGGGGGGAGGCAATCCTGTATGTCAACTACACCCTAAATTGTTTATGGTCCAGTGTAGTCAAAATCACTCCTTATGGTCACAAACCCAATCTTGCCCACTTACAAATTTTTTGAGCTACTATTCACGTACACATACAAGACCTATTAAGAAAGAAGGGGGACAAAAGATCAGAAAAACTCATCTTCATGGGCTATGAGCCAGGCTCTAAGGCCTACAGATGTATTAGAGTTAACAAACAAATAGTAATTTCTAGATCAGCCACTTTTAGTGACTGTGAGAATTGGAGCCGCATTCACACAAACAAAATTAGGATACAGGACAAACACAGAAACAAGAAAAATACACATACTGAAGAATTCTCAAATAATAAAAATGAAACCACATCATCTCATAAAGAATCTAGCCCACAAGTCAGGGGCAAAGCCTGGAAGAAAATGAAGAGGGTAACTGTAACTGATAGTAGAGATAGTGATGATAATAATGAAGAAAACAATTCCTCTGATAGTCATAGCTGTCAAGTATCCCTTATTGGCCAGGAAAACCCCTTATTTTACCCTCTTTCTCACCGTCATCCCTTATTAATTAGACTGCAAAGCCCTATTGCCGCCAGTGGAGGGCAGCACAGGATACACATAGCTGTCAAGTATCCCTTATTTGCCAGGAAATTTCCCTTATTTCCAAATCCAAAACTTGACAGGTATGCTGATAGCTCAGATGAGGAAAAAGAAGGTAGCAAAAGAACCATAAGGTCAACCAGAGGAAAGCTACCAAAAATATGAAGGATATATATCCTCTGTCAATCAGATTTGCACAACACCAGTAAAATATGAGGACATCCTATATTTACCTGAAAATGAGCAAAAAAATGGCAAAATGCCATGAATGATGAATTGGAAAGTGTAAAAAATTGTGTGTATACACAACAACTGATTTACCCAAAGATCAACACCATTATCTGATTGAGCATAAAGGGGTTTGTTAGCACTATGCTGTATTATTAGTGCTCAACATATTTTCAAATATCCAAAAAGAACCAATCGATGATTGTTAATTTCCTACCTACCTGATGACATCACCAAGTAACTGTCACCAACTGTCACTAACTGTCAAGTTCTCTCATTCCTCTCACTCACTTTTGAGGAGGTGACTGTGTTAGCTGTATTGTTCTCATGGTTAGAGATGTTGGTTAGTTTTGTTAATAAATAGTTTAATGAAAAAGTAACTAAAGACTTCTGAGCATTATTTATGCCACAGTTCTTCAGAAGATTCAACAACAGGTATTTGGAAATACCTTAATAACACTATTTCATCCCCTGACATTGGTATCAGCATAGGCTTTTCCTATATAAAGCTTGGTATTATTTTTCCTGCTAGCAACATAGGCATGCTATTGCAAGGCAATATTGGGAAATTTCTTGGTATTTTGAAGCAATATACCATAGTCATAAGCCAGAAGTTTTTGGAAGGACTAAATCTCCTGGCTTTTTTTAAAAAAAGTTTAAATAGGCATCACCTTGCAAACAAAAATTTGCAGTCAAAACAATGGCATTCCCAGTGGTAATGTATGGTTGCGAGAGCTGGACCATTAGGAAAGCTGAGTGCAGAAGAATAGATGCCTTTGGAATGTGGTGTGGGAGGAGAGTTTTAAAAGTCCCCTGGACAGCGAGGAGAACAAATACCATAGGTCAATCTTAGATGAAATCAACCCTGACTGCTCCTTGGAAGGTCAAATAGTAAAGATGAAGCTAAAGTACTTTGGACATCAAATGAGGATTCACTTGAGAAAGCCTTGATGCTGGGAAAAGTGGAGGGCAAAAGAAGAAGGGGGCAGCCAAAAATGAGATGGCTAGATGGTATTGTAGACACAATGGGCACAGAGCTGGGCGGGTTGAGGAAGATGGTGCCTAGAGGGCCATGATCCATCGGGTCGCAAATGGTCGGAATCAACTGTGCGACTGAACAACAACAAAATATTACACATAAATGCCAATCAGCTACTTCCCTCATATAGAAGTATCAATGCTAGAGATTCCCAAAAAGATAATCAATGATTTATACTATGATTGCTTGGTGGAGGGAAAAACCAAGAGCATCTTGGATGTGGCTGCAGCTTTCAGTGTCTCTTCTGAACTTAATAAAATAGTGATGGTAGTAGTAGATGGTCTAGTCTTGCTCTGTGCCAAATTTGAGGCACGAGAAGGCAAGATTCATTTGAAAGTGAACAATAATACTGGAAGAACTCAGCAAGAAAAACAAGCAGATAGGAACCACAAGCTTGATTTTACAAAATCTGAGCAGGACTGTTCAGAGTAGAACACTTTAGAGATTGCTCATTCAATGCACCATAAGTCAGAGGCAGCTTGACAGTACATAACAGTAATAGTCTTCTAAATGACTGATCAAGTTCAAATAAAGAAAATCATGTAACAAAACTATTTCCCTATGAAGTGCTTGGTGTTTGAAAAATAAACACCAAGTTCTATGCAGCACACAAAAAGGTAGCTCAATTGTTGTCTGGGGTTGGGAGGGTAGAATCTTTTTAACAAATAAAAAATCAGATACTTAAAAATACTTATCCCCCCTTCTTTAACTTGGGCCCAGAGCAAGCACATACTACCTTCAATCAGTCCTGATTCAATAGCCCATTAAAAATATGTTTTGTTTGCACTATCTCCTACTATCTGAAATGTTGATTTGACTGGCCATGCAATATCACATGATGCACCTGTAATGATCATTATATAGCCTGACAGGATTCAAGTCCTGTTTCACAGATGTTGAAGATTATTTTTAACACTGTTGTGTTAAAACCCCAAATGACTTCCTGAGAAGCAATATTCAAGCAAAAAGAAATTGTGTCACATTCCTTTCACTCTGTCCCATTACCTCAGAGGGTAAGAATGACAAAACACTATGAGGACAGCAAAATAATTTTATATCAGAAGTGTCTTACAATATCTTCTCATCTGGATGGCTGGTAAATTGGAATCTAGCTACAGAGTTACTAATGTGGGATGAGTGGGTTTGTCAAAACATCCTTCTATTTCAAGAACTGAGTTACAAAACCAAGTATCTTTTCTTTCTTCCACATTATAATTGAAGGAGTGTTTCCTCTTTAGCTTTCTACTAAGAGCTGCCACAATTGTGAGAGGAATGACAAATGAAGATGAAACAAGTACTTGTTTTCAGCACTTCAGAAAAATATTCTGGCACATCAAGAGCAAAAAGGCAAACTCCTTTCATATTTTACCTTTCTTATTTCTTTTATCATTATCATCAGGGCTGGTTTACAGCTACATGCTACCTTGTCAATGTGGGAGTTATGCTCTCTGGTGCTTTTTCCAGTCTCCTGAGGTGAATATTACTGAGGAAAAAAAATGAAATTCCTGATGACATAGGCTATTTTACAGCAACAAAATTTGGCAGAACGACCAACAAGTTGAACAAATATAGAGAAAATTTGTCTTCAAAATAACAACAATAGATAAATCTACAAAATAAATTTATTGGCTTATATTCAGCTTTCAAAGGGTTCATATAATCTTCTTAGTAACTCAAAAACGTTTTCTTCCACATTTCATACACAGTTCAATACTTTGTAACAAATCAAAAATGTATACTTCTCTTTGTGTTCTTTCCTGATTTACATGTTAATTATTTCCAAAATACTGCAAAATTTCTTCTTTGCAAAAATGATAAGCATTTATATTTCTTCCCATGATACCTGATTTTATTTCCCTACAACTTTATCAGATAGTTGTATTGTGCACTTTTGTGGTATTAATCTTTGTCAGTCAATGGCATTCCTCAGCTGAAATATTCAGGAGGTGAGCTTGAGCCCCCAGTTTCTAGTTTCTGCCCAGAGAAACAAGACAGAGTCCAAGGCTTTGCAGAAAAGACCCATCCCTACTTGATATCGGAGGATTCTCTGAGAAAGAACACCTTTCCAATTCAATTTTTTGAAAGAATAGCCATTTTAGTCTGTGTTTCAAGCATATCAGAGAGTAAAGCAAATGAAATTAAAAACAAAAAAAGTTGTAGCAGTTTAAAGACTAACTGTTGTATTTTAATGTTAGCTTTTGTGGATCAAGTCTACTTCATCAGAGATTGGGCCGAGACTTCATGCCATCAATTTATACACATCAGGTACATATACAAATCATTATGCCCTTTTACAACTGGTATTAGCAGATGACATGATGGAGTGACCTCCTGTCTCTGTCCCAGCTCCTGCCAACCTAGCAGTTCGAAAGCAAGCAATTGCAAGTAGATAAATAGGGACCACATTGGTGGGAAGGTAAATATCATTCCGTGCACTCTTTGCAGGCGCACCACCCAAAGAAAGACTCAGACACCGGTATATGGATAAAGGCATTGGGCCACTTTTATTGGATAATGCCCTAGTCTGAATTATAACTTTCAATTGGTGTAATCGTCCAATTGTAATTATTTAAGGCAAGCAGGCCGCAGAAACACTGGTAAGGTTCCTCCCAAAATGCCAATGGCAATTGGCTACATGTAACTATTTGTATCAATTTGTTTGTTGACACAAACAAATTGTTGACCGGAGTCAATAAACTATCTACTGACCCCACCCTATGACGTGTATCCGTTAAATATCAAGGTGATGCAGGCTGTGAAGCTCCTGACATCACCCCTTTGCCTGGTTCGCCCTTGACCAGCCAAACCTATTTCCCCTGTACCTGTCTACGTGTTGGCCAGTCAATTGCGAACCTGCCGGATACCTATGGGTCATAAATCTTTACCTTACCAGTGCTACCCACCACACGGGGAGGTGTCCATGATGACTCACCGCACCGCCCCCCAGACCGTCAGCTCGGTCACCAGGCCTGCTTGCATATCCTCAAGAAAGAGGTTCATACCTCTGGCCAACAAGTGGACCCCATCTCCTGCATAGAGATCGTAATCCTGCAAGCCTATCCTAGGATGCCGAATGGCTGTCCCCAAGCCCTTGTCTGCAAGGAACCGGGCAACAGCCCTGTTCACCGACCGGCGAGCACGGTCAAGTGCACGGAGGTGAATGCTTCCCCTGTAAGTCTGTCATGGCACAATGGCCAACCATAGCAGCTGCGTGGATGGCCATACATAATGTAGATAGGCTAGGTCACTGCAAATCGTGAATTTTAAAGAGAGGCCAGTGACCTGTGCGAGATCATTGCCACCAAGGTGCAGGACAAGGACATCAGGCGGTCCAGCATCCCTGATGGAAAACAGGAATGGCAACAGTTCCCACCATCTCATGCCACGCTTACCGTACCATCGCATACGTGCAGCTGCACGTAGCCTGAGATGGGGTCCCCACTCTGTCACCACAGCATACTGTGCTGCCCAGTGCACGTAAATGTGGCCCACCAGCCATACTGCCACCAGTGTGCGTGGACACACAGGGTCTGCAAAAGAATAAAAAGGAACAATGACATAACTGGTACTCATGCATGGCGTACATATAATGCAAAGCACATGGATCCCCATCTGCCCATCTGGCGTATATCAGCCTCAGAGTACCCAAATGCAGCCGCAGTGGACGCAGCGCATATCCTAAATGAATGGGTGCCGTAACGAGCCCCAGGGAGGCCAACACTGTGAAGTGCCATACCGGTCACCTTCCAAAACTGGAATTTAGTAAGGGGAGACCCATCCTGGTGGCAGAAAAATGGGCCAGTGTGCGTACCACGCACTGCCAAAAACTCATGTAGGGCACCAACCGGACAGATGTCTTCAATGGAACATCGTAGCAGTCTGACTCCCTTTGAGGATCAACCTTTGAGGACCGTATCCTCAACTGAGCCCACTCGTATGTAACATAGACATCGTTGAGTTCCAGTGCCCTACGAGACGCATCCGCCTTAGACAATGGTACCAACTCACTGATGCGGAGTGCTCCAAAGAAGGCTACGGTGGTAGCTGCATGAAAAAGAGCCACGTCGTACCTATCATAACATAAGTTATGCCAGCCTCGTGCAAGGTGGGTAAAAACATCTGGTGAAATCGGGTGACGTGTGTCCGTGCGGTGGCCACGTTCACGTGTCCACCCTTCCAAAACATGACGTATGCGGAAGACATTCACGCAGTCAGCGAAGCCCCGTGCCTTGGTCATAAACGCCAGTGCCGAAAACCTAGAGGCTATCGTACGGGGAGCCAACCCCTGACCGTGAAGATAAACCATGTATTGTAAAATCTGGTCAACTGGTATTGGCCACGCTTCAGGTAACTGTAGTCGCCCACAAAAGGCTCTAAATTGTATGAAAGCATATGGTACGCCTTACGCATGCGAGGTGCCAAGGACATGCTGATCGCCCGGTTCACCTCTCCTCGCCAAATGTCCAAATCTTGGCCGGGAGTGGAGAGGGAAATTCCTCTGCTTCTGGAGCCAAGGCACGGAACCGGGAGATCTGCAGGTGGGATAAAGCATCGGCAATATCATTATTAATGCCTGGCACATGTCTGGCCCTGAACAGCACATTGAGGCATAGGGTTCTCAAAACAAATTGATGAACCAGTGCCATGACCCTAGGGGATTTGGACATCTGGGCGTTAACAATGTGCACCACTGCCGCATTGTCACACCAAAAATGGACCACTGAATTGGCCCACTTATCGCCCCATAGCATTAGTGCCCCCAAAATGGGAAAAAATTCCAGGAAATTAAGATCGCGTAGGAGATCTGTGCCCTGGCATGCGTGAGGCCATCAGCCGTCGGCCATATGCCCACTGCCCTTCAAAATAAATCCCATAAACCAGAGAGCCGGAGGCATCCGACTGTACTTGAAATTTAGGGCAGACCATAAGGTCTGATCTTCAAAAAGAGACCCCGTTGATATCCTGGAGCAATGTGAGCCAAACCGAAAGGTCTGCCCGTATACCCCTGGTCAGCCGGACCCTGTGGTGGCATTTTAATAGGCCAGCCATGGCGTCACACAGACGCCTGGCAAAAGCTCTGCCCGGGGTCACCACCCTGCAGGCAAAATTGAGGTGGCCGTGAAGGACCTGTAGCTCACGAAGGGACACTTTACACTTGGCAATCAGTGCCAGAATCGTCGCGGAGATCCGAGTCACCTTATCCATGGGTAACCCTGATGCCTGTGCGACAGTGTCCATTTCGATACCTAAAAAGGTGAGTGTGGTGGCTGGGCCCTCAGTCTTTTCAGGCGGTAAGGGGACACCCAGTTCCCGCATAAGTGCCTGAAATGTATTAAGGAGACACGTACACGTGTCCGAGCCCTGTTCACCCCCGAACAAAAAGTCATCGAGGTAGTGGGCTACAGACCAGGATCCTGACCTGCGAACAAAGGCCCATTGAAGGAAAGTGCTAAAGCATTCTAATGCTGAACATGAAATAGAACAGCCAAAAGGCATGGCCTTATCTACGTAGAACCTTCCTCGGAAACGAAAACCCAATAGCTCAAAGTCAGTGGGGTGTACTGGCAGTAATCGGAATGCCGATTTAATATTGCACTTAGCCAGGAGCGCCCCGGGAGCACAGGAGCGTACCATCTGTAGGGCCTGATCAAATGACGTAGGGCCTGATCAAATGTCAGGATCCAGAGAGAGACAGCAGAAATAAAATACATCCATAGGCTGGACACCCATCTCAATCCATTTATTGAGATTGTCTTTTGCTCCAGTTGAATTATTATTTCTTCAAATTTGTCGAATCTCTACCAGGGCCATATTTCTTTATCCATTCTTTATTCCAATTCTCCACCTGTCATTTTTCAAACCAATTTAACTTTATTACCGAATATATCCTCTCCCTCTCATTCTAATTCTTAACTTTCCCCCACCAATCATTTATATTTTTTATTCCTTTCTTCCATCTTTTCCAATCCCTTTCTTTTAGTCTTAATCAGAAAATCCTCTAAACTACTTGACTCTACCAATGAATCAGATGCACCATCAGAATATAATAACATACAAAGCTAAAATTTCCCTAGCCTGGAGCAGAAACTTACACACTCTAAACAGCAAAGGCCTTATGTTGGCTTCCTAAATGAGTGGTGGTATGTGTCAGATGGACGTATGTGTCAGGTCCTGTGAAAGTGGGATAATGGGCTATGCTATCCTTACACTGTTCCTGCTCCCTACTCTTTGAAGGGGGTGGGGGAAGAAAAGCAGGGTTCTGCATATAATTATTTTTGTTGTGTCTTCAAACTTGAATGCACCAGATGTACATAGGCATCCCTTTCCTCTTCATCCATTGGGCTTTCTATCACCTGTCTAGTGAAAAGTAACAAAATTCTCTGCATGTGGAGGCCTGAGGCTGGCAGTGCTTCATGAATTTAGTTTGTGTGGATTCTAACACAAAAATGACCAAATTCACTGCTCCTATACTAAAGAATACATCAGAACTCAACCATCTGCTGAATGGCACTCTTCTCCCGATTCTGCAAAGTAGTTTCCAGCTGCTTCTGCATCTACTATATACAGAGAAAGACTAGGTAAGCTAGTCAAACTGACAGTACCAAAGGGGAAAAATGAGACACAATACTGTAGTTAGAAAAGAAGTTGGGGAAATTTTTGAACAAGTTCTCAAGTTATCTATTACTTGGAAAATACTTGGTATGAAGAAGTGGACTTGATCCACGAACGTTCACAGTAAAAAATTTAGTAGTTAGGCTTCAAAGTGCAGCAGGGGGGGGGGCGGTTGGGGGTTATTTTTATTTTTGTTTTCTGATATGCCTGAACACAGACTAACATGGCTACCAATCCCAAAAAAAATTGGAAAATATGGTGGATCACATGCAATGATGAAGCCTCTGCTTTGTGGATAGATTCTGTAGATTTAGAAGATGGAGATCTTTCCACTTTCTTCTCACCAGCACCAAAAATCTTTTTTTTTTCTTTTGGCTGAAGCATGGTACTAGCTGAGAGATCTTTGTTGCTGTTCTTGCTTTTGAATCTGGATGCTGCCAATGTTTTAAACACAAAGTGATGATCCCTAAATTCAGGTATTATGGAGGAGGGTGAAAGGGTAATATTTACAGCTCCATTCATCTTGGTGTACAGCAGCAAATTAGCACATTCAAAAAAGTGAGAGATGTTGATATTGATTTAACACATTTTTTTCAGTCTAAAAGATCCAACCAACCAAAGGCTTCAATTTAAGTCATTTAAATTCTCTTCCAAAGGAAATCCCCAGCAAACATCCATTTGTAAAGAAAGATCTTCACTGCACACACTTGAAAATGATTTTAAATGAGGTGATTTGCAACAATTTTTCCATAACTTTACTTTAGCAAGAATGTAAGCTGTGAAGGAACATAGTTGAAGCTGCCACCGTGAGGGTCCCCGCCGGTGATGGGCACCGAATTATTTTACTACCACACCGTGGGCGTGGCCTAACTGATGGGTGTGGCCTAACTGATGAGTGTGGCCTAATCGGTGGGCATGTGACTGGGTGGCCAATCTAGTCATGCCTGCCACATAGCCCATGAAAACATCTGCAAACACAGACAGCACTGGCTCTTTGGCTGTAAATGGAGATGTTCAAAGATAGGAATTCCGTTTGAGGCTTGAATATGTAGTAATGGGTAATATAATATAATGTTTTATTCTTAAGTAGTATATTGAATTAATCTTGTAGTTAATATATTCAGAATCTTCCAGTAGAGCAATACAACAAGTCCAATACATTGTAAAAGTCAACCGGTATGCAGACTCTTTCGGGAGAATTTCCCTTCATCAGACAACTTGACTTGCTAACTTTCCAATATCTGAAAATACATAATATATATATAAAATTAATTCTGAACTGGAATATTGCTACTGAGCTAAGTATAAAAGAGAAACCCACCTGGATATATATAACATTTAGTTTTCAAAGGGTATCTTGTTTTCATGTTGCATCCTAACCTCTTTTCGTTTATTCATTTTGGGCTGTGGATGTTACTGACTCAAAATATTACTCCCCTTATAAATCCTGCTGATAGGAAACCAGGTGTGCATAATCTAGCATTCCCCTCCCATGCCTCCTAATTGACTAAATATGTTTATACATTTTTATATTTTATAGTCAAGGGCTACAAATTGACATAATTGTGTAAAGGGGGACAAAAATATATATCTACAGAAGTACATTGCACCACAATGCTTGAACTCTTAACAATCTCAAAATTGTATTAGCCAGGATAACGCTGGCCATGTAAGTGATTAATAACAGCTGTGGGAAGAGGTCTCGTGCTTGTTGAATCCCCACTGTTTTATAGTCTTTGTAAAATCCCTGAGTAAACAGTTTGAAGCGTCAAGATAGAGGTGCCATTGGAGGATCTGCCCATTTCCAAATGCCATAAAGCCAAGAAATGTAAAAGCACAGGTACACAGAAGTGGCCAAACGGAGTGGCAATGTTCAAAGATAGGAAATCTGTTTGAGGCTTGAATATGTAGTAATAGGTAATATAATATAATGTTTTATTCTTAAGTAGTATATTGAATTAATCTTGTAGTTAATATATTCAGAGTCTTCCAGTAGAGCAATACAACAAGTCCAATACATTGTAAAAGTCAACTGGTATGCAGACTCTTTCGGGAGAATTTCCCTTCATCAGACAACTTGACTTGCTAACTTTCCAATATCTGAAAATACATAATATATATATAAAATTAATTCTGAACTGGAATATTGCTACTGAGCTAAGTATAAAAGAGAAATCCACCTGGATATATATAACATTTAGGCACCTCTATCTTGACGCTTCAAACTGTTTACTCAGGGATTTTACAAAGACTATAAAACAGTGGGGATTCAACAAGCATGAGACCTCTTCCCACAGCTGTTATTAATCACTTACATGGCCAGCGTTATCCTGGCTAATACAATTTTGAGATTGTTAAGAGTTCAAGCATTGTGGTGTAATGTACTTCTGTAGATATATATTTTTGTCCCCCTTTACACAATTATGTCAATTTGTAGCCCTTGACTATAAAATATAAAAATGTATAAACATATTTAGTCAATTAGGAGGCATGGGAGGGGAATGCTAGATTATGCACACCTGGTTTCCTATCAGCAGGATTTATAAGGGGAGTAATATTTTGAGTCAGTAACATCCACAGCCCAAAATGAATAAACGAAAAGAGGTTAGGATGCAACATGAAAACAAGATACCCTTTGAAAACTAAATGTTATATATATCCAGGTGGGTTTCTCTTTTATACTTAGCTCAGTAGCAATATTCCAGTTCAGAATTAATTATATATATATATATTATGTATTTTCAGATATTGGAAAGTTAGCAAGTCAAGTTGTCTGATGAAGGGAAATTCTCCCGAAAGAGTCTGCATACCGGTTGACTTTTACAATGTATTGGACTTGTTGTATTGCTCTACTGGAAGATTCTGAATATATTAACTACAAGATTAATTCAATATACTACTTAAGAATAAAACATTATATTATATTACCTATTACTACATATTCAAGCCTCAAACGGATTTCCTATCTTTGAACATTGCCACTCCGTTTGGCCACTTCTGTGTACCTATAAATGGAGATGAGCACTGCACCCTAGAGTCAGATACGACTGGCTTTTGAGCAAGGGCAACCTATTGTTAGGTCCAAAGCTGCCAGTCATATCTGACTCTAGGGTTCAGTGCTCATCTATTTATAGCCAAAGAGTCAGCACTGTCTGTTTGTAGATGTTTCTGTGGACATGTGGCAGACATGACTAGACACCAGAATGTTGTTACCTTTCCAACTGAAGTGGTTCCTATTTATCAACTTGCGGTTGCCAGGAGCTGGGACAGAGACAGGAGCTCAAACGGTCATGTCGGCCTTCCAGCTAACAAGGCAAGCTTCTTAACCACTGAGCTCAAGTGGCTAAGGCTCTGACTGGAAGGTGGCAGGTCAGCAGTTGGAGACCCAAGTGCTGGATGTTGGAGTGAGCTCCCGTCTCTGTCCCAGTTCCTGCCAACCTAGCAGTTCGAAAACAAGAAATTGCAAGTGGATAAATAGGGACCACTTTGGTGGGAAGGTAAACAGCATTCCATGCACTTTAATTACTTTTTGTCCCCAAGCAAGAGAATGTATTGAAAAACAGTCACAATAACTGTTTTATGTTTGGGTGAGGAGTTGTTAACTAATGAAAAAAGTAAAAAGAGACTTGGTATATTTAAAAAGGGAATATTTTGAATACAGCAATAAAAATTCAAAATTATTAGCAAGAGCTGCTAAAGAAAAGAGAAATAAAAGGGAAATTGGAATTTTGATTAATAAATATGGAATAAGATGGAATAAGATTAAAGATAAATGTAAGATTGTTAAAGATTTTTATCAGGACATATGCTAAAAAGAACATAGATATGGAGAAGCTAAAAGATCAATTGGAGAAACAAATAGAAAATAAGATAAAACAGGGACATAGAAATAGAATGGAAGCGTGAATAACAGAGAAATAAATAAAAGAAGTAATAGCCAATTTGAAGACAGAAAAAGCCCCGGGGAAAGATGGGTTATCAGTTGAGTTTTATAAGGAATTTAAAGACTTTGTGGTTCCAAAATTGATGAAACTATATAATTACATATTGGAAGGAGGCAGATTCTGACCTCATGGTATAGAACTATAATTGTTTTATTACCAAAAGCTGGAAAGGATTTAGAAAAAGTGGAGTCATATAGACCTATTTCCCTGGTAAATCAAGACGCTAAGATTTTTACAGAAATATTGGTAAACAGAATGAATAGTTTCATGGGTAGCTACATAAATGAAGACCAAGCGGGTTTTTGGAAAGGAAGACATATGGCGGATCTGACAAGGAGAGTTTTAGATTTAATAGATATTGTAGGACAAACAAAAGAGAACATTGGATTATTATCTCTAGACATTTTTAAGGCATTTCATTCATTACAGTGGGTAACAATTAATGAGATAATTAAATGCTATGGATTTGGAAATACATTTAGAGGAATGATTGAACAATTATATCAACATGGTACTGCCACTGTTAGGGTAAATGATGATTTTACAGAAGAAGTAAAACTAGAAGCTGGAACAAGGCAGGGTTGTCCATTATCATGATTGATTATCATGGCAATGGAGTTGTTAGCAAAGGCTATAAGAGAAGATAAGGGCATTGAAGGAATATTTTTTAAAAAATTAATTTTTATTATTTTTTAAACAAGGAAAAGTAATACACAAAGAAAAAAGACATCAATACATAATAAAAAATTACAGGTAAAGGTTTCCCTTGCTCGAAAGCCAGTCGTATCCGACTCTAGGGTGCAGTGCTCATCTCTGTTTCTAAGCCGAAGAGCCAGCGCTGTCTGCTTCTGCAGACGTTTCCGTGGTCATGTGGCAGGCATGACTAGACACCGGAGCGCACGGAACGCTGTTACCTTCCCACCGAAGTGGACCCTATTTATCTACTTGCAATTTCTTGCTTTCGAACTGCTAGGTTGGCAGGAGCTGGGATGAAGACGGGAGCTCATTTCCATCCTGCAGTACTCGGGAATCGAACTGCTGACCTTCCGCTTCCCAGTCAGCGTCTTAGCGACTTGAGCCACTGCAGTTCCTTAATAATACATAGAAATACAAATTACAAGTAAAAATTAAAAGTAAAATAACATACTTAAAAATACAGTAATAACAGATAGTGTATATTCATTTTACCTTATTTAAACCCTTTTGTTTAGACATATACTATTTTAATATGAAAAATACACTATCATAAAAAGAAAAAAAAATCTAAATATAAGATAATACCCCAGTGCTATGTACATTGCCTTGGGAGTTGCAGATCTGCCCAGCATCACATATTACAACCAAAAACTCATGTGACTTGGGGCTGGTCTGCTACCTTTACCTTCAGACAGTGTATAAAGCAGAAATGGTTTCCCGATGATTCCAAATTTATTTTTATCTGTCATACCTCTTTTTATTTTCAATTCCCATGTTAACTTATTATTAAGTGCAAGATGCCACATTTCTATATACCCTTCCTCTATATCCACTGTAGAATCATTCTTCCAATTTCTAGCAATACATTGTCTTGCAGTTGTCAATATTATTATTAATAGTTCTATTAACTATTGTGTTCTTCCATATGCATATTGTCAAACTCCATCAATAAGGCGGTACCTGACTCCAGCTTAAAGCTACTACCCATTATTTGTGATATTTCATTCTCTATTTTAAGCCAAAAAGCTTTAACCACATTAAACCTCCACCAGATATGTTCATAACTCCCTGCAACACTCTTACATCTCCAACACATTTTCATTTTAGTACAATCCATCTGATTTAACCTAACTGGTGTCAGGTACCACCTCCACAACATTTTATACTTATGCTCCATAACTCTCACAGACATAGATCTCATAATTCTTCTTTTCATTTATACCTCCAACTTTCCTCCGAAATTGTAATATTCAAATATTTTCCCCATTTTTTCTTATTGTTTCCTGTGATCCATCATCACCATTTTACATTTTATACAATTTACTAACAAGGCCTTTAATTCCTACCTCTCCTTTTCTCATTTTAAATACCAACTCTTCAAAATCTGTCCTTTCTCTTATTAAGCTGGTCTCCAAAAAATATTTTTTATTCCATTTATTCAATAAAATGACTTGAAACCAGTTCAAATTCAATTGTTCATAAATTCTCAATCTTTTTTCTTTATTCCTACATATCTGAATCCAATCTTTTAGCAGGAATACATCATTTTTCAGAAAAACATCCCTCATCTCCTATCCAACTTCAATGGAAAATTCCTCAAATCTTCCATTTCTGTAATTGGGGACACATCTGGTGCTAACTTCCTTTTAAATTTCTTCCATAAATTCAATGTTATTTTATCAATCTATTTTTAAATTCAATTTTTGTTAATTTTTTGTCCAAAAAAAATTTCTTTGCCATCCTGCTTCACTTCCTTCATCTCCATTTCCTCCCATATCATCTCTTCTTTCATTAATATTTTCACCACATTTTTTTATTGAAATGCCTTATAATAAATATCTATATTTGGTATTCCCAATCCACCCTCTTTCTGTGCTTGGTCTCTTCCCCCTATGACAATAGTCATTCAAAAAAAATTGAAAATCTTTTATCTCTTTATCTTTAAGTTGTATTGGTAAAGCATCTAACAAAAAGTTTAATTTCGGTAATAATTTCATTTTATACAGTGCAATTCTACCAAACCAAGACAGGTTCAGCCTCTTATATTGTTGAATTTTTTTCTACATTTCTTTTTTATGTTTTTTCATAATTTAACTTTATTAAGTCCTCAAATTTATTTGATATGTTTATCCCCAAATATTTCAAATTGTCCTTAACCTGAATATGATATTTTAGTTTAATCTCTTTTCTTTTCTCTTTAGTCATATTACAAAATATTACTTCCGATTTATCCCAGTTTATTCTCCGTCCAGTCATTTCCCCAAATTCTTTAAGATGCCATTGTATTTTCGCTAAAGCTCCTTTTGGATTTTTCATAATTATTAGGATTAAATGTGCATACAAACCAATTTTATTCCCTTCCAATCCTTCAATGTTTTTATCTGCCCTTATCATATTTGCCAATATTTCCATTGCCATTATGAATAATATTGGTGAAAGTGGGCAACCCTGACGTGTTCCAGCCTTAAACTCTACCTCATCTGTAAAACCTTCATTTACTCTCACTTTAGCAAAACCATGTTGATAAAGTTGGTGTATAGTCCTTTTAAATTTCATACCAAACCCATAATTATTAACCATCTCTTTAATTGTAACCCATTGTAATGAATCTAATGTTTTGTATATATCCAAAGATAATAATCCCACGTCCTGTTTAGTTTGAAGTGCTGAATCTATTAAATCTACTACACTCCATGTTAAATCTGTCATCTGCCTCCCTTTTAAAAACCCTGCTTGGTCCCTGTTTATGTGGTCTGCCATAAAATTATTCAACCTTTTTGCATTAATGGCTGTAAATATTTTAGCATCCTGATTTATTAATGAAATTGGTCTGTATGATTCTACTTTTGTTAAATCTTTCCCAGGCTTAGGAATCAATACAATTATAGTCCTGTGCCATGAATTCGGCATCCTATCTCCTTCCAAAATAGAATTGAACAGCTTCAAAAGTTTAGGACCTACCATTTCATAAAACTCTTTATAAAACTCAGCCAGTAGTCCATCCTCCCCAGCTGATTTCCCTCCTTTCAACTTCTTTATAACTTTTTAAATTTCCTTCTCAGTTATGCTTTCTTCCATTCTATTTCTATGTTCCTCTATTAATTTAAATTTGGAACCCTTCTCTAAATATTTTTTCAACTTTTCCACATTAACTTCTTTTTCTGAATATAATTCTTGGTTGAAATCTTTTACAATTTTAAGTTTATATTTTGTTTTATTACATCTAATACCTTCTCTATTTATTAATGTTCCCATTTCTCTTTTAGTCTTTTTCTCTTTTGCAGCCCTAGCCAATAATTTTGAGTTCTTATTACTATATTCAAAATATTCTCTCTTCAAATAAATCAAATCTCATTTCACTTTTTCTATATCTTTCCGAATCAGTTCAGCTTTTAGTCTCTGCATCTTTTCATAAATTTTTATATTCTTAGTCTTAAAATGTTCTTTTTGGAGCTGCTCAATTTCCTTTTCCAAATCTTTTTGTTTATTCTTCCACTGTCTACTTTTGATATTAGCTAATTTTATACATTCTCCTCTAAATACCGACTTCATGGCATCCCACACTACATTATAGTTCACTTCACCCATATCGTTCCATTGCCAACATTCCTCCCAATTTTTCATTATTGATTCTTTATTCTTAGGGTCTTTCAATAAATTTATATCAAATCTCCAAATGTTTCCTCCCTGATTCAGTCCCTCCAAACTTAATTCTAACAACACTTTTGCATGGTCTGATTCTTTAAAAAGACCCACTTCCATCTCTTCCAAATTTCTAACCATATTTTCCGTAACAAAAATATAATCCAACTAGCAGAGGTTGCCCGGCATTGCCTGGCTGTTTTAAATTGTGTTGGAAGGTTTTTGTTTTGTTAATGTTTGTACAAATGAGGTTAGTCTGTAATTGTTATTTTTAAAATGTTTATTTATACACACAGGCTGTTATAAACTGTGATCAGGTTTTTTGGGTTTGTTTCTGTGATTTAAAAAAAGAGGAAATTATGATATAATTTTGTAAAATTATATTATTTTACAAAATAATGTTTTAGTATGTCAATTTGTTTTAATAGTTGTACCTTGGATAATAATTTTAAAAATGTGAAAGTATATATATATATTTACATTAATTGTTTTTAAACTGTGTTTAGATGTTTAGGGGGGGTTTGAGTGAAAACTCTACACAGGATATAGAAATGTTTTTATTTTATTATTTTGTGATTTGTTTGTGATTTGTGTGAATGTGTGATTTAAAGTTATGTTTTTGACTGTTTTTACAATGTGGCCTCTGGGTGGGGCTGTTGTATGTTTCTTTTACTTTCACTGTTTTTTCTCTACTGGCCTCTGGGTGGCGCTTCTTCCGGTAAGTAGTCTCTTTCTTTCCTCATTTCATTTCCGGCTGTCGTGGAGGTAAGACGTGTGCTGGTAAGTTGTCTGGTTTAATTTCTTTTGTGGGTTTGTTTTGTTTTTCTTTTTTCTGTTTGTTATTTTTGGTTTTGGTTAATTTTGGATGTTTTTGTTTGTGTTTTTTTAAATTATTGGTTTAATTTTTTTGGTGTTTGTTTTTTTTACTTTTGTTTCTCTTTCAAGGAGGGGAAGGCACTGGTGCCTTGGCCCCCGCTTGAAAGCGAAACACTTTTTTTGGTAAGTAAAGTCAGTGGGTGGAGCGCCGTCCACTGGCTTTACTTTCCTGGAAATGGGTTCACTTTCAAGGAGTGGCCAAGGCACCAGTACCTTGACCCCCACTTGAAAGCGAAACACTTTCCTTCCTGTGGCGTGGCCTTGCTGGCCAGACTGTGGGAATCCCAGCACAGTTTCAGGCGGCATTTGGGGTGGGCTTTCCTTCCTGTGGCCCAGCCTTGCTGCCCGTACTATGGAAATCCCAGCACCGGTTCAGGCAGCGTTGGGGTCTGAGGGCTTTCCTTCCTGTGGCCTGGCCTCGCTGGGCAGACTGCGGGAACCCCTGTGGCGGGGTTCAGGCGGGGGGGTGGGTTTTTATTCCCCCAGCCCGGCCTCGCTGGCTGAACCATGGAAATCCGAGCACTGCTTCAGGCGGCATTTGGGGGTGGGCTTTCCTTCCAGTGGGCCGGCCTCGCTGACTGGACTGTGGGAATCCCAGCGCCACTTCAGGCAGCGTTGGGGTCTGAGGGCTTTCCTTCCTGTGGCCTGGCCTCGCTGGGCAGACTGCGGGAACCCCTGTGGCGCTTGAGGCCACTTGTTTGTTTTGTGTGGCTGTGAGGCACTGGGTTTTTAATTTTTATTTTTCACACGGCGGGCTTCTCACCATTCTGCATGCTCATGGCATGCAGGACTCTGGGGCTTGTAGTTATGGGTTTGTGCTTAGTGTTTATGCTGTGTTTTTTTTCTGTGGCTCGATTTTGATTGGCCACGGTGCATTTCTCAACGTTCTTTGTGCTCTCAGCTCTCAGCCTGATTGGCTGGGGTGCGGTGCAGCGCAAAGAACATTGGGAAATGAAGTTGTTTCCCCTTTTCACGTTTGTGGGGCTCTTGCCCCACTGGCGCATTCCTCAATCCTTTGTTGACCTGCGGACCGAGTTCGGGCATCTGCACGAATGGTCGGTGCGGGCTAGTAGGGCCTGGCTTAGGATCCTATGTGAAGTTCCAAAAGTTAATCCTTGATTTTATAGGTTAAGATCTAGAATATGAATTATGAACTTGTGAAAAGTAAGTGTACGATATTTCTGACCCTTTAAGTTCTCTCCATGCATCTCGCAATATCAATAATTTAATCCATTTGTCAATCAAATGCGTTTTTACCCCAGATATATATTTAGTCACATTTGTACAATTGATATCAGATCTTATTAGATTAAAATCACCTGCAACAATCATTTTTATTGACCTTTCTCTATCTATTATTTGATAAATTTTCTCCAAAAATTTATCTTGATGTTCATTTGGGGCATACACATTAACCAATGTGATCTCTTCATCTTCAATTGTTCCTTTAACTATCAAATATCTACCTTCTGGGTCAGAAATACTTTTTGTCATTGTAAAGACCAATCTGTTCAAAATCAAAATCGCTACCCCTCGTACTTTTGATGTACCAAAAGCTTTTTCATTTATTTGTGTCCATCCCAAAAATAATTTATTTGTGTCTTCCGATTTTTGATTACATCAGGTTTATCCCTTCTAAGGGCCATTTCCAGCCTTCTTCTCTTCAATTGGCAGCCAGACCATTTGACATTCCAGGACAATATCTTTACATACTTCATAATGAAAATTGAATGAATTTCACTAGGTCTTCCACAATTTCCCAAGGTGTGCATTTAACTAAACATTTAAACCCAAATACCCTACATGTAAACATATATATATATATATACATAAACATAAAAACTCCATCATCTCCCCCATACTCTTTCTTTTCAGACTAAAGAAAAGCAGCCCTTGTCTTCCAAAGATGAGGGAAGAGACGTGTAAGATGTTGAGACTTTTCATATTCTTCGCTCTAACCGCTCTACCCATTTAATAGCTTCATTTCTCATTTTTCCTCCTCTTCCACCACCCTCAACTCCTTCCCTGTCACTCCAACTACTATCCCTCCCACAGCACACCTTTCATCTTCTTCCCCCTTCTCCTCACCTCCCAAAGTCTCCAAATCCTCCCTCTGTTCACCTCGTTCTTGAGAACCACTTTGAAACACACCAATTGCTCTCAAATATCCCATTGCATCCATCTCTGAGTCAACTACATGCATTTTCTTAGCATAAAAAAATCTCAACTGTTGGGGAAACCTCCAATTATATCTAATTTCTTGTTCTTTCAGGATCTTAGTAACCCGCTTCATCTTGTACTTCCATATTCTCCCATCAATTGCTATGTCATTATAAATTTCAATATCTTTTCCATCCATCTTTAAAATGCCAGATCCAGCTTGTTTTATAAATTCCATCACTTTTAATTTATCTCCCAAATTTGAAAATTTCACCAACACATTTCTTTGCTCCTCTCTCCCTCTCCTTGGTCCAATCTGTAGGCACTCGCAATGTCCGCCATCTCAAAATCTTTTCCCATCTTCAAATTGTTCAGCCAATCTAAAATTCTTACTTTAAGCTGATCTGGTGTGGCTAAGATGGCAATAGTTTAACATCAACTTTTCTTTGCTCCTGCTACAATAAAGGTGGATTAATGGGAATGCTTTTTAAAATGAGACTCTAAAGGACTTTTTTTTTCAAAAATGAGTTGTCGGTGAGTGGGGATCTTGACTTTCGAGTGGGCTGACGGCCCGAAGAGCAAGGCAGGAGGCTTTAATGCCGAGCCGGCTCGAGGTGCTGAAGCCAGAGAAAGTGAAAGTGAGATAAGCCTCGGTAAATGAGGAGCTAAATTGAACTTGGAGGGAGAGAAAGTGAAAAGAAAAAGATCCTCCAAACTGCCAAAACATGTTTTGCTGAGCTGTGATATTGGATCGGTCGCTCATCGGAGTACTGGATTGGTGGTGAGTGTCATGATCCTTGAGTAACTATGGCAACCTTATCACAAAGCTACTAGAGCTGTTTCACACACACATTCCTTTCTGATGAAATCTGCACAGCTGCGATCCCACACTGGAGTGATTGACAGCTACTGCAGGTGCAGCCCCATGAGGGTACAGGGTGACAACAGGGTCAGGTGACTGCACCACGAGGGAGAGGACGCCTCCCCTCCTGTCAATCAAAACCCTGTGGGTCTAACACCTGCAGATTAGGACATTCCAATAATGCAAAGGTGGGAGGGAAATCAGTTCCTTTTTGTGTATAAAAGCAGAGCCTTCCCTCAGTTCTTCGGTCCCCCTGGGTAGAAGGCAGAAATCTGTCTCCTCAGGCCAGATTCAGTCGTCCCAACGGGAAGCTTCAGCTCATACCCAAGATGAGCCTCTCCAATCAAAAGGAGCCCTATTAACTATGCATTGCTATGTACTTTGTCTTTTGTCTTTATCTGTCTCTGTTCTTTTTCAGATGTTAAGGGAAAATAAAACTCTTTGTGAGTAATACCATCGGAGTTGATGTGAATTTATCAGGCTATATCCAAGTGCTTTGCTCTATGCCCCCATATGCTACCAATATATTAAACCACCGCATACTCCCTGTAAGTGACAAGTGGAGTTCTTTGAAGCCGATTGGGAAGAGGTACAGTGAGGCGAACTTAGGCTGCACTGGGAGTGAGTGGAAAAAGGAAATTATCGCAGCCTAAAGGATCGGTACATGCCTCCTGTAAGCCAGCGCCTAGTTGAGCGTTCAAGAGAGTGCGACCCAACGGGTGGAAAGTGGACGGGGGTACTGGCGCCAAAAGGTACGGGGTGCAGAGATCGGGAAAGTGGGAGATCAAGAGAAAAATGTACTAAATCGGCAGTGGAGCCCTCTTGGATGGCGGAGAAGTGAGGCAGAGTGTCGTGTTTTTGGACTGGTTTGAGTTGGTGGGATATTGGATGTAAGAAGCAGAAGGAAAGGATCGAGAAGGGAGGAGATGGATGGAAAGTAATGGCGGTGCTGCAAAGTGTTTAGGGAGAGATGAAACTTATGAGTGGAGAAAACACAATGTTACATCTGCAGTGGGCAGAAATGAAAATTAGTTACATTGTCTTCCAGAAGTGGATGTTAAAGTACTGAGTTGGAAGTTGGTAAAGGATAAAGAAAGTTGAGAAGGTTCGAAGAGGAATTGGAGTCGGGTGAGTGTTGCTGGAATGTTGCTGGAGGGAGAACAGATGGAAGGAGGAGGGCGCTGCCGCAGAGGAACCCACTGTGGATTACAAAATGTCCTTTTTTCTTTTTACTCTTTTTTTCCCTTTCCCCCCGCCCTCTTTCTCCCATTCCCTATTTTTATTTTTGAAGTTTTGACGAAGGTGAATGGGGTTAGAGGGTTTGTTACAGAAGATTGGATTGGGAAATAAAAACCCTCCCCCCCTTTTGGAAGGCTTGGATCTTAACTTGGTTTTTGTTTTCTCAGAGTTTGAAGCTGAACTAAGGGCCAAACTTAAATATATATATATATTTAATTTTGGGACGGGATTAAAGTGTTTCAGTGAAAGTACTGAAAGGAAACTTATTAGTATTATTTGAGGATACAACGGCAAGCATGGAAAAGAATTTAGAGGAGGAAGTGGTGAAGCCAAAGCGAGCAGAGACGAAGAAGGAAAAAGAAAAGAGGGAGAAAACAACACCAACTGTATCTCCAACACCTCTGGATGAAATTCAAATTATGACAGAGCTAGGCAAGTTGTTTAAAAGATTGGATAGAATGGAAGACTCCAGAGCTCAAGATAAAGCAGATATCCTGAAAGGAATACAAGGGTCGGAGAATAAACTTACTGGGATGTTTTCTAAATTTGTTAAACAGACCAATGAAAATTTTGATAGAGTGGAAAAGGAAATGGGGGTTCTTAGGGCAGATTCAAAACTGATGCAAGGAGATTTAAGAAAGTTGTATGAAGAAGGAAAGGAGGTAAAGAGTAAAGTTAAAATACAAAAAAAAGAGTGGATATCGTGGAAGAAATGATGAGGAGGCAGAATATAGTCATTTGAAAAATGGGCATTGAAGGAATATAAGGAAATAAGATAAGTTTGTATGCTGATGATTCTTTGAAAATTGCGAAACATCCTAGGAAGGCATTAGAAAGATTACAAGAGCAGTTAAAAGATTTTGAGGAGATGACGGGTTTGAGAATAAACTGGGACAAGTCGGAAATGATACTGTGTAATATTGACAAGGAAGAGCCACAGAAAAGAAAGGGTAAATTTAAATTACAGATTAAAGATATTTTCAAGTATTTGGGAATAAATATTTCAAATAAATTTGATGATTTTAAGAAATTGAATTATGAAAAACAGAACAAAGAAATTAAGGATAAAATACAGCAATACCAAAAGTTGAAGTTGTCTTGGTTTGGCAGGATTGCGTTATGTAAAATGATGTTGTTACTGAGAATTATTTTTTTATTTGATGCCCTGCCGATCCAATTAAATGATAAGGAAATTAAATAATTTCAAAATATGTTAAATAATTTTTGTAATGGTGGAAGTAAACCTAGAATAGCAAAAAAAATGGTATTTATCTCAGAAAGAAGAAGGATTAGGATTGCCAAATCTGAGGAATTATTATAGAGCTTTTCAAGTTAAAAATATTGTGAAAATCTTAGCGAGGGAAAAGGTAATTTTTTGAAGAAATTGAGATGAGGGATCTAAATCAAAGGGGGAAAATGGTCTTTTTAGATAGTAATATGGGGAATATAGTTACAAAAAATAAAATGATGAAGACAATATTGGGAGTATGGAAAAAGGTGAAGAAGGAATTGGCCCCAGACACATCTCCGATAATAGAAATAGAGGATATCAAAAGTTTTCCAATAAAAATGGACAAAAGGATGAAAGAGGTTCTTACTAGAAATGATGTTTTCCTGTTGAGAGACTGGATATGGGCTTGTAAAGATAGAGAGAGAAAAGTAGACATATATGCACAGTTGAGGTGGAACTGGCTCCAGGTAGTGTTGGTAAATAAGTGGAATAGTAAATATTTGAGGGAAGCCAGTTTGGAAAGAGGTAAGACTGATTTTGAAGAATTGATATTAAAGATAAGAAAGGGAGAAAAGGGAATTAAGGGCTTGGTAAGCAATATATATATATATATATAATGCACAAGAAATGTTGAAAATAAATTGGGAACAAGATTTGAAAATAAAGACTGCAGATGAGGTTTGGAAAAATAAATGGAAGAAAAGGATTATGAGAACTATGTCTGTTAGAGTGAAAGAACATAACTATAAAATATTGTGGAAATGGTACTTGACCCCAGTGAGGTTACATCAGATAGATAACAATAAATATAAAATGTGTTGGAGATGTAAGGATACAATGGGAACTTATGAACATATGTGGTGGAGTTGTAATGTGGTAAAAGACTTTTGGGGAAGAATTGAGAAAGAGATTTGTGCTATTATGGGCATGAGACTTAAATTGGGGCCAAGTACTGTTTTGTTGACAGATGTGGAAAATATGAATTTAAATAAGAATAAAATACTGTCGATAATGTTGACAATGGGTAGACAGGGCATTGCTAGGAATTGGAAAAAATGAAGTAATTTTGAAAATAGAAGATTGGTACAAGGAGATGTGGGATCTTGCTTTGAATGATAAGCTAACATGGGAGATAAATAAGAAAAAGGGTATAGTTAAAGAAAATAGATTTTGAAAAATATGGCAATTATTTGTGGATTACTCATTGAAGGGGGATGAAGGGAATAGACTAGTACCAGATCAAATGAGCTTTTGGGAATAGAAAAACAACTGTGACACTCCGCATCCTCCAGGGCATTGTATAAAACACTGGGTGTATATTGTAAAAACTGTTTATTGTATTTTAATTATTGTATTTTTATTTTGACTTAGTAGCTGTATTAAATTGAGGAGTATAAGAAGTGAGTTTGAATATGTATATTAGGATAACTACAAGAGTGTTATAATGTATTAAAAATTGGAAATATAATCAAAGATGTATGGAAGAAAGGGGAAGGTGTTTTATTACTAAGTTTGTAATTTAATTGTATTTTTATGTTTTCTTATTTCTTTTCTTTTTATATATATTGTATTTGTAAGTTTGTTGTTTGTATTTTTATTAACATTTGTTTTTTAAGTTGTATTATTGTTGATATGTTTGAAAATTTAATTAAAAATACATTAAAAAAAAGAAAAATAGGTGGCAGATTCTGGAATTTCCCTCTCTTTGATGTATCTTTGTGACTGGTAGTGAATATATCCTGTTAGGGTTGCCATAATTGTCTCCTGCCAAACCAGGACAGCCATGTGACATCATTGCATTCTTCAATGCATCAGACAGGGCTGTCAGGGAGACCACGGCTCTAAGACTCCATGGAACCCCTGTCCAGGGTGGACAGCCTTCGTCAATTTAAAATAAACTTTAGTCAAGAGGTTTTTTCCTGTGTGATTCTTCTTGAAAAAGACTATTCTTGATGTTTGTTTTCATTTTTTTGAATAAAATTTACTGTGCCACTCTTGAAACCACCCTTCCTTCCCTTGAGGTCACCCACCCTCCCTTTCACACACACACACACACACACACACACACACACACTCTGAAATAGTCTCACCCTTAAACACCACATGATGATCCCATGGAAGAAAGTGCTAAAGAGGGGCCCAGAATGGCAATACAGTCCATGGCATTTCCGTTTCCCTCCAGAAGGAGAAAAGCAGGAGACAGGAAGGGACTTATTTTGGAGGAGGACTTTTGCGATGGAGTACTGTTCACTTTCTGTCCACCCTGTTCCCTTCCTCTCTAGGAATACCAACCCTATACAATTAATCCTTTGCGGTCATGTTAAGTAGGAATATCCTTGTCAAGTACCATGATTTGGCCGGGATTTTCCCGTAATTCAGTCCTTTTCCAGGCCTCATGTTTTTTAAAATATCCTCCCGTATTTTAAAAAAAAATCCAGGGGGGGGGCTTCCAAGATGGCGATTTTGCTGGCACATGATCATGTGACCATGTTGGCAAGCCCCACCCTCCTGAGTCCAGGGGTGGAGTTTGCCCTCCGCCTCCACCTGGCTTGCAGGAGCAGTGCCAAGACATCCAGGGGTGGAGTTTGCCCTCTACCCTTCCGGCTTGTGTGGAGCTGTGCACTGGGGAGAGGCAGAGAGGAAAAGTGCTGAGAGGGGAGGTGAAGGGGTACCTCAGAGAAGACCTCTGGGCTTCTAGAGACAATTACGAGGGGAAGGCTCATCTCTGTTCCCCTGCATAGCTCCAGCTGTGTCCATGGGAGGGGCTGTGGTGGCTCAGTGGTTAAGAAACTCACCTCTGTCTGAGCTCCTGCTAACCTAGCAGTTCGAACAGCAAGAAATTGCAAGCAGAGAAATAGGGACCACTTCATTGGGAAAAGATCTTTGGGATATGAAAGGAACCTTACTCGAGCATCTCCTGAGTGAAGTAAGTTCCTCCAGCAAAAATCATTCCAACCCAGAGAGCCTCCCTCCCTCCCTCTCTCTCTCACCTCCCATCACTTTTTCTCCTTCTTCAAAAGAAACAGCTTCTACCGAGAGGGAGAGAGGGAGAGGGAGAGAAAGGTCTCCTCCCCTTTAGTGTTTGGGAATCAAGACAATGGAAATGGCTGTAGGCTAGTGTTGTGTCTGGAATAGTATACCTTTAAGTAATGTAACACTCGAATGAGTGGATATAATAACCACCAGCTGTAACACTGTAACCTTCTGTATCAGGGCGCGAGCTAGTGACCACTAGGGGCAATAGCGAGCGCCCAGCTCACATGGTTCCAATTCCCCAAACAACTACAGCGCGGGAAGATTCCCGCCACCACCTCACCTGGACAAGAAGGGCGTGACGGGGAATGACGTCACGCAGACAGTAGCCAATGGGCTATCGAGGAGCCACATTCAAATGTATAGCCACAGTATATATTGAGCTGTTCATCCGCCATTACCACATGTTCCCCCGGACCATCATGCAATAAAGATGTGTTAAGCCAACCCTTCGGCTGTTTCTATCGTCTTGGTTCTCATACACAAAATTGGCGACGAGGATGGGATAATGGATCCCCATGGAATCAAGACAACGCAGGCCGGTTTCAACATCAACAAACCGGAAGAATGGGAGCTCTTCGAGATGGACTTCCAAAGCGCACTGATGGTGTCCGATATCACAGACGAGGGGAAAAAGAGGGCCATTCTCATCAGGATGCTCGGGTTCCCCGCCATGAAGGTATTGGTGGACCTGGTGTCTCCGAAGAAGGTGAACGAAGTGCCGGTCAAGCAGCTCCTGAAAGCGATGCGCGACCATTTCCAGCCCTCTGTTTCGATGTTTTCGGCTCGGGACGTGTTCTGGAAGAGAGTCCAAGCGCCTGGAGAGTCCGTGGCTGCCTTTGCAGCGGCCCTCCGGTTGGCCGCCGGCCCATGCAAATGGGAGAACCTGGAAATCGCCCTCAGGGACCGCATGCTGTGTGGCCTGTGGGACGAGGAGGTTCAGCGAAAGCTGATGAACCAGGAGCCGCCCCCGACACTGCAAGAGGTCGTGAACGAGGCGCAGGCGGCGGAAGCCATGAGAGCCGGGGTTAAGGGGTTCAGAGCAAGGCCCCCACATCCCGACAAGGCAGCGGGCTCGGTGCAAGCGGCCAGGCGGGCGCCACAATCCTCCATGGAAAGCAGCAAGGATGAGGACATCCGGAAGGTGCGGAAGGATGGCCGACGTTGCGACGGCTGCAGGGCGGCCCATGACCGCATCAAGTGCCCGTTCCGGAAGGCCGAGTGCCACAATTGTGGGCGCCGAGGGCACATAGCCAAGGTTTGCAGATGGCGGCGCAGAGACCAGAAAGGCTCGACAGACCACTCACCGAGGATCCAGGAAGGCGTCGGCCTTTGAGGAAGCAGGACGGCGTGGGCCACATCTCCGACGACAGCGACGATGACACCGCAGTCCCCACAGCGTGTCCTTAGGACACCCCCGTTATTTTGTTGAGGTACTGGTGCAAGGGGCCCCTGTTAAAATGGAGATAGACTCAGGTTCCTCATATTCAATCATTTCCCAGAGGGAGTTTTTGGGAATTTCCCCCAACGTGCGGCCCAAGCTCAGAGCACTGAGGTCTACGCTGCGGGACGTGCAGGGAAATAGCATTCTGGTGTTGGGGGTTGGAAAATTCAAGGTCCAATACAAGCAACGCGCCGCGGAACTTCCCCTGGTTGTTCTCAAGGGGGGAGTTGTTGCCTCCTCCGGACTCAATGGTTTAAGCCCCTGGGTTTGTTCATTGGGGGGGGGGGGTGCATGCCGTTGGGACTGACCCAATACAGGAGGTGTGTGATGCGCATCCCGAAGTGTTCAAGAAGGGACTCAGAAAGTTCAAGGGACCCCCAGTTGCGTTCGACCTGGACCCGGAGGTCCGCCCAATAAGACTCAAACCGCGCAGAGTGCCTTTTGCACTCAAGGACAAGTTAGAGGCGGAACTGGACAAATTGGTGGGCCAGGGGATCCTTGTTCCTATTGATTCCGCGGAGTGGGAAACTCCGATTGTAACAGCGCTGAAGGCCAACGGGGAGGTTCGGATATGCGCTGATTACAAATGTACCATTAATAAGGCGATACGCCCAAATGCGTATCCGGTGCCGGTAGTCAGCCACCTGTTGGCCAGGTTACATGGGGGAAAGTGTTTTGCAAAGCTTGACCTGGCGCAGGCATACCAGCAGCTCTCGGTAACCCCAGCTGCAGCTGCTGCGCAGACGATAGTCACTCATAAGGGGGCGTTCCAGGTGACGCGCCTACAGTTTGGCGTGAACTCGGCGCCAGGCATCTTCCAATCGCTCGTGGAACGCCTCTTAAAGGGTCTGGAGGGGGTCTTACCATACTTTGATGACGTATTGATAACAGGGGGGGAGTGAGTCAGAATTGGCTGAGAGGCTAGACAAAGTACTGACGGTATTCGAAAAGGCGGGGTTGAGGCTGCGGAAAGACAAATGCGTCTTCTTCGCAAAAAAGGTTGAGTTCTTGGGTTTCCGGGTAACCCCTGCAGGCATCAAACCCTCCAAATCAAAGGTGGCCGCCGTTCAAAATGCTCCTCGCCCCACCTCCAAGCCCGAACTGCAGTCGTTCCTGGGGCTCTTAAACTTCTACCATTCCTTCCTGCCTCGGAAGGCATCGGTAGCAGAGCCGCTTCACAAGTTACTAAAAAAGGACGAGGCGTGGAAATGGGGCGAGAGCCAGGAGAGGGCATTCAATGAGCTGAAACAACTCTTATCCTCAGACGCCATATTAACCCATTTTGACCCCAAGAGACCAGTGGTTCTGATATGTGATGCATCCCCAGTGGGGGTGGGGGCGGTTCTGTGCCATGTGTTGGAAAACGGGCGGGAGGCCCCGGTGGCATTCTACTCCAGGTCCCTGTCTAAGGCAGAGCGAAACTACGCACAGACAGACAGGGAGGCGTTAGCGATAATTGCTGGGACGAAAAAGTTCCACGACTTCCTCTATGGCCGCCCCTTTACCATCGTGACTGACCACAAGCCCCTGCTAGGCATTTTTACTGCAGACAAGCCCACACCACAGATTCTGTCCCCTAGGATGCTCAGGTGGGCCATTTTTTTAAATGCGTACCAGAACGCGCTGGTGTATCGCCCTGGAAAGGACATAAGCCACGTGGATGCCCTGTCGAGGTCACCCCTCCCCCACACAAGCAGCCACGTGTGTGAGGTGGAACAAGACCACCAAGTGCTCATGATAGAGGTCTTAGATTCACCCCCCATAGTGCCCGCAGAGATCGCCAAGGTGACAGGCAAGGACAAGACGTTGGCCCTGGTCAGTTCTTGGGTGCAGAAAGGGTGGCCAACGTCCTCCCCGGCGGCAGAGTTCGCCCCATTTTTTAGGAAAAAGCTAGAACTGTCCTTAGAGAGGGGGTGCCTCCTGTGGGGCCAGCGGGTAATCGTCCCTGAATCCCTGAGGGCTAGGGTGCTTAAGCTGCTGCACATCAGCCACCCTGGAATTGTCTGCTCCAAGGCATTGGCCAGGAGCTACTTCTGGTGGCCCCAGTTGGACGCCGACATCGAGCACATGGTGGGCACTTGCGAGAATTGCCAAAGCTCCCGGCCCGAAGAGGCTCGACTTCCGCACAGGGAATGGGACGCGGCAAAGGGGCCGTGGTCCCGCGTACACATTGACTTTGCGGGCCCTTTCAGAGGATCGCTTTTTCTCCTCATAGTGGATGCTTACTCCAAGTGGTTGGAGGTTATCCCAGTTGCGAACACCTCCTCAGCCGCAACAATTAAACAATTGCGCAGGGTGTTCAGCACGTTCGGTATACCCGACACCCTTGTTAGTGATAACGCTAGTTGTTTCACGTCCGCCGAATTCAGGGCATTCACCGACATCAACGCCATCCGGCACATCACCTCCGCGCCTTTCCACCCGGCGATGAATGGCCAGGTAGAACGCCTCGTGCGTACCACCAAAGACGCGCTGAGGCGCGTGGGCCCCGGGGATTTAAACCTGCAGTTGTGTCAGTTTTTGCTGGGATACAGGGTGACCCCCCTAGCGTCAGGATACTCGCCCGCGGAGCTCCTAATGCGCAGAAAGCGGACCACGATACTGACCAGGCTAGACCCTACGAGGGTGGAGGACACTGGGAGGAACATCGGGTTAGCGGGCACGAAGAGTTTTGAAATAGGCGCCCCGGTTCATTGCAGAAACTACGCTAGCGCAGGGCCGGCCTGGGTTCCGGGCGTAGTTATTGGGCAGACGGGCCCCGTGTCGTATTGCGTAGAGACCAGCACAGGTCTACTCTGGAGGTGGCACGCAGACCAACTCCGGCGCCGTGTCTCCGGAAACCAGAGCGCGGACAGCGCAGAACAGGATTCAACGTTAGGGTTCTCCCCCACCCATTCAGCCCAAGGAGGAGGAGAGGGGGGCCAGTGGTCCCCACCAAGGGGGGAAGGGAATAAGTTTGTCCCCATAGATATCCTGAGGGATACCCCCACAGATACCCCAGTAGATGATTTTGAGTTTGAGTTACAAAACCGGGGTTTTTTTTTTCGGAGTGGTCCCCCACCCATCCAGGCGAGAAGCGGGGTTTTTCGTTAGCCCCCAGTGCCCCCGGTTTTCCCACAATGGAGTTTACCCCTACCCCGAAAGCTGCGGAGCCGTGGCAAGTCGTTAACGAGTCTCCCTCTCCCATTGCAGGACAAGAGACCAGGGAACACAGAAGTGATAGTGCCCCCGGGACAAGCCAGCCAGCCTTGCGCCCAAAACGCGTTTGCAATAAACCATATTGGATGAAAGACTTCGTCTCATCCTAGGGGGGAGGGATGTTGTGTCTGGAATAGTATACCTTTAAGTAATGTAACACTCGAATGAGTTGATATAATAACCACCAGCTGTAACACTATAACCTTCTGTATCAGGGCGCGAGCTAGTGACCACTAGGGGCAATAGCGAGCGCCCAGCTCACATGGTTCCAATTCCCCAAACAACTACAGCACGGGAAGATTCCCACCACCACCTCACCTGGACAAGAAGGGCGTGACGGGGAATGACGTCACGCAGACAGTAGCCAATGGGCTATCGAGGAGCCACATTCAAATGTATAGCCACAGTATATATTGAGCTGTTCATCCGCCATTACCACATGTTCCCCCGGACCATCATGCAATAAAGATGTGTTAAGCCAACCCTTCGGCTGTTTCTATCGTCTTGGTTCTCATACACAAAATTGGCGACGAGGATGGGATAATGGATCCCCACGGAATCAAGACAACGCAGGCCGGTTTCAACATCAACAAACCGGAAGAATGGGAGCTCTTCGAAATGGACTTCCAAAGCGCACTGATGGTGTCCGATATCACAGACGAGGGGAAGAAGAGGGCCATTCTCATCAGGATCCTCGGGTTCCCCGCCATGAAGGTATTGGTGGACCTGGTGTCTCCGAAGAAGGTGAACGAAGTGCAGGTCAAGCAGCTCCTGAAAGCGATGCGCGACCATTTCCAGCCCTCTGTTTCGATGTTTTCAGCTCAGGATGCGTTCTGGAAGAGAGTCCAAGCGCCTGGAGAGTCCGTGGCTGCCTTTGCAGCGGCCCTCCGGTTGGCCGCCGGCCCATGCAAATGGGAGAACCTGGAAATTGCCCTCAGGGACCGCATGCTGTGCGGCCTGTGGGACGAGGAGGTTCAGCGAAAGCTGATGAACCAGGAGCCGTTCCCGACGCTGCACCTGGACAAGAAGGGCATGACGGGGAATGACGTCATGCAGACAGTAGCCAATGGGCTATTGAGGAGTCACATTCAAATGTATAGCCACAGTATATATTGAGCTGTTCATCCGCCATTACCACATGTTCCCCCGGACCATCATGCAATAAAGATGTGTTAAGCCAACCCTTCAGCTGTTTCTATCGTCTTGGTTCTCATACACAAACGCTAGCCTAGCACATCTTTATTGCGTGGAGTACAGTACGAACATGTGGTAATGGCGGTCAAACAGCTCCTTTTATGTGGTGGCTATGCAATTGAATATGGCTCTTCGACAGGGCATTGGCTACTGTCCAAGTGACGTCATCCTTAGTCACACCTTTCTTGTCCAGGTGAGGTGAGCGTGGGAATCTTTCCCGCGCAGCTGAAGGCATTTGAGGAATGTGTACCATGTGAGCTGGGCGTTCGCTACTGCCCCCGGTGGCCACTAGCTCGCGTCCTCATACAGAAGGTTACAGTGTTTCTATTGGAGATTGTTACATCCACTCATTCGTGTGGTTACAAATACATTCAATATACAACATCCCTCCCCCCTAAGATGCGACAAAGTCCCTCAACCAAAATGGTTTCCCGCATGTGCGTTTTGGGCGTGCGGCCATTATGCTTGACTCGGCCATGCTCCCTCATCTGTGTCCTCCTGGCTCTTCTCCTGCAATTGGAGAGGATGACTTGTTAGTGACTCACTGCGGAATTGCAGCTTTGATTTGGATAAGAGAAGGGAGAGGATGTGTTTCTGATGTGGATGTGGGCAAACCGGGGGCACTAGGGGCTAAAGAAAAACCCCGCTCTTCACTTGGACGGGTGGGGGAGCACTCCGAACCCCCCCGGTTTGGTAACTCAAAATCTAACTCAGGGGCAACAGGGGCAAACTCATTCCTCTCTTTCAAAAGGCTGGGTAGAAATGGTGTATCTAAAGGATACAGATTTGAGCCTGTCCTTCCCCCCCTTGTTTGGGACTGTTGCCCTTCATTTTCTCCCCCTTGGGATAAGCGGGTGTGGGAGGACCCTAACGTTGAGTTTTGCTGCTGGGAACCTCTGTCCGGCCCCCCAATCACTCGATGCCTTAGTTGGTCAGCGTGCCTTCTCCAGAGGAGACCCGTGTTGGTCTTGACACAGTATGACACTGGTCCCGTTTGATTAATGACTACTCCCGGCACCCAGGCTGGCCCTGTAGCTGCGTAGTTCCTACAATGTACAGGTTCACCTATCTGGAAGTTTTTTGTGGGGCTGTGCTCAATGTTTCTTCCCCTATCCTCCACCCTGGTGGGATCCAACCTGGTTAACAATGAATGCAATTTCCTTTTCATGAGGAGTTCAGCGGGGGAGAATCCTGATGCCAATGGCGTCACCCGGTATGCCAACAAAAACTGGCAGAGCTGCCGGTCCAGATCCCCTTGTCCCATGCGCCGCAGCCCTTCTTTCATTGTGCGCACCAGGCGTTCCGCCTGGCCATTAGTTGCAGGGTGAAAGGTGGCTGAGGTAATGTGCCGAATGGCGTTGGACTCCAAGAACGCCTGGAACTCGGCCGAAGTGAAAGTACTCGTATTGTCACTCACAATGACGTCAGGTATCCCGAAGGTACTTATCAGCCTGTGCAGTTGTTTTATGGTTGCAGCTGATGAGGTGCTGCGCATTGGAATCACTTCTAACCACTTGGAGTATGCATCCACTACCAGCAGAAAAAAGGAACCCCTGAATAGACCTGTGAAGTCTATGTGGAGGCGAGACCATGGCCCCCTGGCTGTGTCCCATTCTCTGTGTGGGAGGCGGGACTCCTCAGGGCGAGAGCTCTGGCAACTTTTGCAGGTGTTCACCATGTGTTCAATGTCTGCATCAAGCTGTGGCCACCAGAAATAGCTTCGGGCCAGCGCCTTACCCTGGGTGGCTGACATGTAAAAGCCGTAGCACCCTTGCTCTTAATGATTCTGGGACCACCACCCTCTCCCCCCACAGGAGGCACCCCCTTTCTGTGGACAACTCAACCCTCTTCCTGAAAAACGCAGCAAACCCGTCTGCGGGTGGAGCCGTGGGCCACCCCTTCTGTACCCAGGATCTAACAAGGGCTAAAGTTTTATCCTTTGCCGTGGCTGCAGCAATTTCCACGGGAAGTATGGGGAGGTGCATCTAGAGCTTCTATGAGGAGGACTTGGCTGTCTTGCTCTATCTCACACTTTGGGTCTCCCAGCTGGGGAAGAGGAGACCTTGAGAGTGCTTCAGCGTGGCTTATGTCTTTCCCGGGGCGGTACTCTATGCATTGAGGAAAATAGCCCACTGAAGCATCCTTGGGGAAAGGATCTGTGGAGTGGGCTTGTCTGAGGTGAAAATACCCAATAGTGGCTTGTGGTCGGTTACAATGGTGAATGGACGACCATACAAGAAATTGTGGAACTTCTTTGTGCCCGCCACAATAGCAAGGGCCTCCCTATCTGTTTGGGCGTAATTTCATTCTGCCTTGGACAATGATCTCGAATAGAAGGCAACTGGGGCTTCTCGCCTGCCCTCTAACATGTGGCAAAGGACCACCCCCACCCCCACTGGTGAGGCGTCGCAGACCAAGACTACCGGCTTTTTTGGGTCGAAATGGGTTAGAATAGCCTCTGAGGAGAGGAGCTGCTTGAGTTCCCTGAAAGCCCGCTCCTGATTTTCCCCCCACCGCCAAACCGCATCCTTCTTCAGCAGCCTATGCAGGGGCTCTGCAATCGACGCCTTCCTGGGCAGGAAAGAATGGTAAAAATTCAGCAACCCCAGGAAGGATTGTAGCTCCGGTTTCACGTTGGGGCAAGGGGCGTTTTGAATGGCTGAAACTTTGGACTTAGCGGGTCTCACCCCCTCAGGGGTTATACGGAACCCCAGAAACTCAACTTCTCTTGCCAGAAACACACATTTGTCCCTCCGCAGCCTCAACCCCGTGGATTCAAAGACTGTAAGGACCTTATCTAGTCTCTGGGCCAGTTCTGATTCGCTCCTCCCAGATATCAATATGTCGTCGAAGTATGGCAAAACGCCCGGTAACTTCTTTAACAAACGTTCCACAAGGGACTGAAATATCCCCGGCGCCGAGTTCACCCCAAACTGTAGGCGCGTTACCTTGAATGCCCCCTTGTGAGTTACAATGGTTTGCGCAGCAGCTGTAGCTGGGGTTACTGATAGCTGCTGGTACGCCTGCGCCAGATCTAATTTGGCGAAAAACTTTCCCCCATGTAAAGTAGCTAGCAGATGGCTAACTACCGGCACCGGATAGGCATTAGGGCGGATTGCCTTGTTAATTGTACACTTGTAGTCAGCGCAAATCTGCACCTCCCCATTTGCTTTCAACGCTGTAACAATAGGAGTCTCCCACTCTGCAGAGTCCACAGGCACTAGAATCCCTGACCCACCAGTTTGTCCAGTTCTGCCTCAATTTTGTCCTTCAGGGTGAATGGAACCCGACGTGGCTTGAGTCTAATTGGGCGGACCTCCGGGTCTAGGTCGAAAGAAACTGGGGGCCCCTTGTACTTCCCGAGCCCCTTATTGAATACCTCGGGGTGTGCGTTGCACACTGCCTGAATCTCATCCCCCCGATGGCATGGACGCCTCCTATGAAAATGTCCAGGGGTTTGAACCATTGTGTTCCCAGGAGGTTACACCCCCCCTCCCTTAGAACTACTAGAGGGAGTTTCCTCCTGAGTCCCTTATACTGTATTTCAAAATCCCCGACCCCCAACACTGGGATCCCATTTCCCTGCACGTCTCTTAAGTTCGACCTCATCTCTTTGAGTCTGGGTTGCTCCTTGGGGGGAATGCGCAAAAACTCCTTATGGGAAATGAGGGAGTATACGGACCCCGAGTCTATTTCATCTTAACGGGAACCCCTTGCAACAGTACCTCAACATAAAAACGTGGTTGCCCTAAAGGCACGCTGTGGACGGCCAAGTCGTCTTCCGCATGTACTCTTTGGTACATGTGGTCCCCCTCTGGGTCGTCGCCGCCATCATAGACTCTGCCGACGCCATCCTATCTCCTTGTGGGGCACTTGCTATCATCCCACTGTTGCTTGCAGACCCTGGCAATGTGGCCCTTCCGTCCGCAGTTGTGGCACTCAGCCTTCCGGAATGGGCATTTGCTTCACTCGTGGGACGCTCCGCAGCCATCGCAGCGCTGACCCCCTTTCCCTTTCTTCTCGCTCAGCCCCTTTCTGACTTTCCGGACTCCCTCATCTTCACTGGAGCCTGGGGTGGCAGAGGCCTCTGAGGATGTGGGTGAGTGCAGGGCAGGGGGCTCCCTCCAAGTTGCCTGGACTGCGGATGCAGCTGCCTCTACTGGTGGTGGCTTTGCTTTGAGAAGCTTGTACCTGACCCTTGTGGACTCAGCGGCTAGGGCCTCTTGTAGTACCTCTTTGAAGGTGAGGTCGTGGCCTCGGGTCATGAGCTTCCTTTGGGTTTCCCCATCTCGCATCCCGCAGAGCAGCCTATCCCTCAGGGCCATGTCTAGAATTTCCCGCCATTTGCATGGGGTTGCCGCCAAACGGAGGGCTGCCGCATACTCGGATATGGACTCACCTGGCTTTTGGTCCCTCCTCACGAATGCAGCCCTGGCAGAGAAGAAGGATACCTTGGGCTTGAAGTGGTTTCTCAGGGTCGCCAGCAGTTCGGTTACAGAAACCTGTTCCACTTCTCGTGGTGCCACCAGATCCATCAGCGCTTGCACTGCGTGGTAACCGAGCATCGTGATGAGAAGACCTCTCTTCTTTCCCGCGTTGGTGATGCCGGCAACCGCTACCATACTCTTGAAGTGCATCTCGAACCAGTCCCATCGCTCGGGCTGGGTCACGTCGAACACCGGTTGCTGTGAATGTGTCTTGTCCCCATGGGAATCCATCATCCCACCATCATCGCCAATTTAGTGTTTGGGAATCAAGACAATGGAAAAGGCTGTAGGCTAGCCTAGCACATCTTTATTGCATGGAGTACAGTACGAACACGTGGTAATGGCGGACAAACAGCTCCTTTTATGCGGTGGCTATACAATTGAATATGGCTCTTCGACAGGGCATTGGCTACTGTCCAAGTGACATCATCCTTAGTCACGCCTTTCTTGTCCAGGTGAGGTGAGCGCAGGAATCTTTCCCGTGCAGCTGAAGGCATTTGAGGAATGTGTACCATGTGAGCTGGGCGCTCGCTACTGCCCCCGGTTACAGAAGGTTACAGTGTTACTATTAGAGATTGTTACATCCACTCATTCGTGTGGTTACAAATACATTCAATACACAACATCCCCCTTCCTCTGAAGGTGCTCTAATCCGTTTAATATCTCTATATATTAAATGCATGCATGTATATATATAATCTCTGTGTGTGTATTATGTCTCCTGTATAAGACAAGCCACAGCCCTCATTTCTCTATCTCTTTCTTTCCTACCTCCTTCCTTCCTTCTCTATCACTCCTTCCCTCCTTCTTTTCTTCCTTCCTTCATTCTTCCTTTCCTTTTCTATCACTCCTTTCCTCCCTCTTTTCCTTCCTTTCCTTTTCTATTACTCCTTCCTTCCCTCCTTCTTTTCTTCTTTCCTTTCCTTTTCTATCACTCCTTCCCTCCCTCTTTTCTTCCATCCTTTCCTTTTCTATCACTCCTTCCCTCCCTCTTTTCTTCCTTCTTTCCTTCTTCCTTCCCTTTTCTATCACTCCTTCCCTCTCTCTTTTCTTCCTTCCTTCCTTTCCTACCTCTCCTTCCTTCCCTCTTTTCCTCCTTCCTTCACCATCACTCCTTCCCTCTTTCCTTCCTTCCTCTATCCATTCTTTCCTTCTTTCTCTCCCTTTCTCCTTTTCTTGAAGAAGGAGAAGAATAAAGGCAACACAGAGACACACACAAAAGAAGAAAAAGAGATAAACCCTCCCTTGATGTGTAAATATGAAACTGCTAACCAAGGTTGTTTCTCTGGGTCTCCCCCAACAACATTTGACTCCGTTTTGATGCCCCACCATCAATCCGGAGTCCTCCCTCCTCTCTTCACAAACCCTCATGATAAAAAGAGGGGGTCATGATGAATCAATCACTTTGAAATCAGGAAGAAGGGGGCGAAAGGGGAGGGAACATTAGAGAAAGAGAGAAACAGGTTGGTGCACTCCTGGCTCATGTCATTCCCCCTCATATTTTCATTCCCCCTTCCTTATTTTTGGTTTAGTTTTTATTTTTTATTTCCCAATTAGAGTTTTTTTCAAGGCCCCCCTCCCCCCCAAACCCCAATCTCCCTTATAAACCTATCCAAAATAGACATTCTTCTTCTCATTCCCGCCCATTTTGGCAACTCTTTCTGATCCCTCTCCCCAATTTCCTCATTTAGGAACCCCACAATACATTTTGCTGGTCAGCCTCTTCCTTATATTATTTTTCCCTGCAGCAAGTAAAGAGCCCTGAAATTTGACTCTATGATATTTTCCTTCTTTTGTGTGTTCTTTCTTTCTTTCTCTCTCTCTCTCTTCCCCCTTAATTGCATTCTTTCTCTCTCTCTTCCTCTCTCTGTGTTAAAATTTTTCTCTTTTCCTCTGATTATTTCCTTTTAAAAGTTATGCAACCCCCCACCAAGATCCCCTCTCGATGGCCCCCACTCATACCTGTAAACCATCCTGATTTGGCCGGGATTACCCCGTAATTTGACGTCGATTGACATCATAACCCGCCCTGCGCTGCCAAAACCCCGTAATTTGGCAGCGGGGAAAACGCTTTCCACGCATGCGTGGAAGCACTACGCCACTTGCACAGCCCCTACACAAGCAGCGTAGCACTAAAACCCTTCCACTCATGCGCGGAAGTGCTATGCCACTTGCGTAGGGGCTGCACAAGCAGCGTAGCGCTTCCACGCATGCGTGGAAAGCGACCTGCGCACAAGCGATCTGTGCAGGTCCTGTTATTCCAGAGTTACGGGTTGACAGGTATGCCCCCACTGAGTCTCTGGATTATTATTATCTTTAGTAGGGCTGGCGAGCTAAAATCCTTCTTTCTCCCCCTTCCACCCAGCCGCCTGCCCTTTAAAAAGTCACATCCAAGGTTTCCCATCAAATCATCATCTTGGAGGAGGGATGGGGGAAAAGAAAGAAAGAAGAAAAATCTCCTTAGGCCTAGGGTGCAGTGCTCATCTCCATTGACAGCCAAAGAGCCAGTGCTGTCTGTTTGTAAAAGTTTTAATGGCCATGTGGCAGGCATGACTAGATATTCCACTCAGTCACATGATCATCCCCAGCAAGTCATATGCCCACCAATTTGGCCACACCCACTGATTTGGCCACACCCACAAATTTTCCCTTATTTTCAAAACCAAAACTTGACAGCTATGAGTAGGAAACCTCCATCCCAGTGTATGGTGGAGGTTTGGCTTCTTAGTTATGGGTATTTCTTGCTCCCTCCCAGCTTTCAAGGAAAAGGGCTGAGGTTGACGACTTGTCCCCCAAACTTCGAGGTGAGCCAAGGGCTTTTTGCAAAGAGTTATTTCACTGCCTCCGTGCCTTTCTTTCTTATCTTGCTTGCAAGTGAAAATCTGAAAATTGCCCCTTTTATTATTTTTAAAATATTTTTATTTTTAATAAAAATACTTTTAATCCTTATTTTTCATCCCCCCCCTTCAAATGTTAGGCTTACGTATACATAAGCACTACCCTCCAAAAATCACTAAAAATACTGTCAGTTGTTCTAACATGTTTTATTTTTGTATTTTCATAGCAGGAATCTTTCTGAATAATATCACTAGCCTTGGGTCTGCTCGGGTAGATCCAAAAGCTGTACCACATTCCAAAGGAAACATTCCATTTACACCTAATGCCCAAAGGCCATAAACCCATCCCCACCCATCCTGAAATCTCTACAGCCAACTCCACAGTCTTGATTGCCTTAGGGATTGTTCTTTGTCTCTGTTTGTATGTGTCTTCCATGTCTCCTTGTTTCTGGGGTCTGTAATTAACATATGTACAAAGTGCTGGTTGGGTTTTACTGTTACTGGTAGGGTTTACTGCCTTGGGACAAGACTAGGATTATGTGGGTCAGGAATGCATGGGTGTATCTTCACTGAAGATCCTGCATCTCTGAATAGCTGTTCCAAGTCTCCTGCCTCGACGGGCTGCAATCCTGCTTGGTTTACTACTTCAAGCCTGGCTTTTCCATTGCCAGCAAGCCTGACACTGAACTTTATCATTGGCTTACCTGTTTACCTAATCCCCAAATCTCCTCCAATGAAGAGTGTGTTTTGGGGAAATACCATATATGGATGTTTGCAACTGACCTCAACTCCTCCCATAGCAGCTGGCCACATGGTGAATCTCCTCCCACCTCTCCATGTGACATTCTGGACCAACCAAGTTTGGAGGTGGATTTCTCCTCTTCCATGTGGATACTCCTGAACAAATCAAATATGGGGGCAGAACCATTCCCCTCCCATGTGATGCCTTGGACCAATAGTGTTTGTGCAAGCCCCTTCCTGCTCCATTTGAATGCACATATAAACCAGTTTCCTCCATTGTCTGACACAGAACCCTGCCCCTCTTCCTTTCTGGTTCTGCCCTGTGCTAGCAATATCTAATCTCATAGCCATGTGCTATGGGGTGATTCGTTTGCCTCACAGTTCTTGATTTTCTTTCTCTATCCAATGTTTATTTCTTATTTGATTTCTAAGTAAACTTCTCTAATTTGTATCAAACAACTTGTCTGTGGCTCATTTCTTAGTTAGGAGCTCATTATGTGGGACTCCTACACATCAAATTCTCAATCTTGGATGAAACTAAAGCATAGAGCATAATTCATTTCATTACAATGTCCCACATTTATAAACCAGTAGATGTTTTTAAAAACATAAAACATCACTTAAAAAAAGAATAGCTAACTTCCAATCTTAGTTAAAAGAAAAATAAGAAAAGAATGATTTTTGAGGTAGAAGTATTTTAATATTTCATTTCTAGATGGATGACTGGGTGACTGGGGTGCTAATATGAAAACAATTTATAAAACAATTTATCTCCCACAGTAAAAAAATAATATCTACTGACATGCTAAATATTTTAGGTGTGTGATAATTGGGGAGAACTCGCTGGGGGGGAAAGGAACTAGTATATTCTCCTAATTTGTCTGAAGGACATGACCAAAGTACTTTGTCATGTTATATAATGTACTTAAGAAATTCTCAATCAACAGAAGACAAAACTAGCTCTTATATATGTAAATTGAAACACTGATTTGTACACACAAAGGTTGCTATAACAATACACTGTGTTGTCAAAATTACACAGAATATATCTTATGCATATGTTTAAACTTATCGGAGGTATACTTGCTGTAAGGTTATATTCATCTTAAGCAGTCCCCATAGATCATGTTTGATGGTTTGGTGCCAAGGAATAAATTATTTAGCAGATCCAGCCATTAGTTTTCCCTGCACAGCCTATGCACACCATGGCAAATGAACATTTCTTGACAATCAGAAAGCCACCTTCTATTCTAGTCCTGTGAGATTCAGCTGGCAGCTGACAGTTTTCATGGTGGCAGGGGCAGATGAGTCTACCAGATTAATTCTCCAGATCTGCCTGTTCTTTGGACCAGCTGTACAATCAACAGCATTAGCAGTGAATATTTAACACAGATATTTAATGCCAGCCACAGATGGCAATTCCACCAATGTATCTGAAATTTTGTGAGACTCTGAATAAACTGAAATCCAGAAAGGCTCCCAGGCCACATAACATCCATCTGAAGTTAATCCAGAAGGGAGGGGTGTCTCTAAAGACAAGGCTCTCCACACACATTCTCTCGATTTGGGGAACTGGCAAAGTGCCTAAAGACCTTAAGAATACCACTATTATCACCACCTTTAAGAAATGTGATCATAGTATTTGTGGCAACTATCATGGCATATCATTGCTATCCATCACTGGAAAAATTGTTGCAAGAATCCTGCTCAGTCGCCTGCAAATTATATCCAAAAGGATCCTCCCAGAATCTCAATGTGGTTTCTGTATTTTCCGAGGCACAACAGACATGATTTTTTTGTGCAAGACAATTTCAGGAAAAATGCAGAGAACAATAGAATCCGCTCTTTTTAGTAGTTTATGATCTGGAAAAAGCTTTTGATTATGTCCTGAGACCTGCTATGTGAGCTGTGCTGAGATGGTTTGGTTGCCCTGAGTGTTTTGTAGATCTGGTCCAGGCACTTCATGATGGCATGGGGTTCTCCATCAAAATGCATATCAGATGTCTTCCCCATCTCCCACAGATTGAAGCAGGGTTGTGAGCTAGCTCCAACCCTTTTTGCCCTTTACTTGGCTGCCATCCAATATGAAATATCTAATAACAACACAGGTATAGAGATTAAATACAGATGGAGAACTCTTTAATTTGGCTAGACCAGAGTTCAGTATTACTTCCTGCTCCTTCCCCCCATCCCGGCCGGGCAGGGTTGAAATTAGAGCACCTGTGGGTGGCCCCTCCCACACTTTGAAAAGACTCTGCCACCACCAGCATCTTGGAGGCTTCCTTCTACTTCTCCCCATCCCGGCCAGGTGGGGGTGAAGTTAGAGCACCTGTGGGTGGCCCCTCCCATGCTTTGAAAAGACTCTGTCGCCGCCAGCATCTTGGAAGCTTCCTGCTCCTTTCCCTTGTCCCGGCCAGGTGTGGGTGAAGTTAGAGCACCTGGGGGCGGGCCCTCCCCTCCCATGCCTTAAAAAGACTCCACCACCGCCAGCATCTTGGAAGCTTCCTGCTCCTTCCCCCGTCCCAGCTGGGTGGGGGTGAAGTTAAAGCACCTGTGGGCGGCCCCTCCTGCAACTTGAAAAGACACCGCCACTGCCAGCATCTTGGAGGCTTCCTGCTCATTCCCTCCCATCTTGGCCGGGCATGGGTGAAGTTAGAGCGCCTGTGGGCGGCCCCTCCCATGCCTTGAAAAGACTCCATCGCCACCAGCTTCTCGGAGGTTTCGTGTTTTTTCTACTTGAGTGGCAGAGGACTATTTGTTGTTTATTACTGATATTATATTTTATTGTATTTTTACATGCTGCTATATACTGTGCTTTTTTGGGATATGGTATAGACTGTGTATACTGTGTAGATTATTGTGGATATTGCTTAATTTATTTATTTATATTTTTTTAGTGTATTTTTCCCTTCTTTTTGTTCTTGTGCTGGATATGTTGACTGTATTAATTGGATTGTATTATGATGTTTATCTTTATATCATTGTATTTCCATTGTATTGTAGTATTATTATATGTTATGAGCTGCCGTAAGTTGGTGCAAGCTGAATAGGGTGGGATATAAATAAAAACCATGTCGTATCATATCTCAGATTCGACACTGGAACAGGTAGACCAGTTTTTTTTATCTTGTCTAAACTGCACCTGTGAACAGGATGTGGTGAAGAGAATTGGTGCTGCCCATTCTGCCTTTGAACAAAGATTTAACAATCCAGACTAAGTTCCTGGTATACCAAGCTGTTGTTACCTCAATGTTATTGTATGGCTGTCAAACATGGACCCTCTATCACCAAGACACTAAAATGATTGAGCATTTTCACCAACAGAAGCTAACATCCATCTTGAACATCAAGTGGGATGATTATGTCACCAACATCGCAGGTCTCAAGAAAGCAAATGTAAACAGCAGTGAAGCTTTCATCATCTTAGATGTATAGGGCATGTCTGCTATATAGATGGTTCCAGGCTTCCTTGTCAAATCTTAACCTATAAATCCAAGGGTTAACCGTTGGAACTGGCTATAGGTTGCTATGCCTCGCCCTACTGACCCGCACCCACCCTTCGTGTGCACGGCCGAAGTGGGTCCGCAGGTCAACGAAGGTTTCAGAAAACCGGCATGGGGGCATCAGCCCCACAAACGGCAAGAAATGGAAAGAACTTCAATACCCCAAAAGCATTCCATTTTGCCGTGGTTCGCCGAGCGACAGCCAATTACGATGAGAAACACAACGCTCTCAGTCGTTCGCAGCCGCGCCGCAGCCAATCCAAACATGTGTTTAAAAACCTTGCCGAGGCATGGACGCTGAAACCAGAGGGAAAAATACATATCCCAGCGTCCTATCCGCATTAATACCATTTAAGGAGTTACACTACAAATCACACCATGCTACGTATTCACAGTAATATAGCCAATCATCTGCTTTGGAGCGAACGCGTCAAACATGACGAAAAAAAGCAACACCCAACGGTACAAAAGGAGCTGCATTGCCTTGCAAACCCCTCATAGTTACGTACTTTTGCGGTTGCGTATTGGTACAGAGCTAAAACAATTGCGAGCTTTGAGCAGAGACCGTTGACTACGAAAAACCTAATTCTTCCTTTCTAATTAATTTATTATTTTAAATTTACCTTCCACTTTTCAGTTTCTCTTTTGATTTAAATTAATTATAGTTTTTTATTTTATTTTATTTAGCGGAGCATAAACCACAATTACAGTTATCATCCATTCATTTACAATTTATAGGTTAAGATTTTAAGGTTAAGATTTAATTTGTTTACGTAAAATATACTTTCATTTCTTTTCATTTACTTTTCATTTGTGAATATACTCTCCAAAAACATATATATATTTTAAAAATAACATCCCGAACCAATTCTCAACACACATAAGCCGAACGCAACGGATCCATTCCTACTGAACTACAAATCGTTATGCAAACCGTAACGCATCGGAGCTATTGAAAAGTAAATTATTAACGCAGCACACTCCATTCTCTAAATAAATTATTTAAGTTACAAAAACCATCGAAAATAATAGAATCATTGAAAATAGATTAAAACAAATTTAATACACGTTGAAATAAACCAAACACGACCGAAAAATACATTAGAGAAAAAAGCGAAGCACATTTAAAAGCGGAAAGCAGCAGTTTACACTAAAGACAATTAAGGAACAGAATCCCTTCGCGAAATCAGAAATAACCCAGGGAAATATATTTCAACCACACCATACTATTCCTTGAAGACAACAAATCAGCACTTTGCACTCAATTTTAAAGAGAAAAGACCATTTAAAAACAGAAAACATCAACTTCATACCATAAAATACGTTTCAAAAATACTTTTCAAGTTGTAAAACATTGGAATAATAGAACTCTTTAAAACAACAACTCGAGAGTATTCACTCTTTTAAAAAGATACAGCGCCATTTAAAGACTGCAACCTTCGACTTCACAACATTTTAAAAGAACCAAAATAGTTTCAATTAAACCTAATTCAGTAAACTATTCACTGACCGGAATCTATTTTGTCTGCTGCAAACTCCATTTACTCTGCTGAAAATTAAATAACAAATAACCAAACAGCCTTTAAAAACAGAAGACTTCCACTTTATACCATTACAATATTAATCAAATATACACTTTTCAAATTTTAATTTTTTTAAACAAAATTGATTAACATACTTTAGTATGCAAGTTACAGTAATGTTACGCCAGTTTATAAAAAGTTACAATGTTTAAAATATATTTTTGAAAAAAAGCAGAAAAACCATTAAAAAACAATGTTCAATTGCATGCAAAAAAAACATATAAATAAAAAATATTTCAAAACTAAATTGATTCATATTTTTTTAAAAAAACAAAACAAAAAAACCCCGGCAACGCCGGGCAACCCTTGCTAGTTCTTTATAAAACTTAGCTCCAGTAGAAGAGCTCACAAAGCTCCTTTGAAGTGTTATAAGTACCAGCTGAAACAAACCATGAAGGTGTCAGGTATAAACACACAAACTTGGGAGATAGTAGCCATAAATCACCCACTTTAGCAGTAAACCATCTCTGCTGCTACCTATCACTTTGAAGGAGAATGCCACAGACATGAAGAGGCTAAGTGACAAGCACGGAAGCTTTGTCAAACTCAACTATGCTCTCATTCAGTGTAATGTGTGTGGTCATATGTTTCATGCCAGGATCGGTTTATTGAGTCACCAGAGACACATCCATCAACTGTGAAAATTACTTCCAGGAAAAATGTATTCTCAGATATGAGTAGAAGCTCTGCAACCGCCACCACTGATGGCTATAAAGGAATAGAACAAGGTCTGAGCAATACTGGCTGATAAATATATGAGGTGAGATTCATTAAAATTATTATCAAATTTTTCAAATTAAAAAAGAGGTGCTCCATTTCATGTATGGTGTTCAAACATCTCTGCAGTACAGATCAAAAGGTTCAGCTGACAGGATATAGGATACATAGGTAGTGAGAAATGGCCATTGCCTCCTAAGGTCATGAGGCTTATGTCAGGGTCACCTGAGATTTAGACAGTAGGAAAAAGGCTATCTTCAGGACAGCACAATTCCAGAGCTTGGGTCTAATCCATGGAGGACAGACGCAGAGGTCAGCAGGAATCCCTTGGTTCCTGGCTTAGGCATCAATACTACAATAGACCCCCTACCCACAGGAGTCGGTGGTTATCAGTTAACTGTTGATAAACCAGTACCCTCTACCTGCATCTGGTGTAATCATTTCTGGGCTTGTATGGGTAAGAATCTAGACTTGATTTACTGTGATGGGCCAGTTTCATGAGAAATCCAGTTTAATAAGCATACATACACATATTCAAAGGAGCAGTTTTGCTGATCATTCAAGTGAAGCCCAATCAGCTTCAGATCAAATACATCAAAGCTAGCGATGGGACTTTCAGAATTAAAGGACATCCATCCCACAATTTAACTAGACCATCCAAGCCAAATTAGGAGGTGAAACCACCCAAAAACAAAGAATGGTAGAACAGCCTTCTTTACCTTCATACCTTTCCCACATTTCCTTATTCTTTGATTGGTAAGAAAAGCATTTTCCATCGTAACTTGTCCTCCTATACATCTCTGTATGTTGCAGGAAGTCCCATTCCTAACACTGCACAACAATGATTTTGCTACTGCAAATAACACATGTGACTTACATGATATTGAGTGTGCTGATTCCAAATCTTTAACGCAGAATTTGCCTATCACATACAGATTTTAAGTTATAGGCACTTGATTTAGTATAGGACACATGGATTAGACCAAGTAGCACAATATTTATATTTTTTATGACTCAGTGATCAAATGAATCACATATTTCTCACTATTTTCTTAGAAAGAAGCCTTGATTTTACAGTTCCCTTTCTGAATATGTGTAATTTAAAACTGACAAATCCTTTAGATCTTTTTAAAACATCCATCATCTGCATTTGACAATCTTTAATATAGATCTGTTGGTCTTCAGTTTCTTAGATATTATTTCATTACCTAAAAAAAAGTAATTATTCTTCCATTGTCTAATCACCATCTCGCAACACAAGAAAAGGCATCCATGGCTTTTATAACAATGTTAATTTGTAGTTCCGTTTGAAAAGTTAGCACTGTTTAACATTGGAAGTAGAGTTTTTCCAGAAATGCCTCCACTCTTATCCAAGGCCATCCTTGTTTTCAGAGTACATTATTTGGTTACTGGTCTCATTGAAATAATAAGGAGAGGAAATTGTTCTGAGGTTTTGTCTACATCGCTCTCCATGTTGGCTCAAGCAATCACACCAATGAAAATGAATTAACATTTTTTAAAAAATGGAGGGAAAAAATAGAAAGGCTGGGAAAACTCCAGGCTGATTCACATCAATTTGTGCTACATGTAATCAATGGAAAAACAACATGAATCTCACCATCCCAATCCCAGAGCCATTCCTGCATAATTTGCCAATGTAGTCACCTCCTGAAAGAGAGAGAAAATTGCTTAGTTGCTGCCTCTCTCCTAGGCAAAAGGCACTCTCATCTGGGCACTAAAATCTACTGAAAAAATGGTACGTTTAATGACAGATATAGAGCATGCTCTGCATAGATGCCCAGTGATAAATAAAAAGCATGAAATATTATACTTTTAAGCAGTAATTATTAGTTTTTAAAAAACAACTACAACAAAGTGGGAATCTTTGTTGTCCTGAAAGTATTGATAAGAACGTATTGATAAGAAAACCCATTCATCTTTTTCCACCAATCTTCCAGCTTTCTTTTATGCTGCTGTGATGCATAATCAGATTTGAACCATTCTTCTACATCACATCTGACCTGCCATTCTCAATTGCTCAACATATATTCCACTCAAAGGTTTCCCATCACATGGGCAATGTTTTAACCCCATGATACATTGCACCCTATGCACATTGCTCCCTTATAAAACACAGAATACTGAATAAGTTTATGGAGTTCAGGATAACATTTGTTACAAAAAGGTAAAGGTTTCCCTTGCTCGAAAGCCAGTCATATCCGACTCTAGGGTTCAGTGCTCATCTCTGTTTCAAAGCCGAAGAGCCAGCGATGTCTGCTTCTGCAGATGTTTCCGTGGTCATGTGGCAGGCATGACTAGACACCGGAGCACACAGAATGCTGTTACCTTCCCACCGAAGTGTTCCCTATCTATCTACTTGCACTTTCTTGCTCTCAAACTGCACATCAATTCTCACAATTAAACTATGACATTTCTTATATAATTGCACTTAGAAATAATTCAAGAATAGACATTGGTGGCATTTTGGAGATGACAGCTACAACTGAAAACATATGAAACCATTTTCAAAACCAAGCCCTGGTAATCACAACTTCTTTTTCAGTACAGTGGTACCTCGCATAACGAATGCTTCACATAATGAAAAATTTGCATAACAAAGTGTTTGTTATGCAAGGGCGATACCCTGCATAACAAAAAAAAATGTTTGTTATGCGGTTGTTGTTGTTTTGTAACCGGGGTATATCCAGTCAATTGGAACCCCAGAAAACAAACATTTTTTGCTCATTATCCAGGACATCTCCCATTCGCTTTACTTAACCGGGGGGGGGGGGGACACACATAGCAAAGCAACTCGCAGTATGGAGTTTTTTCATTATGTGGGGTTCTACTGTACTTTACTATTAAATATTCTTCACATGTGAGGTACTCCATCTCTCCCTAAGTAAGAAACAAGCAATTGTTTAGCCACCAAATTGTTAGCCTAACTAATGTAAAATTTAAAACAGCCAGACAGTTAAAAATGAAATTTTGCATAAACAAAACCAGTTAATGACATATAAAAGTCACCAACAGCACAATTTTTGAGGCAGTCATTATAGTATTGTTAAGCTGTTACATGAGTAAACTTTCAGAAATAGGAACTTCTATTTTTTACATCACCATAATGGTATCAATTATTTTTAGCATCTGTGTACATAATTAAATTTGCCCTTAAATTTGATTTTAGCAAAATGCTGTCCACAGGTGACACTTGTTTGTTAAAAAATGTTTGCGGTAAGGAGAAAAGAGCAAGCTGTTTATGAAAATAAATTTTCTGAAAGGCTTGAGGGCATGACACTACAGAAACATTTGCAAACTATCTGTTTCATACACGCCTTCTAATCCTCACTACTTTATTTGTTTTAGCTTTGTAGAAGGAATTTTCAGCCACCTTAATATTTGTTTTCAGGAAAAATAGTACTCTAGGTTTCCTTTGTGGGTACACAGACACTTGACCAGTGGCTCTTAGGGTTGAAGGACAATAAAAACAGGCATACAAAGGGAAAATTCAAGCAGGATTGGTCCTGTTATGAGGCAGAAACTCTGCTCAGGGGATGCCTGAATGAAGCTTCTTTCATGTCCCCAAGATATGTGATGCAGCAATTGGGTACGTTTCGAAACTTGACCTTCCAGTCTCCAAACTCAGCATCTTAACCACTAAACCAGATAATTTAGCAAGTAAAAACACACAGTCCTCTATGGCATAAATGGTAAGTGCAGTTCCAGCCCTCTTGCCATAATTCTCTGTTGTAAATTATCCTCCCCACCACCACCACCATTTCATACTAACACAAAATAAATGTGTTAAATAGGTTTTTAGTGGTCCAATGGCATCAGGATTTACCTTAGAAGTTTGGGTCAGAGGCCGATAGTATATGCCTTCTGTTAGACCATCCTTGCGGCCTGGTACTCTTACCCACAGAGTTTCTAATGGTGACTGCAAATCACCTAAATATTCCAATTCATACGATTTTATCACTTCTTTGACATATAAGGCTATACCACCTCCAGTTTGCCCCTTCCTATCCTTCCTGTACAGTTTGTAGCAGTAGTGCCCAAACTTTTTTTCACGGGCTGGTCCTGCCCCTGACAAGCAGCTGTGGGGGCCGGAGGCAGGGCTGCTCCTGCTGTTGACAGTTTTGATGTCAGCAGCAGTGTCGTTGGTGATCACACTTTGTCACTGCTGCTCCAAGCAGCCTCTGGCTCAGTTGGGTCTCTAAGTGGACTGGACTGACCTCTGAAATGACTTTTCTACACTTGCTCCATGTGCTGATCACCTTAGCTGGGGCTCGTGGTTCTTGCTTAATGCAGGTCCCTATCCTGTCCCAAAGTTGGAGGCATAACAGGCCAGTTTCTGGATAAAACAGACAGTGCTCCACCAAATACTCCAAAAGATCCGCTAACTGGGCTCTGTGAATGCGAGTACAGTTTACACTGGCCAGGGCCTTGAGTTCCATCAAGTGAACTCTCTGGTTAGCGGTCGGACTTGACCTCTGTGAACAAGTCCCCATATTACCTGCCGGTCCATTGAAGTTGCCTCCACTAGACGAGTCGACGCGTCTAGGTGTAGGTAACTGGTTTTGGTGCGACGAACCCCTGGGAAGGAATCAGAATGTGGACTGCTGCCACAGGCCCTCGGTGGCCTTTGCAATGGCATCAGGATTCACAGCCGACCCTGAGCAGAACGCGTTTCCAATGCGCAAGATGCCTCAGAGCCCTGGAGCATGCTCTGCCTCTGGAATGCCTTGCCTCTTAGCATAACTGAATTCAGATCGGATGGCTTTCTGACTTGAACCACTTCACAACCTCCAGGAAGACTTGGACGCAGTTCTGGCGTAGAACTGGACCAAGGACGTCACTTACTCACGAGTAGGCCGGATGGCCTGGATCATGTCGGGGTCACCAGATGTTGGAATGGTGGGCCAGAAATGGCCCGCTGGGCACGGAGTGACTGGACACCAGGAAGGCACTCAGGCAAAGATGAAGTGAAAGTCCAGTGTTTATTGATCAGAAGGCTCTAATCTTTATATCCTGCCTAGCTTGACCGCGTGCATAGGCTGCACGTGGCCATTACAGGAAAACTGCAGGTCTGCACTTTAAGATTACACAAGTTGCTCATCAGGGATGACTTCACTGGGGGGAAGTTCCTTATCTATCTAATTTACTACCAGGGGGACATGCATTGTCTACTGCTATTGGGAGTAAACATCTGCCTAGGCTGACTCTTAGACTCAGAGTCTCTGCGGATACAAGATTACCCATTACATGCTGATTGAGTTCATCATCCGGTGATCTTTTGAACTCTACTGTCCGAACTGCCTGCCAGGTCAACGATCGGTGAATTAAACTATGACTATTAATCCACTCCCTAATTTCTGTCCCTTTGGAATCAGGGCTCCAAGGAGTGTTTCCCCAAACCATGGTTCTGTCAGGGACAGTATGCCAATTGTGTGCGCGGATCCCACAGAAATATTTACCACTTTCACCACCGCCCAGGAAAGGGCACTTTGGCAACTACTCTTTCTCTTCCTCTGCACTCAAGGACAGTAGCAGAGCCAAGGAAAAAGTCTGGGCAATAGCACTGCTGGAGCAATACAGCAGGCCAGCCCTAGCTACAGCAAGAGATGTCTTTCCCCATTCTCTAGATTAGCTTTTCATAATATGGTGGTTTTTTATGGAACTCTGTTTTTATACTTATCTCACTTATTTGTGTACTGTCTTAGCGTTGTGTACCTCAATTTCATTTTTAAAAAATCTGTGTTTAACACAAGACCAACGGAATATCCTCTTTATGTTGTATGCAAATATACTTGATGCCAATTGGCTCACTGTTTCTTCCCTCTCTTGGGAAAGAGTGTGTTAAAGGAGCTAGCTGTTTGAATCCTTTTATACCTTCGGATTTCCCTGCGAGTTTGCAAGTAAGAAGTGTGCTGGATAAAGCTAATTTTCCATGCTATTTCTCTTATTTAGCAGAGTTCTTTGCATTGCGTTGCTTAAATGGACTGGCTGTTTGAATCCTTTTTTACTTTCGGATTTTCCTTGCAGTTTGCAAATAAGAAGTGTACTGGACAAAGCTAATTTTCCATGCTATTTCTCTTATTTAGCTGGGTTCTTTGCATTGTGTTACTTAAAGGGGCTGGCTTTTTGAATCCCATTCTACAGTACAGTACTTTCAAATTTCCCTGGGTGTTTGCAAGTAAGCTAAAGCTTTTCATTGCACATTTCTTATTTGCGAAAACCCGGGAAATTCAAAAGTACTAAGGGATTCAAATGGACACCCCCTTTAAGCAATGCAATGCAAAGAACCCAGCTAGATACTGTATGAAAAATAGCATGGAAGTTTAGCTTTAACCAGCACATTTCTTACTTTTTGCTGTTCTGTTTTATTTACTCTCAGATACACTTACAGACTAACATGACTACCAATTAAAACACTTAATTATTGTTGTTCAGTTGCAGAACTTAAAGTGGAGGTGAAAAAGATGAAAGAAAAAGAGAAGGAAAGAGATATCAAGGTGGATATATTGGAAAAAAGAGTTGAAATGTTGGAAGAACAGTTAAGACAGCCAAATACAGTAATTTGAAACTTTCCTAAGAAGACACCCAGCTCTCTAAAAGATAGACTACTGGAGTAGTAGAATGGTCTAGAGATGGAATATAGTTTTGTCCCAGAAGAAATTTTAAGCATATATCATTTCGGACAGAAGAGAGGTAGAGTTGGTCCTAGGTACGTATTGGTGAAGTTTGCAAATGTGGCAGACAAATTGAGATTAATGGCATATAACAAATGGGACCAACTTCCCTGAAGATAGATGGTGCAGATGTGGAGATCTACAATGATATTGCAGTAGAGGAGAGGATTTGGTGACAAGTGATGAAACCAGTGATAAAGCATTTGATTAGCAAGGGTATTAAATACAACTGGAAATTTCCAAGGCAGTTAATTTTTTGGCACTTGGGCAGAAGATTCTCAGCTCGAGAAGGTTCTTTCATCTTAGACATTTTGGTGGATGCAAAGTTGCTGGAGAATGGTACTAAGGAATGGGAGGCTTTAAAAGAGGAATTGATAATATCGGGTGAGTTAAACTTTGGAAGAAATACTGTGGAAGAAGATGATAATGTGCCCAGATGAGCAGAAGGAGGAGTTTAAAACAAAATGTAGCTGCAGGGAATTTCTAATGCTAATGCCATTCTTGACACGCTTTCTCCCTCTCCCCTCTTTGATATTCGGAGGCCGCTTTTTGCATAGAAATTGGGGAGAGTAGACAATGGATTTTTATTTCTTATGTTATTTTTTGTATGTAATGGTTTGAGGGATTTAGGATTATTCTTGTGCATGCTCTTAGGAGAAGGTGTCGATCACAGGATAGGGAGGCAATTGGGAGAAATGATTAAGAATATTAAAGTAGAATCTTGGAATGAGAAAGGTACTGGATGTCAGGTAAAGAGAAGGAGTTTAGAAGCAGCACTTAGAAAAGATAAACCAGACATTGTTTTTTTTAAACAAGAAACACATCAAAAATCAGGAGATGTGAATCAGTTATTTCTAAGTTGGATGCAAATCTACGAGAAAGCATATGGTTCCACAAAGTCAAGAGGGGTAGCAATTTTTATATAATCTAGATTGGGTTTTATAATAACTAAGAGTATATCTGACCCGGAGGGAAGATATCTGATAATTAATGGAAAGATAGATGAAGAGGAGATAATGTTGGTAAATATTTATGCAATTAATTAACATCAAGAAAAGTTTTTTGATAAGATCCATGATATTTTGAAGCGTGAAAATGCTCTAAGATGGTTGTACAAGAACCATCTTAGAGCATTTTTGCTGACACCATCACAGTTGTGCACAAGGAGCTGAGAAACAGGATTTAAGCTACTGATTTCAGATTCCATATCATTTTATCATATGCTGAGCTGTGTTTTTTTACTTTTCATTTGAAAAATGTATTTTGTTTGCCCATTTGTTTTTGATAATTATACACTGCTTTATACCATGAAAAACCCCTGGCAAAGGTAATGGAAGCTGCTTAAAATATTTAAAACATATATGTTGAAAACATAAACCAATTCTAAAAATTGAAAGTAAATAAAACAGTGCAATTGAATGCCATTGCACTTAGATGACAAAATTGTTTGCTCAAAACAAGATCTTTGAGACCTAAAAGTGTGGGTTGGCCACTTCACTGATTGGATCACAACCCTTCCCGAACGGTTCGTCTGGCTAGGACAAGGGCTGGAAACCAACCGATCTAGGACAGGAAAGGAAATTGGGAATGGGCCAATAGACGGCCGGCTAAACCTCTTTTGCCTGTCAGTCTGCTTAGCAGCATCAGATCCCAGGGCGAAAGAGGAGGGGAAAATTCTTGCCCAAGAATGGGGCGGGAGTAGCCCCCCTTCCTCCCAGCCAGAGAGTGTGGGAGGGAAGGCCTTTTTCTTCCAGGGATTGGGCTGCAACTTTCGCACTCTCAGACACGATTGGAAGATGCAAAATGAAGAATTGTTGTCATAGAAACCTGTGCTGGAGAGGGGAGACGGTCCTTCATGGTGTCACGAAATCGGAGGAAATCGGAGGAAGATTGCCTCTCTAAGCTTTCACCTAGCCAGTGTCTTCACCAAGATCTTCATAAATCATCTTCATGAAATGATGGGCCCCCTGTATCCTCAAAAATCCTCATATCATATGTCTCATTCCTGACTAATGTATGTAAATTTTGTCTAGTAACTGTTTAAACGTTCTAAGAATGTAGTATCAAATCACAGGCTCAGGTTTTGCTGAAGTCGAACCCTGGCACTTCAGTTAAATGGGTGTTTCTACCAAATTCTTCTTTTGCAGCAGGGATTGGTGGTCACAATCCTCGACCCCAATCCACAATCTTTGCAGCTCCTCCACCAGAATGCCTAAGCATTCCCGCGCACGCTCCCAAGACCAGGGAGGGGGGCCTCCATGGGAAAATTGCCCAAGGGGAGTCTGACACATCAAGTGCCAATGTTTGCCAAGGGGACACTGCATGTGTTCATGGCCAGTATGTTCATCTAAATATTGACTTTCTCAACACTCATAGCTTTCTAGATATCTAACATCCTCGCTTCTCAGCACCACAGGAAGTTTTGCATACAAGGCAAAGCAAGTGCGGAGTGAATTACCTCCATTGGTTTTTTTCCAGTAAAGAGAAAGGTGGGAGAAACCCCCCCACCCCCACCCCCGCATCTACAGCTAACCCTCTGTCCTCCCAGTTCTGTGCACATTGTGTCTACAATCACCTCTAGCCATTTCATCTTTGGCTGTCTTTTCTTCTTTGGTCCTCCACCTTTCCCAGCATCAAGGCCTTCTCAAATGAATCCTCCTTTCTCATTTTTGGTGTCCAAAGTACTTTGACTTCGTCTTTACTATTTGACTTTTCAGTAAGTAGTCAGAGTTGATCTCTTCTAAGATTCAGCTATTTGTTCTCCCCGCTGTCCAGGGTACTCTCAAAACTCTCCGCCAGCACCACATTTCAAAGGCATCTACTCTTCTGCGTTCAGGTTTCCTAATTGTCCAGCTCTCGCATCCATACGTTACCACTGGGAATACCATTGCTTTGACTATTCTACTTTTTGTTTGCCATGTGATGTCTCTGTTACCTTTCAGTATGTAGCTGCTAGCTTGCTGGAATTTAGCTGGCAGAGAGAGGAGATCACACAGCTGCGGAAAGTTTCTCCCCCCACTGTGCCTAAGGCTGAGAGGCCACAGCAATAAGCAGCTCCGGTTGTAAAAAGGTGCTTCATTTGCAATAAGGCTGGTCACTTTGCTAGAAGTTGTTCTGTTAAAAACAAGGGAGCAAGGGGTAAGAAAAGAGTGAACTCAAATTTAGCCACTACTGTAAGTGTGGTTGGGTCTGAAAAAGCTGGTTCAGGATGCTGGGTTGTTGACAGTGGATCTTCGAAGACCATTACTGGGAACAGAAACCTGTTCACCACGTTTGCCAAGAGTACAAAGTTTATAGCTCTGGCCAATGGTTGGAAACTTAAGGTAGTAGGAGAAGGCTTAGCCTATTGTCCTTCATTAAAATGCAGCATGCCTATGCTATATGTGCCTAACTTGTGCTTTAACCTGTTATCTGTAGGGTCTTTGCTCAAGCAAGGGTGCTCAGTCAATTTTAGCAAGGATGTCTGTTGTATCAATAAGGGTAGCTCTGTCCTGAATGTTTCAATGTCTGATAGCTTGTTCATGCTTCAAGATAATTCACCCAATGCAGTTCAGGTGAACTCATCTTTTTATAACCAGACAGTGCACAATGAGTGCATCCATTTGGCCCATAGGTGCTTAGGTCATGTCAACTACAAGGATGTGAAGCACACAGTCCAGTTCTCTACTGGGATTAATATCAAGCCATGTGACAAGTTTGTCTCATACACTCCCTGTGATCAGGAAAAGAGCAAGGCCAGTCCAGCCAATAGAGCAGGTGGTTTTCATACCACAAAGCCCTTAGAGTTAGTGTTTGTAGATCTTATTGGTCCAAAGAATCCTTCACTTGGCGGTGCAAGGCATATCTTGAGCATAGTGGACCATTTCTCTAGTTATGGTTTTGTCTACCTCCTCATGTCCAAATCTGACACCTTTAATGTGTTTAAGACATGAGTAGCTTTTGCAGAAAGGAAGTCCAATAATAAGCTAGTAACAGTAATTTCTGACAATGGCTTGGAGTTTGTCAACAGCCAGTTCACAGACTTCTACCAGAAAGCTGGTATCACTCATAAAAGGGTGTCACCTTATCGGCCCCAACATAATGCCTATGTAGAACTGTGCGGGCAAACTTTGTAAAGTATGATGCGCATTATGCTAAATGATTGCGGGCTACCACAGGGCTTTTGGGGAGAAGCCACAATGTTCGCCAATCATATCTTGAACAATACCTTTCATTCAGGTATCAATGACATCCCTTTTACAATATGGCATGGCAGGAAACCGCACCTGGACTACCTTAAAGTGTTTGGCTGTCCAGTGTGGGTGCATGTGCCATCTCAGTTGAGAAGGAAAGGGCAGCATCGTGCACGTAAATTATGTTTTCTTGCTGTATCATCAAGTCCACAACACTCCTATGTGTACTGAGGTAGTACTGTAAACAATAGTTCAATAAAATCATAGTCTATTAGGTATGTGCTTTAGCTTGAGAATTTATTTGGCTCCTTAAGTAAAGCAGGGCTATTTGTCCATTGCTGGAGAAACCTGAAGTGAGGTAAGGAAGCTCAAACTAGTGCCAGCATTGAAGCAGGACTCCTCAAAGCATCAAATATTGCTTCAGCACTTTGGGGTCTAAAGGAAGGCAAGGATTAAAAAAAACTCGCCTCAGAAAATAGAAATTATATTATAGCACAAAGCGGAAATAAACCAACAGCTCAAGTACCAAAGGAAAGCCCAAGCTACACTAGAAACCCCAACTAGGAATACAAAGAAGCAGTTTGTGGCTTCTTGGTCTCCTGTTGCCAGGCTGGTCGTACATACTGCCACTGAAGCCTTTTCTCAGGAAACTGTGCCCATGTGAGAAGCCATGGAAATTTTGGTTATTAAATTAGTAAGTAAATACTTAAACTCACCCAAGACCAAAACCATTGGAGATCCCTTGATGCCTGATATGCTACATAGCATAGGTAACGGTAAAGGTCATCCTTGCTTGAAAACAGTCATATCTGACTCTAGGGTTCAGTGCTCATCTCTGTTTCTAGCCAAAGAGCCAGTGCTGTCTGTGTCTGCAGATGTTTCCATGGACATGTGGCAGGTAACTTCATCTGCCCCCCCCCCCAGGTGTAAAACATTGCATTTTTCCCTTTTAAATTTTATTCTGTTGGTTTCAGCCCAGTGTTCAAGCCTGTCAAGATCTTTTTGAATTCTGTTCCTATCTTCCAAGGTACTAGCTATTGCACTCAGTTTTGTCTCATCTGCAAATTTGACAAGAATACCTTGCACTCCATCATCCAAGTCATTTATGAAACTATTGAAGAGCACATGGCTCATGGCGGAGCCTTGTGGTACAGTAAAACTCGGGTTATGACAGAGGTCTGTTCCAACAGCTTCCGTCATAACCTGAAATTGTCATAAACTGGATCACAATTCCCCATAGGGATGCATTGAAAATAAAAAAAAAACCCGACCGGAACAAAAATAATATTTTAAAAATACAAAAGGCACAGAAAATGCCAGATGTGATCATCCCCTAGACTCACAAAACAAACAGAGCAATCTCCCTACCTTTTCCATGCCATTTGGGGACCTTATCTGATGACGACAATGGGACCTTCAGAGCAGTAAACACTGCATTCTGAGTTCGGATGGGTTGGAAGACAGCCATCTTATGTCCTAAAATGGTGGTGTTAGCCATTTTGTTGTTCAGGACTAAATTTCCCAAAAATCTTTTCAGAACAAAATGGCCATTGCCATTATTTTTGGACATAATATAGCTGCCTGCCACCCCACCTGAAATCAATGCAGTATTTACTGCTCCAAATGTCCCACAGTCATCATCGGATAAGGTCCCCAAATGGCATGGGAAAGGTAGGGAGATTGCTCCTTTGGTTTTGTGGGGGTGGGGGATGATTGTATCCTGGAAATCAGTTATAACCCGGGGAATTTTTAAAATTAAATGTGAGGTTGTAAGCCAAAGCAAACATAACACAGGGCTGTCATATACTGGAGTTTTACTGTACTCCACTTGCTACCTCCTCCAGATTTGAGAAGGAGCCATTAATAAGAACTCTTGTAAACTTCAGGGACCGCTTTGGTTCCAAGCAATACAAGTGGTGCCCCTAAAGCGCCTGTGGGGAGGACATACCAGTTCCCATAAAACTAACTTAGGCCTTGTAGGAAATTTAAGCCTCTGGAGAGCCTCCCCCACTTGGCTTCGTTCCTTCCTTTTCCAGCACTGTCTGCTAGGGAGTTAAAGCAATAAGCTTCACAGTGTAGCATAGCTCTGTCTTATGGCCTCTCTTCCCCCTTATTCAAAGAATGAAACTGGCTGGGTATTTTTCAGTGTTTATTATTAAAATAGATTTTAAAAGCAATAGGAAGTCAAAAGGAAAGATTTAGCAGCCTTATAGAGCTTTTACAAAATAAAAATAGGCAGTTCAGCAGTGCATTGTTACTTACCCATTATTTCCCTAAACTAGCTTTAGCAGGCAATATACTCACATCATCCCGGTTACTAAGCCTATTTGACTCTATGTCTGCTGGCTCCATGATTACTACATCACAGCATCTATTCACTCTCCCATCTCTCATGTCACTAACAATTTAACCCATTTTCCAAGGACCTCCTCCCTCTTCTACTCCTTTTCCATGTCAATCTGTCCTGGCATCCAATGATATTCCTATATGCCAATTAGGGGCAAACCTCTTGCTTCCATTCCCATCCACAGATAGGTTTCTCTTTCCTAGACATTGCTCTTCCCCATCTCTAACTTGAGTAGACACCTGCTGATAAGAAATCCGAGCAAAAGCCTCAACAAAAGGCTCTGCTTGCATGTTTACAGAAATAATTTTTCCTTCCAAGGACAGACTGAGACCTGAGTGTCCCAGGTGACCCATCTCATCCCCACACCTTGCACAATATACTAGGTGCAATTTCAAACTAACGCCTCCATTCCTGACAACTCTGAGTACGGTTCTGTAACCAACTGTATATCCACCTGACACTTGTGCTACCCAGGCCACACCCAGTTAGCTTGCTAATCAGAATAACATGGGGCACCTTTTCAAAGGCTTTGCTGAAGTCAAGATATGCAGGTATTGCATAAACAGTATTCCCACTGTCCACCATGGAAGTTACCTGATCAAAAAATAAAATCAGATTAGTCTGGCAAAATTCTTTTTACAAGATCACCAAGAATTGGTGGAAATAATGATGAACCAGTGAGAGTCAATTTATCTCTATTTATTCCTTATACTTTGCCCTTTTTTTAGATAACTATTGGCAGGGGATTTTTGAGAATTGTAGGGGTTTTTTTGTTTTTTAAAGAGCTTTTCCTAACTCTGAGATGAACATCAGAGTGAATTTTGTCTTCATCCTTTGTTTCTGGACTTGCTGGAGTCCTCTGACTGAGCACAACTGAACACAGAATTTTGGATGTAGAATTGATAGATTCCACAGGGCTCTTGTAATGTTCCTAAAATCCCCCATTATGCAGGTAGCTGGTTTATTTTTGTGCTCAGATGAATTCTATTCTTTTCCACAGTTCTAACTGCAGTTTATCTTTTCATCCATTTCTCGATATGATCAAACCTAAAACTTCACAAGTTGAACTCAATTAAAGCTTCTGTTGATGGTGTCTGATCTATAATCAAATTCAGTTCATGCCCTTGTCATCTCAATGCCTTCAAGGTCTAAGAGAAGAAACTATGTTAAAAATTATTCATCAGGTTCAGACTCTACAAATAGACAGAAAATGTCATTCAAGCATGAAGACCTCATTTTTCAAGAGATTTAACATTTGTAAGTATAAACACACTTTAGGCTTGTGATCTGAAACAATATTATAATAATCCTTTGAAAGGTGCGCCAAGTAGAATTACAAAGTGGCTGAGTTTTATTTACTTTAGCCTGCTAGGGTCTTTGAGAAGTTACTTTTTGGGTGTATTTCACTGCGTTACTAGGACATGTGGAAATTACATATTTGCACTTCTCCTCCACAGGATAAATATATTTGCATATCCTTGCATAAGAGGATGAGACAAACAAGAATTTCCATCCCTAGCAAACACTTGATAACATTCTTCCTTTTTATTACTGCCTGCATGGGACACTAAAAATGCAAGTTGTCAAGTGTGTATTAAGTCAAAAAGATATTTTTAGCGGCTTCTGCTCATCTTCCCAAGTCAGAAGTTATGCAGTTCTACTGTAAGGCGGCATAGATACTAGAGGGAGAAATTGACATTGCTGTGCATTTGAATTCATTGTTAGAATTTCTGTTTTACATCAACATGTAAATCACATGGAAGACTATTGTGCATGTTGGCATAGTCCAATGAACCCTTGTTACGGTATTCTTATTACTCAGGAAAGGTTAAAAATATTATAAATATGCAATCATTTAAGCCCTTAAAATCATTTAAGTATGGCCAATTAAACCCAAAATATGACTTTTAAAGCAAAAATATGACTTTATAATTTTTGTGAAATTATCACCCAATTTAAAAAAAAATATGTGGTTGCAAACACAAACACAAATGAAAAGTTTCATTCTTATTCGCTTCCAGTGCAGAAGTACTAGCTGTCACGACAAGGGGAAGGGGTAGTCGGTGTGGCCGATGGGGTCTCACTTTGAGAATCCCCTTTCACAAGGCTTCTGAACTACTCCCTCCCTTGCTCCCTCGATCTTCTCCATGTAACATGGCTGAGCTCCCCTCTAAGAGATCTGTGTGAGTCTGGGAGTCCAGCCAAAAGTCTTCTGTTTATCTGCTTTGTTCTTCTGACTCCTTCATAAGCAGCACAGAAAGGCAGACAGTGGAGATGCCTTTTCAAACATTTTTATTCACCTACTTCTACACTTAAAACACATTTCTAATAAAATAAAAACACTCACAATCAATCTAAGTAATAAGAGAATGGGGCTTCCGAGCCCCTCATAGGTTCTATGTGGGTATCTTGAAGACCCGAGTAACAAAGTTTCACCCCTCCTAGATGTTCTAACGTCTCCCAATTGTCTCCCCTCTCTAGGTTCCTCTCTAGGTTCTTATAGGTTCCCCTGGATAACCATGGTAACCAATGTGCTTCAATTGTGTGATTGACAGTTAACCCAGCACCTCTGCAAATCCACATTCCTGTAGTTAGCAGGCTTACAGGGCACAGACTGATTTCCCAGGCCCGCCTTCCTCCCGGGTTCTTCATCTTGCCTTTCCTTAGGCAAGCCTGGACATGTCTGAAAACAGGGCAAAGCCCTTAATTGAGCTGGTATCCATGGGTCTTTATAGGAAATCCACTTATTTTAGATGTAAAGTCTACACTGTCAGACCTTTATGGTGAGGTCTGCTCATAGGAACTAGGTGACATTAATGTTGTTAAAAGCTCTCATGTGAGGCTTCATGAAATATGAAATGACCCCCTTCTAAATAAAGGAACAGGCCCTTGTGAATATCATGACACAAGTATTGAAGGAATCCAATGAATTTTTTTAGGGTAAAATTGTCATCTCTGAATTAGTTTTCATAAACAGCAGAATTGCATGGGACGATCATGTCCATCTTGAGGTGATCAAACTCAAAACTCCTTCTGTTGTCCATCAGAATGTTTTTGTATCTGGAGAAACTTTGTCCAACATCATAAGGGGTTGTAGCAGTGATGGGCAGTCTTGGCCCTCCAGCTGTTCTTGAACTTCAATTCCCAGAAACCCTGACCAGCAGGAGTGCTGACTTGGGCTTCTGGGAATTGAAGTTCAAGAACAGCTGGAGGGCCAAGACTGCCCATCACTGGGTTATAGGAACAAATTTGAAAAAAGGAAACTCATCTGGAGAAAATTCTGGCTCAAAGACTTAGTTTTATAGCCCCTCTGTAAAACCATGCACGGCATGGATCATTTTTGGATAAAGAATAAGTCTCTTTGCTGCTTTAGCCATGTATCGAGCAGCATCTGTTATAAAGAGAAGGATATTTTTCCTTAGAGTTGATTCATTTGGAATCAGGTGACTGATATACAGTACTTTTCCAAAGAGCACCTGAGGCTACCACTACCTGATTACTTTAAGAGAAGATTTGAAGTAACCATCATTGTACAGAGATCCTTACAAAACTGATGAACCTGCAGGTGAAGAGGAAGCTTTTTTAAAAAGGAGAGATTGCCTGTTCTCAGTGGAGGTAAATCTTGCTAAACAACTCTTGTAATTCATAGTGTCACAATGTTGTTGAATATTAAAACACTTTTGGGCTGATATCATAACTTCAAACAATTAACAAAATAAAACATCACCACTACTACTGAAACTCTGGTCCCTAATTTCTGGAACAAGACACTGTAATCTACCTGGACATGCTATCCAATACTTGAAAGTTGCCATTCTGGAACATAAAAATTACAACACAAGGATTCAGAGAGAGATAGCAGAAATAAAGTACATCTATATGCTGGACACCCATTTCAGAGGTTTGAATGTTAGTCAAGGGTTTATGGGACATTATCAAATTTAAGATGCCACAACTAACAGGTTGTTATATGATGTAACTTGCAGAACCAACTTTGTGTGTGGGGTGTGTGTGTGATGCTTTCGAGGTCACAGAACATTTAGCAGATGTGTAATGCGAAAATGTTTATTTTGCATCTGTCCACCAATGATTTAAAACTGAAGAGGAACAAATTTTACAGCAATAAATCTGAACTCCAAGCAGGGATCTTCTGAAATTCTAGTTGTAAATAGCCACACTGATCTTCTGTTATTATTAGTTGTTAATAGCTATCTTTTAAGCTAGCCAATCATTGTGTGTCTCTGTACCTGATATGTATAAAATAATGCCATGAAGTCTCACTCTAATGTCTGACAAAGTGGACTTGATCCACAAAAGCTAACATTAAAATGCAGGAGTTAGTCTAGTCTTTAAAGGGCCACAACATTTTTTGTCTTCCTGTTTTGGTTTTGTTTACTCTCTGATATGTAATTTTACACTTGCTGAACATATGTCTACCTTTAGAACTGTTGAAATCAGATTATTTGGTGTATGAAAACCAAGACACAGGACACAGCCTCGGGCTGGGTTAACTCAGGTTTATTGCATCGTGGACAGAGGGAACATGAGGTAATGGCGGATCGATAGCTCTTTATATACAGTAGTCATACATTTGAACGTGGTTGCATGGTAGCCCATTGGCTACTGTCTGCGTGACGTCATTGCTGGTCACGCCCTTCTTGTCCAGGTGTAGGTGGTGGCGGGAAAACTTCCCGCGCTGTTGCCTTTGATGAGTTTGGACCAAGAGAGCTTGGACGCTCGCTGCTGCCAGCTGGTGGTCATTAGCTCGCGTCCTATTACAGGGTTCATATGATACAGCTGAAGGTTACATTGTTGCTATAGGCACGGTTACATTGGTTCAGATACATTGTAATCCATGTGGAAGATAAAACCATTAGAACACAACACCCCTCCCCCCTAGGATGAGACAAAGTCTCGAGCCCACACTTAAACACACTCCCCCCCCCCTAGGAGACAAAGTCTCTCAGCCAAGATGGCTTATTTCGAACACGTTGGGGTCTCGATGCAGGCTGCCTTCCGTAGACGACTTTGAGGCCCGTCGGGTTGCGTGCACCGACTGTCCGGACTTCCCGTGCACCGAATTTTCCGCTTTGCCGGCTCTCGGACGCCACTCACGCCACTGGTGCATCTCGTCCACTCCCGCATTCGTGGACTCCGCGGCTTCCGCGGCCTCTACGACCTCTGCCAGCGTGGGTGGCGGCTCCTTGTTCATCAAGCTGCGCTGCACCTCCTTGTCCTTCAGGCCACACAGCACGCCGTCCCTGAGGGCCATCTCTAGGTTGTCCCATCTACAGGGGCCGGCGGCTATCCTCATGGCGGTCACGAATGCCTCAACCGACTCGTCCGGCGCTTGGACTCGCCTCCAAAACGCGCTCCGAGCGGGAAACATTGCCCTCGAGGGTCGGAAACGCTCTCGCAGCAGCTTCATGATGTCGTCTGCCTTAAATTCGCTCACCTTCTTCGGAGCGATGATGCCCACCAGCGTCCGCTTGGTTTCTAACCCAAGCATTCTGGTGAGGATGGCCCTCTTCCTCTCCTCGTCGTCTTCTTTGACTTTGAGTTCCACCAGTGCCGCCTGGAAGTCCATCTCCAACAGCTCCCAGTCTTGCGGTTTGGTGATGTTGAACCCGCTCTGTGCCCTGGCTGTTCCTTGGGGATCCATCATCCCATCCTCGTCGCCAATTTGGTGTATGAAAACCAAGACACAGGACACAGCCTCGGGCTGGGTTAACTCAGGTTTATTGCATCGTGGACAGAGGGAACATGAGGTAATGGCGGATCGATAGCTCTTTATATACAGTAGTCATACATTTGAACGTGGTTGCATGGTAGCCCATTGGCTACTGTCTGCGTGACGTCATTGCTGGTCACGCCCTTCTTGTCCAGGTGTAGGTGGTGGCGGGAAAACTTCCCGCGCTGTTGCCTTTGATGAGTTTGGACCAAGAGAGCTTGGACGCTCGCTGCTGCCAGCTGGTGGTCATTAGCTCGCGTCCTATTACAGGGTTCATATGATACAGCTGAAGGTTACATTGTTGCTATAGGCACGGTTACATTGGTTCAGATACATTGTAATCCATGTGGAAGATAAAACCATTAGAACACAACAGATTACAGCTCTGATGTGACTCCATCACCTCTGATGTAACTCCACCACAAGTGATTTGGGGAACAAGTGAAAAAGATGAGGAAAGGCAAATTATCACTCTTTTTTCTCAGGTTAGGTCAGGGGGAAAGCCTTTGCCCCCCCCCTCTCTCTCCCTCTCACATATTGCTGTACTGGGGAGAAAATAAAAATGGAGGTTTCCATTATTAATATACCTCTGTCATGTATGGTCATCATTCTTGATAAAATGAATTGTTCTTCTATTCTCTTCTTTCAGGAAAGAAAACATTAAAACATAAAAAAAATGACAAAACCTGGCACTTGGATTTTTTCTTCTTGCTAGGTAACTATCAAGTCAGCGGCAGTGTCTGCAACTCATATCTATAAATTCATATTTTTCCTGAAGCAGGAAAAATGCCATTGGAATAAATTTGTTTAAGTTGGATTCCAGCTTGCCATGAAGTGACCCCACACACTATGATCACGGAGCCATCTCCTGTGACACACATGAAATGAGACATGCAGGATTTAACAATGGACTGCTGCAGCCTTGAGGATATAAACAAGGTGTGCCTTCACAGCCAGTCCATCTGGCATGGCCTCTTCCGCCTCCATGGCTGTTGGGAATCAGAGTTCCTCCTCCACTCATTTTGCCAATATAAGTAGCTCTGTGCCATTGGAGGAAGCAAGCAGTATCTTCCCCCTTCTCCATAATAATTAAAAGTACAAAGAACTTTAAGTATATCTACTAATGGCAACTTTGATGATTGGCAACCACTACACTTGTACCAAGCAGGCGTGTGTCTGTATTTGCCTTATTAGAAAATCAACATGCAAATTGTCATAAAGAAAATGAAAATTGCAGTTACAAATTTTTAGTAAGTCAAATACTTTTGCAGCAATATTTCCATCATGTACATGATGGAGTATACTGATCTTTTTTCTCCATTTAAACATTTCTAATCAAGTTCTTTGTCCAAGTTCTACTCTAGTAACTATGACAGTGGATAAGCTCATCATGATAATGTTTTAGAAAGCTGTAATGGTGATAAATTGCAGTTCTATTTGTTTTAGGATGATGCCTAAGTAAATTGACTTTTAAAAAGCTAAACTTTAATTGGAAAAGTTAATGCCTTAATGAAACAAGAGATGTGTTTGTTCATTTGGTGTCCATTAACACCATCAATGTCGAGTACAGTCAAGCTAATACAGTCTGAAAACTTTCCCAGAATTTTTGAGTACTACCCTCATTTCTCCACTTACTTTTTACTTCCTCTTGACCAAGTTTTCCTTATTAACTTGGTTCACTTTTGGCAGTCAGATGATGATGATGATGATGATTAGGCTTATTAGGCTTATTGTGGAATATGTCACCTACATCACCAAGGGAGAGAAAGCTATTTGGTGAAGTTGCTTATTCAACTTGCTAACTGTCTGGTGTGAGAAAGGTCAGCTAGCAATAATGTTGCTGTTGCCCAGGTATGCCCATTTGTTGTTCAAAAATGTACCCTATCTGAATACCAAAGCTAAAGTTAGTACAAGGAACAACATCATCAGGAAACTCAGAAATTATACGTGGGGAACTCAACAATCCATGCTACATAAATCAGATTTAGCCCTGAGAAGCTCTGCAGTATGGAGAGCATCCACACAAAAAAACAGGTAGATGTAACTGTTAATGAAACAATGAAAGCGCAGCACCAAAATGGCTGCTGCGCTCTTTGCAGCCCCTCCCACCCGGACTCAGACATCCGGGTGAGTTAGGGGGCATGGCCACAAAGCAGCCGAGCTGCCATTTTAGAAATGCGATGGAGCGGAGAAGTTTTCTCCACCGCGTTTCTGCTTCTTCGCCCTTTCGTACCTCTGCCTTGAACGGAGTTCTCTCCTTTTCATTACAGTGGTACTCAGGGCACAGGAACCGATCCCTGGCCAGGGATCCATCGCTTCTTTGGGAGCCATGGCTCCCAAGCGCAAAGGCCCGGCAGTCAAGCCGCGGCCGAGGGGAAGGGCTTTCCCGCCCCCTCCTTCTACCGGGGGGCAGCCATCAGGTCGGAGGACTCGGGCTGCACCCCCCCCCCCAACTGGGCAGCGGGACGGCGCTGCCCGCTGCTGCCAGTGGGGCCGAGCAGGCTTCCACTGGTCAGCCGGGCACAGGCCTCCAGGCTGGGCCGGCTCAGGCTGGCTCCTCGGGCAATCCTGGCCCCTGGCTGGGATTTCTTTGGCGCAGGACAGGGTGGCCCGCTTGGACTTGGTGGCGGTTTCCGCCCCACCATTCCTCTGGCCCCCCATGGACCGAAGTTTTGGGCATGGCCCTACTCAGGCCCTGGATCCCCATTTGGGTTTCCTGCTCAACAACTGGCCACAGGACCGTCCGGCCCACCCAGCCCACCCGGCCTGCCTGGCCCACTTTATACTGGGGGCTCGGAGACTGTCGATGCCCTTCTTGCATGTATTTCAGTGCTTGAGGCTTCGCTGGGCATTGCCCATCCACCTCCTGAAGGGGGTTTGTCTGCTGCTTCGGGCACGGCCCCTTCGTCACTCTCAGACCTGTCGGCTATGACTCTCCAGCAGGCCGCCAACAGGGTCGAGCTGCTTGAGGCTGTCAGGCCAGCCCAAGCTGGCGCCTCGCAGCTCCCCGCACATTCGAATTTGCTGGTGGGGAGCAGTCAGCTGTGGCCCCAGAGCTCGATGCCTGTCATGAGCTCCGATGCCCACCGTGGGCCGGAACTCCCGGTGGGGGCGGCTCACGGGGGTGCGACCAGTGAGTATCCGGTTCAATTTAGTGCACCGACACTATCCAGTTACACTGGGGGTGGTGGTGCAGTGGCCATGGCCACGCCAGATTACTGTGGGTGGGCAGTTGCTTCCACACTGCCCTGTTAATTCCTGATTACCAAATGGCCCCACGGTTAGGACAGGGGTGTCCGCCCTCGGGGGTATGCCAAGCGTCGCAGGGGCTATTCAGGACCCACTGCGCATACCCTTCATTCAAAAGGTGCCGACGGCTGGTTATTCCCTCCCCCTGGGTGATCATCTTTCACAGGCTACTAGGGATAAGATTTGGAGAGGGGAGTACGTTGATATTTTTTCCCTCCTGAATCGTGAGCCCACTAAGGAGGAGAGGGAGGGACAGGATGACAGGGATAAAGAATTGTCCCGTCGTCGTAAGCCACCGCGTACCTGGGCCAATTGGTTGCTGGCATATCTTATATATATGGCCGTGTACCTCAGGGCCCGGCCTGATTTGGCCATTTCGATGGTCCAATATCTCGACAATATTTATAGGGCGATGGTTGACTTTCCTGGCCCATCGTGGTTGGCTTACGATGAGGAATTTAGGATGAGGGTGGCCCTACATCCTGAGATGAGGTGGGATGAGCCCTGCCAGCAATTGTGGCTCTTGTATATGACTCCCACGCGTCCGGCGCCTGGTGATAGGTACCATTGTGGCCATGCTGTGCAGCGGGTGGCTGTGACGCAGGTTCCCCGCCAGCCGGCGGGGCAGGGGGTTCCAGTCCGCCTGCTGTGTTGGAGCTTCTCAGCTAGCGGCGTGTGCAACAAGCGTCAGTGTCGTTTCCAACACGAGTGTCCCTCTTGCTCTGGCCCTCACGCTGCCTCTGCGTGCCCGCGGGCTGATGGGTCATGAGGCAGAGGTAGGGGTGGGCAGGAGCGGTCAGAGCACCCTCTGATGGTGGTGGCCAAGCAAAAGGCCCCCTCCCCAATTAATATTCCCATGTTAGGTCAATGGCTTTCCACTTATCCTAGACGGGATGATGCGAAGTACCTGCTGGAAGGCTTCCAGTTTGGCTTTCATATACCATTTAGGGGTGTTAGGGGACAGCAGGACGCCCCGAACTTACTTTCACTAAAGGGCAATGAGGAGATCGCTGCACACAGCATAGCTAAGGAGTTGCAGGCTATGAGGGTTGCAGGGCCCTTTGATGAACCACCATTCCCCAACTTGAAAGTCTCCCCTCTGGGGCTAGTGCCAAAAAAGAACCCAGGTGAATTTCGCCTAATACACCATCTTTCCTACCCTGCGGGTTCCTCAGTCAATGATGCTATTCCTGATGACCTTTGTTCGGTCAGGTATACTTCGTTTGATCAGGCCCTACAGATGGTACACACCTGTGGTCCCGAGGCCCTCTTGGCAAAGTGTGACATTAAATCGGCATTCCGATTACTGCCAGCCCGAGGACTTTGAGGTGTTGGGTTTCCGTTTTGGGGGAAAATTCTATGTAGATAAGGCCATGCCTTTTGGCTGCTCTATTTCATGTTTGGCATTCGAATGATTTAGCACTACCCTTCAATGGGCCTTTGTTCGAAGGTCAGGGTCCCGGTCTGTAGCCCATTACCTCGATGACTTTTTGTTCGGGGGTGAACGGGGCTCGGACACGTGTACACGTCTCCTTACTACATTTCAGGCCCTTATGCGGGAACTGGGTGTCCCCTTAGCGCCTGAAAAGACCGAGGGCCCAGCTACCAAGCTCACCTTTTTAGGCATCGAAATTGACACTGTCGCACAGGCATCCAGGTTACCCATGGACAAGGTGGCCCAGATCTCTGCGGCGATTCCGGCACTGATTTCGAAACGTAAGGTGTCCTTTCATGAGCTACAGGTACTGCACGGCCACCTCAATTTCGCCTGCCGGGTAGTGACACCGGGCAGAGCTTTTGCCAAGCGTCTGTGTGATGCCATGGCTGGCCTATTAAAACGCCACCATAGGGTACGGCTCACCAGGGGTATACGGGCAGACCTTTTGGTTTGGCTCACATTCCTACAGGAATTTAATGAGGTTTCTTTTTGGAGATCAGACTGTATGGTCTGCCCTAAATTTCAAGACCAGTTGGATGCCTCCGGCTCTCTGGGTTATGGGATCTATTTCGAAGGGAGGTGGGCATATGGCTGATGGCCTCATGCATGGCAGGGCACGGATCATCTCCACGATCTTACTTTCCTGGAATTTTTCCCATTTTGAGGGCACTAATGCTATGGGGCGATAAGTGGGCCAACTCAGTGGTCCATTTTTGGTGTGACAATGCTGCAGTGGTGCACATTGTTAACGCTCAGACGTCCAAATCCCCTAGGGTCATGGCATTGGTCCATCAATTTGTCTTGAGAAGCCTACGCCTTAATGTGCTGTTCAGGGCCAGACATGTACCAGACATTAATAATGATATTGCTGATGCTTTATCCCACCTGCAGATCTCCCGTTTCCGAGCTTTGGCCCCCGAAGCAGAGGAATTCTCCTCGCCACTCCCGGCCAAGATTTGGACATTTGGCGAGGGGAGGTGAACCAGGCGATCACCATGTCTTTGGCACCTCGCACGCGTAAGGCGTATCAACATGCTTTTGTACAATTTAGAACTTTTTGTGGCCAACTACGGTTACCCGAAGTGTGGCCAATACCTGTAGACCAGATTTTACAATACATGGTTTATCTTCACGGTCACGGGCTGGCCCCCTGTACTATAGCCTCTAGGCTTTCGGCACTGGCATTTATGGCCAAGGTGCGGGGCTTCACTGACCGCGTGAACGATTTCCGCATACGTCATGTTTTGGAAAGGTGGACATGTGAATGTGGCCACTGCCACGATGTCCTCATCCTGCATCTCAGTGGCAATGACCTTGCCCAGGTCACTGGCCTCTCTTTAAAGTTCACGATTTGCAGGGACCTAGCCTATTTGCATTACGTATGGCCGTCCACGTGGCTGCTATGGTCGGACATGGTCCCGCGACATACTTACATAGGAGGCATTGACCTCCGTGCCCTTGACCACGCTCGCCACTCAGTGAACAGGGCTGTTGCCCAGTTCCTGGCAGACAAGGGCTTGGGGACAGCCATCCGGCACCCTATGATAGGCTTGCAGGATTATGATCTCTATGCGGGAGATGGGGTCCACTTGTCGTCCAGAGGTATGAACCTCTTTCTTGAGGATATGCAAGCAGGCCTGGTGACCGAGCTGACGGTCTGTGGGGGACGGTGAGTCATCATGGATGACTCCCCGTGTGGCGGGTAGCACTGGTAAGGTAAAGATTTATGACCCATAGGTATCCGGCAGGGTCGCAATTGACTGGCCAACACGTAGACAGGTACAGGGGAAATAGGTTTGGCCAATCAAGGGGGAACCAGGCAAGGGGTGATGGCAGGAGCTTTACAGCCTGCATCACCTTGATATTTAATGGATACACGTCATAGGGTGGGGTCAGTAGATAGTTTATTGACTCCGGTCAACAATTTGTTTGTGCCAACAAACAAATTGATACAAATAGTTACATGTAGCCAATTGCCATTGGCATTTTGGGAGGAACCTTACCAGTGTTACTGTGGCCTGCTTGCCTTAAATAATTACAGTTGGATGATTACACCAATTGAAAGTTATAATTCGGACTAGGGCATTGTTCAATAAAAGTGGCTCGATGCCTTTATCCATATACCGGTGTCTGAGTCTTTCTTTGGGGGGTGCACCTGCAATGTGTATTGTGACAAGATGCCACAAACCTACACCAATTGAGAAAACATATCCTCTTGTTGGCATCACTCCACATAAAATATGAGGGAGAAATAGCAGAGGATGCCAAGAGAACTAAGCAAGAGAATGACCCGCAACATCCTCTGAATGGTTATGTTCCTCAGTCCGCCGGCTCAGATCAGGAAGAGCTTTATGGCAAGAACAAACATTCCTGAGTGTATGCAAGAGCAAAACCAAATTAGAAGATGGGGGAAGGTGCTCACTTTTCAAAGAATAGCATTAAAGGAGGATATGACTGAGAAACTTGACTATGTCACTTGGGGGACCCTTAATAGTCTGCTGCTTAGTGTGCCTAAATGTAAGACCAACCTTTTCAAGTGGGGATTTCTGGCAGACAACCGCACACACTGTGAATGTAGAGAGATACAGAATCTGGCTCATTTGCTGGTCTGCCAATTACTCCCAGAAACATGAGGACTTAATTTTGGCCATCAACAAAGCCAAGAAAGTGGCTTCATTTTGGCAGTTCAAAGTTTTATCTGGACACAGAAGAAGAACATGCCAAGAGTGGTAGCCTAAACAATAGCAGGTACATGTTCAATTATACTGCAGTGATTCGTAATATCTTTTTAATAAAGCAGTTTATATTGCATTGCAATGATCCATAATGTCTATGCTAATGAACAGAATAACAGGCATATGGGTATTGGGGAAATGGCAGAAGGTAGGTGTGGCGGCAAAATGGCCACCACGTGCTTTGCTGGCCCTGCCCCTGAGGCACAGGCGCAGCACGGGAGAGGGGGCATGGCCGGCTTCCCCTTTATAAGGGGTGGCCGAGCCAACAGCCCTCTCCTTCCCAATTTGTCTGGGCCCCGGCGCATTTCTCATCCCCATGCCCAGCCGAACTAGTTTTGACTGTTGCCAGCCTGGGAGTGGGCTAGCGCCAGTCCATCGCGGTATGAACCGCATGCTTGTTGGCTCGCTCGGTGAGCCTCTGCGAGTCGGCTCCCACCTGGGAATGGGCAAGAGCTGGACTTCCTCCTTTGCTGGCCCGGGATCGGGACAGCACTTGCCTTGCGGCATCAGTGCCACTTCTGCTCATGCGGTGAGCTTTTTGGTGGGAGGTGGTGCTCCTGCCCGGGAACGGGCTGGGGCTGCGCGCCACCTGCAGCGGGCCTGCCTGTGCAGCCGTGCCTCTTGTGCCAGTCTCTCCCCCCTATTTTAGGCATGCATGGCACCGAAGAAGAAGACTGGGCATAGCGGTCCGCCTGCAGTGCGCCGCTCACACGCGACTGTGCTTAGGTTCCCAGCAGTGCCCGCACCGGCACCTCAACTTACCCCCCTCTAAGTCAGAGGGCCTGTAGGGCAGCTTCATGCCTGCCTCTGGAGGGGGACTCTGGCCCACAGGGGGGTGCACCCACCGCGGGGGTCTTGGCTCTGCAGGCACTGGCTATCGGCCTGCCTGTGGCTGCCAGACTTCAGCCCCCACCCAGCCCCCATGCCCACAGGTTGGCTGAGGCCCATTTTGCGGCCTTGGAGATGGCCGCGGGAAAACCTTGGCCCGAGGCTGCCTCACCTGCTAACCATCTCGGCTCGCCCCTGCGCCACTCGCTGCCGGCCTCTGTTGACTCTCGGCTAGCACAGCTTGAGAGGGCCCTGCTGAGCGTGCCTGGGAGCCGCCCACTGCCCAGCCCTGTGGGGGTGCATGCCCCGGCTGCCACGGCGTCCAAGTGGTGTCCTCAGCGTGGTTCCCTGGAAGGCTCGAGCTCTAGTTCGTTCTGGAGCACCGATGCCCCTGCCCATCCGGAACCCCTGGTGGGGGCGGCGGGAGGGGTTGCGTCCGGTGAGTATGGCGGTGAAGTTAGACCCATGCACACACATTCTGTGACTATGGACACTCTCACCACCTGGCTGTGGCCGGCTGGCCCCAGCGCGGCGCCCTCTGTGTCCCACTTGCTACCTATCATGGCAGGGCAGTCCCAGGCAGGGGGATGGAGGGCTCCTTACCCTCCGCCCCCATCGGCCATTCCCCAGGCCACCCTGCAGTTACCTTATCCGGTTTGGCCTTACGGCCCGCCGGTCAACACCTGGGTATCATACAGTGCCCACGTCTGTGTTGCCAACTGCAAGGGTCATCCTTCCCCTGGGTGATCACTTGCTCCCCACCACTGGAGACAAGATTTGGCATAGGGAATATGTTGACCTGTTCAGCCTCCTAAACAGGGAACCAACCCAGGATGAGAAGGAAAAGCAGGATGACCATGATAAGGAGTTGGCCCGGCGGCGCAAACCTTTGCGCACCTGGGCCAACTGGTTATCCGCCTACCTCATTTATGCAGTGGTGTTCCTCAGGACTCGTCCGGATTTGGCTATTTCCCTCTTCCAATACCTTGATATCATCTATCGAGCGTATGTGGACTACCCGGGTCAATCGTAGCTGGCATACGATGAGGAATTTTGTATGCGGGCCACGCTTCACCCAGAGATGCGCTGGGACGAGCCCAACCAGCTTTTGTGGTTATACTACATGACCCCATCCCGCCCGGCCACTGGTGACCGGTTCCATTCAGGGCACACTGTCCAGCATCCTGGCTCCCCGCAATCCCCCCTGCCAGCAGGCAGGGCAGGGGGTTCCACCCCCCTTGTTGTGCTGGAACTACTTGTCAGTGGCTGGATGTTCTTGCAGGAAGTGCAGGTTTAGGCATGCATGCCCTACCTGTTCAGGGCCCCACCCGGCCACTGCTTGCACCAGATCTGGGGGATCCTGGGGTAGGGGCAGGGGACAGCAGGGCACGAACCGAGCTAATGCTGACCCGTCAGCTACTAAAGGCCCCCTCCCCAATTAAGTTGGAGGTTTTGGAGCATTGGCTGCGCATCTACCCCAACCGGGCGGATGCTGAGTATATTTGGGCCGGTTTCTCTGAAGGGTTTCATATCCCATTTGTAGGGGTATGCTTGCCACAGGATGGACCTAATTTGGTTTCCCTGAGAGGGATGGAGCAGTTTGTCCGGGTAAAGATATTCAAGGAGGTCCAGGAGGGCCAGGTTGCTGGTCCCTTTGATGATCCACCTTTTCCCAATCTCAAAGTGTCGCCCCTAGGTTTGGTCCCTAAGAAGGTACCGGGTGAATTTCATCTGATTCACCATTTATCTTATCCAGCTGCCAAATCTGTGAACGATGCTATACCGGATGAGCTATGCTCAGTCCGGTACACTTTGTTTGATCAGGCGCTCAACATGGTCCAGGCTAGTGGTCGGGGGGCTCTGATGGCCAAATGTGACATCAAGTCGGCCTTCTGCCTCCTGCCTGTTCATCCGGATGATTTTGAGTTGCTGGGCTTTTGTTTCCAGGGGCAGTATTTTGTTGACAAGGCCATGCCTTTCAGATGTTCTGTCTCTTGCTCGGCTTTTGAGCGTTTCAGTTCATTCTTGCATTGGGCCTTCGTCCACTGCTTAGGGGTTCGTTCAGTGTCACACAACCTGGATGATTTTTTGTTTGGGGCCCCTGCAGACTCGGGTAAGTGTGCGCACCTGTTAGCCGCATTTCAGGGAATCATGGCTGAATTGGGGGTTCCGTTGGCTCTGGAGAAGATGGAAGGTCCCACCACTAGTTTAGTCTTTTTAGGAATTGAATTAGATACTGTAGCCCAGACCTCCAGGTTGCCCGAGGACAAGGTCACCCACATCTCAGAGGCTATCCATTCTCTACTGGCCAAGCGTAAGGCATCCCTGCATGACCTTCAGGTGCTTCATGGGTACCTCAACTTTGCTTGCCGCGTCATCGTCCCCGGCCGGTCTTTCGCCAGGCGTCTGTGCAACACCATGGTTGGGTTATTCAGGAAGCACCACAGGGTTCGTTTGACTAGGGCCATCCGGGCTGACTTGCAAGTATGGTTGGGGTTCCTGTCAGATTTTAATGGGATTTCTTTTTGGTGTAATGAGCGCCTGGCCGCGCCAGTATTCCAAGTTCAGTCAGATGCATCTGGGGTGTTTGGCTACGGGATGTACTTTGATAGACACTGGTCTTATGGAAGGTGGCCGGAGGCATGGCAGGGCACTGCTGTGCTCCGGGACCTTACCTTCTTGGAGTTCTTACCTATTTTGGGAGCTCTCTTACTGTGGGGTGAGGCCTGGGCTAACTCGGTGGTCCATTTTTGGTGTGACAAAGCAGCTGTTGTCCACATCATCAATTCCCAGACATCTCGCTCCCGTAGGGTTATGGCCATGGTCCACCATTTTGTGTAGTGTGCATTGCGCCTCAATGTACTGTTTAAGGCCAGACACATACCGGGTATCAGGAATGATATTGCTGATGATTTGTCTTGCCTACAGATCGATTGGTTCTGGACTCTGGCGCCCGAGGGCAACGACCTGCCTTTGACACTCCTGGCCGCGATGTGGAGGTTTGGCATGGAGAGGTGAACCGGGCCATCGCTCTTTCGCTGGCTAGCAGCACCCGTAAAGCGTACGTGCTTACGCATAGGGCCTTTGAGGCGTTCCGCCATGAGGTATCCCTCCTGGGAATTTGGCCTATCCCCATGGATCACCTGTTACAATTCATGGTACACCTCCATAATAAGGGGTTGGCACCTAGGATTATTGTGGGCCGTCTTTCTGCGTTGGCCTTCTTTGCGAAGGTTAACGGCTTTGCAGATGTCACTTCGGATTTCAGCGTCCGCCGAGTTTTAGAGGGGGGGTCTCATGAGCGTGGCCTGTGCCCTGATGCCCGGCACCCTATTTCCCCAGACATGCTCTGTGGCTTGCCGGTGTTTGGCCGACAGTATGCAGAGATCAATACGAAACCTGTCTTTTCCATGAGGCTACCTCGCTGGCATTTTTCAGTGCACTTCGGGTCAGTGAGCTCGTGGTGGCGTCCTGCGGGGATACCTCACGCAGGGCGTTGGAACTAGCTGATCTGTCTGTTACCCTTGAATGGCTGTGGTTATCTATTCATTTTTCCAAGACCGATCAGCTTGGCAAGGGCAGCACGCTTATGCTGTACGCGTGCAGTAACCCCGTGATTTGCCCGGTCAGGGTGCTGCGCGCCTTCTTGTTATCGCGTGGTTTTTTTCAGGGCCCCCTTTCCTGTCATGCAGACACCCTCCCCGTCACCAAATATCAGTTTTGGACAGTTACGGGGGTGGCACTGGACAAGTTGGGCTTACGGGGTGTGTGTTTTGGGACCCACTCTTTCTGCATTGGCGTGGCATCCACCGCAGTGGCATGTGGTTACACTGAGGAGGCTATCCGCTCCATGGGGCGGTGGGGTTCCAATCGTTTCCATTCATACGTGCGGCCATTGGTCCAGTAGCACTTTGCTCGTGCATTTTCTTTTTACTTTCTTTCAGCTACGGCATGCACCGGGATGCCTGCACGGGTCTGGATCATTGAGCACAGCTACGTGTATTGGGCCGTCCGCTACGCTGTGTCCACTACTTGGGGGCTGCACCTGGGCATCGGCGCAGTGGCGCGGCTACGTTGGTTTGGCTTCCACGGCATGAATTGGAATTTGTTGATTCCCATTCTCAGATCCATGGGTGACCAGAGCCCCCCAGATGTCCTCATCGTACACCTGGGCAGCAATGACTTAGCTCAGATCACGGGTTTGGAGCTGGCATGCGCCATCCACAGAGATCTCGCCCTGTTGGGTCAGTCCTGGCCACAGGTGCAGATTGTTTGCTCTCAAATGATACCACGCGTGTTTTACCGAGGTGGAATTGATCCACAGGGAGTTGACCGGGCCCGCAGGTCGGTTTACAGGGCAGTGGCCCATTACGTATATGCCAACGCTTTGGGGGCAGTGGTCCCACACCCACTAATACGCATACAAGACTGCTGTCTGTATCGTGCTGATGGTGTTCATTTGTTGGACAGGGGCATGGACCTCTTTGTGTCATCCCTACAGACGGGCCTGTTGCCCATTTGCTGCCATGGTGGGGCGGTGAGTCAGTGAACTCCTCCCTGTGTGGCAGATAGCACTGGTTACGGGCAACTGCATTAACATTTAACAGGGTAAATACAGTTGGTTGGCCATAGGGAGGACAAGGTTAGCCAAACTGGTATGGCCAGCCAACTTACTTAGATAGGCAACACCCAGAGTAGTTCAACAACACACTTCCGCTGAAGCTGATTGTTGGAAGAGGCTCTCATGTTGTTACCGCAGTAGCAAGTTGTGAGAGCCAGTTAAGCAGGATTCTAATTGGATTTGCCCCTTACTAGTACTATTGTGGCCCATCTTATCCCTAACCATTGTTAAGGTAGGCCTTGTTTGAATTTAAATAAATGTGGCCCAATTATAATCCAAAAATTTGTGTCCGTGTCGTTATTGGGGTGTGGGTACAACAAGGTACGCATGGCGGCAAAATGTTCACCATGCACTTTGCTGGCCCCACCCCTGAGGCACGGGCACAGCATGGGAGAGGGGGCATGGCTGGCTTCCCCTTTATAAGGGGTGGCCAAGCCAATGGCCCTCTCCTTCCCAATTTGGCTGGGCCCCGGCGCGTTTTCCCACCACCCTCTCCCTTAGGTCACATTGTGATTCTTGGTCGCTTCAGGGCCAAGTGGGAATGTTTGGCATTGAACCTGATTGGCTCTCTGATTTTTGGCTTTTTCGCCCACTCCACACTGTCACCGAGGGGTGACTTACAGGATTTTCTCTTGTGCCAGATTTGGTCACTTCTGGCGGATAGCACTGGATATGGGCAACTGCATTAACATTTAACAGGGTAAATACTGTTGGTTGGCCATAGGGAGGACAAGGTTAGCCAAACTGGTATGGCCAGCCAACTTACTTACATAGGCAACACCCAGAGTAGGACAACAACACGCTTCCGCTGAAGCCGGTTGTTGGCAGAAGCTCTCACGTTGTTACCGCAGTAGCAAGTTGTGAGAGCCAGTTAAGTAGGATTCTAATTGGATTTGCCCCTTACCAGTGCTTTTGCCCGTCTTATCCTTAACCATTGTTAAGGTACACCTTGTTTGAATTTAAATAAATGTGGCCCAATTATAATCCAAAAATTTGTGTCCGTGTTGTTATTGGGGTGTGGGTACAGCAATGCACTTTGGCAGGTCAAGATGAACCAATCCATCCCAGCATAATTAAATAAGCAAATGATTACTATTTGCTGAAGACTAGGCTCATCTATGTCCATGCTAAATTTATGGTTTTAATTTATCTTTTATTTAATATATAACTTCCCAGGTGTTAATACATCACATGTCTTTAATAAATCTGCCATGATCATATGATTTTTCAGAAGTAATCTAAGTGTTTAAAGAAAACCAAAGTAAATCACCTGGCTTAATGTTTGCAGTATACATAAAATATATCTGACTTCATATCTTGATTTGTGGTCTTAGCCTTGTTTTGAACAGGGTGCACAAATATCACTCGCTAAATACTTTGGGTTAGGTAAAGCCATATGGCCTTTAAAATATTCATCATTAGCATTTGCATTAGCAAGCTGAAATGGGAAGAGACTAGCAGTGGTAATAAATTAATGATTGTAAGAACACTTGTAATACTCTAAAGATTTTAAGGTTCTCAGCTAAACAAAGAAACAGACTAAAGTGGTTAGGAAAAACTGCGTGAGATAAGAATCCAAATTCCCACTTTTTATATTTATACATAAATGCAAAGTAGTTTTGTAGAATTGGAGTTATGTTCTTAAAACTAAAACTTTGAGTTGGCAGTAGTGAAAAATGTAATATGCTACAACCTCCGTTTTCTTAAAGAAAACTGCCTTAGGTACAAACCTCCACCCACAAACTTGGAGCAAGCCCAGTTAACTCAAAAGAAGATACCTGTGAGTATAGGATTATAATCAATAGGACTAGGTTTATTAATTCCAGCTGGACACAGCCATCACACTTGACAGGAAGATAATTATTTTGTGTGGCTACCTATGTAAAGAAATATTGTGTGGTATGCCTTTAATTTGAGGTATCTAGTTCTTCTCTATCCAGTTTCTCAGTATCTCTTATAAGCAATTAAACAAAAGAGGACAGTGCTGCTGCAACTTTAGGATACATTTGGTTGATAGACATTTCTCTTCCACAGAATTGTTAAAAATGGAGGATCCCAAACCTTTTTCCTTCTGGACCCCAAAATTCAGCTGAAAACAATCCTAGGCATATTGGAGTTATAAATCATTAGTAGATGATGCTTGGGTACAACATATGGATTTACTATTTGAAGACATTTTGATCATTAGATGAGGGACAGGTGGGGGAAGAAAATGAAACATACAAAACCAAGCAAGAGTTAGGACTGCAGGACTTCTAGCATTTTGCTGTTTTGTTTTATATACTTATTTGCATCAACTTTGAAAGTATTTGTTCCAATTGGCTGTAACCTGTCTTTGCTTCCAGAATTTAAGCTGAATTTGCTGGTATATTTAATTTCTCATCCTAGGTACAACGACCTAGGCAGAATCCATTCTCACACCTGGTTGCCCTGCATTATGCTGCTAGTGCTACTTGCCAGCCATCCATGCCCCATACTCTGACATAACCACATTGTATTAAAAGCACAAAGCAATCAAAGGAACAGTAGAACAATGGCTAGAGAGTATGACTTTAAAATGAAATAAGCCACAAAGAAGAAAAATTTACATCATATAAAATCAAGTTATGGCCAACAATAAGATAAGAATGCAAAAGGCTAAAAGAACCAAAACAGCTCTTAATTCCTGAGAGGAAAAAAATGTTTAGTCCTTCCCACATCCAAACAGTACAAGTGACCTGATTGCTGATATCATGAATTGGTTGACATCCCACTTCTTGATACCAGCAAATTGAAAAGTTCCTCAATAAGCTGCAGATGATAAGGAAAACTTAAAAAAATATTCCTGGTAGATAAACGATTTTGCATTGTGTTGATAAGATGGTATTGCATTTTCCCCCTTTCCCTTTCTGTGTATCACTGAACAAAATTGCAGCTGCAGGCAAGTGATGCATTGCACTGGAAATCATCTATTAAACATAAAAAATATATCATTTTCACTGGTAGATGATCAGGGGAAGTTTTCAATTTCTGATGTCCTGAAGCAGCTCATAAGCAGCTTTGATATCTGCAAGGATGACATATATCCTGCTCCCAGTGTCTAAAGGTGTTGGGAATGGCATATATGGGAGTGTGCTGAAATAGTAGAATCTCCTGATTGGGATTCGAAAAGTATGTGTTAGGGGGACTTGGGTTAAGTCCAGCATTCAACATATGTGGACGCCATAAAAGAAAGCAGAGTAGCTCACCCCAAAATATCCTGGTAATGTTTGAAGTTTGAAATGGGCATAAAATGGACTGGCAGCCCATACAGGTTTTGAAGCACTGGCATAAGAATTCTATTTCAACCTATTGCAGTGTCGATCATTTTGAAAAAAGTTCTACAATTAACAATAATATACTAATCTCATTTAAATTTAGACCATTTACTGACTGTTCACAAAAATCCAGTCCATTCAACCACATACAGTTCTGTGAATTCTTTATCCTAAAGCCTAGACTTAAAGGATGGGGTGAGTATGCTTTAAACATGATTGTTTAATTAAACTTTCTACCTCAAAATAGCTTGCATGGCTATTATTGCTGGATGATATTCTATGGGCTGTGGCCTGTTCCAGCAAGGCTGTTCTTATGTTCTAACTCACAGTAGCAGTTTGTATGATATGGAGGTTGTGGCAAATCTATAAACTTTAATCCACAGAATTTGCTTAGAGAAGGACAATGAAACCCACTTTCCACTACTCTTTTCTAAAGCCAGCTTTAACCCCTTCTAGCTGCTTCAGAGCTCATGGAGTCAGGTACCTCATTAATCTCATCTAGATTTCTCTGTCTCTCTTTTCTAAGAGACAAAACATCTCCTGGTTGGACCTTAACAACAACTGGACCAAGTTGAACAAAGCCAAATAAAGTTGTAAACTAGACCCGTGGGTTTAGACACATCAACCCTTGTTGCTCCAAAGATAAATATTTAGCAAAATATTTGGTTCTTCTTCTTTCAGGTCTGCAAAAATAAAGCCACATTCATGGTTTTGGAAATGGCCAAACTAAAGTCCTCATGGGTGCATGTGTCTGGTGGTAATCGGCAGACTAGTAAATGAGCCAAATTCTGTATCTCTCCACATTCACACTGTGTGTTGTTATCCGCCAGCAGCCCCATTAATTAATTAATTAATTAATTAATTAATTAATTTTATTTTTGGGGTTTATATAACCGCGTTTTTCGCCTAAGCAACCAAAGGTGGATCACAACATCTGTTGAACTTGTTGGTCTTACATTTAAGGACTCTGACCCTCATCCTATTCAGGATCCTCCAAGTCATATAGCATGGCTTCATTAACAGTGTCAACTTGTTTTGCAAGTGTGGATGCACTCCATACTGGAGCAGCATATTCTCTTGCAGAGAAGCTCAGGGCCAAAGCTAATGTATGCAGCATGGATGGTAGAGTTCCCCATTTGTAGTTTGTGAGTTTCCTGATGATGTTGTTCCTTGGACTAACTTTGGCTTTGGTATTCAGTCAGTGCTGCTTAAAAGAGAGTGTCATGTTAAGCGTCAAACTGAGGTGTTTTGCAGCTGAACAATGCTGTAATGGGGTCCCTTGCCACATAAGTTCGAACTCATCCCCTGTCTCTCATTTTCAAAGGTAGGCAAAAGAGACTGTTTATTTTGTGTATATATGTTTTCAGAGATTATATCTATATTTACATTTGACAACTGTAAATATACTAGCACAGGAGAGTAAAGCTGTTTTTTTCTGTTGCTCAACGCTGCCGTCTTCCTTGTGTGTGAGCAATCCTTGGCACAATGCTCCAATGTGTAAGGCTTACACACACTCTGCTAACCCACACAATAATAACCTTCACACTTTCTATTCATTGTCAATAGAATCTCCGGTTCTGGAGGAAGCTGCCAATGACCCTAGTAAGCTGGTTATCTTTGGTAAGATTATTTATTTTATGGAGCAGAAATCTATGATTGTCAGTATGGTATGCTGCACTCAGGACAATGAAATCCACTCCCATAATTAGCTTTCCCAATGTATTTTGAAATGCTAAGAATTTGACCACAACGTGACCTGTCCAGCCTAAAGCCTTCTTGCTCCTTCATGATCTTTCCATCAATAAATTTGGAAATACATAAGAACAGCCTTGATGGAATAGGCTACAGCCCATCAAGTCCAGCATTCTGTCTCACACAGATGCTCACCATTTGCTTCAGGGTATTCCAAGCAGATGCCTTCACTTGCTTAGGATTCCCTGGAAATGGCATTGAGAGATATCCTGCCTATCCTTAGGTATCCATAATTATAGCCATTGATACCCTTGTCCTCCATGAACTTGTCTAATCCTTTCTTAAAGATGTCAAGACTGACAGCTGTCACCACTTCTTCTGGCAGGGAGTTCCATGGACCAGTGATCCTCTGGGTGAAAAAGTACTTTCTCTTATTTGTTTGAGAACTAGTACCCAAAAGTTTCATGGAGTGCCCCCTAGTTCTAGTGTTATGCGATAGGGAAAACAGTTTTTCCTTATCTACTTTGTCCACCTTCTTGGTTTGTCGCAGATAGTTCAGACCCCATCAGTTTATAAATCTAATTGGGTTTTTTTGCCCCAATGTGCATCACTCTGTTGAAGCTCATTTGCAACTGTTTTGCCCACTCCCCCGGTGTCAAGAGATCCCTCTGGAGCTCCTCACAATCTCTCACAGTTTTCACTACCCTGTATAATTTAGTGTCGTCAGCAAATTTGGCTACCTTGCTATTTACTCCTACTTTTAGATCATTTATGAAGAGGTTGAAAAGCAGAGGTCCCAGTACTGAACCTTGGGGGACCCCACTCTTTACATCCCTCCACTTGGAGAACTGTCCATTTAGTGCTACCCTCTGTTTCCTGTCCCTGAGCCAGTTGCTGATCCAGGACAAGACCTGTCCCTTTATTGCATGACTGGTACGTTTATTCAAGAGCCTTTGGTGCGGGACCTTGTCAAAAGCCTTCTGAAAGTCCAAATAAACAATGTCAACTGGATCCCCCTTATCCACATGCTTGTTGACACTCTCAAAGAATTCCAACAGATTAGTGAGGCATGATTTGCCCTTGCAAAAGCCATGTTGGCTCTCCTTTAGCAGCACCTTCTCATCTATGTGCCTATTAATTCTATCTTTTAGGATGGTTTCCATTACTTTACCTGGGACACATGTCAAACTGACCGGTCAGTAATTTCCTGGATCACCCCTGGATCCTTTTTTGAAAATTGGTGTTACATTCGCTACCTTCCAGTCATCAGGCACAAAGCCTGATTTGAGTGAAAGATTATATATTTTGGCTAGGAGATCAGCAATTTCATCTTTAAGTTCCCTGAGGACTCATGGATGGTTGCCATCTGGTCCTGGGGATTGTTTAGCATTTAGTTTAACAAGACATGCGGGGGGAGGAGCCAAGATGGCATACTGAACAGTCAGAGTTCTTTGTCGCTCTGAAAGGTCAGCCACTACTACAAGGTGGAAAAATTAAGTTTGAAGAGCCTGAAACTCCTTTAGTTTAGTTTAGAGTTTAGTGATTCAGTGAGCTAAGAAGTACTGGCATTTTAAAGTTTGAGAAGTTGACCAGAGAAGGAATTAAGGTTTGAGGTTCAGCAGTAGCATTCCAAAGTGAAACTAAGCAGCATTTCATAGCACAAAGCAATGCTGTCTAGTGGCATCTATCATCTGTTATCTGTTGCACAGATCTCCTTCTTGCAATTACAGAGAGAAGAACTTGGGCTGTGATACTTCAAGAGGAATTGATTCATTTGTCTGCTAAACTGAGAACAGAGAACTGAACTGAGAACTGAATTGAAGCATTGCAATGAGCTTTGAGTGGAACAAAGCGGCAATTAAACAAGTGATGAATGGCAAGCGGGCTATCGCGAATGGGCTATCATGTGGGCAAGCAAGCGAGAATGAGTGTGAAAGGGATAAATCCAATTTTGGGTTGGGAGAGGGGAGCGAAAGCAAGCCTCTTCTCGGCCCTGACAACACCGAGCTAACCACAGCGGAGCCAAGCAGAGTTGGGACCATGCGGATTCACAGTTGGAGTCAATTTGGCTATAGTGGGGCAACGCAGACCTGAATAAAGTCTACTCTAGTTAAGCAGTGAGCGGAGGTGGTCCCTGATGTCCAAGACTCTTGTTTGTTTGGTGGGTGAAATTTTGGTTGGACCTTTTCTTCTTTCTTGAGTTTATTGATGGACTTTCCAGTATACATTAAGGGAGCACTCTATTCTGTTACACATCTGTGCCATCCCTTTGGAACATAAGCCTGAAGAGGAGAATGAAAGTGAAGGGGGAAGAAGACAGATGAGAGGCATGCTTCATTGGTTGAACTGGAGCTTACAATAGAAAGAGCTTATTTGTTTTTCAAAACTTTCTAACCCTTCAAAAATTGACTCTTAATTTATGGTATTGCTGCTAAGTGTCTGATCATAAGCAACTTGGACAAATCTGAAGCAACCAGGTGCAGCAAATATTAAGAAAAGAGAGTGTCCTTGAACCAAGCCGGAGACAAGCTCTGAAGACTCATAACAGCACTGTATAGATAAGACCACAGCTGTAACACTCTGCCCTTGGACAATTTAATTTTGATTCATATACACTTATATATACACACTTATATATACAATTTGATCCAGTGTGGATGAGAATAGGTCATTTGGAGAGAGTAGAAGCAAGTGAGAGATGGAAATCTTTAAAGGAGGAAATTGCTGAGATTCAGGAATTGGAGGATTTAAATGCCAAAGTAGAGTGGTGTAAGGCACAAAAACAGATAGATCAACAAATTCTGGGAGAGTTACAGCAATTATCAGACTTTTCCAGAAGCAAATAGATTGAAAGAACAAGAAAGCCTTGTAAAAATGGATAAAGGTACTGAACCACAGGTGGTAAAAAGAAAAGGGAAAATAGCTAAGGTACATGAAGGAAAAGAAAAGGATAGGAAAAAGAAATGGAAGGGTCAGGATCAGACATGGAAGAAGAGGATAGGAACAACATTGAGATAGGGTTAGACAGACTGGAAGAGTTCTGAAATGCAAAGTTTCAAGTAATGGAAAATCAAAGAGTTATTGATAACCAGAAATTTCTAAAGTTACAAAAAGAGAGTTTAGAAGAATTCCAGCAAAAAATGACACAGATGACTGAGACTATAGCAGAGACCACTAAAGCACAGGCTGCAAGTATCATGAAGGAAATTGTTGAGTTAAAAGAGGCAATGAATATTAATGTTAAGGAAGTTGAAGTGCTTGGAAAAAGAGTTGATGATATGGAAGAGAAAGTCAAAGAAAGTGTGTTAAAATTAGATAGCTATGATAAAAGGCTGGGATTGATTGAGGATCAACTTAAAAGACAAAATGTGATAATTAAAAATGTTGCTGAATCTGAGCCAGACCAATGAAAGCCAAGAATCTTAGAATGGTTGAATGAGTTACAAATGGATAAGACCTTTACTTCTGAAGATATTGTTAGTGTCCATAGGCTGGGTCAAAAAAGGAATAAATCGGTAAACAGAAATTTACTATTAAGGTTTACAAAGAAGGACTGAAAGCCAGTGTATTGCTAAATATCAAAAGAATGGGGCATGCCCCAAAATTAGGAAACAACAATATAGAGATCTATCATGATTTGCCCATTGAAGAGAGAATTTGGCGAAAGCAAATTAAATCAATAACTAAAATGCTAAGAGATAAAGAAGTGAGATACAATTAGAGACCACCACGGCAATTAATGTTCACTTTTCAAGAGAAGAAATATGTTATTAAGGAAGGAACGGCAATGTTAGATCTCTTAACTAATGATAACATAATTGAACATGGCTCACAGGAGTGGAAGGTCATTAAACATGCCCTAACTGTGTCAGGAATTTATGAGTAATAAAAATTTAAGTAGGTAAGGTAATCCTAAATACAGTGGATAAAATATTTTAAAAGAGGTTAGTAGCGACAAACACGATGTTCATTTATATTTCTATCACCTTCCCCCTCCCCATCCTTGATTTTCAAGGGTCCTTTTAGCAGAAAAGATGGGGAGTAGGATTATGTATGTTATTTTGTTGTTCATTTTATGTTGTTTTTAGAATATGTTTGTTTTTTAATGTACAATTGCACATGTCTTTAGGAAGCTGGTTTTAATTAATAAAATTTTGAATTTGGTATGAAAGATTTAAAGATATTATCTTGGAATGTTAATGGTTCTGGCAATCTGATTAAGAGAAAAAGAATGGAATCTGCCATAAGGAAAAGCAAACCTGATGTAATCTTTCTCCAAGAGACACACCAAAAAACTGAAAATAACAATTTGAAATTAGGGTGCATCTAGAATTATGAAAAAGCTTGTGGATCATCAAAATCAAGGGGAGTGGTGATTATGTTTTCAAAGAGATTGAATTTTATAAAGTCCAAAAGTATCATTGATCCTGAAGGTAGGCATTTAATAATAAGAGGTAAAATTGATGATGAGGAATTCTTGTTTGTTAATATTTATGCCCCCAATGACAACTAGGAATCTTTTCTAGAAAATATTCATCAAATGATAATTAAAGAAAATATATTGAAAATAATAATTGCAGGAGATTTCAATCAGATAAGATCAAACATTGATACTACTAATATAACAAGATATAAAAGTAATTTCCAAGGAGTGTTAGATAAATGGATGATAAGTTTAGGTTTATGTGATGTTTGGAGAACAATTAGAGGACAAGAGAGAAGGTATACATTTTACTCAGGAGTCCATGACACATACTCCAGAATCAATTATATATTTGTAACTGAGAATTTATGTAATATTTTGGAATCTATTGAAATCGACACAATTAAAGAATCAGATCATGCCAAAATAATATTAGATATTAATATAGAGTCTTAAAAAAAGATTATGGAAGATGGACATATGATGCAAAATTATTCAACAACCAAAAAGATAAAGATGAGATAATTAAGAAATGGGAGCAGCTATGGAAGTTGAATGATACAAATGATGTACCTGATGGAATATTGTGAAACACAAGAGAAAGATAGGAGTAGTGGTAGGTAAGGACGGAAATAGATATAATAAATCTGAACAGAAAATTGAAATTGTAAAAGAATTTTTTCAAAGACTATATTCAGAAAAGAAAATAGATAGAGACAAATTAGATAATTATCTAAAAAAATGGTCAAAAAAGATAATAAGTCAGCAACATATGGAGTATATGGAAAGTAAAATTACCATCAAAGAGATTAATGATACGGTAGATAATCTGAAAATTGGAAAAGCCTCTGGAGAAGATGGATTAAGTGTTGAGTTTTATAAACAATTTAGGGAAATGGTAATATATAAAATTAGTCGACTTTTCAATAATATACTTGATGGAGGAGTAATCCCAAACTCTTGGAATGAGATAAATATAATTTTAATTCCCAAACCAAGAAAAATTTAGAAAAGATAGATTCATACTGACCGATATCTTTAATCAACCATGACACCAAAATTTTCACAGCTATTTTAACCATCAGATTAAACAAATTCATTGGTGAATATATTAACAGTGACCAAGCAGGCTTTATTAAAGAACAACATTTAACAGATTTGATAAGGAGAATAATTGATGTAATGTACAAAGCTGAAACAAAACAAAAAAAAGAAAAAGTAGGCATATTAGCATTAGATATATATAAAGCCTTTGATTCTTTGCAATGGTTAACTATTAAGAAAATGATTGAAAGTTAAGGCTTTAAAGTAAAGTTTAGAAGGATAATTGAAAATTTATATCAACAAAGTTCAGCAAGAGTTAAGGTTAATGATAAATATGCACCGGAAATTGAATTGGAAGCTGGTACACGACAAGGAGACCCTTTATCTGCTGTATTATTTGTGATGGCAATGGAATTAATGGCAAACGTAATAAGGGATGATACCGAATTAGTTGGAGTGGAAGGAGTTAAATTCAACCTATATGCCGATGATACCCTAATAATAATAAAAAACCCATTAATTGTAGTACCAAAAATTCAAGCAAATTTGAAAGATTTTCAGGAGGTTACTGGTTTAGAGATAAATTGGGAGAAATCAGAAGCGATTATGCTTAATATTAGTAAAGAAGATACGATAAAGATTAAAAACAATTACAAAATACAAATAAAATAACAGGTAAGATATTTAGGAATAAATATTTTGGATAAATTTGAGAAATTAAAAAAACTAAATTATGATAAATTGTTAAAAGAGCTCCAAGAAATGACACAAAAATATAACAAATTGAATTTGTCGTAGTTCGGCAGAATAGCCTTGGCTAAAATGAAACTACTACCAAAAATTAATTTCCTATTGGATAGCCTGCCAATTCAACTGAAAGAAAAAGATTTGAGGTTATTTCAAAATTTGATAAACAAATACTGTAATGGAGGTAAAAAAGCTAGAATTACCAAAAGCTTATGGTATATGAATCAAAAGGAGGGGGGATTGGGACTCCCTAATATTCAAAAATATTATAAAGCATTTCATGTGAGGAACTTGTGTAAACTCTTGACTAAAAAAGAAGTTATATGGGGTAGCATAGAAATGAAAGAGCTAAATGGTATAGGGTGAGCAGCTTTTCTAGCTAGAATTAAAGTAGCTATTAGCTCTGAAAATAAACTTTTGGAAGCAACAATGAAGACATGGATTGATGTAAAAGAGAAGTTAGCTCTCTAATATTTCCCCAATTTTAGAATCAATGGCTATTGAAAATTTTCCAGTTGAAATGAGTAGAAGAACAGAAGAAGTTATTCAAAGTAATGAGGTGTCAAAGTTGAAGGATTGGATCAGGATTTGCAAAGACAAAAAGAAAAAATTGGATATATATAAACAATTAAAGTTAAATTGGCTTCAAGTTATTTATGTAGATAATTGGAGAAAAAAGTATATGGCAGATGATGGTCTGAATTGAACAAATACCAAATTTGAGGATTTATTGAGTAGTTTAAAATCTGATGCGGTAGAATTTAAGGGTCTTTTAAGTAAATTTTATAAGTTACTAAATTCAGATGCCAATTCACAAGAAGCTTTAAGGGCAGTTTGGGAGCAAGTTCTAGATATAAAAATAAGTAAAGAAAATTGGAAAAGAATATGGAGTAGAAGGATCATGAAGACATTATCAGTGAGGGTTAAGGAGCATAATTTCAAAATGCTATGGAAATGGTATTTAACACCTATTCGCCTGCATCAAATGGATAAATCAAAATCGTCGGAATGCTGGAGATGTAAAAACAAGAGAGGTACCTACTCACATATGTGGTGGGACTGTATTGAGTAAAAACCATTCTGGTCTGCAGTTGAAAGCGAAATAAGGGGTATGGTTGATGTTAAATTCAATTTAAAGGCGCACATAGCATTGTTAACTGACATAGAAGATTTAAATTTTGATATATATATAGGAAAGATCTTGTTTCAATCATGTTATCTACTGCAATGGCCTTAAATGATAAATGAACTTGGGAAATTAATTTAAAAAGAGGAATTGTTAAAGATAATAATTTTTTTTTGCAATTTGGAGAGCCTTTATAGAATATGCAACAGAGAAAGGAAATGAATGTGCACCAGCAACCGACCAATTAACTTTCTGGAAATCAAATGAATAATTACAAATATTTTCAGCTTTCTTGACAAATGTAAATATCACCTGCATATTATTTGTTGCTACAAAATGTAATAACTATTATAATATCGGTAGAGTTATTGAGTGATTAATTATAGATGGATAAGATTGCAACAATTAAAAAGCATTATATATGAATATTACACAACTATAAAAGTGTTAAAGATGAACTAATATATTTCAATTGTATAGCTAGTTTTAAAGATTTACAAGTATCTCTACCAATATTTTTGTATTTCTAATGTTGTTGAGGTTTGTTATGTATTTTTATTATTATTAGTTTTTCCATGTGTTTTCTTTGTGTGTATATATTGTTGTATATTAATTTTGAATAAAAACTTAATAAAATTTAAAAAATAACAAGACATGCAAAGACCTCCTCCCTGGTTATTTCTATCAGGCTGAATTCTTCGGCTTTCCTCCCTATGAAGATAGTCTCTTTTTTGGGCATGTGGTCTCTGTCTTCTTCAGTGAATACTGAAGCAAATAATTCATTGAGTCTCTCTGAAATCTCTGTTTCCTCTTTAATAACCCCTTGCCTTCCATTGTTGTCTAATGGTCTAATAGCCTTCCTAGTTGGGTTCTTACTTCTAATGTACTTAAAGAAGTCTTTGTTATTTCTCTGAGTGTTTTTAGTTATATGCTCCTCAAAGTCTTGCTTTCCTTTCCTGCTCCTCCATTGTTGCAACACATTTCTCCAGAAGATCCACCTTAGTTTCTCTCATTTTCTCTCTCTCTTTCAACATCTTAACCTCCAATTTAATTTCCTTCTGTTCTTTTTTGATTTCTTCTTGATCTTTCTTTAAGGTAACTTGTCCTTTTGTATATCATCAAATCTTTTATCAAATGTATCAGACATTACTCCCATTTGCTTCTGTCCATCTTTAATTAATGACTCTATTCATACTAACTTTTCAAAAAGCAATTCATATTCACTCTTAGGCCCCATAGGGCTTTTCCTTATGGCACCAGATGCTACTGTACCACCTGCCATAGTTGCTGTGATTGGGGTCATTGCTACTAATGTTGTAGTTACTGCTGTTACTGCTACTGTAGACATTGCTGTTGTAGTAATCGTAGTCATTGTTGCTGCTACCGTTGATGTTGATGTCATCTTTGTTACTGAGACTGTTGTTGTTGTCACCGGTGGTGTAGGTACTGTTGTCTTTATTGTCTTTATTACTGGAGCTGTTGTTGTTGTCACTGGTACCATATATGTTGTTGTCGGTGATGTTAGTATAGTGTCACTAATTTCTTTGCTGGTGTTACTGTTGCTTCAACAAGCGTACCTTGTATTAACTTTTGTTGCTGCTGTTGTTGTAACATCTTTTTCACTTTCTCCTGTTCCTCTGCATCTTTTACCTCTTGAGCTAATGTCTTCTTTATATCTTTAGAGTCCTCTTGTAACCGAACCAGCCTTTTATAACTTCTATCGGATGATGTCTCTCTGTCTCTTGACCAAGCTATTTTTTTCTCTTTATCTTTACCACGACCACGCCGACTCATCCACTTAAAAATCTAATTACAACTCATATACAAACTCAAAAAAATTCATTAAAATAATATCAAACCTCTAAACACTTTATATTGAGCTACATCAATGAAAAGAAAAATAGGAAAATAATACCAACTGTACTTTTATATTTAAAAAGGAGAAAAAAATAAATAGAAAAAGAAGAATGAAAGGAAAAAGAGAAAAAAGGGGAGAAAAAATAAAAATAAAATAAAATAGAAGAACTTAAGAGACTAAATTATGATAAACAAAGAATGGAAATAAAGGGGAAAATAAAGCAATATAATAAGTTAAATTTGTCTTGGTTTGGTAGGATAGCTTTGTGTAAGATGAAATTATTGCCAAAGATTAATTTTTTGTTTGATGCCCTACCAATTCACATAAAAGAAAAAGATATAAAGATTTTTCAGAGCATGATAAATACTTTTTGTAACGGGGGGAAAAGACCGAGAATTACAAAAAGTTTATGGTATATATCGCAAAAAGAAGGTGGATTGGGTATTCCAAATATTAAACGCTATTATAGAGCATTTCAGTTAAAAAATGTTGTAAAAATTATAACAAAACCTGATGTTATTTGGGACGAGATAGAAATAAAAGAATTACAACAATTTGGGAAGGCAATTTTTTTGGATAAGGGGATGAAAATAAAGGTAAATAATCCATTAACGAAAGCAATAATGGAGGTTTGGAAAAATATTAAAGAGAAAATAGTGCCGGGAATTTCCCCGATAATGGATCTGGAAGATGTTAAGACTTTCCCTTTGAAAGTAGACAAAAGAATAAAGGATATACTTCTAAGAAATGATGTGTTTCTGTTAAAAGATTGGATAAAAATGATGGATAACTTGGAATTAAGAGCTGAAGTGTTTAAACAGATGAAATTAAACTGGTTACAAATAATTTTGGTAAAAAAATGGGGGAAGAGATATACAGAGGAGTTCAGCTTACAGAGAGGGAAAACAGAATTTGAGGAGATGATTTGTAAAATAAGAAAAGGAGAAATGGAGATAAAAAGTTTAGTAAGTAAAATATATAGAATTTTGAATAAGGATGAAAGCTCACAAAATGTGTTGAGAATATTATGGGAAGAAGATTTAAATATAAGAATTTCGGAATCACAGTGGAAGAGTAAATGGAGGAGAAGAATTATGAAAAATCTTTCTGTAAGAATAAAAGAACATAATTTTAAAGTATTGTGGAGGTGGTACCTGACTCCAGTTAAATTGTATTGAATGGATAATAGTAAATCAAGAGATTGCTGGAGATGTAAAAGTGAGCTTGGAACATATGAACACATGTGGTGGAGTTGTAAAGTGGTTAAGATTTTTTGGAAACTAATTGAGAAAGAAATTTCAGTGATTACTAAAGTTGATATAAAACTGGAGCCAGGTATCGCCTTGCTGACGGGATTGGATGATATAAATATGAGTACAAACAAAAAAAATGGTGTCAATAATGTTAACGGCTGCAAGACTGTGTATAGCGAGAAATTGGAAAAGGGATTTAAGGTTAAAAATTGATGAATGGTATAAAGAAATATGGGAAATTGCATTAAATGATAAATTGGCATGCAAATTGAATGTGAAGAAAGGTATTTTAAAAGACAACAAATTTTGGGAAATATGGAAACCATTTGTGGAATTTGTCCTTGTGAGTGATAAAGGGGATAAGCCGGTACCTCAACATATGAGTTTCTGGGAAAATTAAATTAGAAATTCAATCCTCATGGTTTGTAAATATCACTGGGTGTTATAATTTGTAATAAAACAAATTAATGTAATGTGATTTTTTTTAATTTGTAATTTCTTGTATTTGTTGTATTTTTTTATATATCATTTGTATTTTTAAAAAAAAATAATTAAAAAAAAGAAAAAAGAAAAAGAAAGAATGCATGACTTTGAATCGGAGTCATGAAGACTCCCAGAACTGACTGCTGCTGAATTTCCTTTGCAGCCGCATCTGCTCTGCTATTGCCCGCAGAAATCGGGCCAGGTAAATCCTGGTGACTTCTAAAGTGGGTGACATAGAGCGCTTCTGTGTGGTTATGCAAATGAAATTGAGTTGTGAGGAAAAGACCTAACAAGTTTTGGTCTATCGCGGGAGTGATGTAGGCTCCCAGTAGACTGTGAAGCAAATTCCGGACATACTGACTGTCTGTAATTATGTTCAAGCGTTCCTTGGCAAAAGTGCCCAAGGCAAGGTTCACTGCTGCCAATTCCGCCAGTTGCGCAGATTTCTGCGGGAGAGTCAGAAGCGTGCGCCAAGCCTGTCCCTCTTGCCAAGTAAGAACTTCATATGTTCTACCCCCATCAGTGAACACTGTCCTGGTTCCCTGAAGAGGAACCAGGGACAATAACTCACACAAACAGACTGTCCACGTCTGAAGAGAGACAAGTCTGGGGTCTTTCAGCAAATAGTATGCCAAAGAACCTGTAAATCTTTCTAATGCAATCAGAAGTGAGTCACCGAGCTGCACTAGCTGCTGGACCTGATCCTTGGTGAATGGAACAAGGCCTGTGCCTCCGGAACGCAGAGTGGAATGTTCCATGAATCTAATCCAGCTCTCACTCTTCCAGAGCGACTGTGGTCTCTGTTTGAACTGGGGCCAGAGACAAACCCGTGTTCTGGTTTCCCGAAGTCGGACAGTTCCTGGCCCAGTGAAAGCCCTTGTTACATCGTGGACATGGGGTGGTCGGACCCTTGGGACGACCTGTGGTTTGGCAATTACCATTCTTGGATCAGCATTCTCTAGCGAAATGATCGATCTTGCCACAAGTGTGACATGCTCCCTTGGTTTTGCCTTTGGGTCTCCTACCGCCTTGCACCACCACTGCTAACAGACCCATTTTATAGAAATCTGTACCAATGTCGGCACAAGCCCTGATCATGTCAGTAAGCATCAAATCAGTATGATTGCCCAGTGACTGCAAGATTTTACGACAGTCAAGGTTGGCATTGTCTTTTGCCAGCTTCATCATAAGCTCCTGCTGGGCTTGTTCGTTGTCTATCTGCCTACTGATCGCTTCCTCCAATCTGTTAATAAAGTCCATGTAGGACTCCTGGGCACCTTGTTTAACTGCTGTGTAATTTTTGGCTGCTTTGCCAGCTGCCGGGACCTTGAGATAAGCCCTAAAGGCTGTCTCAGCCACCAGTTGGAGCGTGGTGATTGGCAAGGTGGTCTGCGCATCGATGGTTTCGAACTGACCTAACCCATGTAGCTGGTCAGGAATTACCGCTCCTCCCATCCTGGCAGCCCTTGCCTGTGCTTCGAGTTGATACTCGCTGTCCCAGAGCAAATACTGGCTTGGATTGAGCATAATTCTCATGACGACCTTCCAGTCGTATGGAATGAGCATCATTGTCTCACAAATCTGCTGAAGTGTACCTCTAGTGAAACGACTCTGAAGTCCCATTTCTGTAATTGCTTTCTGTATTGCCATGAGCCATTTGTATGGAACCGCCAAGTGGATCGTTTGTTGTTGACCTGTGAGGGCATCCATCTCTATGCGGACTGGGCATAACTGCCTAAGTTCAGCTAGTTCTTCCACTGATAACTCCCCTTTGATGGTTTCCTCTTCTACCATGCACTGAATGGAACTTTTAACTGTCTGGGAACTTTTAACTGTCTGGGAACCGCTAGCGTTTCCCAAAACTTGAATTCCTTCAGTGGCATCTCCAGCTGCTGCTGAAGGAAAGCTCCCTAAGCCTCAATGTTTAAGCTGAATTGTCGGATAGAGACCCATCGGGGCTGATGGCTCTGACTACGCTGGGGTGCTCTCGGTCTCTATCTGGACTGGGCCTACCTCTGCGATGAGCTTCCTACACAATCCACATGCTGATCACCTTAGCTGGGGCTTTTGGTTCTTGCTTAATGCAGGTCCCTATCCTGTCCCAAAGTTGGAGGCTTAACATGCCCGTTTCTGGATAAAACAGATAGTGCTCCCCCAAATACACCAAAAGATCCACTAACTGGGCGCTGTGAATGTGAGTACAATTTACCCTGGCCAGAGCCTTGAGCTCCATTAAGTGAGTTCTCTGGTTAGCGGTCGGACTTGACCTCTGTGAACAAGTCCCCATATTACCTGCCGGTCTGCTGAGGTCAGACGAGTTGACGCGTCTAGACGTAGGTAACTGGATTCGGTGCGATGAACCTCTGGGAAGGAATTGGAATGTTGACTGCTGCCACAGGCCCTCGGTGGCATCTGCGATGGTGTCATGGTTCACAGATGACCTGAGCGGAACATGTTTCCGATGCACAAGATGCCTCAGAGTGTTTGAGCATGCTCTGCCTCTGGAATGCCTCGCCTCTTAGTGTAGCTGAACTCAGATCGGATGGCTTTCCGACCTGAACCGCTCCGCAACATCCGGGAAGACTTGGACGCAGTTCCGGCATAGAACCAGACCAAGGACGTTGCTTACTCATGAGTAGGATCACGTCGGGGTCACCATATGTTGGATCGGGGCCCGATACGGGCTGGAAGGTCCCGGAGGAGACTGGTCAAGTAAAGACACATGAGGCAAGATGGAGCGAAGACCAGCGTTTATTGATCAGAAGGCTCTAATCTTTATACCCTGCCTAGCTCGACCACATGCATAGGTTGTGCGTGGCCGTTACAGGAAAACTGCAGGTCTGCACTTTAAGATTACACAAGTTACTCATCAGGGGTGACTTCACCAGGGGGAAGTTCCTTATCTATCTAATTTACTACTGGGGGACATTCATTGTCTACTGCTATTGGGAGTAAACATGTGCCTAAGTTGATTCTTGGACTCAGAGTCTCTGCGGATACAAGATTACCCATTACATGCTTATCGAGTTCATCACCCGGTGATCTTTTGCCCTCTACTGTCCGAACTGCTTGCCAGGTCAGCGATCAGTGAATTAAACTATGACTATTAATCCACTCTCCAATGTCTGTCCATTTGGAACCAGGTCCAAGGAGTGTTCCCCCAAGCCGTGGTTCTGTCAGGGACAGTATTGCCAATTATGTGTGCGGATCCCACAAATTGCAATTATTTCTTTTCCTCCAAAGTTCTCTTTCCCATGAGAATGTAGGTTGTTCAATTGTTTAATTAGTATGGAATATTGTTCTGTTCTTGCTGTGTCTTCTCATCTCAACATATATCCTTGGATCTCTGTACCGGCTCACACCTTATCACAGGTATTCTCAACCTGCGGCCCGTGGTGCCATTTAATATTGACCACCAGCACCACTACAGGAAGTGCCATGTGGTGGAGGAATGGCAAAATGGCTGTTCGGCCCCCAAAGCTGTCTGAAGGAGCATGACCTGGACCCCAGCTTAAAAAGGTTGAGAACTCCTGCCTTATCAGGATGCTGGAAAGCAGACAATCACATTGCCATCTTCAACAAAGCCTAAAATTACTGGAGCATTACATTGGATAGAAAGAAGTGACAAGAACCTTGAAAATGTGAGTGTGCTTCCTGTTATTCTAAAAATACTCATAGGACACTACAACATTATCATTGCTACTAGGCTAGTTCTAAAATTGGGATTTTTTAAAATGTAGCTTTGATGATATAGCAAACACTTTTCTCCTCCATCTCACTTTCATTGTTAAACAGTTGGTAGCTTCAAATCTGTATATAAAAAAGAATTAACATATGAACACAACCACAAATCCCTGAGAGGAAAATTATAAAAGGTCAGGTATGGCAATAAAATTCAAAATATAAGAATAAAAATAAGTCTATAGCACTTAATTAGAGCACAAATAGATGCAAAATAAGCATACTGATTGTTCACAACAGCAGTAATTGGTGAAGGAAAGGGCAAGAGGTCTGCATAAATTGAAGGCCTATTCTAGAATGTGCCCAAACTCCTGACCAACTAAATCTATGTGAAAAGATTTCATTGAAAAAATAAACTTTGATAACAAATGCAATAAAGCTATTATGTGTGTATGCACTGATATATTAAACAATCTCCAAATGTTAATATAGCCAATTTGACAATGTGTAGACACTTGGCCTTTTCATCAGTATACCAAAAATTCCATAGCCTTCAACAGGATTTTTTTCCTAGACCACATGGCATTTTGACTATTCTCCAAACAATATGCAAAAAAAGAAAAATAGGGAAATGTTCCAAAGGACTGGTAACTTTTTAAAATATCTAAGGCAGGAATGGCCAAGATTGGTTCTCCAGCTCTTCTTGGACTTGAATTCCCAGAAGTCAAGATCAGCATATGTACTAACTCTGAATTTATAGAAATAAAAAATGCAAAGTATCCCCAAATGATTTCAGTATTAATTTAGTCACTGACCTAAATAAGGGTAGCTGAGAGTACTCTTCATTCATTTTTCAAATGAATTTTCCAGAATTTGAATATTTCTTCCTCAACATGTGGAAATGAAATAGTGGAGTGTGGGGTTTTAAAAAATAATTAATCTAGGATAAAAGGAGCCTGAAATATTTAATCATACCAATAAGGAACATGGAATGCTTTGCTCTTAACATTCTGGCTTTGAAATCCATGGTTGTGCTAAAAATTAGCACTGCCATCTCCCCCGACAGACAGACAGACAGACACCCCCCCTCTCATATACACCGTATATAAATGATGCACTGTCAAGTTGATTTGGGCTTAAAGTTTCCACAGTTATCTAGCTTTACAGTACTCAGAAGCTGTTTACAAGTCCTTTCTCCTAAGGATGCCCTGAGACTGTGCAGCTTGCCCAAGACCATATAGGCTAGCCCTTCTCCTGAGATGAACAGTGGTGAATTGAACTTTGAACCTAAAAATCCATAACTGTATACCTAACTCACTGAACTATATAACCAGTTATCTTGTAAGTGATACCTCATACAACGTCCAAATTTGGTTCCACAAGTTTGGACTTTATACGGATTTGAATATTGTATGAGGTGTCATGGAATGAAGGTCCTCATTCCATGTTTCCCGGCTCCTGGAAGAGGGGGGGGAGATGCCCCTTCAAGATGGCGACACATGGGAGCCATGTGGCAGACTTGGGGAAGAATGGGTGGAACTTGGTGTGTGATTGACATGTCTTCTTGCTGGAATGTCATTGGGGGTAAACCCTAAGGAGGAGGGTCAAAGGGAGGATCCTGATGGGAGGAGTCTTGTCTAGGAGGAAGACACCCTCCCACATTCATTCAGTCTCTCTTGGGAAGACTGTTGGCAAACAGCCAAAATGTAGTCTCTTGGAAAGAAAGGGGGTGGCTTGCTTTCTCCCCCCCCCCCCCCCCAACATATTGCTTTAACTATGTGCTTTTGATCTTTTACTGGAATGTATTTTGGACTTTGCTGTGCTTGTAATACAATTATGAAAATGCCCGAAGAGACTTGGAGTGAGTTCTTTGCTCGATGCTAACTGATTTGCCTGATGGAGAAGCCTGAACTGAGAGGGCCATAATTGAAAAAGGAATTAATAGGTAAAGATATAGAAAAGGTTAAAAATATATGATATATTTAAAAAGAGAATATTTTGAGTATAGCAATAAGAATTCAAAATTACTAGCTAGAGCTGCAAAAGAAAAGAGTATTAGAAGAGAAATTGGTGTTTTGACAAATCAACAAAGAGTGAGGAGTAATAAAACAAAGGAGAAGGTAGAAATAGTAAAGAAATTTTATCGAGAGTTATACTCTGAGAAAAATATAAAAGTAGGACATTTAAGGGAATACTTGGAAAATTGGAAAGGAACTAAAAATAGAGAGGAACATAAAGATAGAATGGAAGCTTTAATAACAGAGAAAGAGGTAAAAGAAGTGATACAGCAGATGAAAATAAATAAGACTCCAGGTGAAGATGGATTTACTGCGGAATTTTATAAACAATTTAAAGAATCAGTAGTGCCAAGACTTTTGAAGCTGTTTAATTATATATTAGATGGTGGATTCTTGCTGACTTCATGGTATAGATCAGTAATTGCTTTGATCCCTAAGCCAGGAAAAGATTTAGATAGGATAGAATCATATAGGCCAATTTCATTAATAAACCAAGATGCAATTTTTTTTTACTGCAATATTAACAAATAGGTTAAATGAATTCATGAAGGAATATATAAATAAAGACCAAGCAGGATTTTTGAAGGGCAGATATATGGCAGACCTTACAAGAAGAGTAATTGATTTGGTAGATATTGCGGAGCAAAAAAAGGAAAGGATTGGATTGTTGTCCTTGGATATTTTTAAAGCTTTTGACTCTTTGCAGTGGATCACAATTAAAGAAATTATAAGAAATTTTGGGTTTGGTATGAAATTTATAAATTTAATCGATCAGTTACGTCAGAAAGGTACAACTAGAGTAAAAGTGAATGAAATGTTAAAAGAAGATATTAAATTAGAAGCTGGGACTAGACAAGGATGCCCATTATTACCAATATTATTTGTGATGGCCATGGAATTACTAGCGACATTAATAAGAGATGATAAAAAGATTGAGGGAATAGAAGGAATAAAAATTAGTTTATATGCAGATGATACAATGGTTATAATGAAAAATCCTGCGAAAGCAATAGAGCAAATTCATATACATTTGAGAGAGTTTGAGGAACTGACAGGATTAAAGGTGAACTGGGATAAATCAGAGGCGATTTTTTGTAATGTAGATGAAGAAGAGCAAAAAAGATCAAAGAAAAATATAATATACAAATTAAAAATAGTGTGAAATATTTAGGAATAAACATTATAAATAAAATTGGAGAACTTAAGAAATTGAATTATGATAAACAAATAATAGGAATTAAAGGAAAAATAAAACAATATAGTAAGTTTAATCTGTCCTGGTTTGGTAGGGTTGCTTTATGTAAGATGAAGTTATTGCCAAAGATAATTTTTTTGTTTGATGTTCTCCCAATTCAATTAAAGGAAAAAGATCTAAAGGGTTTTCAGAGTATAATAAATTCTTTCTGTAATGGAGGGAAAAGACAAAGAATCACAAAAAGTTTATGGTATGTATCACAAAAAGAAGGTGGTTTAGGTCTTCCAAATATTAAATATTATTATAGAGCCTTTCAATTAAAGAATATTGTTAAGATCATAGCAAAGTCTGAAGTTAATTGGGATGAGATAGAGATGAAAGAATTACAAAGAAATGGCAATGCAATTTTTTTGGATAAAGAAATAAAGATAAGGAACGCGTGGTGGCAATATGTTTGCTGCGTGCTTTGCTGGCCCCGTCCCTGAGGCACGGGCACTCCAAAGTTGAGCCGGGGGTGGGGTGAGCCACCATTTATTAGGGGTGGCTGAGTGGCCTGCCCCGGCAGTTGTAATTCGGCTGGGCCTGGGTGCATTTGCTACCTGCCCAGCTGAACGTCGATGGAGGCCTACTTGATGAGTATGCCTTTTTGCTGCCCGCGATCTGCCTGGGAACAGGTCAGGTGCGACGCGGCACCACTGCTTGGTCGGGTGCCCATGGCACAAAGGAAGAAGGCTGCCTCGCTGGCAGCGCCTCGACGGTACAGCGCCTGTGATCGGTGGCGCGGCCCAGGATCAGGTCTCAGGCCCAGCCTGCACCGCCCATGGATCCCGAACCCCCACTGAGCTGGAGGGCTCTGGGAAGAGCAGGCGTGTCACACCCGGAACGGGGGCTGGCCGCGGCCTTGACCCGGCCTGGTCCCTTGGCCTCGCATGGGGGGCATCGCCCCCGGTCACTGAAGCTGGTCTACCCACACCCGCAGGGTTGCCGGGAACACTTTCCCCTCTAGGGGCCCATGCTTCGGGCCATACTGCCCTTGAGGCCTGCTTCGCTGCCCTTGAGCGTGCTGCGGGCCTGCCGCCCAGCACTAACACTCCTGGGCCCAGCGTGCACCATGGGGTGGGGTGGCAAGGGCTGCAGCCATCTACCTCCATTGATTGGAGGCTGGCCCGCTTGGAGACCGCCCTGCTTGGGGCACCTGAATGCTGTGCTGGGACCACCGGCGGTGGCACACCCACAAAGACTGTGGGCTCTGGAGCCGCACCGATGGGATCTTCATTGAGGGGGCAGACAGGCTCGAACTCTGTCGAGAGCTCCAACGCCCTGACCCAGTTGGAACCCCCAGTGGGAGCAGCTGGTGGGGTCGCAACGGGTGAGTATGGTGGTCAAATTAGTTCACACTTGGTGCCCCCTCTTGCCCAACCTGCTGCACAGAGTTGGCCTTGGCCTTTGCAGCAGGCGCCCATGCCGCCCATGCAACCCCCTATGTTGGCGGCCCCTCAGATGGGTGCTTGGAGGGCTCCATACCCGCCAGTGCCACCTGGGGTCCCACCTGCCTTATGACCCACCGGCCAACACCGGTTATCACACTGTCCCTTCCTCGGCTATTCCGACAGCTGGTGTCTCCCTGCCTCTGGGGGACCATTTGTTGCCGGCCACGAGGGACATGATCTGTTGCCGAGAGTATGTGAATTTGTTTAGTTTGTTAAACAAGGAACCTACTAGGGAGGAAAAGGAGAAGGAGGATGACAGGGACAAGGAATTGTCCTGTCAATGCAAGCCTCCACGTACGTGGGCAAATTGGCTTCCCACGTATTTGATATATGCTGGTGTGTCAAACAGGGCTCGCCCAGATTTGGCCATCCCTCTTATCCAGTACCTGGATATCATTTACCAGGCCTTTGTGGATTTCCTGGGTCAATCGTGGCTCACATACAACGAGGAATTCCGTATGCGGACCGCTCTTCACCCGGAGATGCATTGGGACGAACCTAACCCGGCCTCGGGTGTTCAGTACCACTGAAGCCACGTCATGCAGCGGCCCGGCACCGCACAGTTTCCCCACCAATCGGCAGGGCAGGGGGTTCCATCCTGTCTGTTCTGCTGAAACTATTCATCCGTGGCCAGATGTGCCCATAAACAATGCAAATATAAGCATGAGTGCACAATCTGTTTGGGACCTCACTCGGCCACCACCTGCACCAGGCCAGGCGGGACCCGTGGGAGGGGTCGAGGCCAGCAGAGCATGGGTCGCACCTCCACTGACTCAGCGGCGACTTCTAAAGGCCCCATCCCCAATCAAAATTGAAGTGTTGGAACGTTGGCTCCATGTCTACCTGAGAAGGGACGATGCGGAGCATCTTTTGGCGGGTTTCTCTATGGGGTTCCGCATTCCTTTTGCTGGTGTTCACGCACCACAGGATGTGCCAAATCTAGTATCATTGAAAGGCAAGGAGGGCTTGGCCAGAACTAAGATATTTAAGGAAGTCCAGGAGGGGAGGTTCGCAGGACCCTTCAATGAACCTCCTTTCCCTAATTTGAACATGTCGCCCCTTGGCTTGGTCCCCCAGAAGGCCCCGGGTGACTTCCGCTTAATTCACCATCTGTCACACCCAGCGGGATCGTCCGTAAATGATGCTATACCGGATGAGCTTTGCTCGGTCCAGTATACGTCGTTTGATCAGGCTCTTCGGATGGTCCGTTCCTGTGGGCACGGGGCACTCCTGGCTGAATGTGACATTAACTCTGTGTTTTGCCTTCTCCCAGACCACCCGCACGACTTTGAACTGCTGGGTTTTAGGTTCGAGGGGCAATACTTCGTGGATAAGGCCATGCCCTTTGAATGTTCTGTGTCCTGCTTGGCATTTGAGTGTTTCAGTTCCTTCCTACACTGGGCATTTGTTCACCGCTCTGGAGCACATTCGGTGGCACATTACCTGGATGATTTTTTGTTCAGTGCCTAAGCAGGCTCTGGGGCATGTGAACGACTGCTGCATGCGTTTCAGGGGCTTATGGCAGAATTGGGGGTGCTACTGGCTCCTGAAAAGACAGAGGGACCTGCCACTACTTTAACGTTCCTGGGGATTGGCACAGATGTCAAGGTTACCCATGGATAAGGTTGCCCATATTTCGGACGCCATACTAGCTATCCTAGCCAAGTGCAAGGCTTCCTTGCATGACCTGCAGGTGCTTCATGGCTACCTCAATTTTGCGTGTAGGGTGGTTATGCCTGGCCAGGCTTTTGCCAGGCGCCTGTGCGACGCCACCATTGGCATATCCTGGAAGCATCACAGGGTTCAGCTCACGAAGGGTACTAGGAAGGACCTATGGGTGTGGCTGAGGTTCCTTGCAGATTTCAATGGCATTTCCTTCTGGCGCACCGAACGTGCAACTACGCCCATGTTTCAGGTCCAGTCAGATGCGTCCGGAGCGTTTGGGTATGGCATTTACTTCAATGGTCATTGGTCCTACAGTGAGTGGCCTGAGGCCTGGCAGGGTACGGGCCTCCTCCAGGACCTGACATTTCTGGAATTCTTTGGCACACTCATGCTGTGGGGGGAGACCTGGGCCGACTCAGTAGTACACTTCTGGTGTGACAATCCAGCCGTTGTCCACATAATCAATGCCCAGACATCCCGTTCGCCTAGGGTCATGGCCCTAGTGCACCAGTTTGTTCTCCGCACCTTGCGCCTCAATGTGCTGTTCAAAGCAAGACATGTCCCTGGCATTAACAATGACATTGCCAACGCTTTATCCTTCCTACAGATAGATCCGTTCCGGGCCCTGGCACCCGAGGCCGACAAGCTTCCCTTGAAACTTCGGGCCAAGATGTGGAATTTGGCGAGGAGAAGTGAACCGGGCCATTGGTTTGTCTCTGGCTAGCAGCACCCGTAAGGCATATTCACACACATACTAGGCCTTTGAGACGTTCCGTCATGGGGCTTCCCTGCTGGATCTGTGGCCCATCCCGGTTGACCATGTACTCCAGTTCATGGTGCACCTCCATTCCAAGGGGCTGGCCACACGTACTATTGGTGGTCGCCTATTGGCATTGGCCTTCCATGCAAAGATCAATGGTTTTTCAGACACCACATCTGAATTCCTGATACGTCGGGTGTTGGAGGGTTGGGCCCGTGAACATGGCCGTTGCCCCGATGCCTGGCAACTGTTTTCCCCTGACCTCCTCATGCGCCTAGCCCGGGTTTGGCCGGTCATTTGCCGGGACCTGTATGAGGCAGTCCTCTTCCACGCTGCCACTATGGTCACATTTTTTGGGGAACTCAGGGTTAGTGAACTGGTCATTGGATCCCGTGGGGACAGAACGTGCAGGGCCTTAGAGCTGTCTGACCTATCACTCTCCCCAGATTTGGTGCGCCTGAACTTTCACTTCTCTAAGACAGACCAGCGTGGGGGGGGCAGTGTTATTATGCTTTATAGGTGTGGCCATGCCCCTATCTGCCCAGTTCGCGCATTGCATTCTTTCCTGGATCAACGTGGCCATGCCCTTGGTCCCCTTTTTCACCACCAGGATGCATCACCCTTGAGCAAGTACCAATTCTGGAAGGTTACTGGGGATGCTTTGGCTGCATTAGGCATTACTGGGGTACGTTATGGGACCCATTTGTTCCACATAGGTGCCGCGTCCATGGCGGCTGCCTGTGGTTACTTGGACGATGCCATACGGCGCATGGGTAGGTGGGGGTCCACACGTTTCCGCTCTTATGTGCGCCACTTATTGCAGTAGCACCTGGCTGGTTCTTTTCTCTTCTTTTCTTTCAGCTCCTGGCCGCCTGATGGCACTGGTGAGGGTGTGGATCGTCGGTCACAGCTACGTTTATTGGGCTGCCCGCCACGCTGCATCTACCGCATGGGGCGTCCACCTGGGCATTGGCATAGTAGCACATTTGAGCTGGTACAGTTTCCGAGGGATGAGGTGGCACTCCCTGCTCCCGTTCCTGACCTCCATGAGTAACCGGGGTCCCCCTGATATATTGGTGATTCACCAGGGCGGCAATGATCTGGTGCAGATCATGGGCTTGGAATTGCTCCTTGCCATTCACAGAGATCTCAGCCTGCTGGGTCATCGCTGGACACAGGTGTGGATTATGTGGTCCCAGATGGTGCCACACATATCCTACCGGGAAGGTGTTGATCCTCGTGGTGTTTACCAGGCCCGGCAGTCTGTGAACAGGGCAGTAGCCTGGTATCTTTATACCCATGGTTTGGGGACAGTGGTCCCACATCCCCTGATGCACATACAGGACCCCAGCTTATATCACGGTGATTGGGTGCATCTTTCAGCTCGAGGCATGGGCCTCTTCCTGATGGCATTGCAAATGGGCCTGGTGACCGCATGCACGGCCAGGGTGGGGCAGTGAGTCAGTGAACTCCTCCCTGTGTGGCGGCTAGCACTGGTAAGGAAAAAGTGCATGACCCATTTAATCCGGCAGCTACACAGATGGTTGGCCATCAGGAGGACAAGGTAGAGCCAAACTTCGGATGGCCAACCAGCTGATAACAAAACCTGTTGCTATGCTCTAATTAGCATGCAAAACCTCCACAATTGATCGGAGGCATGTCAGAATTAGGAGCTAATACATAGCATTCTGATGAGGGACAACATAGTCTTTCAGTAGAAACAGGTTGTTGACAGGGTCACACACAATTTGTTGCAGTAGTAGCAAATTGTGACAATGCAACTAATTATGGTTCAGAATTAATATTCACTTCCTACCAGTGCTATTGTGGCCCATTTCTCCTTAACAGTAGTTAAGGAAAGTTTAAGTCAAAAGTTAATAAAGTGGCCCAATTTTTAATCCAAATCAAGTGTCTGTGTCATTATTGGGGAGTGGGTCCAGCAAAGACGAATAATCACTTGACAAAAGCAATGTTAGAAGTTTGGAAAAATATTAAAGGGAAATTTGCACCAGGGGTATCTCCGATAATGGATATGGAAGACATAAATATGTTTCCTGTAAATATCGACAAAAGAATAAAGAATATAATGTTGAGGAATGATGTGTTTCTGTTGAAAGATTGGATAAAAATGTCTGATGATTTAGAACTGAGAGCTGAAATGTTTAAACAAATGAAACTGAATTGGTTACAGGTAATTTTAGTAAATGAATGGGAGAAGAAATACAAATCCAAACTTATTTTACAGAGGGATAAAACAGAATTTGAAGAGATGATTTGTAAAATAAGAAAGGAGAAATAAGGATAAAAGGGCTAGTAAGCAAAATATATAAATATATAAAAATTTCTGAACTTCAATGGAAAAAATAAATGGAAGAAAAGAATTATGAAGAATCTTTCAATTAGATTAAAAGAACACAATTATAAAATAACACAATTATAAAATATTATGGAGGTGGTACTTGACTCCAGTTAAATTATTTCAAATGGGCAATAGCAAAATGAAGAACTGTTGGAGGTGTAAAAGCAATCTTGGAACATATGAGCATATGTGGTGGAGTTGTAAAGTGAAAAATGCTTTTTGGAAATTAATTGGGAAAGAAATATCTGATATTTTTAGAATTGATTTTAAGCTGGACTCAGGTATCGCCTTACTGACAGAATTGGATAATATAAATATGAATACAAATAATAAAGAATTGTTATCTATAATGTTAACTGCCCTAAGATTGTGTATAGCAAGAAAATGGAAAAGCGATTTAACGTTGAAAATAGATGAATGGTATAAGGAAATGTGGGAAATTGCGTTGAACGATAAATTGACATATGAATTGAATGTGAAGAAAGGTATTTTGAAAGAAAACAAATTTTGGGAAATATGGAGACCATTTGTGGAATATGTTTTAATACGTGATAAAGGAGTTTCTGGAAGGATTAAATCAGAATATTGATCTTCATGGCATGTATATATCACTGGGTGTTATTATTTTGTAATATAATAAGTTGAACCTTATAAATTTTTGGAATTTTAAATATACAATTAAAAATATAAATAAAAATAATGAAATAAGGTATGCGATATACTTTGTAAAATATATGATAAATATAAGGTTCTAGATAAGGTATTGTTTACAATACTATTATAGTGGAATTTATGTAATGTAATAATTTGTTTTATATGTTTATATATTATGTTTATGTATTTCTTTTACAAATTTGTATGTTTTTATAATTTTATTTTTTCAAAATTAATAAAAATTATTATTATAAAAAAAAGATCTGGCCCAGGGAGCCAAATCTGGTACACTCTTGCAATCCCATTGTCAGAAAGCTGGAAAAGCTTGGCCTGGGTGTAAGTGGATTCTCACATGAGGCATGCAAAATCCTAGCTGTGATGCCTCATACAATGTCCAAATACTTGCCACAATGTCTCGTACAACGTAGTTTCTATAGAGATACATTGTACTGTAACAGCACAGACTTCAGGGCAAAGTCAAGGAAACAGACAGGAAACTGACAGAACTTTAAAAAATCATTGTCTAAAGGCTAAATACATTACAAAAACATGTCAAACAACCCTGATTTTATGGGACAAACCATACAACAAGTTTTTAACTTTTGAAAACTTTATGAAGTGCTGGTTTAAAAGTTAACATGTCCCATCATGCAGCACAGTGTTAATCTGTTGGCCTGTGGCCAATCATCAATTTTGTATGAGCTACTGTAAACAATTACTGGATGGAAGCAAGGACAAAATGGATGCCAACATGTCCCATCATGCAGCGCAGTGATAATCATCCAAACAGCAGAAAACACCAAACAATTGTCCAGCCAAACAAACAGTGCTCCCCTAAAAAAGACCAACATAAGAAAAATTATGGAGCATGCAATCTGTTTTTAAAAACCACAACATCAAACACCAAACAATTGCCCACCCCACCAAAAAATTGTCCTCCCCGATCCACCTCCCCACCCCAAGCCAATCGGAAACAGAAAACTTCATTTACCTACCTTTCCACTATGCCAAAGAATGGTCCAAGACCCTGAAGAATGCTGCAAAAATCCCAGGAATGCTTCCAAAAATCCTGATGAAAAAATTCAAAAAAATCCAAAACTGCACTCAAAATCACTCCTAAACACTCTTCACCTCATGCAAAACCCACAAGAACAATGCACGCATGTGTCCTGCCATTTATACTGCTCAGGCACAATGCAACCTGGGGAAAAACCCAATGCCTCATACAAAGTCGCAGTGACTATGTATGAGGCAACTTTTTAAAAGGAATTAGGCGATGTTGTATGAATTTGATGTTGTATGAAGCAGACTTTGTATGAGGTATTACTGTATTTAAACAGATAAAGTATGGTCCTCTCCATGGTTGAAACAGTTACAATCATTGATTTTTTCTACTAAACTGTTCTTAACTAAAAGGACCACATCATTAGTTCCAAATATGTCTGGGGACCTCAAAGTCATATCAGAGGCTTATGCTTTCCTGAGAACTGGAAGGACTTTAGTTTTCTGTCATGCAATGATTTATGGATGCTATGCTCTATAAAACTCAAGGTTCCTATCCAGTTTCTCTAGTATCAAAATTCCTTATTTTGGCACAACAAAGTTCCATCTGACATGCGATCTTTACCAGTACTGCAATGTTTTTCCCCACATAAAGATTCATTACTATTTCCATATAAAGGAAGTAATAATCATTGCCTTCTTCCTCTTCCTCTTCCACCTGTGTCGAAGATACAATGCTTTTGCTCTGGACCGTCTGGCAGCCTCCACCAGTGTTATTTGGTGTGCTTGTAATATGGTTTTGATGTTATCTCTTCACCTTCCTCTATGTCTGTATCATAGACTTTGTCCTTCTCCTCTTTCCACACAAGCCTTATGTGATACGGAATTCCAAGATATTCTTTCCAAATGGGTGAACCACTTTATTTGTTGTTTATTTATGTAATTTAAGATTGGTTCTATTCCAAATCTTTCCCTTAAAATCTCATTTTTATTTTATCACTTCTAATTACCCCAGCAGCCTTTCTCTTCTTTGTCTTCTGCCATATCTGAATACAAATATACAGTGTATGTAGATGATTATCATGGTGTTCAGCCATGAAGACCATCCTGAGAATATAATGCAGTGGCCTTTCATCTGCCTTCTGCATTGCAGCATGACCCTCATATGACTGATCCAGTTCTGCAAGTCACTTTCTGGTCCTGAGCCCTTTTGGCATACAAAGCCCTCATCAGTCCCAGGCCAGTATTGATGAAGCTGCTGCCCTCCATCAAGATGGATTCAGGTGGGATTTAATCCATTTGGGGACCACCACCCTTCCCTGTGGAGTTCGGCACCCAAGGCCATTAGTGCTCAGGGTTGTCAGGTTAGTTAAACACACCTGACACTAGGCGTTGAGTCACGGGCAGACGTCTCATTTTGTGTTTACCAACTTTTGTTTATGTTTTGTTGTGAGTGTTCATGTTTGAGACTGGTAGCATAACGTGGGAATGAATATGCTTTGTATGACGTGTTCATTTGTGTTGATAAGTATTGCCTTGTGTTGTAAGAGTGGAGTTAACTGTCCCAATATTTGTTTTTCCTTATTGCACTGTATGTTAATCTCTTCATCCTTTTTGCCATCTCCAGTAAATGTTGTTCCTAGGTATTTGAACTCAGCTACTTGTTTTATACTTGTTCCATCTATTTCATTATTTAGAGCCAGGGTTGGCAACCTACAGCTCATGGGCTGGATCAAGCCTATGATGCCAAATCATCCAGCCCATGCCTTTGCTCCAGCTACTTCCACGGACACATTTATGACAGCTGTAAACACATATGCAACAGCCGTTGGTACATTTATGATAGCGTTTATGGTGAGGGGACCACCAGTCCATCCCCCTCAACTGTCTGATGGAGCATGAAGCAGCCCCTGACCTAAAAAGGTTGCTGACCCCTGATTTAGATTGTGCTGTTTCCTTCCAATTGCCATTACATCAGTCTTCACCTTCTTGATTCTCATCCTATTTATCTTATATTCTTGGTTCATTGACATAAGGCGTTGCTGTAATTCCTTTCCTGTACTTGCTACATCATTGTCAGCTGCTACTCATATCCGAGTATACATGCCCCCCGCCGAAATCAGGAAAAATGCCATTGGCATGAATTTGTTTAAGATGGATCCTAGCTTGCCATCAAGTGTCCCACACATTGTGATCATGGAGGCATCTCCTGAGGTACATGTGAAATGAGACATGCAGGATTTAACACTGTGACTGCAATGGACTGCCTCAGCCTTGAGGATATTAATAATGCCTAATCATCTGCAAAAGTAATTTGTAGATATTGTTTCCATTCATGGGCTTAGCTTTTTTACTTATGCTGTCTATGTAGGTGACAATAATACACATATCTGCCTTAGTCCAGGTGTTTCTGAATGGAAGTAATATCACAGACATTTAGCAATAAGCAAATTCATTACATACAATTCTGCCTTTGGTTCTGAGAGTTGTAAATTAGGTCAATGCTCCTTTTGATATTCAAGCTCTCATTGGTATACAGTATTGCAAAGCAAGTTACTCAAGCTGTTTTCATTTTTAAAAATATCATTTTAAGCTTCCTCAAGTTTTGCACTTGCTTAGATAATAAAAGGAAAAAGATGACAATCTATGGAGATTCACTTTATTCAGGACACAGTTTTATAAGGCATGATTAAGAAGCATATGCTAAAAGGAATCACTATTTCATTATACAAAATAGAAAACAATTCACATTGATAACAATTTCTTTTCATCTGGAAAAGAATCTAGACTTCAGAGAATTCCCCTGGATGTCTGTCCAAAAGCAGAACTGTTATGTTTATTTTGTCCCTCTGGGATCTCACTCTGTCCTCCACCGTATGATATTGTATACAAAATAATTCCCTGTTTCATAAAATATACAAAAAAATAGATGGTTTCACAGCCCTGAATTGTTGGTATATTATATTAGCCCAATTGATCTTCTCTCCTCCACTACTTGCTTCTCTATTTGTAAATTAGCTGCCTTATAAGTTATGCTTCAGTCTGGCTCTTCTACTGCTCTGCTTACAATCTCTTGTAATTTAACATCAGTGAAGAATTTATGTTTCAAAATAACACATCTCTGAGCCATTAGTCTTTGCTCACTAATTTCGGGGGGGGGGGGGGTGTTCTTTCATAATTTGCCACATCTGTTGGTTCATATTGGAAATAGGCTTTCAAAATCAAGTACAGTAAAACATCAGGTTACAATAGAGGTTTGCTCCAACAGCCTCCATCTTAATGTGAAAAAATCTTAAACCAAAGCACGTTTTCCAATAGGAATGCATTGAAAATTTAAAAAAATCCAGACCAGACAAAAAATAATAATTTTTAAAAAACACACAAAAAACATCCAAAAAATGCCAGACACGATCGTCTCCCCCCAAAAAGAAACAAAAATAATTTTTAAAAAGTTAATACAAAAAATGCAAAAAAAATCCGAAAAATGCCAGATGTGATCATCCCCCACCCCCAGAAAAGTGACGAAGCAATCTCCCTACCTTTTCCAAACCATTTGGAGACCTTATCTGCTAGGTTCTGACCTGGGGGAGACATGCATTGAGCCCATTTTCTGCCCTTACTTACACCAGGAGAGTCTGGGGAACTTATCCGTGCAGTTCCCACCTTCCTCTGAGCTCCCTGGGCAGCCAAATATGTGCACCTCCCCCAGGTGCATGCCAGGGGAGACGTGTGTTCCCAGCTGTAGTGCTGCCCAGGGAGCTCAGAAGAAGGTGAGAACTGAGCAGATAAGGTCCCCAGGCTCTCACGGTGCCAGCAGGGCCAACAGACAGTCCAGAAATAGCAGCAGAAATGCCAACAACAGTTGTAAGTGCTGCATTGCGACTTCAGGTAGAGCGGGTGGGTGCCATTTTAAACTATAAAATGGTGGCTGTGGTGATTTTTAACTATAAAATGGTGGTGGTGGCCATTTAAACTCTAAAATGGTTGTGGTTGCCATTTTAGTCTTTAAAATAGCACAATTTCCAGTTGTAATCTGGGAAAAAGTTCATAAACCAGGGAATTATTTTAATTAAATTTGCCATCGTAAACCACAGCAAACATAACCCAGGGCACTCGTAACCCGGGGTTTTACTGTAGTTTTCTTCCCTCATCCAGTTTTTTTTAATTGTCTTGAAGTTGCTCATTAACTCTATACCCTTATTGCCTAGGAAAAGGCATTTTTTGACAGATGCCCAGGAGCCATATCATCCAACACAATTCTTGCTAATCTGGGTAACAATTGTGTCACCCTGCAATTAGAATTATGTGTTCCACCATATAAGAATGGACTGTGGAAAAGATTTAGTCTTGTTCTTGAGTTAAAACCAATCTAATATGGTTGCAGCTATTAAGCATAGCTCCTATCACAGTAGTGGTGAAAATATGGCACACGTGAGAGAGGGGGCACTCAGAGCTGTCTCTGTGGACATGCATGTTATTGCCCCAGCACATAGTTTATCCCACCCCTCTGCCCAGCAGCCCAATGGAACTGTTTCCTGCCGCCCCCAACACAGATTTTGCCCAGCATCCCAATGGGAGCACTTTCTCTCTCCCCTATCTGCAGGTGGCTCACATGCAGTGTGAGGGTGTGGCATGGACAGCAGCCTTTCAAGTCTGTTACAAAGGTGAGTTTGGACACTCAGTCTCTAAAAGGTTCACCATCACTGTTCTAGCATCATTAAAGTACTTATAGTTTTCCACAACAGTAATAGCTTGTGTTGCATAAGTCAGATGTCTATTAGAAATTTAAAGTCACACAGGATCTGGATGATCTTATTTTACAAAACTTTCTCTATCTGATGTTCCCAATAATTTTTACTGAATTCATATCCAAAGTGTCCAATGAATACTTTTTGAAACCCTGTTATGATGTTGCAAATAATCAGTCTGTGAAATTTTGCTGCATCTGCTGATCAGATGATCTACTGTTTCATCCTTTTTCATTACAAAGCCAGCATTTGCTAATGTTGGATACATTGCAGGCGCACCCCCCAAAGAAAGACTCAGACACCGGTATATGGATAAAGGCATCGGGCCACTTTTATTGAATAATCCCCTAGTCCGAATTATAACTTTCAATTGGTGTAATCATCCAATTGTAATTCTTTAAGGCAAGCAGGCCGCAGTAACATTGGTAAGGTTCCTCCCAAAATGCCAAAGGCAATTGGCTACATGTAACTATTTGTATCAATTTGTTTGTTGACACAAACAAATTGTTGACCGGAGTCAATAAACTATCTACTGACCCCACCCTATGATGTGTATCCATTAAATATCAAGGTGATGCAGGCTGTGAAGCTCCTGCCATCACCCCTTGCCTGGTTCGCCCTTGACCGGCAAAAACTATTTCCCCTGTACCTGTCTACATGTTGGCCAGTCAATTGCGAACCTGCCGGATACCTATGGGTCATAAATCTTTACCTTACCAGTGCTACCCGCCACACGGGGAGGTGTCCATGATGACTCACCGCCCACCCCCCCCAGACCGTCAGCTCGGTCACCAGGCCTGCTTGCATATCCTCAAGAAAGAGGTTCATACTTCTGGACGACAAGTAGACCCCATCTCCTGCATAGAGATCGTACTCCTGCAAGCCTATCCTAGGATGCCGAATGGCTGTCCCCAAGCCCTTGTCTGCAAGGAACTGGGCAACAGCCCTGTTCACCGACCGGCGAGCGCGGTCAAGAGCATGGAGGTCAATGCCTCCCCTGTAAGTCTGTCACGGCACAATGTCCAACCATAGCAGCCGCATGGACGGCCATACATAATGTAGATAGGCTAGGTCACTGCAAATCGTGAATTTTAAAGAGAGGCCAGTGACCTTTGCAAGATCATTGCCACCGAGGTGCAGGACAAGGACATCAGGCGGTCCAGCATCCCTGATGGAAAACAGGAATGGCAACATTTCCCGCCATCTCATGCCACGCTTACCGTACCATCGCATACGTGCGGCTGCACGTAGCCCGAGATGGGGTCCCCACTCTGTCGCCGCAGCATACTGTGCTGCCCAGTGAACGTAACTGTGGCCCATACTGCCACAAGAAGAAAAAGGAACAATAACATAACTGGAACTCATATAATGGATCCCCATCTGCCCATCCGGCGTATATCAGCCTCAGAGTACCCAAACGCAGCCGCAGTGGACGCGGCACCTATCCTAAATGAATGGGTGCTGTAACGAGCCCCAGGGAGGCCAACACTATGAAGTGCCATACCGGTTTAGTGTATGGGACCAAAGACACCAGGACAGCCGAAGAGCTGGCTTAACACAACTTTATTACATGCTGGTCAGAGGGAACATGTGGTAATGGCGGACGAGCAGCTCAATATATACGGTGGCTATACATTTGAATGTGGCTCCGTGACAGTCTATTGGTTACTGTCCGCGTGACGTCATTGTAGGTCACGCCCTTCTTGTCCAGGTGAAGGTAGTGGCGGGAATCTTCCCGCGCTGTTGTTCTTAGGTGAGTTTGGACCAATGAGCTTGGACACTCGCTATTGCCATCTGGTGGTCACTAGCTCACGTCCTATTAGGGTTACAGTGATGCAGCTGAGGGTTATCATGTTACAAGTAGAAGGATACATTGGTTACACATGAATAGGTACATTGTATAAAGGTACAGTGTTTGAGAACACAACATCCCTCCCCCCTAGGATGAGACGAAGTCTCTCAGCCAAGATGGCTTATTGCAATTGCGTTTGGGCCGCGATGTGGGCTGGCCCGCCCTGGGGGCGCTACCGCTTCCTTGTTCCCTGGTCCCTTGTCCTGTAATGGGAGAGGGAGATTCGTTAGTGGCTTGCTGCGGTTTTGCAGCTTTAGGGGAAGGGACAAACTGCATTGTGGGCAGACCGGGGGCACTAGGGGCTAACGTAAAACCCCTCTTCTCGCTTGGATGGGTGGGGGACCACTTCGAAAACCCCCCCGGTTCTGAAACTCAAAATCAAACTCTGCTGGGTGATCCCGCGGGGTATCTATGAGGACAAATTCCTTCTCCTCCCCCCTCGGTGGGGACCCATGACCCCCCTCTCCTCCCCCTTGGGCTAAACGGGTGGGGGAGAACCCTAACGCTGAATCCCTGTCTGTGCTTTCTGAGCCCTGCCTCTCTGGGACCCGGCTCCGGAGCTGGTCCGCATGTCGCCGCCACAGTAGACCCGTGCTGGTCTCCACGCGGTATGATACGGGACCGGTCTGCTCCACGACAACCCCCGGCACCCAGGCTGGCCCTGCGCTGGCGTAGTTCCTGCAATGCACGGGGCACCTACGCTGAAACTCTTTGTGGCCTCTAGCCCGATGTTCCTCCCCTTGTCTTCTACTCTCGTGGGGTCTAGCCTAGTGAGGATGGTGGTCAGTTTCCTGCGCAATAAGAGCTCCGCGGGGGAGTATCCTGACGCCAACGGGGTCACCCTGTACCCTAGCAGAAACTGACACACTGGCAGGTTGAGGTCCCCGGGGCCCATGCGCCGCAGCGCGTCCTTCGTGGTGCGGACGAGGCGCTCCACTTGGCCATTGGTGGCCGGATGGAAAGGGGCGGAGGTGATGTGCTGGATGGCGTTAATCTCTGTGAATGCCCTGAACTCAGCGGACGTGAAGCAACTAGCGTTATCGCTAATTAGAGTGTCGGGTATGCCGAACGTGGAAAAAATTCTCCGCAAATGCTTTATTGTCGTGGCCGAGGAGGTGCTCGTGACTGGGATGACCTCCAACCACTTGGAGAAAGCGTCCACAACCAGGAGAAACAGAGTTCCTCGGAACGGGCCCGCGAAATCTATGTGTATCCGGGACCACGGCCCTTTAGCCGCGTCCCACTCCCTGTGGGGAAGACGGGCCTCTTCCGGTCTGGAGCATTGGCAATTTTCACAAGTGCCGACCATGTGCTCGATGTCGGCGTCTAACTGGGGCCACCAAAAGTAACTACGGGCCAGCGCTTTGGAGCGCACGATTCTGGGCTGGCTGACGTGCAGCAGTTTAAGCACCCGCGGCCGAAGGGATGTGGGGATCACCACCCGCTGCCCCCACAAGAGACACCCCCTCTCTAGGGACAGCTCCAATTTTTTCCTGAAAAACGGAGTGAATTCCTCCGCTGGGGAAGACGCTGGCCACCCTTTCTGTACCCAGGAGCTAACCGCCGCCAACGTCTTGTCTCTGCTTGTTGCTTTAGCGATATCGGCGGGTACTATGGGGGATGAATCTAAGACTTCAATCATGAGCACCTGGCGGTCCGGCTCCTCCTCGCCCACGTGGCTGTGTGTCTGGGGGAGGGGGGACCTCGACAGGGCGTCCGCATGGCTGATCTCTCTCCCGGGCCGGTACACCAACGCGTGCTTGTAGGCGTTGAGAAAAATGGCCCACCTGAGCATCCTTGGGGACAGGATCTGTGGCGTGGGCTTTTCTGTGGTGAAAATGCCTAGTAGGGGCTTGTGGTCGGTCACGATGGTGAAGGGGCAGCCATATAGAAAATCGTGAAATTTTTTGGTCCCTGCAATTATCGCCAGCGCTTCCCTGTCTGTCTGGGCGTAATTTCTCTCTGCTTGGGACAGGGACCTGGAGTAAAACGCTATTGGGGCCTCCCTCCCGTTTTCCGACACGTGGCATAACACTGCCCCCACCCCCACCGGGGATGCATCACAGCTCAGTACCACCGGCCGTTTGGGGTTGAAATGGGTCAGAATGGCGTCTGACGCCAGGAGTTGTTTCATTTCCGTGAATGCTCTCTCCTGTTCATCGCCCCACTTCCATGCCGCATCTTTCTTGAGCAACTTGTGAAGCGGCTCAGCCACCGCAGCCTTCCGAGGAAGGAAGGAGTGGTAGAAATTTAAGAGCCCTAGGAACGACTGCAACTCAGGCTTGGAGGTGGGGCGAGGGGCTTTCTTGATGGCGGCCACCTTGGATTTGGACGGTTTGATCCCCTCGGGTGTTACTCGGAACCCTAAGAACTCAACCTCCTTCGCGAAGAAGACGCATTTGTCTTTTCACAACCCTCAACCCCACCTGTTCGAATGCCTCCAGGACCTTGTTTAGCCTTTCAGCCAACTCAACCTCACTCCCCCCGTTATCAAAACATCATCAAAATATGGCAAAACTCCGTCCAGCCCTTTGAGGAGGTGTTCCACGAGCGACTGGAAAATTCCAGGCGCCGAGTTCACACCGAATTGGAGGCGCGTCACCTGGAACGCCCCCTTATGCGTGACTATGGTCTGTGCAGCAGCTGCGGCAGGGGTTACCATGAGTTGCTGATAAGCCTGTGCCAGGTCGAGCTTCGCGAAACACTTTCCCCCATGTAACCTGGCTAGCAAATGGCTGACCACCGGCACCGCATACGCATTAGGGCGGATTGCCTTATTAATGGTGCACTTATAATTGGCGAACCTCCCCATTTGCCTTCAATGCCGTGACAATTGAAGTTTCCCACTCCGCAGAATCAACAGGAACAAGAATCCCCTGGCCCACTAATTTGTCCAGTTCTGCCTCTATTTTGTCCTTTAGTGCAAAAGGCACTCTGCGCAGTTTGAGTCTTATTGGGCGGACCTCCGGGTCCAGGTCGAAAGTTACTGGGGGTCCATTGAATTTCCCAAGTCCCTTTTTGAAGACTTCAGGGTGCGCGTCGCACACCCTCTGTATTGGATCAGTCCCAACGGCGTGCACCCCCCCAATGAACAGACCCAGGGGCTGGAACCATTGAGTCCTGAGGAGGCTGCAATTACCCCCCTTGAGAACGACTAGGGGGAGTTCCGCGGCGTGCCGCTTATACTGGACCTGGAATTTCCCAACCCCCAACACCGGGATACTGTTCCCTTGCACGTCCCGAAGCGTGGACCTCAACGCTTTGAGCTTGGGCCATACGCGGGGGGCAATTCTCAAAAACTCCCTCTGGGAAATGAGGGAATATGAGGAGCCAGAGTCAATCTCCATCCTAACAGGGGCCCCTTGCACCAGTACCTCAACAAAGTAGCGGGGGTGTCCCAAGGACACGCTGAAAACTGGAGCGTCGTCGTCGCTGTCGTCGGAGATGCGGCCCATGCCGTCCTGCTTCCTCGTGGGCCAGGCGCCATCCTTGATTCTCGTCGAGCGGTCTGGCCTCGCCGCGCGGTCGGGCGAGCTCCCCCGGTCCTTGCGCCGTTGTCTGCATACTTTGGTGATGTGCCCGCGTCGTCCACAGTTGTGGCACTCGGCTTTTCTGAAAGGACACCTGGCACGGTCGTGGGCCGCTCCGCAGCCGTCGCAGCGCCGGCCCTCCTTCCGGACCCTCCGGACGTCCTCGCTGTTTTCGGCGGACGATTTCGAAATTCGCCGGGCTGCGTGCACCGAACTCTCTGTTTTGTCGGCCTTCGGACGCCAGTCCTGGAGCTCCTGTACCCCGGCCTTCGTGGCTTCCGCGGCCTGTGCCGCTTTCAGGACCTCCTGCAATGTGGGGGGCGGCTCCTGATTCATCAGCGTGCACTGGATTTCGGCATCCTTCAGGCCGCATAGCACGCAGTCCCTGAGGGTGACTTCCAAGTTCTCCCATTTGCATGGGCCGGCAGCCAGACGCAGGGCCGCTACGAAGGCGGCAACCGACTCACCAGGCGCTTGGACTCGCCTCCAAAACGCGCTCTGAGCGGGAAACATCGCTACCGAGGGCCGGAAATGGTCTCGCAACACCTGCAGGAGCTCTTTCGCTTTGAATTCAGCCGCCTTTTTGGGTGCGATGAGGTCAATCAATACCCTCTTGGCGTCGTGCCCGAGCATTCTGGTGAGGATGGCTCTCTTCTTTGCCTCGTCCGTCACCTCGAACTCCACCAGCGCGCCTTGGAAGTCCATTTCGAAGAGTTCCCAATCTTGTGGTTTCTTGATGTCGAAACCGGCGTATGTCTTGGTCCCGTGGGCAGCCATGATCCCACCTTCGTCGCCAGTTTAGTGTATGGGACCAAAGACACCAGGACAGCCGAAGAGCTGGCTTAACACAACTTTATTACATGCTGGTCAGAGGGAACATGTGGTAATGGCGGACGAGCAGCTCAATATATACGGTGGCTATACATTTGAATGTGGCTCCATGACAGTCTATTGGTTACTGTCCGCGTGACGTCATTGTAGGTCACGTCCTTCTTGTCCAGGTGAAGGTAGTGGCGGGAATCTTCCCGCGCTGTTGTTCTTAGGTGAGTTTGGACCAATGAGCTTGGACGCTCGCTATTGCCATCTGGTGGTCACTAGCTCGCGTCCTATTAGGGTTACAGTGATGCAGCTGAGGGTTATCATGTTACAAGTAGAAGGATACATTGGTTACACATGAATAGGTACATTGTATAAAGGTACAGTGTTTGAGAACACAACAACCGGTCACCTTCCAAAACTGGAATTTAGTAAAGGGAGACACATCCTGGTGGCAGAAAAACGGGCCAGGGTGCGTACCATGCACTGCCAAAAACGCATGTAGGGCACCAACCAGACAGATTTCTTCAATGGAACATCGTAGCAGTCTGACTCCACTGCCTACGCCGTGCTGATCAACCTTTGAGGACCGTATCCTCAACTGAGCCCACTCGTGTGTAACATAGACATCGTTGAGTTCCAGTGCCCTACGATACGCATCCGCCTTAGACAATGGTACCAACTCACTGATGCGGAGCACTCCAAAGAAGGCTACGGTGGTAGCTGCATGAAAAAGAGCCACCTCATATCTATCATAACATAAGTTATGCCAGCCTCGTGCAAGGTGGGTAAGAACATCTGGTGAAATTGGGTGACGTGTGTCTGGGCGGCGGCCACGTTCATGTGTCCACCCTTCCAAAACATGACGTATGCAGAAGTCACTCACGCAGTTAGCAAAGCCCCATGCCTTGGCCATAAACGCCAGTGCCGAAAGCCTAGAGGCTATCATACGGGGAGCCAACCCCTGACCGTGAAGATAAACCATGTATTGTAAAATCTGGTCTGCTGGAATTGGCCACGCTTCAGGTAACTGTAGTCGCCCACAAAAGGCTCTAAATTGTATGAAAGCATGTTGGTACGCCTTACGCGTGCGAGGTGCCAAGGACATGGCGATTGCCCGGTTCACCTCTCCTCGCCAAATGTCCAAATCTCGGCCGGGAGTGGAGAGGGAAATTCCTCTGCTTCTGGAGCCAAGGCACGGAACCGGGAGATCTGCAGGCGGGATAAAGCATCGGCAATATCATTATGAATGCCTGGCACATGTCTGGCCCTGAACAGCACATTGAGGCATAGGGCTCTCAAAAAAAATTGATGAACCAATGTCATGACCCTAGGGGATTTGGACGTCTGGGCATTAACAATGTGCACCACTGCTGCATTGTCACACCAAAAATGGACCACTGAATTGGCCCACTTATCGCCCCATAGCATTAGTGCCCCCAAAATGGGGAAAAATTCCAGGAAAGTAAGATCGCGTAGGCGATCCATGCCCTGCCATGCGTGAGGCCATCGGCCATATGCCCACTGCCCCTCAAAATAAATCCCATAACCCAGAGAGCCGGAGGCATCCGACTGGACTTGAAATTTAGGGCAGACCATAAGGTCTGATCTCCAAAAAGAGACCCCATTCAAATCCTGGAGGAATGTAAGCCAAACCGAAAGGTCTGCCCGTATACCCCTGGTCAGCCGGACCCTGTGGTGGCATTTTAATAGGCCAGCCATGGTGTCACACAGACGCCTGGCAAAAGCTCTGCCCGGGGTCACCACCCTGCAGGCAAAATTGAGGTGGCTGTGAAGGACCTGTAGCTCACAAAGAGACACTTTACGCTTGGCAATCAGTGCCAGAATCGCCGCGGAGATCCGAGTCACCTTATCCATGGGTAACCTGGATGCCTGTGCGACAGTGTCAATTTCAATACCTAAAAAGGTGAGCATGGTGGCTGGGCCCTCTGTCTTTTCAGGCGCTAAGGAGACACCCAGTTACCGCATAAGCGCCTGAAATGTATTAAGGAGACGCGTACACGTGTCCGAGCCCTGTTCACCCCCAAACAAAAAGTCATCGAGGTAGTGGGCTACAGACCGGGACCCTGATCTGCGAACAAAGGCCCATTGAGGGAAAGTGCTAAAGCATTCGAATGCCAAACATGAAATAGAACAGCCAAAAGGCATGGCCTTATCTACGTAGAACTTTCCTCGGAAACGAAAACCCAACAGCTCAAAGTCCTCGGGGTGCACTGGCAGTAATCGGAATGCCGATTTAATATCGCACTTAGCCAGGAGCGCCCCGGGACCACAGGAGTGTACCATCTGTAGGGCCTGATCAAATGACGTATACCTGACCGAGCAAAGGTCATCAGGAATCGCATCATTGACCGAGGAACCCAGAGGGTGAGATAGATGGTGAATTAAATGAAATTCACCTGGGGTCGTTTTCGGGACTAGCCCCAGTGGAGAGACCTTCAAGTTAGGGAATGGTGGTTCAGTAAAGGGCCCAGCAACTCTCATAGCATTCACTTCCTTAGCTATGCTTTGTGCAGCGACCTCCTCCTTACCCTTCAGAGAAAGTAAGTTCGGGGCATCCTGCAGTCCCTGAACACCCCTAAATGGTATACGAAAACCAAACAGGAAACCTTCTAACAGGTACCTCGCATCATCCCGTCTAGGATAAGCGGAAAGCCATCGATCGAGCATAGGGATATTAATTGGGGAGGGGGCCTTTTGTGTGGCCAGCACCGTCAGAGGGAGCTCTGACCACCCCCTGACCACCCCTCCCTCTGCCTCGTGACCCACCAGCCCACGGGCATGCGGAGGCGGCGGGAGGGCCAGAGCAAGAGGGACACTCGTGTCGGAAACAACACTGACACTTGTTGCACACGCCGCTAGCTGAGAAGCTCCAACACAGCAGGCGGGCTGGAACCCCCTGCCCCGCTGGCTGGCGGGGAACTTGCGTCGCAGCAGCCCGCTGCACGGCATGGCCGCAATGGTATCTATCACCAGGCACCGGCCGCGTGGGAGTCATATACAAGAGCCACAATTGCTGGCAGGGCTCATCCCACCTCATCTCAGGATGTAGGGCCACTCTCATCCTGAATTCTTCATCGTAAGCCAACCACAATGGGCCAGGAAAACCAACCATCACCCTATAAATATTGTCGAGGTATTGCACCATCGGAATGGCCAAATCAGGCTGGGCCCTCAGGTATACCGCCATATATATGAGGTATGCCGGCAACCAGTTGGCCCAGGTGTGCGGTGGCTTACGACGACGGGACAACTCCTTGTCCCTGTCATCCTGTCCATCCCTCTCTTCCTTGGTGGGCTCACGATTCAAGAGGGAGAAAATATCGACATACTCCCCTCGCCAAATCTTTTCCCTCGTGGCCTGTGATAGATGATCACCCAGGGGCAAGGAATAATCAGCCGTCGGCAGAGGCATCATCGGCACGTTCTGGATGGAGGGTATGCGCAGCGGGCCCTGAATAGCCCCTGCAACACCTGGCATACCCACAAGGGCGGACACCCCTGCCCTAACCGGAGGGCCATTTGGCAACCACGAGTTAACAGGGCAGTGCGGATACAACTGCCCACCCACAGTAACCTGCCTCAGCCATGGCCACTGCACCCCCCCCCAGTGTGACTGGACAGTGTCGCTGGTGCACTCAATTGAACCGGATACTCACTAGTCGCACCCCCATGAGCTGCCCCCACTGGGGGTTCCGGCCCACGACGGGCGTTGGAACTCGTGACAGGCCGCGAGCTCTGGGGCCACACCTGACCGGTCCCCACCGGCAAATCTGATCGTGTGGGGAGCTGCGAGGCACCAGCTTGGGCTGGCCTGATGGCCTCGAGCAGCTCGACCCTGTTGACGGCCCGCTGGAGAGGCACGGCCGACGTGTTGGCCAGGATCAACGAAAGGGCCGTAATTGAAGCGGTGGCTAAGCCCCCATCGGAAGGCGGTGGGGCAATGCCCATTGATGCCTCTAGCACTGAAATGCATGCGAGAAGCGCATCAACGGTGTCCGAGCCCCCTGTATAAGGTGAGCCGGACGGGCCGGATGGCCCACTGGGCAGTTGCTGACGGGGAAACCCGAATGGGGATCCCGGGCCAGAATAGGGCCATGTCCAAAGTTCCAGCCCGTGGGGGGCCGGAGGAATGGTTTGGTGGAAACCCACACCAGGCCCACATGGGCCACCCTTTCCCGGGCCATGAAAAGTCCCTCCAGTGGCAGGGATCCCCGAGCGGCCAGCCTGTGCCAGCCCCGCCTGGAAGCTTGTGCCAGGCTGACAGGCGGAAGCCTGGTCAGCGACATTGGTGGCAGTGGGCAAAGCATCCCGCTGCCCTGCTGCGGGGGTGCCGCCCGAGCCCTCTGACCCGACCGCTGCCCCCCGGAGGAAGAGGGGGTAGGCAAAGCCCTCCCCCGCAGGCGCGGCTTGGCAGCCGGAGCCTTGCACTTTGGAGCCATGTCACCCAAGCCAAAGATAAGCTGCCCCCAAATCGATCCCTGGCCAGGGATCTGAATCATGATCCTGTGCCCTGAGTACCGCAGTAGCAAAGAGCAAAGGAACTCCGATTGGAAAGCTAAAGGGAAGCGAAGCGCAGAGAAAAATGCGGCGGAGCAAACTTCTCCGCTCCGTCGCATTCTAAAATGGCAGCTCGGCTGCCTCGTGGCCACCCCTTTTATAGAGGAGTGGCCATGCTCCCTAACTACCCGGATGTCTGAGTCCGGGTGGGGGAGCTCCACAAAGAGCATGGCGGCCATTTTGGCGCCACGCTTTCATTCTGTATTTTTGTCTTCATGCCATTTGTTGGCAAAACTTTGCCCATGTTGGGAACCAGTGATGTAGACCATCTTGAATGTTGTCATTGGTGTTATTATTTAGGCTCACTGTTGCATCTATTTAACAAGTGGCAGATTTATTTCCATCTTTAGGTTGAATTGAATTGAAATTTTCATTTATATACCACTTACTCACCCAATGAGCAACTCAAAGCAGTTCACAAAACAAGCAATACAGCATATAAGTGCAACATAATCAATACAAAAAACAAACACAGGTGATGCAAAATAGCACCAAGCATAGTTATACAATAATAATTATAACAATTGCAGCAGTTAAACATATCAGATATCATAAAAAAGAATTACATCAAACGAATAGGCAATACAACATCATCAATCCTCATAAACACTATAACAGTAAAGCGTCCCGGTTTTTGCATCCCCGATTGTGTGGGGGCAGAGGCCCGGGGGTGTGGTGGCTCACCCACAGCCGGGGCTAGAGCCGGCAAAGTTCCTCGCCGCCGCAACATCCCTCCTGGCTTTTGAGGCCCCGTTGGTGTGGGGGCGGAGGCCCGGGGGTGTGGTGGTTCATCCGCAGCTGGGGCTAGAGCCGGCAAAGTTCCTCGCCGCCGCACCATCCCTCCCAGCTTTTGAGGCCCCGATGGCATGGGGGCGGAGGCCCGAGGGTGTGGTGGCTCACCCACAGCCGGGGCTAGAGCCGGCAAAGTTCCTCGCCGCCGCAACATCCCTCCCAGCTTTTGAGGCCCCATTGGTGTGGGGGCAGAGGCCCGGGGGTGTGGTGGTTCATCCGCAGCTGGGGCTAGAGCCGGCAAAGTTCCTCGCCGCCGCAATATCCCTCCCAGCTTTTGAGGCCCCAATGGCGTGGCGGCGGAGGCCCGGGGGTGTGGTGGCTCACCCGCAGCTGGGGCTAGAGCCGGCAAAGTTCCTCGCTGCCACAACATCCCTCCTGGCTTTTGAGGCCCCATTGGCACGGGGTCAGAGGCCCAGGGGTGTGGTGGTTCATCCGCAGCTGGGGCTAGAGCCGGCAAAGTTCCTCGCCGCCGCACCATCCCTCCCAGCTTTTGAGGCCCCGATGGGCGTGGGGGCGGAGGCCCGGGGGTGTGGTAGCTCACCTGCAGCTGGGGCTAGAGCCGGCAAAGTTCCTCACCGCTGCACCATCCCTCCTGGCTTTTGAGGCCCCGATGGCATGGGGGCGGAGGCCCAAGGGTGTGGTGGCTCACCCACAGCCGGGGCTAGAGCCGGCAAAGTTCCTCGCCGCCGCAACATCCCTCCTGGCTTTTGAGGCCCCGTTGGCGTGGGGGTGGAGGCCCGGGGGTGTGGTGGTTCATCCGCAGCTGGGGCTAGAGCCGGCAAAGTTCCTCGCCGCCGCAACATCCCTCCCGGCTTTTGAGGCCCCGATGGCATGGGGGCGGAGGGCTGAGGGTGTGGTGGCTTACCCACAGCCGTGGCTAGAGCCAGCAAAGTTCCTCCTGTGCGATTTCTCATATATGAGTTTAAAAACAAAAAGTGTTTTCTGATATAAATAACCTGGTGGGCTGGCAAGCTGAATTTTCAGATCAAGATTCATATCATAGAATGAATCAGGCCCCACATTCAAATTCATTTGGAAAGTTAGATCCAGATTGAGATCCAGTTCAAAACTGTCAAATTGCCCTTCAAATGGAACACTGTGAACAATCCAAATATGTCCATTATCTACAAAAACTAATCTAAATAGTTATACATTTGTATTAATTGTCACATTTATTGGATAATGGAGGTAGAAGATAAAATATAACATATTTCTTTGCTTAACTAGAAAGTATTTGCTTCAAAATTCTCTGGGAAATTCAGGACAAATTTTTCATTTGATATAGTAAAATATGTGCTGCTTCCTTTTCAGCTTAACTCACTCCTAAATCCATGTGGATGTACAGCACTATCTAGTTACCTGCTTAACACACTGTTTATATTTACTGAATTGAAATGTTACAAAATGGCAAATGTATGAACTCATTACTGCTGTCGTGCAGAATACTGACATAAAGCACTATTCCTGGAAAATGCAATAATACAGAAGACATCACCCTAAAACCACTTCATACCTGTCAAGTTTTGGACATGAAAATAAGGGAAATTTTCAGCCATGCCCCACTCCCCACCAGGCCATGCCCCCAAACACCAGGCCACACCCCCTCCTCCCCAAAATCCAGGCACATCCAAGAGCCTAGAAGAGGAGGAGCCACCAGAGCCAGGGAGGAGTGTTGGTCTCCCCATCGGGTGGAGGAAGAACCACCCCTAGGCACTCCCCCACTCTCCTTAGCACCACTGCTGTCCCTCACGGGGAATAAGGCAACAAGGCAGCCCCTACAGGCCAGCCTTACTGTAATAATTATATTTTAAATCTCTTTCCACATTCTCTGCTGTGACAGCATTTCATATTATGGTGATTTTTCATGGAACTGTTTTTTTACACTTTAATCTCTTAATTGTCTACTGTCTTAGCCTTGTGTACCTCAATTTCATTTTAAAAAACTCTGTGTTTAAGTCAGGACCATCAAAATATCCTCTTTATGTTGTATGCAAATATACTTGAAGCCGATTGGCTCATTGTCTCTTCCCTTTAACACCCTGTTTCCCAGGAGAGAGAAGAGACAATGAGCCAATCAGCTTCAAATATATTTGCATACAACATAAAAAGTATATTTCCATGGTCCTGCCTTAAACATTTTTGGACATTATCCATTGCATTGCCAATTTGATTCGGATAAATTCCAAAATCGGATAAAGTCCAAACTTGTGGAATGGATTTGGACTTTATCCGAGGTTCTACTGTATAGTGCTTTGCATTGCTGTTTTTTAAAAAAGTATGTTAACTACTTATAAACAAGTCAAAGATGTGTAGTTTACATTTGACAAATGAAGCTAGAATGCACTAATATTCTTAGGAGGTACTTGAATACAGATATAAAATGCTTTTTACATAGTAATGAAATACTTGGCTAAAACTCTGAATATGGCACTGTCATCAGAAGGAAAGCCATCTGGCTACCCAGATGGCCCTATGAAGAAATATTTGTATACTTAAGAATTATACTGCTAAAAATGAAAAGAGGGAAATGCTTTCACTAATATATTATCTTTGAGCAACTTAAAACAAAAATAAGAATGAAGCACAATCCTGGAATATTATTTGTATGTGTCATAGATCCTAAGAACTAGAGGGTGTATTTAAGATGGAGAAACAGTATACCCTTAACATCTCTCTTCTGAAAGAACCAAATAAAATCTGAAAGTTGTCTTCTGTTCAGAGCAGCTCCAAAATCTAAAGTAACTTCACAAAATGCCACAAATAAAACCTGTGAAGCAACCAAGTCAAATAAAGTCTCCACTAAAAATCAGATGAAATGGTTAATTTGTAATTTTTCCACATATAGAACATAATATTCCAGTGGTCATGTTCATATTAGAGCCTTCTCATCAGCAAAAGTGTCTCCTCTTTAGACAGATAAGTGAATTTACACATGATGGTAAATGACAGACTCTTTTCCCTCCTGGAACTACAATTTTCACTTTCAAGACCCATCCCAATCCTAGGAATATCAGAATGAAAGAAGGTCAATTAACTATCATGTAACTATCATTCAACAGTATGAAATGGAATATCCCAACTGTAAATCCACCATCTACCTGTACTTCTTTTTCATTGCAGCAGTGAATACTGTCCAGGTCCTGGAAAATGTGTGGAGGTGATTGGGGTTTGGATGAGGGAGAATAAGTTGAAGTTAAATCTTGACAAGATAGAGTTCATTCTCATGAGGGCAAATCTCAACCAATTAGTGGGAGCCTCCCTAACTTGGATAATGTCATCCTCCCATTTATTGAGAAAATATACAATTTGGCTATCCTCCTTGACCTAGCTTTTTATGAAAGAGTTGCAAATTTCTTCTGTGGTCAAGGCTGCTTTCTTTCAACTGCAGTAGATGGCCCAATTTCACTAATGTCTGAAAGGGAAATCCCTGACCACTTTAGTCCACATGTTGGTAATCTCTATGATCAATCACTGTAACTCTCTCTACATGGGGCTACCCTTCAGAAGAGGTCCAACGGGTCCAAAATGTTGCCACCAGACTTATCACAGGAAATTGTAAATAGGGTCATGTAGTAAAGTTAAAGGTAAAGGTCACCCTTGCTTGAAAGCCAATTATGTCTGACTGTAGTTCAGTGCTCATCTCCATTTATAGCCAAAGAGTCAGTGCTGTTTGCACCTGCAGATGTTTCTGTGGAGACATGGCAGGCATGACTAGACACCGGAGTGCTCAGAGTGCTGTTTACCTTCCCACCAAAGTGGTACCTATTTATCTACTTGCATTTTCTCACTTTCAAACTGCTAATTTGACAGGACCTGGGATAGAGACAGGAGATCACTGTATCGTGCAGCACTCAGGTCTCGAACTGCTGACCTGTCAACTTTTCAGTCATCAAGTTCAGCATCTTAACCATTAAGCAACCACAGTCCTTTGGTCATGTACTACTGATTTTCAAATCACTGCACAGTTTAGAATCTTGTTACCTGACAGAGTGACTGTCCCTCAGAAATATCTTCTATGCTGTAAGATCTTCAATGACAATGATTTTGAGGATAGCCATCCCAAGAGGTGCCTTCTTGGTGGTAGGTTGGAATTATCTCTGAGCTGAAATCCATCTGATTACATCATGTCAGAGATTTAGAAAATTGCAAAAAATATTTTTGTATAAAGAGGCCTTTGCTTAAATTCTCTGTCAGCAAGTTGGACTTTTAATTTATGATGTTATAAGTTTCTATCATTAGCTCACTATCTGCATGTTGCTATTGGTCACCATTTGAGTTCACAAGGATTATATAATTATTTATTCTAATTTTGCAAAGTATATTTTACTAGTGTATTATTATTTACACTTCAGTGTATCACTATCCATCACCACAAGTAGTACGTTGACATTAAATTAAACCGAAGAATAAAAATAGCAAACAATCCTTTTCTCCCAATCCATGCCAAAATAACTACCTCATAAGCCCAACAATTAAAATCTAGACACCCTGCTTGGCTCACTGCAATCAACCTACAGAATAACCATTTCAATATCTCTGATGCATGAATGAAACTATGGCAACACCTATCTCTGATTCCCAATCATCACATAATCAAGAATCCCTGCAAATGGCCTGCTGGATTTCCATTTCCAAGATGGCAGTGGAGGATGCTGAACAGAGTGAGGACCAGCTGTGGCAGTTGCAGAGCCACTCTGTTCACATGGGGATGGAAGTCTTCTCTCCAATGTGATTGTGATAAGATAAGATAAGATAAATCTTTATTGTCCTGCACAGAACAACGAGATTGGGGGGGAAAACACTTAACAACCCAACAAAACCTAAACAAAATACAAGTATACAAAATTATCAACATACTCCCACCCCACATATACACATTTAACCCCTAAAAAGCTCTAAAACTCTAAAAGCTCTAAAACTCTAAAAACTCTAAAACTCTAAAAACCATATAAAGAAGCTCCCTCATAGACTGCATTGCGCTGCATTCAAAGCCAGAACCACTTTTGGGTAGAAACTATTTCTCAAGCTGCTGGTCCTGGTCTTTATGACCCTATACCTTCTTCTAGAAGGCAGAAGCTGAAAGAGATCATTTCCGAGGTGCGTACTATCTTGCACAATCTCGACAGCTTTCTTATAACACCTGGTGGCATAGATTTGATCTAGAATGGGAAAAGTACACCCAATTATCCCCTCCATGGTCTTTATGACCCTGAACAGCATTGTTATTTCCCTAGCTGTACAACTCCCAAACCATACACACAGACCATAGGTTAACACACTCTCTATGGTACAGTGGTAGAATGCCAACAGCAGGTCCTTTGAAAGGTTGTTCTTCCTGAAGATTCTCAAGAAGTATAACCTCTGCTGTGCTCTCTTGATCAGATCTTTGGTGTTTGCTCCCCATGTTAGATCATCCCTCAGCTCCATTCCCAGAAATCGAAACACCAAGACCTGTTCCACACAATTCCCTTCAATAATAAGTGGCTGGAAGAAGACCAATACATGGACCACATTATATTTAGGTGTCCTTTATGTGCATTTGGAGGCACATTGGAGGACTTGCATAGTGCCACAGATGAAGCCCTTAAATGGCTTTCAAACCTAGATGTGGAACTCTAGCTAGGAACTAGAGATGGACAATTTGTGCTTACTGTATATATCAGCATTAATGTAGACAACTGAAGTTCACCATACAATAAATAAATAAATAAATAAATAAATAAATAAAATTTATGCAGTATATCAATCAATCAATCTGTTCTTTGATTTGATTTATTCGATTTTAGTAGAAACAGGATGATTATTGTACTTAATGAGATTACTTCCCAAGTTTTGTAAGTATTTCTTCAAGCATTGTAATTGTGCAGTTTCTTTAAATTTTGGAGCTGCTGAAATAGAACCCAGAAGAGAGGGGTTAGGTATTTCCCTTTATATTTGCCAAGGAAGAGACAAATTATTTCTTCTCCCCTCTGCTGCTGACCAAGGGTTAATAATGTAACGCGCTGGAGGTTGCAAGCTGTATTTTAAAAGATTTGTCCTCATCTAAAGGTCTGATTGGATCCATCATCACTTAACAAGCTTCAGAGATGCTCATAAGCAAAGAGACCACCAATATAGAAGAAGCAGAATAAAGCTGATTGTAAAGGAGGCAATCAAAGAATCAGGCAAAGAAAGCTTTGTGCATCCCAATATACTGTGCTTTGCTTCTGAAATCTAGCTGGGAGTTGTTCCATTGGGTGACAAGTGTATGAGCAGCAATGTATTCCTCTTTTTATCAGAGAGTAAAAAAACCCATCAAGGTGATTGAAAGGTAGGAATTAACAAAAATAACCAACAAATCCCATTTAGCATGAAAATGGAGAAAACTACATGTTAAGAGAAATAAAAGATGAGGCTTGTGTCCAAGTTAGCACATTATAACAATGGTGAGATAAACTACTCTAAGGGGAATGGTTTGAATGTTTATGTGCTATCAAGGTACTTTTATGTGGTTTCTTGCTTCCATCATGCCTCCAGACAAAATTGTAACATGTCATGCATGAACTGTGCATAATTCCATTTTTTACAGTTAAATGCCATTTGTTGGAAGATTCCATGACTCTGCCAAAAATGTGCATCATTCTAATCACTTTTTCTTGTTAACTCAGAGACCCTTCATAAAGCAACACCTTAAACTGTAACTTACATGGGTGTGCTCATGTCTGGCATTGTAATGTCCCTTAGTCACCAAGAATCTTAAACAATAACAATAATAACAATAGCAATTATACTTCTATACTAGGGGCTGCAGTGGCTCAGTGGTTAAGAAGCTCACCTTGTTCACAGGAAGGCCGGGAAGTGGGCATGATGGATTAACTGCCCGTCTCTGTCCCACCTCCTGCCAACATAGCAGTTTAAAAGCAAGAAATTGCAAGTAGATAAATAGGGTCTACTTTGGTGGGAAAAGATATTGGGGACATGAAAGGAGCCTCATTCAGGCATCGTCTGAGCAGAGTCCCTCCAGCAAAAATCTTTTCAACCCAGAATAATTTTTGACATGAAATTAATATTATACTTCTATACTGACCCATAGTGCTTAGTGAACTCTCTGTGTGGTCCACAAGGTAATTAGTATTTTGTGCCCAATAGCTGAGTACTCCTTTTTTCAACCTCAGAAGGATGGAAGGCTGAGTCAAGCTTGATCCCTGTCATGATTGAACTCACAGCAGCAATTTTTGGCTACAGTACATCAGTTCTACCACTGCACCACCAGGGCACTTTAACAAGAGTATTTGAGGTATTTGTTATTTGCATATTCTTCAGCAAAATAACCTCATCTACATCTCTTAAATATTGCAGTGTAATAATTGACAGTATCATATATCACATATTAATATTAAATACTTGATCCTACAGGAAGTAGTTCACACTGTCTTCATAAAAGATACTTTATTCCAACATGCACAAACAAAGCAGGGTGATGGCGAGGTAGATTTCACCCAACCCCTGCCCCCATATATACATAAAAACCCATAGGTGGGGGCAGCAAGCAGCTGTTCATGGGATCCCCACCACCTGTCCCCCACTATGGTATAACAAGCTGCCATAAGGGAACAGTAACCCCTTACACATCTATGGACCTAATAAGGTAAGGGTCAAGATCCTGAAATACTACCAACCACTAATATATAACATTCCTCATCCCTATGTCTCGATGTTCCCCATGAAATAATCTTTCATATAGCCTGGTCTCCGGCATTCTCTCTGCCCCCACCCTGACCCCAAGTTTGGTTCCTGGGCCTGGGGTGAAGCTGGTTCCATTTGTATCAAACTCTCCAGTGGAAAAGAGGTACCCATTGATGGTAAAATGGTAGCCCCCTGGGAGTCTGCTTGCATGACTACCGGACTCTCCAAAACCTCTGGGTTAGGTGATATTGGTGGCCATGGGGTAGCCCCTTGATCCTTTCTTCATTCAGCCCCCGGACTCTCCAAGGTTTCAGGTGTCGTAAACTCATTAATACTACTTGGATTTTTAGACTCCCTCTCTAATACCACCTCCTCCCCCAAGGAGCCTTCCTTCCCCGGATCCTTCCTTGATCGAAGCTGATCTATATGCCTTTTCCAGAGTAATCCCTGCTCCATGGAAACCTCTTAAGAGACTGGGCCTTTGACCCCTTCCACTATTCCAGGGACCCATATTGGCCGTTCCTGTAATTTCTGGCATATACCCAATTTCCTGGGGAAAAACCTCTTGGAACAACTCTACTCTCAATCCCTGGCCCCATATCTATAGCTTGATCCGGATGGATCCTATCTAATAGAGTAGTCAATTTACACCCCATCAACAATTCTGCTGGGCTCCGGCCCATGGCCGAGCATGGTGTAGCATTCTGTGCTATCAAAATCTTTGCCAACTTATAATACCAATCCCCTTCTCCAAATTTTTTAAGCATCTCCTTGGTAGTACGTACCATTCTTTCAGCCTGGCCATTTGTGGCCGGATGGAAAGGGGCTGAATGAATATGGTGAATCCTGTATTGTACCAAGAATCCTTGAAATTCCTTTGAGGTAAAGGCTGTCCCGTTATCCGAGACTACCATATCCAGAAGTCCAAAAGTGGCAAATAGCTTACGCAATGCCCTCATAGTGGTAGCCGCCGATGCAGTTTGAACTGGAACCACCTCCAGCCATTTAGAATGTGAATCTACCACCACCTAGAAAAACTGTCCTTTAATTGGCCCAGGTCATTCCTGGAACTTTAGGAGGACTTGGTCATGACTCTTGGCATGGAAGTCACCCCCATACCCACTCCTCAATTTCTCCATCAATCCCTGGCCACCATACATAACTCCTTGCCAGGGCCTTCATCCGTACTACCCCTGGATCGGCTTCATGCAAAGCTTCCAACACTGGCTTCCTTAATGGAGTGGGGGACCACGACCCTGTTTCCCCACAGCAGACACCCTTTATGGGCCAACAGCTCCTCTCTCTTTGATGTAAAACTATTAAATTCTGGCCCCACCTTTCCTGTACTTGGAGGGGGAGTTCTGGAAGCTCCTCCATATAAAGGATACTATAAGCTGGTGCCAGATCGGGCCCATTCTCAGGTAATGGTATCCTGCTAAGGGCATCTGCATGCCCCATAGCCTTCCCCAGTTGATATTTAAGGGAATATTGGTACCCCGCCAAAAAAAAGACCACCCTAAGACTCGGGGGGGGGGGACAACATCTGCGGTGTTTGACGGTCCGGGGCAAATATACTCAATAGGGGCTTATGGTCAGTCAAAATAGTAAATGTTCACCCATATACATAGTCGTGAAATTTCTTAACCCCTTTGACAATAGCAAGCCCCTCTTTGTCAATTTGTGCATAATTTCTTTTTGATGGAGATAGCGTTTGTAAAAAATATGCAATTGGGACTTCCCTCCCATCTGGAAGTTGATGTCCCAAAACTGCCCCAACTCCATAAGGGGAGGCATTGCAGGACAAAATTAGGGGTAATGATTCATCAAAATGGGCAAGTACTTTGTTTTACACTAACAGATCCTTGACTTCTTGAAATGCTAAATCCTGTTGAGAGCCCCAGTCCCACTTAGCCTTTTTCTTTAACAGTCTATGTAAAGGTTCTGCAATTGCAGCCTTATGTGGCAAAAACGTATGATAAAAATTTAAAAGTCCTAAAAACGCCTACAATTCTACTTTAGATGAAGGTGTAGGAGCTTCACAAATGGCCCTAATCTTTTCCTCAGTCAGATGTATCCCTGTAGCATCCACAGCAAACCCCAGAAAATTAATCCTCGATGCTCCCAACAAACATTTTTCTCATTTCACCTCTAAACCCGCCTTCTGAAAACAATGTAATGTACTTCTAAGGCAGCTAACAAATTCTTTGGGTGTTGGAGCTGCTATCAGTAGATCGTCAAAAAATGGGGTTACTCCTGGAATACCTTTAAGCAAATTATCCATCAAATTCTGAAAAATGCCAGGGGCTACGCATACCCCAAACTGGAGCCTTTTTACCCTAAATGCCGCCCTATGAGTTACAATAGTTTGGGCATCTGCTGTTGCATCATCTACGGGTAGTTGTTGGTAAGCTTGCGCTAGATCTAATTTACCAAAAACTTTTGCCCCAGCCAATGTAGCTAAGACATGACTAATTAGAGGAACTGGATAGGCATGATCCTGTAAGGCCTTATTCAATGTGCATCTATAGTCTCCACATATCCTTACTGACCCATCGGTTTTAAATGGGAGTTTCCCAAACTCCTTAGGGCACTGGCTCCAAAATTCCTTGAGCTATCAGCTGGTCTAATTCCTCAGGTTTAAGAGCAAAAGGGACTCTATGAGCCTTAATTTGAAGTGGTTGCACCCCTGGATCTAGTTGGAAAGAAACCGGTGGCCCTTTATACTGTCCCAGCATGCCCTCAAAAACCTCCACAAATTCTTTATAGATATCCGAGAAACACTGTATCGGACTCTCAACGGACATCTGATTTATACCCATGATCTCTATACCCAATGGTCTAAACCAATCCATCCCTAACAAAATTGTATAAGGCCCTTTGGTAACCCATAAGTCCAAGTTTTTTTTCTTGTCCTTAAACTAGACTACAAATGTTCCCACTCCCTTCATAGTTATCTTGTTCTTTTGAAAATCCCAAAGATCAAATGGGGGTTCCTGAATGGAGGGATTCTTATATAACCCCAAAGCCCACCAAGTCTTCTCAGAGATTATGAATATGGGAGACCCAGTGTCCACACACATTTCACAAGATCTCCCCCCAATATGTACTTGCACTCTTATGTCCCTGGGTTCCTTTGAATCAGTCCCTTGCACCTGTAGTAAGTTCTGGTTGTATCCACTTGCTTGAATTAGGGCAGTTTGATGCCATTTCACTTTTCCAGCTCTCCCTCCGGAAACACGGTTATGGCAAACTCACGCAATATGGCCCAATTTTCCACACTTGTGACAGGTGGCCTCTCGGAACCTGCAAACCCTTCATGCATGGTCCCCTCCAAAACTGCCACATACGATGAATTGACCATCCATTATTCGGGATTCGTGTCTCTTGCCTGGTGCCTGTTGGTTACTCCGTTGCATGCAGTTGACCTCTTCTTCTTTACAGTCCATCTCCTCTGCTGCACTCTTATGGCAAACCACCCCCCTTTCCCTCTGCCTTGGGCTAATTGGCCGCCGCACCTCTCTCACAGACTGGTCTGCTGTTTCCGAAGCCAAAGCTTCCTCTAATGCTCTTGCAAGCGTGAGTTCCTTAATTACAAACAGCCGCCTCTGCAGTGCTTCGTTCCTCAAACCACAGACCAAACGGTCCCTTAGCATGTAATCTAAATCATTAAACATACAGTCTCTTGCAATATTTTGAAGGGCCATGATAAAACAAGTTAGTGACTCACCTGGAGCTTGAAAACATGTGTAAAAAGCATGCCTGCAGGCAATTAGGAATGGCTGTGGCGCATAATGGTCTTGTAATTTCTGTTTCACCTCCTCAAACGATACAGCAGACAACTCCTGAGGTGCTAAGAGGGCTCTTGCCCCTTTGTAGGTCATTCTCCCGCAAACGCTAAAAAAAGTGGCTTTCAGGATATCCTCCTCCATCAGCTTGTTTGCCGTAGCATAAAACTGAAACCTTGAAATATAGGAATGCCAGTCCTCTTCAGCCGGATCAAATTTCTCAAACGTTGCCATTCTTGCCCTGGTCATCCTTGGCACCAGTGACCTCTAAACAACGGGACTATTCCCACTGGACGTGGCAGTTGAAACAGTTTCTAATTCCCCCAGGATCCCCTCCTTGTCGCCAGTATTAAATACTTGATCCTAGAGGAATTAGTTCACACTGGCTTCATAAAATATACTTTATTCCAACATGCACAAACGAAGCAGGGTGATGGCAAGGTAGAGTTCACCCAACCCCTGCCCCCATATATACATAAAAACCCATAGGTGGGGGTAGCACACAGCTGTTCTTGTGATCCGCACCACCTGTCCTCCTGTATAACAAGTAGCCTTAAGGCAACAGTAACCCCTTACACATTACACACCTATGGACCTAACAAGGTAAGGGTCAAGATCCTGAAATACTACCAACCACTAATACATAACATATACCGACCCATAGTGCTTAGTAAACTCTCTGTGTGGTCCACAAGGTAATTAGTATTTTGTGCCCAATAGCTGAGTACTCCTTTTATCAAGCTCAGAAGGATGGAAAAAGCTGAGTCAAGCTTGATCCCTGTCATGATTGAACTCACAACAGCAATTTTTGCCTACAGTACATCAGTTCTACCACTGTACCACCAGGGCACTTTAACAAGAGTATTTGAGGTATTTGTTATTTGCATATTCTTCATAAAAATAACCTCATCTACATCTCTTAAATATTGCAGTGTAATAGTTGACAGTATCACATATCAAAGTATTCAGTTAAATATGTTTGAAAGAAGCTGGATTTACACATGCTGTATAGTCCAGAAAACAACCTGTCTAACTATAGATTAATCTTTCATGCACTTTTACACAGGCAAGTGAAATCTACTCGCAGAACCATTTCCAGATTCATTGTCTTGCTTCCTTGAGGAGCATCCTTTCCTTGTCACTCTCACTAACTATAATATTATATCATCCTTAGAATGGCAATATATTTTCTGGGCTATATTGAGGAAATGATTTAGGAAGGTGTGTCACTGTGCTACCTCTAACAAGTGTCCAGTTCTTTCTTTTACATCAATTAAAAAAAAACTGGTGAAATATTAACACCAGTGGTCTCTACAACTGTGTTGGAAGAGACCATCCACTAGATCTATGTCACATCTGAGAGACCTGGATTCTTGTTGTTTCAAGAGGCCCCTTAGCTAGAAATAGCATTCATAGAATAAGAATAAATGAGTTGGAAGGGGCCTATGAGGCCATTGAGTCCAAACACCTGCTCAATGCAGGAATCCAAATCAAAGCAGATCTGACAGGCAGTTGTCCAATTTTCTCTTCAATGCCTCCAGCAGAGGAGTGCTCACCACCTCCCAAAGTAATTGGTTCCATTGTCCTACTGCTGTAACAAGATTTTTTTCCTGATATTCAAATGATATCTTGCTTCCAGTAAATTGACTCCATTAGTCCTGCACTCTGGGATGATCAAGAACAGATCCTGCCCTTCTTTTTCTGACTGTCTTTGCAGGCGCACCCCCCAATAAAGGACTCAGACACTGATGAAAGTGGATAACGGCATTGGGCCACATTTATTGATTCATGCCCTAGTCTGAATTATAAATTTCTATTGGTAATTGACCAATTATAATTCTTAAGGCAAGCAGGCCGAAGTAACACTGGTAAGGTACCACCCAAAATTGCCGACGGCAATTGTTACAATGTATCTATTTGTATCAATTTGTTTGTTGACAACAAACAAATTGTTGACCGTAGTCAATATCTAACTAATGACCCCACCCTCTGACGCGTATCCGTAAAATCACGGGGTGATGCATGCTGTCTAGCTGTAGCCATCACCCCGTCGCCTGGTTCGTCGTTGACCGGACAACATTTAACCAACTTATGCCTGTCTAGTGTTATCCAGTCAATTGCGAACCTGCCGGATACCTGTGGGTCATAAATGTTTACCTTACCAGTGCTACCCGCCACACGGGGAGGCTTCCCAAAAGGCTCACCGCCCCCCCAAGACCATCAGCTCGGTCAACAGGCCTGCTCGCCAGTCCACTAACAAGAGGTCCATACCTCCCTGCGACAGATGGGCCCCATCCCCTGAGTAAAGCTCACAATTTTGCAGACTGATGGTGGGGAGGCGAATGACGCGTCCCCCACCCTTGTCAAAAAGGAACCGGGCAATAGCCCTGTTCACGGAGCATCAGCCCGGTCAAGAGCCTCGAGGCCGAACGCTCCCCTGTAAGCGTACCGTGGTATTGTGTCTGACCAATTGAGGGTTGTGGCAGGCCACACATAATGTGAGTAGGCCAGGTCACTGCAAATCGCAAGCTTCCACGATAGGCCAGTGACCTGTCCCAAGCCATTGCCCCCAAGGTACATAACCAGGACATCAGGCGAGTCAGCATCCCTGATGTAGAAAAGGAATGGCAACAGTTCCTGCCATAACATGCCGCGCTTACCATACCACCTGAGACGTGCGGATGCACCCAGTCCCAGTCGGGGTCCCCACTCTGTCGCCGCAGCGTAACGCGCTGCCCTGTGCAGCGTAACGCGCTGCCCCATGCAGCGTATCGCGCTGCCCTGTGCACGTGGCTATGGCCCACCAGCCATACTGTCACCGGTGTAATACGACACCCAGGGTCTGTCAAGGAAAAAAAAGGGGGGGGGGAGAAACAGTGCAGTGACTAAACTGGTACTCACGGTTGAAGAGGGCGAACACAAAACTGAAAACATTGTGATCCCCACCCTCCCATGCGGCGTATTTCAGCCCCGGAGTACCCAAAAACAGCTGCAGTAGAAGCCGCCCCTATCCTGAACGAATGGGTGCCGCAACGAGCCCCAGGGAGGCCAACACTGGCTAGTGCCTTCCCGGTCACCCTCCAAAATTGAAATTTAGTAAGGGGAGACCCACCTTGGTGACAGGAAAAACGGGCCATGGTGCGTGCCACTCAGTGCAAGGAACTCCTGTAGGGCACCATCCGGACAGATGTCTGCCAAAGAACACCGTAGCAGTCTCACTCCACTGCCTACGCCATGCTGATCCATCTTAGAGGAGCGTATCCTCAACTGAGCCCAGTCTTTGGCCACATAGACATCTTCGAGTTCCAGTGCCCTACGACTTGCATCCGCCTTAGACAGCATCACAAGCTCGCTGATGCGGAGCGCTCCAAAAAAGGCCACCATTGTAGCCGCATGAAACAGGGCTGCCTCATACCTATCAAAACATAGGTCCTGCCAGCCCCGTGCCAGTTGGGTAAGAACCCCTGGGGAAATTGGGTGGCGGTCGTCCGGGCTATGCCCACGCTCCCGCACCCACCCCTCCAAAACGTGTCTCACACGGAAGTCAGCGGTACTGTCCGCATGACCGCCTACTTTGGCCATAAAAGCCAGCGCTGACAGCCTGGATGCTATGGTGCGAGGTGCAAGGCCCTGGGAATGCAGGTAAACCATGAATTGAAGTATATGGGCCACCGGGATCGGCCAGGTATCTGGCAGCCGGAATTGGGCACAGAATGCTCTGAAAGAATTGAATGCGTGGTGATACGCCTCACGCGTGCGTGGCGCTAGCGACATGCCGATCGCCCGGTTCACCTCTCCTTGCCAATGGTCCATATCTCGTCCGGGAGTGGCGAGGGAAATTCCTCAGCATCCGGGGCCAAGGCGCGGAACCGGGAGATCTGCAGGTGGGACAAAGTGTCAGCGATATCATTATTGACCCCCGGGACATGCCTGGCCCTGAACAGCACATTAAGGCGCAGGCTGCGCAATACAAACTGGCGCACCAGGTCAATGACCCTGGGTGATTTGGAAGTCTGTGAGTTGACAATGTGGACAATGGCCGCATTGTCACACCAGAAATGAACGACCGAGTTGGCCCACTCCTCACCCCACAGGATCAAGGCCCCCAGGATGGGAAAAAATTCCAGATACGTAAGATCACGCAGGCGACCCGTGCCTGACCAGGCTGGTGGCCACCCACCATAGGCCCACTTCCCATTGAAGTACATCCCATAACCCAGGGACCCAGAGGCATCGGACTGTATCTGGAAACGAGGTGAAGCCAGAAGGTCAGCCCTCCAAAATGACACCCCATTGAACTCCCTCAGGAACTGGAGCCAGATAAGCATATCTGCCCTGATACCCCGTGTCAGTCTCACCCTATGGTGGGGCCTGGATAAGCCTGTCATGGCGTCACACAAGCGCCGAGCAAATGCCCTGCCCGGTGCAACCACCCTGCAAGCGAAATTGAGGTGACCATGTAGCACCTGCAGTTCCCGCAATGACGCCTTGCGTTTAGCAAGCAAGTCCGAGATGAGGGCCACTATCCTGGACACCTTATCCCCCGGTAACCTAGAAGCCTGCGCTACCGTGTCAATCTCCACCCCCAGGAAGACTAGCTGTGTAGATGGGCCCTCGGTCTTTTCGGGCGCTAAAGGGACACCAAGTTCCTCCATTAGCGTCTGAAATGTGTTGAGGAGACGTGTACACGTGTCCCAGCCCAGTTAACCCCCGAATAAAAAATCATCCAGGTAATGGGCTACAGACCGGGACCCAGACCTGTGGATAAAAGCCCTCTGTAGGAAAGTGCTGAAACGCTCGAAGGCCGAGCATGATATGGAACAGCCAAAAGGCATGGCCTTATCGAAATAATATTCACCCCGGAACTTGAAACCCAGCAACTCAAAGTCACCCTGGTGAACCGGCAGGAGGCGAAAGGCAGACTTAATGTCGCACTTAGCTAACAGCGCACCCGGGCCACATGAGCGCACCATGCGCAGCGCTTGGTCAAAAGATGTACACCTGACTGAGCAAAGGTCATCAGGGATAGCATCATTGACCGATCGGCCGGCTGGGTAGGACAAGTGATGGATCAGGCGGAACTCGCCCGGTGACTTCTTGGGCACTAAGCCCAAGGGCGACACTTTAAGGTTGGGGAACGGGGGTGCAGGGAAAGGGCCGGCGACCCTGCCCGCATCAACCTCCTTAGTAATACTGGCAGCAGCCACCTCGTCCCTCCCCCTAAGGGACAAAAGGTTGGGGGCATCTTGGGAGGACCTATCACCCAGGAAAGGAATACGGAACCCCAGTCGAAAACCCTGAAGCAGGTAAACCGCATCCGCCTCCCTCGGGTACAATGCGAGCCAACGCTCCAACATGTCCACATTAATTGGGGAGGGGGCCTTTCGGTGGACCAGCTCCCTCTGCGGCAGTCTTGCCAGCCCCTTGTCCGCCCCTACCTCTGCCCCGCATCCCTCCAGGCCTGGGGCAGGCGGAGGCCGCATGGGGGCCAGCGCAAGAGGGACACTAATGCCTGTACTGGCAATTCTTCCTATTGCAGGAACCATTGGACGAGAAAGTCCAGCACAGCAGGCGGGCTGGAACCCCCTGCCCCGCCACCTGGCGGGGTGTTTGTGCTGGGGCCGTTCTCTGGACCGCATGTCCACAATGGTATCTTTCCCCAGGCACAGGGTGCGTGGGAGTCATGTACAGAAGCCACAGCTTCTGGCAGGGCTCATCCCACCTCATCTCCGGGTGCAGGGGAATCCGCATACGGAATTCCTCGTCGTAAGCCAACCACAACGGGCCCGGGAAGTCGACCATCGCCCGGTAAATGTTGTCCAAATACTGGACCATCGGAATTGCCAAATCCGGCCGGTCCCTGAGGTAGACCGCCATGTATAAGAGGTACGCCGGCAACCAGTTGGCCCACGTACGTGGCGGCTTACGACGACGTGCCTGTTCCTTATCCTTCTCATCCTGCCCCTCCCTCTCCTCCTTGGTGGTCTCTCTGTTAAGAAGGGAGAAGATGTCCACATACTCCCCATGCCAGATCTTCTCTTTGATGGCCTGGGCCAAATGGTCCCCCAGGGGTAAGGAATACCCCGCTGTCGGCAATGCCGACACCGGCACGGTGGGAACTGCGGGCATCTGAAAAGGAGCCTGGACCAACCTGGTCACCCCTAACACATTCCCGACTGAGTAAGAGGCACCACCCAAAACGGGGCCCTGGGTGAGAGGTGAAGTCACCGGGTGGGACGTCGGCAACTGAACCGTTGCACCAACTGTGCGAGGCCACGGCCTCTGAAATGCCCCCCCAATGTGGCTAGATGTGTGGGTGCACTAGATTGAACCGCATACTCACATGCTGCACCCCCATGGGCCGCCCCCACCGGGGGTTCCGGCCCACTGAGGGCGTCGGAGCTCACGACCGCAGTTGAGCTCGTCGACGGGGCCTGACCAGCACCAGCCTGTTGATTGGGGAGCTGCGAGGCAGTGGCCGATGCCGGCCCACGCGCCTCAGGCAGTTCGACCCGTCCTGCCGCTGACCGGCAGACGAAGCATCAGACCTGCACCCCAAAAGGCACCCCCGGGTGGTTAACCCTCGCGAGGGATGCCTCGAGGGCCGCAACGCGGGCCAGAAGGGCCTCAACATTAACGTAGCCCCCTAAGCCAAGTGGGGGCAAAGGGCCGGCCGGCCCACCAGCTGCAGGCGCCGGTCCAGGTTCCTGGACCCCGGGGCCCTATACGGCCACGACCCCAGGCCCAGCCCCTGCAGGGCCGGGGGGGTACCCTGCCAGGGGAGGGAACCCAGCCACCTCCCATGGCTGAAACCCCCCCGCAGGAAGCTGCGCACCAATGGAAGAAGGCCGCACAGAATGGGCCATGCCAGGGGCAGTGACCACTGCTTGCGGGCCGGGGGCCGCGGCCCCTGCTGGGCCAGTACGCGGACACCCCATCTCGGGCCAAGGGGCAATCAGCCCCATCCCACCGGTCCCGGTGGGCTCAGGCAAAGGAGGCTGCTGGGGAGGCGCAGCCGCGGTCCTCCGACCCGGCTGGCGCCTCCGCGCAGAACGAGCCGCGTTCGCAGTCGCCTTCTTCTTAGAGGGCATAGCAGCTATCCGATGGGAAGCTGGAAAAAGTCAAGAAAATTAGCAGCCAAGAGGCTTCCCGGTGAAAGGCAAGAGCGACGGAGGTAAGAGGGAAAAACTTCTCCGCTCTGTCGCTTCGCAAAATGGCAGCTCGGCTGCCTCGTGGCCGCCCCTTATATAAGGGTGCTGGCCACGCCCCCTAACTACCCGGATGCCTTCGTCCGGTGGGGGGGGGCCCGCAAGGAGCGCGGCGGCCATTTTGGCGCTGCGCTTGCATTATATCAATTCCAAGTTTCCTTTTCTCAAGGCTGAGCATGCCCGGTTTCTTCAGTCTTTCCTCATAGGGCTAATCAGAATATCATGGGGCACTTTTACCAATGGAATTTCCTGATAGAAAAATGAGATAAGATTAGTCTTGTGGGATTTTTTTGTCAAATCCATGTTTGTGTCTAGTTATGATCACATTGCTTTCAAGGTGCTTTCAGTGTGACTACTTTAAAAATTGCTCCAGAATTTTCATTGGAATTGATGTCAGGATAACTAGTCTGTAGCTCTCCAGTTCTTCTTTTCTGCCCTTTTTGAATATTAGCCCTCCCCTAATCATCTGGCACTTCACCTTCATTTTCTATCATGTCCAGATCAAATTTTAAATTGCCAACATGAAACCACCTTCCTAGTTTTGTCCTTGGCCAAAATTAAATCCTCATTGGGATATGTTTCTGGTAGTAATTGGCAGACCAGCAAAGGAGCCAGCACAGTGTGTTATTCTCTGCCAGCAGTCTCCACTTGAGCATGTTGGTCTTATATTTAGGCATTCCAACCCTTAGCCTAGTCAAGGTCATCAAAGTGACAGAGCGAAGGTCAAGTTCCTCAGCCATATCCTTCTTTGATATTATTCCTTGTTCAGTGAGCTCCTTCCTAAATCTTCTAATTTGATTTTACTCTTTCCAAGGAATCTGAAATGGGTCCTTGTTTTTGAGATTTAAAATAGATTCTGTTCCTTCATTTTCCTTCTCTTTACCAGAGAATGGTGTGTGATCTTGTCGCATATCTAGAAACATATTCCTATACTCTGAGAGACTTTAAGAATGGCAGAGAAGAAAGGGAAATGATGGACACAAAAGGTTAAAATCTGATTGGGTGAAACTAGAGAAAAGGTGGGAAAGTTGATGTGAGTTGTTAATCTAAGGATAGGAAGAGTGATGCAATATTTAGCAGGAGGAAGATGGCCACAGGAGCTGGATGATAGTTGAATAGAGATGTAGTTTTTAAGTGTCAGCTGGTTAAGGCCAAGAATTATTTAGATAGCTATATCTTTCTTGTTTCTAAATGAGAAAAAGAGAAATGGACAAATGTTCCTCTTTTTTTTTTTTAGAATGTTCTGTACTCTTAACTTCTAATATTTATTTTTTTATCTAATAAAGCTTTTGAAATTTTGGAGAGGACTTATTGATTTTTATTAGAAGATTGGTCTGGTGGGAGTATTTTCTGCCTTTTTGTCTATTGCTACCAAAGTCTGAACATCCTAACTGATCTGGTTGTTTATGGTGTTTTTTTTTTTGGTTTTTTTTAAAAAAAAACATAAACAGAATAGAAGTCTATCAGGAATTTCCTGAGCTCTGGAAGGTGACCCTAAGTGACCGGAAGCAGCAAAGTTTTAAAGCTGGCTTCTTATGAGGGTGACAAGGTTGCTAGGGGTTGTAAGGTCTCCTGATATTGGAAAACTGAGATAGGGTTTCCTTCCATGGTGCTAGCATTGGGAAAATTGAACTCCCAGCCTTACTTCTTTGTTCTCAGACTAACAGTCAAGAATGCAGTGTGCCTTCCAGGATTTGCAGGCAGCCCAAAACAGCTGAAAGGGAGATGGGTTGTCTGCAGAATATTTTTTTCTCTTTTTAACAAAGGGTCACAAGTCTGAAATTTGAGGGGACTGAAGACTCACAGTACATTTTGATTTTTCTGTGCTGCAGAATTTGTGGCACAGTGGAACATTTTTTTCTGTAGTATCCCATACAAACTGTGTTTTAAAAACAATATATTATTACAAAAACATAACATACATCATATCAAACAAAAATAATATAAATGTGCACCCCTCACAAGAAACTAATGCATTTCTTTTTTCTAATGTTGATAATTTACTTTTCTCCATCATCTCTATTTCCAGAAACCAGCAGATCCTTGACCAGATTTTACACCTTTTCCCTTAACCATCACATAGTCTATAAATTTTCCTCAAATAACTTTAGATTCATCTTCATTTTTTAATCCCTTTTTGAATTTTAAACCACATGTTAATTTATCATTCAAATCCATGACCCATAATTCTCTGTACCAATCTTCTATCCTAAAGCTCATATTTGCCTTCCAGTTTTTAGCCATTAGTAATCTTGAAGCTGTACCTATCATTACTATTAAATTATTTTATGCTTGACTGTTGTTATGTTGTCACAATCCAATAGTAAACTTATTTTGGGGTATAACTTAAGCTTTACGTTGAACATTTGGCTCATTTCTTCAACAACACAATTCCATACTTTATTTACCTCTTCACAGTCCCACCAAATGTGGAAATAAGGCCCAAAATGTTTCTTGATCTCCAATATTTATCATCATTTCCCCAATTATATAGCTATAAACGAATTAGTGTCATATACCATCTCCATATTAGTTTGTAACAATGTTCTTTTATCCTAACAGACATATTTTTATGACTCTTTGTTTCCAAATTTTCCCCATTGTTCTTCACTTGTATTTTCTTCCATGCCATGCTCCATTACATCTCTTCAGATATGTGTCAGATGTAATATCACACTGCCCTGAACTACATATACCACAATGCATTGCCTATGTAACCCTACTCCTCTGACTCCTATTTCTCTGACCTCACCTAACCCTATTAAAGGACCCTTGCTTACCCAATGACCTCACTTCCATCTCCTGACCCTTGAGACCTCCACTGACCACCATGCGGGCAGTGGAAATAAAAGACTTTAAATATAAATGATTGATCCTGGAGTTATTGGGCTGAACCATCTGAAACTCTCTAACAAAATGGTAGCAGAGGTGTGGTTTGCCCATAATTAACTCCAGAACAAACAAAAATGACCAAAAGGAAGACCCGGACGAACAGAGTGGGGGCCAAGACACGGGTCAGACCCACAGGAGCCAAAGAAGGACCCGAAACTCTGGAACCAGAGACAGTATGAACCCAATCAATAATGAAAGAGGCTAACCCCGATCAGACCATCGTGGAGATGGACCCAGATGGCCAGATGGAGGCTGGGACCGGAGGGGCACCTACCGAAGGGGACGACCAAAGTGCAATCCCGGTAACCGAAATCTACAAGGTGGTAGAACAGATGGGAAAAAGAATGATTTCCATGGCAGAGCTACTAGCCCATACCTGTCAACCATCCCATTTTACCCAGAAAAACCCCTTATTTTCACCCCTCTTCCCGCTCCCCTCCCGTTTTTTTAATTTCCCCGTATTTTCTTTTTAAAAAAATATCCTGACCGGAGCCCTCACAGGCGAAGCTGCAGTATGTTTTTCTGGCCACAAGAGGTCGCTGTGTGGCAGGCTTTTCACTTGTGGAAGGGGAGAGAGAGAAGGTGGTGGGAGGAGCGTTCTGTATTTTCTCTTTCATTTTCCTCCTGCCACATGGCCAATATGGAGGCTGCTTCATTTCTGCTCCTGAGCTGGTCGGAGCCAACATGCTGGGAGGGATGGGAGTCTACTCTAGAGGTGAGTGATATTTCATATATGCAGGGGCTGATTTGCAAATCAGCTCTTGGTCTTGGGGCAGAGACTTCTCTCTCACTCTCATGCTTTATTGATCTGTTTCTGCCCTTAGAAGGCAAGTATCCACGAAGGATAACATTAAAATACAGCAGAAGACAATTTTAAGAAGAAACTAAAAACCTGGTAGGGTACCTACCTTGCAATGGCTCTTCTCCAGACTGACTCCCAGCAGGGACGGAAGGTCCCAGTGTGGCCACCCCAGCCTCATCCATCGCCCTGCATGATCGGATGGTATGAGGAGGGTGGGTGGTGGTTTGAAACGCCACCACACCTAGGGGCCTCTCCCGCCACTCTGCCTCCATTTCCCTCACTGCCGCTTCCACTGCCGCTGCTTTCCTCGCTGCCGATGCCTCCCTCGTGACCGCTTCTGCCGCTGCTGGGTCTCACGCGGCCTCCACTTTCCTCACCGTCGTGGCCTCTCTCATCGCCACTTCCGCCGCCGATGGGTCCAGTGCCGCTGCCACTTTCCTCACCACCGCAGCCTCCCTCGTCACCTCTTCCGCCACCGCTGAGTCCTGCACCACTGCCACTTTCCACGCTGCTGCTTCCCCTGCCGCCGCTGGGTCCTCCGCTGCTGCCGCTTTCCTTGCCACTGCCACCTCCCTCACCGCTGCTTCTGCTGCCTCTGGGTTCCACGCCACCACCACTTTCCTTGCTGCTGACACCTGCCTTGCTGCTGCTTCCACCGCCACCACTGCTGGGTCTCGTGCCGCCGCTGCCACTTCCCTTGCAGCTGTTTCTGTCACTGCTGCTGGGTCTCATGCCACTGCCGCCTCCCTCATCGCCGCTTCTGCCACTGCTGGGTCCCACGCTGTGGCTGCTTTCCTTGCTGCCAACACCTCCCTTGACACTGATTCCACCAGAGCTGCCGCCACCGGATCCCGTGCTGCTGCTGCTTCCCTCACAGCTGCTTCCACCACCGCCACCGCCGCTGGGTCCCACGCCACAGTCGCTTCCCTCACTGCTGCCTCCTCCTCTGGGTCTTGTTGGGGGGTGGGTATCCCTCTGCCTCTGATGAGGCCTCTGCCACCTCACCTTGTCTCCGATGAGGCCACTGAGGATGGCCTCAGCTCAGGCTGCCACCGCCGGTCTGCTGCCAAACAACCCCACTGCTCCACTTGCCAATCACCTCCACGACTCTGACCAAGCAGAAAATGGCTGCTTGGTGGCGCGCATGCCTTTTAAGCCAAAATTGGTGCATGCGCGCTGAGCACTGGAGGTGCACATGCGCAAGTGGGAAAGTGGGAAATTTTTACCACCACCCCTTGCGTACCGGTGCAGACCAGTAGCTGCCCACCACTGGATTACATACTAGGCATAGACGCCTACCCCGAGGTGCCCACAAGTTATGATGACATAACCAAGCTACCACCTGAAGAGCAGATCAAGTGGATAGCGGCAATGGAAAAGGAGATGAAAAGTCTCAAGGCCCTTAATGTGTACACCACTGCAAAGGTCCCCAAGGGACAGAAGATGGTGGGAACAAAATGGGTATTCAAGGTGAAACAGCTAGAGGATAAGCGAACACTGTACAAGGCCCGACTAGTAGCCCAAGGTTTCACCCAATGATTCCCAGACGATTACGAGGACACTTATTCCCCAACAGTGAAACCAGAAAGTGTCAAGGCCGCTCTAGTGATGGCAGCCATAGTTGGAGAACAAGTGTACCAATTCGACGTACAGACAGTGTACCTACACACACAACTAGATAAAGAAATATATATCAAGGCACCACCTGGCTTTGGATGCAACAGTGGAGAGACATGGCTGCTCAGCAAGAGCCTTTACAGCCTCAAACAGTCTGGCAGGAGATGGTACGAATGCCTGGCTGAGGCAATGGGGCAATTGAACTTTTTCCTAGTCAAGGACAACAAGTGTGTATTTTAAGGAAATCACCAGAGAGCATGTAAAAGGTCCTAGTTTATGTTGATGACCTGTTGTATTTTTGAAAAAGAAAGTCCAGATGTGACGAGTTCGCCCAAGGCTTGCAAAGCGAATTCTCTCTGAAGAGTCCAGGAGAAGTGAACAAATACCTAGGGGTACAAGTCTCAAGAATACCTAACGGCTTCGCCATCTAACAGAAAGAAAAGGTAGCTGAGCTACTTGACAAATGTAACATGTCTGACGTCCACCCATGTGGGACACCCATGCAAACAGACCATGAAAAATGCTCATGAGGAGGGAGAGCCTTTTGAAGATATCAGCCTCTACAGATCCACCATTGGATCACTGCTACACATCGCCAACTGGACCAGGCCAGACATCATGCTGGCGGTGAACCTTCTCTCATGCCACACCAGGGATCCGAAAGCCCACCATTGGGTAACTATCAAGAGGCTACTGAGATACCTAAAGGATACCATGGACGCAAAGCTGCTACTCACTCCTCAGGTAGACAATGGAATCAATCTTTCATGCTACGCAGATGCTGACTAGGCCGGGTGCACAAAGACCAGAAGGAGTACACCCAGCTACATAGTAATGCTAAATGGCAGCCCTATATATTGGAGCACTGAGAAGCAAAAATTAGTCTCCACTTCCACAGCAGAAGCATTGTACGTTTGTCTGTCCAATGCTGCAAATGACTTAATCTGAATAAACAAACTGATCTCTCTCATCTGGAAGAGACCCAACCTTCCCATCATCATCCACGAAGATAATAAGGCTGCCATAGACATAGCAAAGACTGAATCTGTAGGGTGAAAATCCCGACACATAGATATCAAGAACAGGAATGTGAGGGAGCTCATAGGAGAGGGCTTTATATAATTGACACACTGTGAGATCAAAGAGCAGATAGCGGATATTCTGACCAAGCCACTCCGCTTAGCTCAGCATGTTTACCTGTTTGATAGCCTATGTCTTAGTGAGTGAGAGACCATCGATCTTATCCATAATGTATTCAGTTTGTATGATATTAAAAAGGGTTTTGTCAGATGTAATATCACACTGCCCTGAACTACATATACCACAATGCATTGCCTATGTAACCCTACTCCTCCGACCCCTATTCCTCTGACCTCACCTAACCCTATTAAAGGGCCCTTGCTTACCCGCTGACTTCACTTCCATCCCTGACCCTTGAGACCACCACTGACCGCCATGCGGGCAGTGGAAAGAAAAGACTTTACATATAAATGATTGATCCTGGAGTTATTGGGCCGAACCATCTGAAACTCTCTAACAATATGTTTCTGTTTGATTATTTAATTTACCCCTGCCCATTTCTCAGCCTTTTTTTAAAAAAAAAACCTCTCTGAAACCAGTGCCTTCTCCAGGTTAGATTGCTTCTTCAAGCATTATTCTCCACTTAACAAAGAGACCCACTCCTCCTAAATATAATATTTTACATTTACTATTCATATAATTACACTTCTCAAGTCAATGTTGTTCCATAGTCATGTTTATTCCTTTCCTTTAGTCTCCTCAGTCTGAGTAACAGCATTACTTGAAACATTAATTTTCTCAGTCAGTGCAGGATTGCTTCAATTTATCTCAGCTGAGCAATTAAATTCCATCAAAGAGATACTCTGGAAAATAATATTGTAAGTCCTCTTATGTTATTTTATTTCCTTGAGGGAACTTATCAAACAGTTATAGATGCTTACATTTGTAAACATGGTTCCTTACTCCTGCTATGTCTCACAAAAAGCTTCTTCCAAATATCATCCATCATCATGGAAAGTGGAGGCCGCGTGAGACCCAGCAGCGGCAGAAGGACAACCTCCGGGTTGGAGAGATAGGCAGGATATCTCTCAATATCATTTCCAGGGAATCCTAAGCAGGCATCTGCTTGGGAATACCCTGAAGGAAATGGTGAGCCACTGTGTGAGACAGAATGCTGGACTAGATGGGCTGTGGCCTGTTCCAGCAAGGCTGTTCTTATGTTCTTATGTTCTTATCAGAGCAGCTGCAGCAGTGACTAATTATCAAATTATTCTGAACATTTAAGAAGACACTGCTGCTGACCCCGACACCCACCAATGGCTGGAGAGATAAGTTGCCATGGCTGCACCGGTGGCTGGAGATGCTGCCACTGACCCAAGCCCCCACTGGGGGGCAGATAGGGAGGCACTGCTGACCTCTGAGCCCTACCAATGGTTGGTTGTGGCGACAGGGTGTGATTCATGCTGGGACTGCTGGGACTGTTATTTAGTTATTATGAGACTTAAATGAATGATTCTTTTGCTTTCAGTAATGTGTTATGATGTTTTATGATATGATATGATTTATGATATTGTGATTTATCTGTTGTTACCCCAATGTATTTTATTCTGTTGCAATGTGTATATGCTTTGTTGTTTATGTGAGCCGCCCTGAGTCACGTTGTTGAGTGGGCAGCATACAAATGTAACAACAACAGCAGCAGCAACAGCAACAGAAACAACAACAACAATGACAAAATCACCATCAGTCATCTGCAAAAGGCCCCCCTACTGGGATCTGCTCACATTATTCGCCAATGCATCACGTAGTCCTAAATGCTTGGGAAGTGTTCAACTAGTGATTTCTGATATAAAATCCAGCATAGTTATCTTGTTGGCTGTGTGTTTGATGATGATGATGATGATGATGATGATGATGATGATGATAATAATAATAATAATAATAATAATAATAATAATAATAATAATAATAATAATAATAATAATAATAATAATAATAATAATAATAATAATAATAATAATAATAATAATGAAATACAGTATGAACTGTATTTTGATATTTTGTATCTTAGTATTTTAGGATTGTTTTATATTTTTGCATATTTAGTATTTCCGTATTATGATTAATTGATATGTATATGTGAAAACTGCTTTGAGTTGTCTCTGACAAGTAAAGTGGTATATAAATAAAAAATACAAATTACAATGGGGGGAAGAGAGAGATCCTTATCAGTATAAAATTAAATACATGAGAATATTGTCTATGCACATTGAAAACAACATGCTGCTTGTGTAGAAAGGGCACAATTTTGGAAAGAATTAGAATTTATTCTCCTTTGATTTCCCAAGAAACTTTGAAAGGTCAGAGGAAAAAGAGAAGAGGATCCATTAATTCTTTTTAGACTGTGTTTCTAATGCAGGAATCATAAAGTTTGACTATTTGCTCAAGCTATATCAATAAAATGTGATGGGTATTCAACTAGATTTGCAAATAGTGCTGTTAATTATCCTTTCCAAAAATAAAACAGTCAATGCTATATCTCAATATTTTTGACTTTGATTTATTTTCAGTCAAAAATTGATATAGCCGCTTCCTAGACAAATGGTGTTATGTCTGCTTATGGTCCTGTATTCATATATTGTTTGTTATCTTTCCAAACTCGTGTCTAGCCAGACTTGTATGTATATGGTTCAGGGCTATTTCACACTGATCACTTGGTAAAGCCTGAGCTTTAAAGGTAAGCACAGACTTAAGAAGGAGTTGCAGCTGATGATTGCTACCTTATAAGAAGACATGCATTTTTCCTAAATATTTATTTACCATAGTTTACAGGTACCTAGTTAAAAATGACCAATTACTTAAAATTAATTCATTTCCCCAAAAACAGAGGTGCAACATCATTGCATTGCATTTTTTTTTGGCAGGACATCCCACTACAATAATGGAATACAGGTAGACCATACAGCCAGCAATTCAATGCCAAGTGTTGGGCAGCGATAAATAACCTGACTCCCTAAAGTGGCCAATGGCTACTGGTGGATGAGCCTCTTTAGGTGGGGTGATGGCCTCTTCAGTAGAGGAAATGCTACTGTAAACCATCAAATTGGGTGCAATAGCAAAATGAGCAGAGGAGGAACCATTCCACTATTCTGATTCCCAATGGTCATGGAGGTGGAAGAGACCATTCCAGATGAACTGGCTGTGAAGGCACACCTTGTTAATATTCTCAAGGCCGCAATAGTACATCGCAGTTCCAGTGTTAATTACTGCATGTCTTATTTCATATGTGCTGTAAGTGGTGGCTCTGTGATCACAGTGTGTGGGTCACTTCAAGCTAGGATCCACCTTAAACAAATTTACGCCAGTGGCATTTTCCCTGTTCCAGAAAAAAAATGTATACTCAGAAATGAGTAGTAGCCAACAACAACAACTATTGAAACATTTTGAATGATAACTAGGAAAAATTTAAGATAGTAGGCAAAAAGCAAGACCTAACATGAGAGGAACTCACTCATTAAAAGAAACCATAGTCTTTAATTTGCAAGACATGGGCAGGACTGTTAATTTGGAAATATTTAATTGATAGAGGTACTGTAAGCTGGAAACAATTTAATAACACATAACAAAAGTATGCATTTTGATGGTGGGGCACATGTAAAGTACAGAGCAAATGGAGCATTGTCTTTTGAAAGCCATCAGGAACCAGTGGCATGGCAGTTCCAGGGGGTTCTGGATGAAGCAGATTATCTGGACAGTTTCCAGTCAGGATTCAGGCCCCGTTATGGTACCGAGACTGCATTGGTTGTGCTAATGGATGATCTCTGGAATGAGCGAGACAGGGGTAGTCCCTCTGTTCTCGCTCTTCTTGACCTCTCAGTGGCTTTTGATACCGTCAACCACAGTATCCTTCTGGGACAGCTCTGAGGGTTGGGGGCCCAGAGCACTGTGTTGTCCTGGTTCTCCTCATTTCTAATGGCCCAGACCCAGTCGGTGTCATTGGAGGATTGGATGCCCAACCCTAGGCTTCTCCAGTATGGGGTGCCTCAGTGCTCAGTGCTCTCACCTCTCCTATTTAACATCTACATGAAACCACTGAAGGAGATCATCTGTTCCCATGGGGTGAGGTATCATCTGTATGCTGATGATACTCAGTTATACATGGTGATCCAAGTGATGCAGTCAGAGTCCTAACCAGGTGTCTGGAGGCTGTGAGAGTCTGGATGGGGGACAACGGGCTTCAGCTGAATCCTGGCAAAACTGAGTGGCTGTGGGTTTGGGGTCCTGTGTCATCACGGGAGCTTCTCTGCCCCAAACAGACCCAGTGCATAATTTGGGGGTCCTCCTGGACTCATTACTACTGCTTGAAGAGCAGGTGGCAGTCGTGGCCAGGAGGGCTTTTGCTCAACTCTGTGTCATCCGCCAATTATGCCCGCTCCTGGACAGGGACTCCTTGCTCACAGTCACCCATCCTCTGGTCACCTCCAGACTGGATTATTGTAATGTGCTCTACATGGGGCTGCCCTTGATGACCATCTGGAAGCAACAGTTGGTCCAGAATGCAGCTGTTTGAGTGGTGATGTGGTGCAGGCATTATGCCCATGCCTCGCCGCTGCTACGAGAGTTGCATTGGCTGCCAGTATGCTTCCGGGTGCAATTCAAGGTGCTAGTTTTGACCTTTAAAGCCCTTCATGGTAGTGGGCCAGGATACCTAAGAGACCACATCGTCCCAAGGTTTTCGACCCACCCTACGAGGGCGGACCATAGGGGCTCTCTGGTGGTCCCATCAGCCAGGGACGCACACCTTACTGGGACCAGGAGGAGAGCCTTCTTGCTGTCTGCCCCGGCCCTTTGGAACCTCCTGCCACCAAAACTGTGTCTCCAGGCAGAGCTGTTCCCCTTCAGGAAGAGCCTAAAAACATGGCTCTGCCAGCAGGCATGGGGTGTGTCTGGCAGCACTACCCAGCCTTGCTGGCTCATCTAGTCCTGTCGGGGTTTTAATTCAGGTGTTATGATGTTTTTATGTATATTTTATTTTAATCATTTTCTATTGTTTTAATAGTTGGATTTATGTATGAGTTGGTTTTAACTATTGTGAGCTGCCTTAGGTCACCGAGGTGAGAAAGGCAGCCTTTAAATCCAGAAAATAAATAAATAAATAAACCAGTTGGAAGGGTGCTACAGCCTTGGTCCTATATTACTTTGAAAGCCAATATGCCTGCCCTGTGCAGTATAGTTCAGCCCATGCAAAACAGATAGTTATAACTCTCAATAAAAGCTATAGGAATATTACTGGATGCCTGAAGCCATCACCTTATTTATTTTATTTATTGAATTTATATACCACTCATCTCAGTGTTATTCCTCTCTGGGGAGTGAACAAACAAAGAATAAATGACTACAATACAAATCAAACCCACCACCACCAAATACATCATTAACTAAACTAAAATAATTGGCAAAAGAGGACATTTAAAATTAAAATCAGAAAGGAGGTGGGACATGGCCTGAAAAAGGTTGGGAACCACTGGTCTACAACAAACATGTATTCATTTTTGGCTACAAATCCATTCTTTCCAGTTTCCAAAAAAGAAAAGAAAAAAGATTTTCAGAAGCTTGAAGAACAGCAGAGAATGCCAGGACCAAATGTGGAAAGTACCATTCACCTATTAAAATGGGTGGAACCTCAGCCCTTATTACACAGAAAGCAAGGTTACTTGGAAGTAGGCCACATACTAGAATATTCAGAACCAAAGTGTACATAAGACAATGGGTTTTCACACCAGAAAATTCCTTGCTAATGCAAAGAAGAATAGGTTACTTCACACCTATGTCAGTGTATTATAGGCACTTCAACAAGTACCACAGAAGACTTTATAATAATATCCCTCAATGCTCTTCATGTTGCCATTTATTGAGCAAACATTATTGGATATATTTGTCAATTTTATTGTGGTATTTCTAATAACATAATTATGTGACATCAGGCCAATTCTGACCTATGGTGACCCCTTTCAAGCTTTCCCTGGAAGAGAATACTCAGAAGTGGTCTACCATTCTTTTGTCCTGCAGGCATTATGGGACAATGCAGCTTGCCCAAAATTGCACCAACTGCCTCTTCTCACTGGCAACATTAGGAAATTGAACTCCCAATCTTGGGTTCTGCAGTCTGAATTATCCAGCTATCTCTGTGGTCCTTCTGCCACAGACAAACAGAAAAGAATAAAAAGTACTTCGTCATCTGAGGTGGTGTCTCATTGAGGCTAATCACAATGTTGATCCTGGATCCATTCTACTTATTTAAGGTAGCCTACACTTTAACCTTATTTGAGATTTAACTTTTTGTCTTCCATTTTTGTTTTCCTTAGTCACATCTCTTTTTTAATCCAAATTGTGATTGTGCTGATGAGAGTCCATGATATCTATTGGAAATTATTCATGTGTGCAAGCTGGATATTAGCAGAGTAGCGGTTATGCTGTACGCAAGCAGAAGCTGTGTGCGTATGGCTGCACACACAGAAAAGACAGTGAAACAGTTCAATAAAAAGTAGAACTGCTTTACTTTGAAGGTACAGGTGCCAGTAGTGTTTAGTGCAGTGAACATAAATCAAGATAGCTTCTCAATAAACATATATACACAGTCTCCCAACCTCGGCAACAAGTCTTTTAAAGCTACCAGAAACTGAGTTTTTGTTGTTCAGAGCAAGTTGAAGATGGAATGTAAACCAGAAGTCATTCTGGCTTTGTAACAGTACATTATTGGTGGCAAAACAGTTCAGTCTTTTCCTAACACAAAGACATTGCAGGTGCACCCCCCAAAGAAAGACTCAGACACCGGTATATGGATAAAGGCATTGGGCCACATTTAATGAATCATGCCCTAGTCCGAATTATAAATTTCAATTGGTACTCAACCAATTATAATTCTTAAGGCAAGCAGGCCGCAGTAACACTGGTAAGGTTCCTCCCAAAATTGCCAATGGCAATTGGCTACAATGTATCCATTTGTAGCAATTTGTTTGTTACTACAAACAAATTGTTGACCGTAGTCAATAAACTATCTACTGACCCCACCCTCTGACGTGTATCCGTCAAATCACGAGGTGATGCATGCTGAAGAGCTCCTGCCATCACCCCATTGCCTGGTTCATCGTTGACCGGTCAACGTTATTAAACTTGTACCTGTCTAAGTGTTGGCCAGTCAATTGCGAACCTGCCGGATACCTATGGCTCATAAATATTTACCTTACCAGTGCTACCCGCCCATGTGACCAAAGTCAAGAGCAAAATCCCCTGTGTCAAACCTCAGCAACAGTGTGGGATGGGCAAAAAAGCCAGAACCAAGAGGCCAATTGTAGGTTCAAGCCAAAAATTCCCACCCGACCCCGAAGCGACCAAAATATCACACTGTTCACTAGGGAGGGGGTGGAGGGAAAAACTTCTCCTCTCCGTCGCTTCTTCTAAAATGGCAGCTTGTCTGCCTCGTGGCCACCCCTTTTATAGAGGGGTGGCCACGCCCCCTAACTCACCCGGATGTCTGCGTCCGGGTGGGGGAGGCCCGCAAAGAGCGCGGTGGCCATTTTGGCGCCGCACTTTCATTGCAGGCGCACCGCCCAAAGAAAGACTCAGACACCGGTATATGGATAAAGGCATTGGGCCACATTTATTGAATCATGCCCTAGTCCGAATTGTAAATTTCAATTGGTACTCAACTAATTATAATTCTTAAGGCAAGCAGGCCGCAGTAACACTGGTAAGGTTCCTCCCAAAATTGCCAACGGCAATTGGCTACAATGTATCCATTTGTATCAATTTGTTTGTTACTACAAACAAATTGATGGCCGTAGTCAATAAACTATCTACTGACCCCACCCTCTGACATGTATCCGTCAAATCACGGGGTGATGCATGCTGAAGAGCTCCTGCCATCACCCCATTGCCTGGTTCGTCGTTGACCGGTCAACGTTATTAAACTTGTACCTGTCTAAGTGTTGGCCAGTCAATTGCGAACCTGCCGGATACCTATGGGTCATAAATATTTACCTTACCAGTGCTACCCGCCACACGGGGAGGCTTCAATAAAGACTCACCCCCCCCCAGACCGTCAGCTCGGTCAACAGACCTGCTTGCAAATCTTCCAAAAAGAGGTTAATACCTCTAGCCGACAGATGGACCCCATCCCCTATATAAAGATCATAATTTTGTAAACTAATGGTGGGGTGTCGGATGACCCACCCCAAACCCTTGTCTGCAAAGAACCGGGCCAGTGCCCTGTTCACCGAGCGGCGAGCATGGTCAAGGGCATGGAGGTTAATACCCCCTCTGTAAGCGTGACGCGGTATGATGTCCGACCATAGCAGCCTTGTGAACAGCCACACATAATGCAAATAAGCTAGGTCGCTGCAAATCGCATATTTTAAAGAAAGGCCAGTGACCTGGCCTAGGTCATTGCCCCCGAGGTGCAGCACCAGGACATCAGGCAGTTCAGCATCCCTGATGGAGAAAAGGAATGGCAACAGTTCCCGCCATAACATTCCACGCTTACCATACCACCTGATACATGCGGAGGCACGTAGTCCAAGCTGGGGTCCCCACTCTGTCGCCGCAGCGTACTGCGCTGCCCAGTGCACATAGCTATGGCCCACCAGCCATACTGCCACCGGTGTGCGGGGACACACAGGGTCTGTAAAAGAAAAAGAGAACAGTGACTTAACTGGTACTCATGCCTGAAGAGGGCGAACATATAATGCAAAACACTTAGATCCCCATCTCCCCATACGGTGTATATCAGCCTCAGAGTACCCAAAAGCAGCCGCAGTAGAAGCAGCCCGTATTCTAAAAGAATGGGTGCCGTAACGAGCCCCGGGGAGGCCAACACTGGACAGTGCCTTACCGGTCACCTTCCAAAATTGAAATTTAGTCAGGGGAGACCCATCCTGGTGGCAGAAAAACGGGCCAGGGTGCGTGCCATGCACTGCAAGGAACTCCTGTAGGGCACCCACCGGACAGATGTCTGCAATGGAACATCGTAGCAGTCTAACACCACTGCCTACACCGTGCTGATCAACTTTTGAGGACCGTATCCTCAACTGAGCCCACTCATTAGAGACATAGACATCTTCGAGTTCCAGTGCCCTACGAGCCGCATCCGCCTTAGACAGTAGTACCAACTCACTGATGCGGAGCGCTCCAAGGAAGGCCACCGTGGTAGCCGCATGAAAAAGAGCTGCCTCATACCTGTCAAAACATAGGTTAGGCCAGCCTCGTGCAAGGTGTGTAAGCACCCCTGGGGAAATTGGGTGGTGAGTGTCCAGGCGGCGTCCACGTTCCCGTGTCCACCCCTCCAAAACATGTCGTGTACGAAAATCATTCATGTTGTCAGCAAAACCCCTCACCTTGGCCATGAATGCCAGTGCTGACAGCCTGGATGCTATGGTGCGGGGAGCTAGGCCCAGACTGTGTAGGTAAACCATAAATTGAAGAACGTGTTCAACCGGAATGGGCCAGACTTCGGGCAACCGGAGTTGCACACAAAATTGTTTAAATTGATTAAATGCGTGTTGATATGCCTTACGCGTGCGGGGCGCGAGTGACATGCCGATCGCCCGGTTCACCTCTCCTTGCCAAATGTGCAAATCTCGTCCGGGAGTTGCGAGGGGAATTCCTCCGCGTCCGGAGCCAAGGCGCAGAACCGGGGGATCTGCAGGCGGGATAAAGCATCAGCAATATCGTTATTAATGCCTGGTACATGTCTGGCCCTAAAGAGCACATTGAGGCGCAAGCTGCATAACACAAACTGGTGAACTAACCCCATGACCCTGGGTGATTTAGATGTCTGAGAATTGACAATGTGAACCACCGCAGCATTGTCACACCAAAAATGGACTACTGAATTGGCCCACTCCTCGCCCCATAGCATCAAAGCTCCCAGTATCGGGAAGAACTCGAGGAATGTGAGATCGCATAGACGATCCATGCCCCGCCATGCTGGAGGCCATTGGCCGTAGGCCCACCTCCCCTCAAAATAAATCCCGTATCCGAGGGACCCAGAGGCATCCGACTGAACCTAAAACCTAGGGGAGACCAAGAGGTCAGACCTCCAAAATGATACCCCATTGAATTCCCGCAGGAACTTAAGCCAAACTGACAGGTCAGCCCTCATGCCCCTGGTCAGTCGGACCCTGTGGTGGCGCCTCGATAGCCCAATCATGGCGTCACATAGGCGTCGAGCAAAAGCTCTGCCAGGCGTGACCACCCTGCAGGCAAAATTAAGATGACCATGTAGAACTTGGAGCTCACGAAGTGACACCTTACGTTTGGCCAGCAAGGCCAACACCATCGCAGAGATCCGTGTGACCTTGTCCATAGGTAACCTGGATGTCTGCGCGACCGTGTCAATTTCAATACCCAGAAATGTGAGCGTAGTTGATGGGCCCTCAGTCTTTTTGGGCGCTAAAGGGACCAAGTTCCTGCATTAGCGTCTGAAATGTAGTGAGGAGACGCATGCACGTGTCCAAGCCCCGTTCACCCCCGAACAAAAAATCATCGAGGTAATGGGCTACAGACCGGGACCCAGACCTGCGAACAAAGGCCCACTGGAGAAAAGTGCTAAAGCATTCGAATGCTGAACAGGAAATAGAGCAGCCAAAAGGCATGGCTTTATCTACATAAAATTTCCCTTGAAATTTAAAACCCAATAACTCAAAGTCACCCGGGTGCACTGGCAACAACCGGAATGCCGATTTAATGTCACATTTTGCCAGAAGTGCACCCAGGCCACAAGCGCACACCATGCGCAGGGCAGGGCCTGGTCAAATGACGTATACCTGACTGAACAAAGGTCATCAGGAATGGCATCATTGACCGAATGACCCGCCGGGTATGATAAATGGTGAATTAGACGAAATTCACCAGGGACCTTTTTGGGAACCAAACCTAAAGGGGAAACCTTAAGATTGGGAAAGGGAGGCCTTGAAAAGGGGCCAGCTACCCTCCCTGTATTTACCTCCTTGGCAATACTTAGGGCGGCCACCTCCTCCCTACCCTTCAGGGAAAGCAAATTAGGAGCATCTTGGGGTCCCCGCACCCCCTTGAATGGGATACGAAAACCGTACTGGCAACCTTTGAGTAGGTACCTCGCCTCGTCCCTCCTCGGGTAAGTCGAGAGCCACCTCTCTAACATAAATATGTTAACTGGGGAGGGGGCCTTTTGACTGACCAGCTCCTTCAGCGGCAGTTCTGCCTGCTCCCTGTCCACCTCTACCTCTGCCCCGTGACCCACCGGCTCGCGGACACGCAGCAGCGGCGTGGGGGCCAGCGCAAGAGGGACACTCGTGTTTGTATCGGCACTGTTTTCTATTGCATACGCCATTGGCCGAGAAACTCCAACACAGCAAGCGGGCTGGAACCCCCTGCCCTGCCACTTGGCGGGGAGCCTGCGTTGGAGTAGCTCGCTGGACGGCATGGCCGCAATGGTACCTCATAAGAACATAAGAACATAAGAACAGCCTTGCTGGAACAGGCCACAGCCCATCCAGTCCAGCATTCTGTCTCACACAGTGGCTCACCATTTCCTTCAGGGTATTCCCAAGGAGATGCCTTCACCTGCTTAGGATTCCCTGGAAATGGCATTGAGAGATATCCTGCCTATCTCTCCAACCTGGAGGTTGTCCTTAGGTAGCCATAATTATAGCCATTGATAGCCTTGTCCTCCATGAACTTGTCTAATCCTTTCTTAAAGCTGTGAAGACTGACAGCTGTCACCACTTCTTCTGGCAGGGAGTTCCATAGACCAGTAATCCTCTGGGTGAAAAAGTACTTTCTCTTATTTGTTTGAGAACTAGTACCCAAAAGTTTCATGGAGTGTCCCCTAGTTCTAGTGTTGTGCGATAGGGAAAACAGTTTTTCCTTATCTACCTTGTCCACACCGTGCATGATTTTATAAACTTCAATCAGGTCACCTCTTAGACGCCGTCGTTCAAGAGTGAAAAGGCCCAACCGTTGCAGCCTCAGATGGTAAGGAAGGTGTTCCAGTCCCCTAATCATTCTGGTTGCCCTCCTCTGTACTTTCTCCAACTCCATAATATCCTTCTGGAGGTATGGCGACCAGAACTGTACACAATATTCCAGATGGGGCCTCACCATAGATTTATAAAGAGGCAAAATGACACTTGCTGACTTATTTTCTATACCCTTCCTAATGATCCCTAACATTGAGTTTGCTTTTTTCACTGCTGAGGCACACTGGGTTGACACCTTCATTGAGCTGTCCACCAGGACACCAAGGTCCCTTTCCTGGTTTGTCGCAGAGAGTTCAGACCCCATCAGTTTATAAATGTAATTGGGGTTTTTTGCCCCAACATGCATCACTCTGCACTTACTGATGTTGAAGCTCATTTGCCACTGTTTTGCCCACTCCCCCAGTGTCAAGAGATCCCTCTGGAGCTCTTCACAATCTCTCACAGTTTTCACTACCCTGTATAATTTAGTGTCGTCAGCAAATTTGGCTACCTTGCTTTTTACTCCTACCTCTAGATCATTTATGAAGAGGTTGAAAAGCAGGGGTCCCAGTACTGAACCTTGGGGGACCCCACTCTTTACTTCCCTCCACTTGGAGAAGTGTCCATTTAGTGCTACCCTCTGTTTCCTGTCCCTTAGCCAGTTGCTGATCCAGGACAAGACCTGTCCCTTTATTCCATGACTGGTAAGTTTATTCAAGAGCCTTTGGTGTGGGACCTTGTCAAAAGCCTTCTGAAAGTCCAGATAAACAATGTCAACTGGATCCCCCTTATCCACATGCTTGTTGACACTCTCAAAAAATTCCAACAGATTAGTGAGGCATGATTTGCCCTTGCAAAAGCCATGTTGGCTCTCCTTTAGCAGTGCCTTCTCTTCTATGTAACTATTAATTCTGTCTTTTAGGATGGTTTCCATCACTTTACCTGGGACACATGTCAAACTGACAGGCCGGTAATTTCCTGGATCACCCCTGGATCCTTTTTTGAAAATTGGTCGGGCGCATGGGGGTCATGTATAAAAGCCACAACTTCTGGCATGGCTCATCCCATCTCATCTCCGGGTGTAAGGGCACCCTCATTCTGAATTCCTCATCGTAAGCTAACCACGATTGGCCAGGAAAATCCACCATCGCCCTGCAAATATTGTCCAAATATTGGACCATAGGGATGGCCAAATCGGGCCGGGCCCTGAGGTACACCGCCATATAAATGAGATATGCGGGTAACCAGTTGGCCCAAGTGTGAGGTGGCTTGCGACGACGAGACAGCTCTTTGTCTCTGTCGTCCTGCCCCTCCTTCTCTTCCTTGGTGGGCTCACAGTTCAATAGGGAGAAAATATCAACATATTCCCCCCGCCAAATCTTTTCCCTCGTGGCCTGGGACAAATGATCCCCGAGGGGCAAGGAATACCCTGCCGTCGGCAATGCCGACGCCGGCACTGTATTCACACAGGGCATTGGCAGCAGTGCCTGTACAGTGCCTGCGATAACCGGTACAGTCCTGGGGGCGGAAACCCACCCACCCAATGTTGTGCCAGTATTGGACCCATTGGCACCAGGGTAAGCTGGGAACTGATACCCACCCGCCTCGACAGAACGAGGCCATGGCCACTGAAAACTAACACCTGAAGTGGACTGTGTTGTGGGGACATTAGCTTGAACCTGATACTCACTGGGTGCACCCCCGTGAGCTGCCCCCACTGGGGTTCCGGCCCACGGCGGGCGTCAGAGCTCGCGACTGCAATCGAGCTCTGGGGCCACATCTGGCCACTCCCCGGCTGGAGTTCAGGACGAACGGGGAGCTGCGAGATCACAGCCGGCACAGGCCGGAGCGTCTCCAGCAGCTCAACCCTGCTGGCCGCCTGCTGCAGAGTGGTGGCTGTCGAGGTGGAAGGTGGGCAAAAAGGAGCCCCAGTCGGCAGTGCAGTCCCCCCTCCCGAGGGGTTGTTAATGACCCCCAAGGATGCTTCCAGCATGGCTAAACGTGCCAGCAATGCATCCACAGTCGCAGAACCCCCGGTATAAGGCGGGCAAGGTGGGCCACACGGCCCACCTGGTGGTACACTGGGGACCCCCATCTGGGCGCCAGGTCCTGAATAGGGCTATGCCCAAAACTCCGGCCCATGAGGGACCGGAGGCAAGCCCTGCTGGGTGACCGGACCAGGCCCTCCTCCATTGTCTGGACCCATGGCCGGCAATTGCGGGCCGGGGGCCAAAGCCCCTGCAGGGCCATCCTGAGGCTGGAGAGCCGAGGGCCATGCCCTAATCTGCCCCATCCCACCGGTAACGGTGGGTGCCACTGATGCGGGGGCCTGTTGCAGGGGCGCAGTCGCGGTCCTCCGACTCGATTGCTGCCCCCAAGTAAGCACAGAGCCAGGCAAGTGCCTCCCTCTTGGCCGCGGCTTGGTCGCTGGGGCCTTCCTTTTGGGAGGCATAGCAGCAGAAGACGATCCCTTTCCGGGGATCAGAAGCACTGAAATGGCTGAACAGCCGAAGACTGGTCTGAAGAGCCGAAGAGAAACGAAGAGCGACGGAGAAAACTTCTCCTCTCCGTTGCTTCTTCTAAAATGGCAGCTTGTCTGCCTCGTGGCCACCCCTTTTATAGAGGGGTGGCCACGCCTCCTAACTCACCCGGATGTCTGCGTCCGGGTTGGGGGGGGGCTGCAAAGAGCGTGGCGGCCATTTTGGCGCCGCACTTTCATTCACACACTCTGTTTGAAGAGAGCAGATAGTGCTTATGGAATAGTCCTTCAGAGGACAGTAAATGAAGAAACTCCTTGCCTGGGCTCTTTTCCAGCAAAGGGAAGCAGGTTCTCTCCCTCTTGCCTTCTGCCTTGGTTTGGCATTGCTGGCTTGTGTCCCAGAGTATAATCTGGGAGCACAGCTGAGGGGAATCAGGGCAGCATGGCCATAAAGACTGGCCCGCCTTGTCCCTGCTGTTGCCGCTGCCGCAAATACTCCTTCCACCAGTCTAGCCAGCCAGGGGGAGTGGGAGCGCAGCTGAGTGGAATCAGGGCAGCATGGCCATAAAAACCAGCCTGCCTTGTCCCCACCACTGTCGCGAAGCTGAAAAAGCCATCCCTGCTATCACCAGTTCCACCGGCTCCCTCCCTGGCCTGGTCAGCCATGAGAGGTAGGAGCTGAGAGGAGCTCAGATGAGGCTCAGCTGTGGCAAGGCTCACACACACACACACACACACACACACACACACACACACACACACACACACACACACACACACACACACCAATGCCACTATAATTAATCCCTGTAATTAATGGATTTTTGGGAGAGTATGAAAAAGAGGCACCCGTGGATGCTCATTAATCCAAAACCTGTAAGTCTTATCATTAATATAGTGCATCGCTAGTCCCTCACAATCTACAACTTTAATTAAAGAGGCAACATGTGTGGAAGGATCACCGGAAAGTTTTTTGTAATAAGCAGTATCAGAAAGTTGTCGGTTAGCCTCCAAAATGTAATCAGATCTATTTTGTATTACTATGGCTCCTCCTTTATCTGCCTGCTTAATTACAATACTACGGTCTTCATAAATCCATAAATCACATGAGGAAGGTTCTCTGATACCAGCCTGTCCTATTATCTCTGGGATTAATTCCCTATTAGAACCTGTGTCCCGATTTGTAGATTCCTTTATTTCTGAATACACCAGAGACACTTCCTCCTTTGTTAGGGATTTGACAGACTTTATTCTTAAAGTTGAGAATTGCAGGGTTCCGCAAAATGCAGCTCTTTTGATGATGAACGTTACAGCCCTTTACATGAATATCCCAGTTGAGGAAGCCAGAGCCCAGGTAGCCAACCTTCTTTCCACACATAGACACAACTTTTCCCAAACACATTTTCTTTTGGGCTTTTTTGGATTCAGTTTTAGAACATAATTTTTTAAAGTTCCAGGATTCTTTTTATTTGCAGACAAAAGGAGTGGCTATGGGGTCGAATTTGGCCCCTAGCATAGCTAACATTTATATGATTAACTTTGAGAAAAGCATGATTTTGAAGCAATCCACCAATCCTTTTTTCAATCACATTAACATTTATAAAAGGTTTATTGATGATTTATTTTTGTTATGGATGACATGAGTTGCATTGAGGGTTTTGCTACCTGGAATAACACTTTGAACCCACATCTGAATTTTTCTCATACCAAGCATTCCCAAACTATCCCGTTCTTAGATTTGCAGGTCTACATTTCCAATTCTTGTAAGATTCAAGTTAAACTATATTGCAAGCCAACAGACAGAAATGTATATATATTTACAATACCAATCATTTCACCCACCAGCTCTTAGGAAAAACATTCCATATACTTTGTTAACTCATGCCAAAAGAAATTCCACCCTGGAGGGGGACTTTAAGGAGGCTGCCACCTCAATAATTAATATGTTGAGAAACAGGGACTACCCACCGGAGGTTATTGAGAGCTCCCTAAATAAGTTGATTGCAACACCTAGAAAGAATTTGTTTTAGAGAAAGAGAGATGAACAACAATCCAGACTTTACTGGTCCCTAGATTACAGTCCACTGGCCAACCAGATTAAGAAGATAGTGCTCCGCCACTGGCATGATATTGAAGACATTCCTAACTGTCAAAATAAACCTTTTAAAGGTTTCCATAAAACTAAATAAATTCGGAATTTTTTTAATGTCTTCTGACAGTCATATTCATAAACCATCAGCCCTTTTGGTTAAAGGGCACTTCAAATGTTTTCAATGCATTATTTGTAAAAATGTGTGGGAAATGAATGTTCTGGAACATTCACATGTGAACTTAAAACTTACTCTCAAACATTATTCTAATTGCCAAACAAAAAAATTGTGTCTATCTTTGGCAATGTCCCTGCGGATTAAACTATGTTGAGAAATCAACACGCCCCCTTAAAGTTCATTTAATGGAACACCAATGGAGAATAAGTAACAGAGTTGAGAATGCACCATTGGTAATGCACTATATTTAGAAGGGCCATACTGAACATCAGTTCAAGTTCACAGTCATTGAGGTTATCCATCAGAAACAATTTGAGAATGTTGATCTTGATCGGGAATTGCTAAGGAGAGAAGCATTTTCTATTCATAGACTTCAAACCCTTTATCCATATGGCTTAAATAGTGATTTGGACCTGTCTTGCTATTTTTAAAAGTTGACTATTGAGGTTAACTTGCTTTGTCATGGTTACTGCTGTTGTTGATCCATCACACCTGGGTTTACTTCTCTCTATTTAACTACACTAAGTTTCTCTTACACTCTTGACGTTCTTGAGCACACTGTAAGATTGTGAGTGAGGCAGTGAACACAATTCTAAAGCTTTAACGTAAGTTGTTCTTTGGAAGATGTTCTGAATCATATGAGATATTGAGTATCTATACTGTCATGTAATATTTTTAAGTTAGTTATGTATAAGTAGTTCAATTTGTACATATCGTAATATAATATTTTGTTTCCACAGATAGCATTTAACTCTGATGAAGGACTTCGTTCCGAAAAGGTTTTGTAACTGGTGGACTTAAACCATTTTTGCTATTTTGTGGATTACAAACTTTGAGAGAATTATCTATATTTTGTTACTATGTTTAAAGAGAAGTTATCTATCTTGAGCTTAAAACTGTGAGAAGAATTCATTATATCATAAGTTTTGATGACTCATTCCTTTATTACTGGAGATTATTTTTAAAGACTTTATTAAATATACGTAAATTTATCAAGAATAAAGAATACACAATTTTGAACTTGCCCCAAACAGTTTCAACAATTTTTTTGTGCTTTCTACCATTTGGCCGATTTTTTCTTGTAACAAATCAAGGGCCAGAATGATTAAAGGTCAGAAAAGGGTTAAAAGTTCCCTTCTTCCTCATAACTTTGCTAGATGGGGTGGAGCAGCAGTTGATTACCTAATTTGTAGGCAATATGGTCATGGAACCATGCCAAAAGTTAACTACAGTGATACCTCATACAATGTCCAAACTTGATTCCACAAGGTTGGACTTTGTACGGATTTGAACTTTGTATGAGGTATGCAAAATCCTAGCCGTGATCCCTCATACAATGTCCAAATCCTTGCCGTGATGCCTCATACAACGTCAATTCCATAGAGATACATTGTACTGTAACAGTACAGACTTCAGGGCAAAGTCAGGGAAACTGACAGAACTTTAAGAAATCATTGTCTAAAGGCTAAATACATTACAAAAACATGTCAAACAACCCTGATTTTAGGGAACAAACCATACAACAAGTTTTTAACTTTTGAAAACTTTATGAAGTGCAGGTTTAAAAGTTAACATGTCCCATCATGCAGCACAGTGTTAATCTGCTGCCATGCCGCCAATCATCCACTTTGTACAAGCTACTGTAAACAATTACTGGATGGAAGCAAGGACAAAATGGATGCCAACATGTCCCATCATGCAGCACAGTGTTAATCATCCAAACAGCAACAAACACCAAACAATTAAAATCGTGCTCAAAACCACTCCTAAACACTCTTTGCCTCATGCAAAACCCACAAGAGCAATGCACGCATGCGTCTTGCCTTTTATACTGCCCAGGCACAATGCAACCTGGGAAAAACCCCAATGCCTCATACAAAGTCGCAGTGACTTTGTATGAGGCAACTTTTTCCAAGGAATTAGGCGATGTTGTATGAATTTGATGTTGTACGAAGCGGACTTTGCATGAGGTATTACTGTATCAGTCAATTCGCTCTTACACAACAAATAGAGTTTGGCCCCTCTGTCTCTTACTGATGCATTCTCCTGGAATGTCTGAGGGAAAACACTCAGTGAGACGGGTTCTCAAACTCTTCCTGATCACATGGCAACTTAATGATTTCTATCAACTTAACTAAACATTTTTACTTAAAATCTACATAACTAACTTAATTCTAAGAAAACTAATTTAAAGCATATACACACAAGAAAGAAAGATACAGGAAGGCATCTTAGGATCATGACATCTTAAAGGTTTGTTCTCTTCTGTTTTTATTAATAAAATAATTATTGCTATTTTATCTGACTAGCTGGGAAACTCATTTAATTTTTGCTAATGATATTGTTAGGGTATTGTAGTACTATATATTGTATAGGATGCATGCATGTGCTTACCACTTTAAGTAACCCTGTCTGCTGAAGCACAGCTTTGTGCACTAATGTGAATGACTCAGCAATAATCACTGTATACAGCAGGTGCTACTTGAGCACCTATTATGGAGGAGCAGTGGAGGGCTTGTGCAAAAGTCATGCTGGCGACATGACTGCCCAAAGAGAATGCACAAGGGGTTGTGCCACTGAGATAAGAAAGGATTTTTTTTCCCGATTTCAATTTAATTTATACCCCGCCCCACTCAGCACATGGCCAACTCTGGGCAGCATTACAACATAGTAAAAGTACATTGCAGGCACACCCCCCCAATAATGGACTCAGACACAAATGAAAGTGGATAACGGCATTGGGCCACATTTATTGATTCATGCCCTAGTCCGAATTATAAATTTCTATTGGTAAAACGACCAATCATAATTCTTAAGGCAAGCAGGTCGAAGTAACACTGGTAAGGTACCACCCAAAATTGCCAACGGCAATTGTTACAATGTATCTATTTGTATCAATTTGTTTGTTGACAACAAACAAATTGTTGACCGTAGTCAATATCTACCTAATGACCCCACCCTCTGACGTGTATCCGTAAAATCAGGGGGTGATTCCAGCTGTCTAGTGGTAACCATCACCCCCTCGCCTGGTTCGTCGTTGACCGGACAACGTTTAAACAACTTATGCCTATCTAGTGTTGTCCAGTCAATTGCGAACCTGCCGGATGCCTGTGGGTCATAAATGTTTACCTTACCAGTGCTACCCGCCCATGTGACCAAGTCAACAGCAGCACAGAACAAACCCCTATATCAAACCATAGCAACAGTGTTGGATGGGCAAAAAAGCCAGGACTCAAGGGCCAATTGCGAGTCCAAGCCAAAAATTCCCACCCGGCCCCGAAGCGACCAAGAAATCACACTGTTAACTAGGGAGGGGGTGGAGGGGAAAAACTTCTCCGCTCCGTCGCTTCGCCAAAATGGCAGCACGGCTGCCTCGTGGCCAGCCCTTTTATTAGGGTGCTGGCCACGCCCCTAACTACCCGGATGGCTTCGTTCGGTGGGGGGGGCGCAAAGAGCGCGGCAGCCATTTTGGCGCCACGCTTCCATTGCAGGCGCACCCCCCCAATAATGGACTCAGACACAAATGAAAGTGGATAACGGCATTGGGCCACATTTATTTATTCATGCCCTAATCCGAATTATAAATTTCTATTGGTAAAACGATCAATCATAATTCTTAAGGCAAGCAGGCCGAAGTAACATTGGTAAGGTACCACCCAAAATTGCCAACGGCAATTGTTACAATGTATCTATTTGTATCAATTTGTTTGTTGACAACAAACAAATTGTTGACCGTAGTCAATATCTACCTAATGACCCCACCCTCTGACATGTATCCGTAAAATCAGGGGGTAAGTCCAGCTGTCTAGTGGTAACCATCACCCCCTCGCCTGGTTCGTCGTTGACCGGACAACATTTAAACAACTTATGCCTATCTAGTGTTGTCCAGTCAATTGCGAACCTGCCGGATACCTGTGGGTCATAAATGTTTACCTTACCAGTGCTACCCGCCACCCGGAGAGGCTTCAATAAAGGCTCGACGCCCCCCCAAGACCGTCAGCTCGGTCGACAGGCCTGCTCACCAATCACTCAGCAGGAGGTCCATACCTCCTCGCGACAGATGGACCCCATCCCCTGCGTAAAGCCCATAATTTTGCAGACTAATGGCCGGATGAGGACTGACCCGCCCCCAGCCCTTGGTCGAAAGGAATCGGGCCACCGCCCTGTTCACCATGCGCCTAGCGCGGTCCAAGGCCTGGAGGTCAAGGCCTCCCCTATAAGCGTGCCGTGGGACCATATCTGACCAAACAAGGGTTGTGGCGGGCCATACGTAATGTAAGTAGGCGAGGTCACTGCAAATCGCATGCTTCAGCAATAAGCCAGTGACCTGTCCCAAATCATTACCCCCAAGATGTATGATCAGGATGTCGGGCGGGTCAGCGTTCCTTGCCGAAAAAAGGAATGGCAAGAGCTCCCGCCACAACATACCAGGCCTACCGTACCATGTGAGACTTGCGTACGCACTGAGTCCCAGTCGGGGTCCCCAATCTGTCGCCGCAGCGTAACGCGCTGCCCTGTGCACGTAGCTATGGCCCACCAGCCATACTGTCACCGGTGTGATACGACACCCAGGGTCTGTCAAGGAAAAAACAGGGAAGGAAGAGATATGTGGTGACTAAAAAACGGTACTCACGGTGGGAGTGGGCGAACATAAAACTGGAAAAACTGCGAGCCCCACCTCCCCATGCTGCGTATGTCAGCCCCGGAGTACCCATAAGCAGCCGCAGTAGAGGCCGCCCCAATTCTAAACGAATGGGTGCCGTAACGGGCCCCAGGGAGGCCCACCCTAACCAGTGCCTTCCCAGTCACCTTCCAAAATTGAAATTTAGTGAGGGGAGACCCATCTTGGTGACAGAAAAACGGGCCATGGTGCGTGCCACGCAGTGCAAGGAACTCCTGTAGGGCACCAACCGGACAGATGTCTGCCAAGGAACATCGTAGCAGTCTTACACCACTGCCTACGCTGTGCTGATCTGTTTTAGAGGAGCGTATCCTCAACTGAGCCCAATCATTGCAAACATAGACATCTTCGAGTTCCAGTGCCCTACGACTTGCATCCGCCTTAGTCAGCATCACAAGCTCGCTGATGCGGAGCGCTCCAAAAAAGGCCACCGTTGTAGCCGAATGAAACAGGGCTGCCTCATACCTATTAAAACATAGGTCATGCCAGCCCCGTGCCAGTTGGGTAAGGACCCCCGGGGAAATTGGGTGGCGGTCATCCAGGCTACGCCCACGTTCCCGCACCAACCCCTCCAAAACGTGTCTCACACGGAAATCAGCGGTACTGTCCGCATGACCTCCCACCTTGGCCATAAAAGCCAGCGCTGATAGCCTTGCTGCTATGGTGCGGGGTGCCAGGCCCTGGGCGTGCAGGTAAACCATGAAACGAAGGAGGTGGGCCACTGGGATCGGCCAGGTATCTGGCAGTCGAGATCGGGTACAAAAAGTCTGAAAGGAAACCCACGCGTGGTGATACGCCTTACGCGTGCGTGGCGCCAGAGACATGCCGATCGCCCGGTTCACCTCTCCTTGCCAAAGGTCCATATCTCCTCCGGGAGTGGCGAGGGAAATTCCTCCGCATCGTGGGCCAAGGCACGGAACCGGGAGATCTGCAGGCGGGACAAAGCGTCAGCAATATCATTATTCACCCCCGGGACATGCCTGGCCCTGAACAGTACATTGAGGCGCAGGCTGCGCAATACAAACTGGCGCACAAGGTCCATGACCCTGGGAGATTTAGAGGTCTGTGAATTGACAATGTGGACAACGGCCGCATTGTCACACCAGAAATGCACCACAGAGTTGGCCCACTCCTCACCCCATAGCATCAAGGCCCCCAGTATGGGAAAAAATTCCAAATATGTGAGATCCCTCAGGCGACCCGTGCCTGACCAGGCTGGTGGCCATCCACCATATGCCCACTTCCCATTGAAGTACATCCCATAACCAAGGGATCCCGAGGCATCAGACTGAATCTGAAATTGTGGTGAAGCCAGGAGATCTGACCTCCAAAATGAGACCCCATTAAACTCCCTCAAGAACTGGAGCCATATGTGCATATCTGCCCTGATGCCCCGTGTCAATCTGGTCCTATGATGGGGCCTGGATAAGCCTGCCATGGCGTCGCACAAGCGCCGAGCAAATGCCCTGCCAGGTGCGACCACCCTGCAAGCGAAATTAAGGTGTCCATGTAGCACCTGCAGTTCCCGAAGGGACGCCTTGCGCTTAGCCAGCAAGTCCGATATAAGGGCCACTATCCTTGACACCTTGTCTTCCGGCAACCTAGACGCCTGCGCTACCGTGTCAATCTCCACCCCCAGGAATACTAACTTATTAGACGGACCTTCGGTCTTTTCGGGCGCTAAAGGGACACCGAGTTCCTGCATTAGCGTCTGAAATGTATTGAGGAGACGTGTGCACGTGTCCCAGCCCCGTTCACCCCCGAACAAAAAGTCATCCAGGTAATGGGCTACAGACCGAGACCCTGACCTACGGACAAATGCCCACTGCAGGAATGTACTGAAACACTCGAAAGCCGAGCAGGATATGGAACAGCCGAATGGCATGGCTTTGTCAAAATAATATTCACCCCGGAATTTGAAACCCAGCAACTCAAAGTCACCCGGGTGCACCGGCAGGAGACGAAAAGCCGACTTAATGTCACACTTAGCCAACAGTGCACCCGGGCCACATGAGCGCACCATGCGCAATGCCTGGTCAAATGATGTATACCTGACAGAACAAAGGTCCTCAGGGATAGCATCATTGACCGAATGACCGGCTGGGTAGGACAAGTGATGAATCAGGCGGAACTCGCCCGGGGACTTCTTGGGCACTAGTCCTAGAGGAGACACTTAAGGTTGGGGAAAGGGGGCGCAGGGAAAGTGCCAGCAACCCTGCCCGCAGCGACCTCCTTATTAATGCTGGCGGCAGCCACCTCCTCCCGTCCTCTAAGTGACAAAAGGTTGGGTGCGTCCTGCGGTGACCTATCCCCCGTGAAAGGAATACGGAAACCCAGTTGAAAACCCTGAAGGAGGTACACAGCGTCTGCTTTCTTCGGGTACAATGCGAGCCAACGCTCCAGCATATCAACATTAATTGGGGAGGGGGCCTTTCGGTGAACCCACTCTTTCCGTGGCAGTCCTACCTGCCCCTTGTCCGCCCCTACCCCTGCCCCTGTATCCTCCCGGCCTGGGACAGGCGGAGGCAGCATGGGGGCCAGAACAAGCGGGGCACTCGTGCTTGTACTTGCAATTTTTTTCTGTTGCAAGAACCATTGGACGAGAAGGTCCAGCAGAGCAGGCGGGCTGGAACCCCCTGCCCCGCCACTTGGCGGGGAGCCTGTACCGGGGCTGCTCGTTGGACCGCATGTCCACAATGGTATCTATCCCCAGGCGCCGGGCGCGTGGGGGTCATATACAGAAGCCACAGCTTCTGGCAGGGCTCATCCCACCTCATCTCTGGGTGCAGTGGAATCCTCATGTGGAATTCTTCGTCGTAAGCCAGCCACCACGGACCCGGGAAGTCAACCATGGCCCGGTAGATGTTGTCCAGATACTGGACCATAAGGATGGCCAAATCCGGCCTAGCCCTGAGGTAAATGGCCATGTAAATCAGGTACGCTGGCAACCAATTTGCCCACGTGCGTGGCGGCTTATGACGACGTGCCTGCTCTTTATCCTTCTCGTCCAGCCCTTCCCTCTCCTCCTTGGTCGGCTCCCTATTAAGAAGGGAGAAGATATCTACATACTCTCCCTTCCAGATCTTTTCCCTGGTAGACTGGGCCAGATGGTCCCCCAGGGGCAAGGAATACCCTGCCGTTGGCAGTGCCGACACCGGCACAGAGGGAACTGCGGGCAAAGCAAAGGGGGCCTGTACCAGCCCGGGGATTCCCAACACATTCCCCACCACACAGGTGGCGCCACCCGGACCCGTGCCCTGTGTCAGGGGTGAAGTCGCTGGGTCGGCCGGAGGCAATTGGACCGCCGGACCACCCGTGCGAGGCCATGGCCATTGGAAAGCCCCCCCAAGGAAGTCAGTTGTGTGGATGCACTAGCTTGAACTGCATACTTACCCGATGCACCCCCAAGGGCCGCCCCCACCGGGGGTTCCGGCCCGCTGGGGGCGTCGCAGCTCACGACCGAAGCTGAGCTCGTCGACGGGGCCAGACCCGCACCAGACTGCTGCACCTGTTGAGTGGGGAGCTGCGAGGCAGTGGCCGCCACCGGCCCGCGCGCCTCAGGCGGCTCAACCCGACCCATCGCCGGCCGCTGTTCGGCAGCCAAGGGGGGCACCTGGAATCCTAAAGGCACCCCTGTTTGATTGGCCCTCGCCAAGGATGCTTCAAGGGCCGCAACGCGGGCCAGAAGGGCCTCCACGTTGACAAATGCCCCAGCCCCAACGGGGGGCGAATGGGCAATCGGCCCATAGTTAAAGGGTACCTGTCCAGGCCCCTGAGTCCCAGGGGCCAGATAAGGCCAAGAGCCCATGCCCGGCCCCTGGGGAGCCGTGGGCACACCCTGCAAAGGCAGGGAACCCAACCACCCACCGTGGCTCGCTCCCCCCATGGGGAACTGTGCACCCGGGCAAGAGGGCCCAGCCGCACGGACCCTGGCGGGGGCACTGGTCATCGGTTGCGGGCCAAGGGCCGAGGCCCCATCCGGGGCAACCTGCCCGCACCGCGGATCGGGCCAAGGGGCCACCGATCCCATCCCACCGGTCCCGGTGGGCTCCGTTAAAGGTGGCTTCTTCGAGGGCATAGCTGAGTTAGCTAGGAAGCCTACGAAGAGAAAAAGCTGCCCAAAAAGGCTTCCCCTGAAAGGACACGAGCGACGGAGGTAAGAGGAAAAAACTTCTCCGCTCCGTCGCTTTGCCAAAATGGCAGCACGGCTGCCTCGTGGCCAGCCCTTTTATTAGGGTGCTGGCCACGCCCCTAACTACCCGGATGGCTTCGTCCGGTGGGGGGGGGGCGCAAAGAGTGCGGCGGCCATTTTGGCACCACGCTTCCAATATACAACCACAATAATAACATTATATATTCACAATAACAAAATACAAAACTAAAACAATCAACCACTAATTACAATATAATAACCCCAAAATATAGTGTGCTGAACTTCACTTGCTCTGTGCGCAAGTGACCAAGAATGCAAGTCAATAAATATAGATCACCCGACTTGATCGGGATTGACTTTTCCACCACACTTCTGTATCACGCGCCTTCCTTGCACCTAGCAGCCCCGATCTTCTGGGGTAGAAGAAATCATTACTACACCTGGTGACCCCGACATGATACTTACTAGAGAGTCAAAGCATGGCTCTGCTCGAGAGTCATGGACAGATCCCTCTCGGAGGCTATGGAGCGGTTCTGATCGGAAAGCAACTTCTAACAGAATTCAGCACCATCTCGAGGAAGGAACATAAGAACATAAGAACAGCCTTGCTGGAACAGGCCACAGCCCATCCAGTCCAGCATTCTGTCTCACACAGTGGCTCACCATTTCCTTCAGGGTATTCCCAAGCAGATGCCTGCTTAGGATTCCCTGGAAATGATATTGAGAGATATCCTGCCTATCTCTCCAACCCGGAGGTTGTCCTTAAGTATCCATAATTATAGCCATTGATACTCTTGTCCTCCATGAACTTGTCTAATCCTTTCTTAAAGCTGTCAAGACTAACAGCTGTCACCACTTCTTCTGGCAGGGAGTTCCATAGACCAGTAATCCTCTGGGTGAAAAAGTACTTTCTCTTATTTGTTTGAGAACTAGTACCCAAAAGTTTCATGGAGTGTCCTCTAGTTCTAGTGTTATGCGATAGGGAAAACAGTTTTTCCTTATCTACTTTGTCCACACCATGCATGATTTTATAAACTTCAATCAGGTCACCTCTTAGACGTGGTCGTTCAAGAGTGAAGAGGCCCAACCGTTGCAGCCTCAGATGGTAAGGAAGGTGTTCCAGTCCCCGAATCATTCTGGTTGCCCTCCTCTGCACTTTTTCCAGCTCCATAATATCCTTCTGGAGGTATGGCGACCAGAACTGTACACAGTATTCCAGATGGGGCCTCACCATAGATTTATAAAGAGGCAAAATGACACTTGCTGACTTATTTTCTATACCCTTCCTAATGATCCCTAGCATTGAGTTTGCTTTTTTCACTGCTGAGGCACACTTGGGTTGACACCTTCATTGAGTTGTCCACCAGGACACCAAGGTCCCTTTCCTGGTTTGTCGCAGAGAGTTCAGACCCCATCAGTTTATAAATATAATTGGGGTTCTTTGCCCCAACATGCATCACTCTGCACTTACTAATGTTGAAACTCATTTGCCACTGTTTTGCCCACTCCCCCAGTGTCGAGAGATCCCTCTGGAGCTCCTCACAATCTCTCACAGTTTTCACTACCCTGTATAATTTAGTGTCATCAGCAAATTTGGCTACCTTGCTTTTTACTCCTACCTCTAAATCATTTATGAAGAGGTTGAAAAGCAGGGGTCCCAGTACTGAACCTTGGGGGACCCCACTCTTTAGTTCCCTCCACTTGGAGAAGTGTCCATTTAGTGCTACCCTCTGTTTCCTGTCCCTTAGCCAGTTGCTGATCCAGGACAAGACCTGTCCCTTTATTCCATGACTGGTAAGTTTATTCAAGAGCCTTTGGTGTGGGACCTTGTCAAAAGCCTTCTGAAAGTCCAGATAAACAATGTCAACTGGATCCCCCTTATCCACATGCTTGTTGACACTCTCAAAAAATTCCAACAGATTAGTGTGGCATGATTTGCCCTTGCAAAAGCCATGTTGGCTCTCCTTTAGCAGCGCCTTCTCTTCTATGTGCCTATTAATTCTATCTTTTAGGATGGTTTCCATCACTTTACCTAGGACACATGTCAAACTGACAGGTCAGTAATTTCCTGGATCACCCCTGGATCCTTTTTTGAAAATTGGTGTTACATTCGCTACCTTCCAGTCATCAGGCACAAAGCCTGATTTGAGGGAAAGATTATATATTTTGGCTAGGAGAGCATCAATTTCGTCTTTAAGTTCCCTGAGAACTCGTGGATGGATGCCATCTGGTCCTGGTGACTTGTTAGTGTTTAGTTTAACAAGACATGCAAGGACCTCCTCCCTGGTTATTTCTATCTGGCTTAATTCTTCGGTTTCCCTCCCTACGAAGATAGGCTCTGTTTTGGGCATGTGGTCTCTGTCTTCTTCAGTGAATACTGAAGCAAAGAATTCATTGAGTCTCTCTGCAATCTCTGTTTCCTCTTTAATAACCCCTTGCCTTCCATTGTCATCTAATGGTCCAATGGCCTTCCTAGTTGGGTTCTTACTTCTAATGTACTTAAAGAAGTCTTTGTTATTTCTCTGAGTATTTTTAGCTATACGCTCCTCAAAGTCTTGCTTTGCTTTCCTGATTGTTGCCTTGCATTTGTTCTGCCAGAATTTATGTTTTTGCCTGCTGTCCTCATTCGGACAAGCCTTCCATCTTCTAAATGAGCTTCTCTTGCTCTTGATCACTTCCCGAACAGCTCCTGTAAGCCACATTGGAGTCCTCTTGGACCTGGCAGTGCCCTTTTTCCTTTTGGGTATGCATTCCAATTGAGCCTCTGTTATTGTTTTTGTAAACAGCCTCCATGCCTCTTGGAGTGTTTGGACTCTCTCAATTTTCCCTTCCAGCTTCTTTTTTACTAGTTTCCTCAACTTTGGGAAATTTCCTTTTTGAAAATTTAAGGTCTCTGTGTTAGGTTTTTTCAGTGACCTGCGTTCTATGATCAAGTTAAACATAATTGAGTTGTGGTCACTGTTCCCTATTGGATCAGTCACATTAACATCTTGCACCAGATCCTGAGTATTACTCAGGATCAAGTCAAGGATTCTTGTACCTGTAGTTGGGTCTTCAACCATCTGTCCCAGGGAACAATCATTTAGCATATCTAGGAACTTTATCTCTTTATCATGTGCTGAACAACAGTTCACCCAGTCTATGTGAGGGTAATTGAAGTCCCCCATTATAACTAGGCTTCCCTTCTTGGATGCCTCCTTTACAACATTCTCCAACTGCCAGTCTCCCTCAAGAGTTTGGGTCGGAGGCCGATAGTATATGCCTACTGTTAGACTATCCTTGTGGCCTGGTACTCTTACCCACAGAGCTTCTAATGGTGACTCCAAATCACCTAGATATTCCAATTCATACTCGGAAAGCAAATATAAGCCTGGCATAGGAACGGACATGTTCCAAAGCCAGGGAGAGCCGTGATCCTGCAACGACTGAGGCAGAGAAGCAGACCTGCGGCCAGCAGCCAGTGCTGTGATCCTGATCTACTGACCAGACCTCAGGGACATCGTCCTGTGCATCACCAGCCCTGCCTACTACCTAGACCTGTCCCATGGAAGCATTGACTCATAAGTTGTGTAAGACATCCAGGGAATTTCCCCAAACCGAGTAGTAATGGGAGCAGCCATGGGGTGGCAAAACCTGATCATCAGGCAAAAGGCTCATAGAGATGAGCTCGAAGCCCTGGCCAGGCGACATCAGATTAGAGTAAACAGACACCGTGTGACAGACCTGGTGAGGCATCTGGGGGAGCATTGTCTGTTCTACCCAGAAGCAGCCACAATAGATCCAGAGGTTTGGGATCAAGTAGGGAACTGCCTAAAGCAGGAGCCCCGAGTACACACTGACATCATCGGGACTTGGAGCAAGTGTAGACAGATCATTTCAGTGGTTAGTCCAGTCTGTGCAGAGACTAGTACCATTCCAGTGTACGAAGAGCCATCTGCCCCAGTACGTCTCTGTCCAACCATCAAGTTTAGGCATGGGGGCTTAGAGGACACCCCTTTCACGGCAACTGCAGAAGCCGTGGGAGGGGGAGGAAACTTAGGAAGCGCCGGCGCTTCCCAGGCAACCAAGAGTTCTTTTCAGTTATTGGTAGAAGAGGAAATACGCAAAGGAGAATTACCGGCAGAAGAACTGGCCATGCTTCAGCAGTTATGTCCAGTCCGCATAGAGACGGACGCCCTCACAGGTGACATAACGGCAGTATACACACCACTTCCATATAAATTGTTTGCGGAAATCCGCAAAGCCATCACAGGCACAGGACTCCAAAGCAGATTCACAAAGGGCACACTCCAGCAGTTGGTGGAAACCACCACACCCATCCCTCATGACTGGAAAGTCATTATGAGGATGATGTTGAGCCCCAGCCAATACCTCTTGTGGGATAGCGAGTACAGGTTGGAAGCACAGGCAAAGGCAGCTAAGATGGGAGGAGCAGTAATTCCCAAGCAGCTATATGGCTCGGGGCAATTTGAGACTATCCAAGCACAATCCGTCCTGCCAGCAGACACACTCCAGCTGGTTTCTGAGGTTGCTTTCAAAGCATATCTCAAGGTAGCTGCTTCTAGCAAGGTAGCTAAGAACTACACCTCCATCAATCAGGGAGCACAAGAGCCCTACATGGATTTCATCAATAGGCTAGAAGAAGCAATTAGCAGGCAGATAGTTAATCAGGAAGCACAGGAGGACCTTATGAAGAAGCTGGCAAAAGACAATGCCAACCTTGACTGTCTCAAAATTTTTCAGGCAATGGGACACCGACCTGATCTGACCCTTACCAACATGATCAGAGTGTGCACTGACGTTGGAACAGACTCTTACAAAATGGGTTTGTTGGCAGCAGCAGTGCAAGGGAGAGGTCATTCCAAGAACTGACCAAAGGGAGCTTGCCACCAGTGCGGCAAGATAGGGCATTATGCTAGAGAGTGCAGGTCAAAACCTAAAAATAAGGGGGGCGGCCAGCCATGGGGCCGCACAGTCACACCACCCACCCAGTGTCCAAGGTGCCACAACGGCTTCCATTGGGCTCGCCTCTGCCCAAATTCAGGAAACTGGGCCACGGGCATGTCCCTGTCCCCAGTCCAGATAGGGACAACACCCACCTTGGGAGCCCCAGGGTGGGGGTCTCAATAGCAGCACCCCACATGACACCCAGCATTTCAGAGGAACGGGCAGAAACCAAGGGCAGCGCAGGACTCGATTTATTGTACCAGGAGGACATCGTTTGTGACCTGCCAGGTGCAATTTACCTAGCCAACTCTCAGTACAAGGGGCCCCTGCCCCAACACACGATAGGAATAGTCTTGCCTCGAAGCAATGCATGGCAGAAAGGGATCTTCGTGATCCCGGGAGTCATAGACTCCAATTACACAGACATCATTAAAGTTCAGCTTTGGACACAACTACCCCAGATAATTAGCAGAGGAGACTCAGTAGCACAATTGATCATGGTTCCTTGTCATTCCCCAGGCAGGAGTCAGGAAAGGCTCAGAGTAAGCTCAGGATTCAGGTTGACAGATCGCCTGAGAGAGGAAGGGGTGGTAGGAGGATACCAGATCATAGCAACAGTGGAGAAAGACATAGAGTGGAAACAGCGACCAGTCATCAAGGTATTTTTGAATAAAAGACCCTTTGATGCGCTGCTCGACACCGGAGCTGATGCCACCGTGATCAGCAAGGACTTGTGGCCCCCAGAATGGGCCACTAAGCCAGTTTCAGATGTGTGGGGGGGTAGGAGGAGTTCAGGAAGTATTCAGGAGCAGAGATTGGGTAGAAGTCACTATTCCAGAGGCAGACGGCATAGCGGTCATCCGACCCCATATTTTGAACGTGCCTGTAAATCTCTGGGGGAGAGACATTCTGCAACAATATCACACCACCCTAATGATTGGGTAATGGCCCTAATGCTCAAATGGCTCACAAATGACCCAGTATGGGTGGATCAATGGCCCATATTTGGAGAAAAATTGGAAGCTTTGAAGCAGCTTGTTAAAGAGCAGCTTGAAGCGGGACACATAGAACCATCCACCAGTCCCTGAAATTCACCGATCTTTGTCATTAGAAAAAAGTCTGGTAAATGGAGACTTCTTCATGATTTAAGAGAGATCAATAAATGCATTCAGCCCATGGGTCCACTTCAGTGTGGCACGCCTAATCCAAACATGATCCCAGAAGGGTGGGAGGTCTTAGTCGTAGACTTAAAAGACTGCTTTTTACACCATCCCTTTAGATCCTAGGGACAGGGAAAGGTTTGCTTTCATGGTGCCAGTCACCAATCACAGGGAGCCAACCCAACGTTTCACCTGGAAGTATTTGCCACAGGTGATGTTCAACTCGCCGATCCTGTGCCAAATATCTGTCCATGGAGCACTGGAAAAGTTCCGGAATTTGCACCCCAAAGTCTTAGTTTGCCATTTCATGGATGACATATTGATTGCAGCACCCAAATTGGGTGGCAACATGTTTTGTGATCTTCAAAATTCATTAGGGGACAAAGGCTTGATAATTGCCCCAGAAAAAAGTCCAGACAACCGAACCCTTTTCTTACCTGGGTTACCGGTTACTCCGTTCTTTTGCAGCTCCAGTGCTTCCTAAGATCAATATCAAGAACTCAATAATGCTAGTGGAACTCCAGCAGATTCTAGGAAATATTAACTGGGCAAGACCGTATTTCAGATTAGACACAGAGCTTTTAAAACCGCTCTTTTTGCTGCTCACTTTAGGCAAACAGCCAGCAAATTGAATCTACATTCCAAGAGAGGTGAAACAGATTCTCCAGGAAGTCAATCGCATCCTCAGCTACCGCTGGGTAGATAGACTCAGCGGGGGGACGTTCACCCCCATGCTGAATCTATACATCATTAAAACGGGCATCATGTTTACTGGAGTTCTAGGCACAGACTCCAATGGTGGGGCAAACATCATGGAATGGGTGTATTTGCCACACACCACTTCCAGGAATATCGTTCCTCCAGAAGAATTGGTAGCCACAATCATCCACAAGGGAAGGCTCAGAGCTAGAGATATATCGGGACATGACTTAGATAAAATTGTTATGCCCTTTAATAAAGAGCAGACATGCCAGCTTATGCAGCTCGGTGATACCCTCCCTATCGCATTAGAAGATTTTACAGGCCATTTAGCATAACATCTGCCAAAAGATCCCAGACTTGTCTCACTTCAAATGGAGACGGTTAAATTACGAAGCATGCTGTCTCTAACTCCACTTTAGGGGGCAAAGACATTATTCACAGATGGGGAAAAACTTATGGAGTTCTCACTTGGTGTGAGGAACAGGCTTGGCAAATACTATTGACACTTCTGTAGAAATCAGCGCAAAGGGTGGAATTGGCAGCAGTAAACCTCGCATTAAGAACATTTGATCAGGAGGCATTGAATGTAATCACAGATAGTCAGTATGTCAGGAGCTTACATCACTCCTGTGATAGACAAAAACTTGTTAAGTCTGTTTTGACCATGCAATTCCATTTGCGAAACCGCAGAGAGGCACTATATGTTGCCCACATTAGGAGCCACCAAGATTTCCCTGGCTTCATCTCCTGTGGATGGGACACGTTATTGATTGGCAATAACCTTTCCCGATTGGTCTGTCTGGCTAGAACACAGGCTGGAGTACAACCTGGCTATGCAGGAAAGGAAATTGGGTATAACGCTTATAGTAATAGTTAGCTATAGAGACTCCATATTGTCTTGGCTGAGAGCACTGAAAGGAGTAGGACGAAAGTCACCTAAATGTCATAATGCCTAGTAAACAGCTTACAGTATCTCACTCACGTCTGCGGAGACACCAAGCTGTTACTAGACCAAACAATTGCTTGTAGAAGCCCGGAGTTTACAAGGACTCTGAGATAGGACAGGAACAGTGAGTCTCGCTACATCTGCTGATAAATCTGCCTATGGGGAACCTTGGCACGCAGTATTTTCTTAGAAACTTCTTAGGCTGGCAAATGTACTTAGGCAGCAACATGCTACATAAGCAAGCTTTCTGTAATAGGGGTCATGCACGCTCCATGCACAAGTGACCAAGAATGCAAGTCAATAAATAAAGATCACCCGACTTGATAAGGACTGACTTTTCCACCACACTTCCATATCCGTGCCTTCCTTGCACCTAGCAGCCCTGATCCTCCGGGGGAGAAGAAATCATTACGACACTTGATCTGTTACATCATAGGTCCAAGGTAGATGGGGAAAGGTTAGCTCCCAGACACCTTTGGGAAGACACCTGTAAGAACAGGGACTTTCCCTTGACATAAATACATTCCATTCACATGGGAGTCCAGGTGTTTTTCCATGAGGTAAACACATTCCATGGAGGGTCAGGTGCCTTCTCATGATGACATGAATTATTAATGGTTGAGGGAGACACCTGCAGAGACCTGGAACTTTCCCACAATGAAATCATGATGTAACCACATTACCTAATGCAGTCCTATGGAGGGAGAAAGTCCCTCATTTCCCTTTAAAAAGAGGAGGTTTTGAGTCCTAAAACCAGTTCTCTGAGGGCTACCAGGCTCTTGTTAGCTGAACTCCATTCCCTGGAGGGAACAAAAACACCCTAAGGCAGGATTGTCAATAATATGCATATAGTGAGGAAAAGTGGAGAGATAATGTCAAGGACAGGCTGAGGTCAGTTAACAAGGAACAGGTTCAAGCAATCATCATAACTCAGCTCTGCTGTGATTGACAGTTAATAAGATACATTGTAACCTTAAGTGTTTTGCTGGCTGTAGAAATAGAAGTTGCTTGCAGAGTTTGTTTTGCAGAACAGAAAAGAGCAGAGCTGAACAGTGCTGGATGTAATGCTAATTTACTTGGTCTGAAAATGTTGTTAATATACCAGTTTGATTTAAACTAAATCTGGTGTATAGTCTTCTTTCTTGGACTCGTCACAACTCAGACTGCTACAACACTCACTCAAAACTAACAAGGATGTAGTCCAACGAGATTGGATTGGACTGGACTGGACTGATTGGATTCTGTCTTGTAGATATATACCCTGCTCAATGGATTGATGATGGATTTCTGATGGACTCAGAGAAATTCAACATTTCAACACTTAGCAATTTCATGGACTATGCTGGACTTTGCCATTTATAGACTGATGAATATTTCCATGGACTTTTTTTTTTTGGGGGGGGGGTTCTTTTGCTCCGCAGGTTTATGGACATTCTGATGAACTTATTGGTTCTTTGAAATATTTCATGGATATTTCTGGATTTAAACGAGCCCTATGGACTTTGGGGTTTAGGGATTTTATTCTTAACAGGTACTTCTTCTTATGGAATAGAAAATAAAGTTCTGTTTTGGGACTTTACCTTGTTGGCTTCTACTTGGTCATAGCACTGACACCTAGCTCTCTGCTTCCACCACACACTGCTACTGCTACATCCAACTGCTATAGAAAAACCACACTCCCTGTGACTGGGTATGATCAGGGTGCCTGGGTCCTTAAGGAGAAGCTGGCAGAGGCTGAAAGGAGGGAGTTGTGGTGGACTACATCATATGCAGCACTCTGCCACCACCAAAGCCTCTTAGGACCCCACAAAACTCCTGACAAAAGAGACCAAATATGGGATGTGAAATAAAGGAGCAAATGGAAATAACCAGGGGAAATTCTGAAAATCTCCAGAAATGAGAGATCAATTCAATAATCATAAAAATAATTAGGAAAAAAGCAAATACATTTAACTTGTAATAACAATAACAATAACAATAACAATAACAATAACAATAACAATAACAATAACAATAACAATAACAATAACAATAACAACAACAACAACAATAACAACAACAACAATAATTTTATTTATTTATTTATTTATTTAATATCCCACCCTACTTGGCACAGGCCAAATCAGGGCAGCATTCCAACATATTAATGGCAATACAATATAACAAAGACCAACAGTATATCAAAACAAAATACAGCAATACAATGCAACAGAGTGCAACGGTGGCAGCAACAAAAGTCTTTAAAAACCCCACTGAGGGGGGGAGGAGACGCGGCGCTCAGTGGAGCCATGGCACTCACCATCTTCCTCCTCTTCAGCCTCCTCGATGCTCCAAAGTCCCGTCAGCCCTTTTAACCCCCTCCAGTGATGGTGTGGCCAGAGGGGGGAGGGGCAGAGATGCAGTGTTCAGCAGGGTCATAATTGTCCTTCCCTGGAATGAATCATGTCTCTACTATTTTTTCTTTTTCATTCTAATGTGCACAGCATGGCAAGAGCCATGTGTAGGAGCAAAGCTATACACAAAATAACTCTAATATTTTCAAGTGTTATCTGATGTTTACACTACATTAGGAAATTTATTACTGAAAGAGAGAGCTCTCTATCAAGCCTCACAAGGTAAAAAAAACAACAACAAAGCATGGCAGCGAATCAGTCAATTAGATCTTTTGTTTCCCACTCATTGTCAGTTACACTAAGCAAGTTATCTACAAACTACATTGACATTTACAGATCTTTGAATGCTGTTAGGGGCTCCTCAAAATGCTTGGCTCTGCAAGGGATTTATTGCCCTCTAAACAAGTTGTAAGCTCTCCAACAGCATTAACTAAAAGAGCTTTCCACTAAGAGAGAAGCCTTTGAATGAAAAAAATAAAATAAATTTATTTGTTTTCTTAACAAAGGAAATGATATTGACAGATTTTAAAATATCTTAAATTCAAAGTGACCTTGAAAGCAGTGTTTTTCTTATTTTAAAAATCCTTATTGTACTATTATTGCAAAGAAACCAAGATATAATGTGTTTTCTTAGCTAGTGAAAATACCTGAGTTATCTGGCATTCTCAAAATGAGTGAACTACTGTAATTAACTGGTTTAATATTTCCATTAATTTGCACTTTCTATTGTTAAATTTTAAATTTGTTTCCTCTAAAATTCCCTTCAAGCAATATACTGTAGAACCCCTTATAACAAATGCCTCATACAGCAATTAAATCGTTGTACAATGCATGTGTTGTATAGCAATTTTTTCATACAACAACTAGCCCAGTGGAACGGATTAAAATTGTTGTACGAGGTAGCACTGAATGTGAAATTGCTACTATATGGTACTTTGTTGTTAGACACTAAAGTAGGCCCATTGAATCTGTTGAGATTTGGTGAGCTAACACATATGTTACTTCCATTGATTCAACGAAGCTACTCTACTTGTGACATACTACTAGATTTCAGCTACTGGGTATTAACTACCATGAAACAGTACTGTTAGTACTACCAATAACCTGCTAAGACAAATATTTTATCAAACACAGATGCATTAATTAATCTTATTTTGTTTCCTTCCATGGCTGGCTGATCTATGAAGACAAATTCTCCAAGTTTTGTTCTGTAAATAGCAAATGGTTAGCTGGTTACTCATTTAGCTGGTTACTCAACAAAATGTTTGGATAGCTCACAGCTGTGAGAATGTATAAGCAGAAGTCTTTGATAGGACAAGAGCATGTTATCATCCTCAGAAACCTTCAATAAGATAAGGGAGCATAGTATGACCCATAGTATTTCTACCTGCTGAAATGTTTACACCAATTTGTCCACCCCACATGTCATTAATTAAATCTGGGGATACTACAAACTTTGCAGCCAGTGGCTTAGAGCCAGGATGCTGAGACAGCACCTTTGCACAGGGGAATAAATGGAGTGCAGGATTGACCACCAAATCAGAGCTTTTCACAAAACAGGTGTCAGGTGCTGTGACCAACAGCCTAGGGCAGTGGTGGCTAGCTTTGACACTCCAGATGTTCCTGGACATCAATTACCAGAAGCCCAAGTCAGCACACCCAGTGATCAGGATAGCTGGTCTAAAGTAGCTGACGGAAGAAACTTACTTTGGTATAGGTTAGTGGGCATGCTTTGGCTTCTTGTTTTATATTCTATGTTTGTAGGAAGTTTTGTTTCTTGCCATCCACTGAATGTTTATTGCCTACAGATCCTAAAAGAACCTGAACCTAGCAGGCCTGGCAATACATTTTGCATAGTCGGCAGGATCTGGTGGCAATGCCTTGGAGGAGGGGGAAAGCTACTGAACAAGATAATGGCCAGAATCTCATCCCTGGTGGGCACAGCACAATTTGCTGGGCACCAGTGGCTCAATTGTGGAACCGGTTGACACTACTGGTGTCTTGGGAGTGTGAGGTTGCTGAGCTCGGGGGCCCTTCCCCAAATGCTATAATACAGTTACAGGAGACAGCCATCCGCCAGCTCCCACATTGCTGGCATTGAGGGAAGCAAAAACAGCTGTGAGGCAGGGCAGTGGAGTCACTCCCACCCTCCTTCCCTGAGCTCCGCCCACTCAGGAAGGATAAAAGGCCAACCGCTGCCCAGTGCCAAGACGCTCATGCCACCAGCCCCAACATCACTGGTGGTCTTCTCTGTGGGCATGGCGGAGCAGCACCTGGACACCGGGAGCACCATCACCACTGGCATCCTGGGCCCCGTCCCTCCCTCGATGGGAGGTTTAAAACACTGCGAGGCAACCGGACTGTTGCTGCTGCCTCTGGTCTTCTTTGCGGGTGTGGCAGAGCAGACCCTGCAGCACCTGGACACTGGGAGCACCATCACTGCCGGTGTCCTGGGCCCCTCCCCTCCCCCATTCAGAACTTTGTGATTGCTGGGATGTCAGCACCTCTACATTTCTATTTGGACTTGCTGGGGTTGGGTTGAGTGTAGCAGAGTCAATTGTATTGTGCTTTGTAACACGTATTGTATTTGTGTTTATTGTTGATATTTTGCTGTATTGATTGTACTGTATTTTTGATATGTTGATGTTTATTTTTTATTGATTGTATTTTATTGATATGTTGTTTAGCCACCCTGAGTCGGCGTAAGCTGAGAAGGGTGGGATACAAATTAAAAATCAAATCAAATCAAATAGGAGGTAGTGACAGAGTTAGGATTGGTTCTGTTCACTGTGTTCCATAAAGTTTGGGAGCAGTTAGAGGCCACTCAGAGGAAAGTGCATCAGCCATTTGAGGAAATAGCTATATTTGAGGACCAGCAGGTTGTGCCCCTAAAAATACTAACACTGGATAGGCCTGTTTGTGTTAAAAATATTGTTTGTAGTGGAGCATGAGGAAATAGAAAATATAATATAGGAACTGCTGGAGTTAGCAGTTTCCCCTTTTAATCCTCCTACATTTTATGGCCCATCAAGGAACAGGAAGGGAAATGGAGAACGACAGTGGATTGTCAACAGTTTAGCATGCCCCACCCTTATCTGATACAGTGCCATGAATGATAACCTTGCTTGAGAGTATTGGAAATAATGCTGGGATATTGCAAATAGTGGTTGATACTTTCCACAAGTGGTTGATACTTTCACACTGCCACCTTTTGTCATGAAATGGTAGTGCAAGACGTAAAACCAGCTTTTTTAAAAGCCTTGCTTTGTTTGAAGTCCATTATATTGATGACATTATGTTGTTTGGACAAACAGATATTGGAGCACAGCATGGGTTAACCACCCATATGTAGGCCTGGAGATGGGAAATTAACACCAAATGGATTCTGGATTCAACCAAACAAGTGCAATTCCTAGGGGTGGTCTAGACAGGACTAGTAAGATACATTCCCATACCTGTCAAGTTTTGGATTTGAAAATAAGGGAAATTTTTGATTTGGAAATAAGGGGAAATAAGGGAAATCTGCTGGGCATGGCCAAATATAGCCATGTGACTTGGTGGGCTCTAGTCATGCCTGCCACATGGACATGAAAATGTCTGCAAACACATACAGCACTGGCTCTTTGGCTGTAAATGGAGAAGAGCACTGCACCCTAGAGTTCGATATGACTGGCAGATTTTACTTTCTTAGGATCAAAGATCGCTGCACATGGTGATTGCAGCCATGAAATAAAAAGGTGGCTGATGCTTGGGAAACAAGCTATGAGAAACCTGGGGAACATAGTTAAAAGTAGAGACATCACTTTGCAAACAAAAAAATTTGCATAGTCAAAGCAATTGTATTCCCGGTGGTAATATATGGGTGTGAGAGCTGGACCATTAGGAAAACTGAGCGCAGAAAAAATAGATGCCTTTGAAATGTGGTGTTAGATGTGGTCGATCCTAGAAGAAACCAACCATGACTGCTCATTAAAGGTCAAATAGTAAAGATGATGCTAAAGTACTTTGGACATCAAATGAGAAGAGAGGGATCACTTGAGAAGGCCTTGATGCTGGGAAAGGTGGAAAAAAGAAGGGGGTGGCCAAAAATAAGATGGCTAGATGGTATTGAGGATGCAATGGGCATTTGGCACAAAGCTGTGTTGGCCAAAGAACCCTTTCCCCATCTTCTTGGGGGACTTTTGTTTTGTTTTCTTTCCTGTTTACTCATTTTTAATTATTATTTTTCCTGGGAAGCAAAGTGCAGAATAGTAAACCAGCCCCCTAGTGTTACCAACTGCTTGTAAGTAGCTTGGCTTTAATGAACTAGCCCTGCACATGGCTAGACACCCTCCCCCCAATTAGGGTGGAGGAGCAAGGGATTAATTCCCCCAAATTAACCAATCTATTTGTTCCTCACTGCAACCAATTGAAGCACTAACACCTGAGAATGTCAGATCCAGTTTAAGGAAGGAGATTAGTAGAGTAAAAAGCAACCTCTATAGTTTCCAAGCCTCCCAGCAGCTGAGGAGTTAATTTCCCTCCAGATGGTTCATTAGAAGGTGGGGTGCTCTCTCCCTCTCTCTCATATAGTGATCAAGCAACATCCACCCCTCCAAAGTTAACTCTAGAACAGAAATGAAATCCTCCAGGAGGCAGGGCAGAAACAGCTAAATAAACCATGAGAGTGAGACAGAAGTCTCTACCCCAGACCAAGAGCTGATTTGCCCCTGCATATATGAAATATCGCTCACCTAGAGTAGACTCCCGTCCCATGGTGGCTCCGACCAGCAGCAGAACCGAAGCATCCATGACCATGTGGCAGGGAAATGAAAGAGAAACTACAGGGCCCCCACCACCTTCACTCTCCCCTTCCACAAGCGAAAAGCCACACAGCGGCCTCTGGTGGCAGGAAAAACATACTGCAGCTTCGCCTGTGAGGGCTCCAGTCAGGATTTTTTTTTAAAAAAGGGATATTATGGGGAAATTAATAAAATGGGAGGGGGTAGGAAAAGGGGTAAAAATAAGTGGTTTTCCCAGGAAAAATGGGATACTTGACAGGTATGTACATTCCAGAGAAGTATCCAACATCAAAAGCTGAACCTCATCTGGTGGGGCTGATGGGTTATTGGAGGCAGTATATTCCTCATTTAGCCCAGAATTATTTTATTTATTTTTATTTATTTATTTTCTAATTTGTATTGCCGCCCAACTCTAAAGACTCCTGGTGGCTCAAGGAGAATAAAACCAATTGCAGTTTAAAAAGCAATAAAAACCCATGAAACCCATTAAATCTTAAGATTCATTTGCAATGTGACATGGGAAAAGGCCAACTTTAGTGTGTGGAGCTACAAGAAAATATATTAGCAGAGACCAAAGCAGCAGTAGCAACCACAATGCCTCTAGGTCTTTATAGCAAGTGACAACCCCTTGAATTGCAAGCCTCAGGTAGTGAGGAGACTGGAGTATGGAGTTTGTGGCCTAAGGGAATACACATTTCCTTGGGATTCTGGTCCCATAAGTTGCCTAACATTACCTATACTCTCTTTGAGAAACAACTCCTGGCATGTTGCTAGGCATCCGTTGACACAGAAAGATTAACAACACAGAATGTTGTAGTACTTAAACCAGTCATCCCAATCATGGCATGGATAAAGGATAATCTCATGAGACACAAAGTCTGCACAAAGTGCAGAAATTTTCTATAGCTAAGTGGAAGTGGGAAGTGCTGCAGCAGGCAGAATTTGAGCTAAAGATTCGGCCTTGGTGTGCTTGGCAAGCACCTATACAGCACATGGTCATGATGAGTGTACCTCAATCAGTAAATCACCCCAAGGTATGCTAAAATATCCCTTCAGACAATACCTGAAAGTTTGGAGGCAGATTTGATTGAACCCAAGGAGGTAGTGGTGCCAGCCGGATTGCAGTACCTCAAGAAATCTATGGGTGAATTGCACCCTGGTTGGATGCAAAAAAAGCCTGCCAGCCACCCAAGAAGAAAAACATCCATCCCAATCCATAGATAGAGGGGAAAGGGGGTTTGGATTCACCCATTCTGATTGTTGTGAGACAAGGGGTGGGTCCCACAGAGGCAACAAGGGGACCCCAGGCTTGGGCATCCTGGCAGGGCAATCCAATCTAGGTTCAGTGGCCTGCCTACCTCTGAAAACACCTCTCTCCCAGGTTTTAGTGTATGGGACCGAAGACAATGAACAGCCGAAAGGTTGGCTTAACACAGGTTTATTGCATGATGATCCAGGGGAACATGAGGTAATGGCGGATGGGTAGCTCAATATATACAGTGGCTATACATTTTGAATGTGGCTCCTCGACATTCTATTGGTTACTGTCCGCGTGATGTCACGGACGGTCACGCCCTTCTTGTCCAGGTGTAGGTGATGGCGGGAATCTTCCCGCGCTGTTGTTTGCTGGTGAGTCTGGGCCAGGAGAGCTTGAACGCTCGCTATTGCCACCAGGTGGTCATTAGCTCGCGTCCTATTGCAAGGGCTACAGTTAAGCAGCTGCTGGTTATAATGTTACACAAGCATGGTTACATTGGATACACGTGAATGGATACATTGTAAAAGGTACAGTACAGAACACAACACAGGTACATGTTGCTTGGAGGGTGTTATGTATGTTAACTGTGTTTTCTGACAGGAGCGGAATGTATCTTTTCTCATGTATCTGTTCTTATGTAAATAAGTGGATCGAAAAATGTGCACACTCTGTTAGCCAATGGGCTTGTTGTATTATTGTTACTGTTACTGTTTATAGTGTATATAAGTCCGAGTTTTGCCCCATCCAAACTGTGTTCAAACTAATAAAGAGCTGAATTTCACTACTTCATTCGTCTGCTTCTTCATTCCTTGAACACTAAACTGATGACGAAGGTGGGATGGCGTCCCCACAAGACAGCAACATCGGTCCATTCAACCGAGCACATCCAGAGAAATGGGCAACATACGGACGCCGGTTCCGCCACGCAATGACCTCACAGAAGATCACCGATGGAAACCAGAAGCGCTCCTGTTTCCTCACTCAGTGCAGTTCTGAGAAGCTTGAACTGGCAACCCACCTCTTTCTCCAAAGGGACATGGATGTGGTGCCGCTTGCAGAAATCATGTCCGCACTGAGGAGGCACCTGCAGGTCTCAATCTTCCCGGCCAGGGTGGACTTCCACAGAAGAGAACAGTGAATCAATTGCAGACTACGCCACTGCGCTGCGCATTGCTGCCGCCCCATGCAAGTGGGACAAAATTGAAGAAGCACTCTGGGACCATCTGCTGGCCGGCATGAGGGATGAAGATGTGCAATGTTGCCTCCTGATCAGAAAGATAATAACCTTCATGGGATATCCTAGAAGAGGCAGTAACATCTGAGGCTGCACAGTCCGGGATGAAGCTTTTCCGGCATCGCCACTCCACCACCAGTGCCACCAACTCAGCTGTGCAAGCTCAGCAAAGTTCACCTTCATCCTCCTCAGCATCGCCTGGTTACACCTCTTCATCAGAGTCCAGCGATGCAGAGGGAAAAGTCCGAGTGGTCCGACGAAAGCACTGAGAGCACTGTGACGATCAGAAGAAGAAGTAACTTCGCAAGTGTGATGGCTGCGGAGCCCGGCATGACCACAAGAAGTGCCCCTTCCACACCGCAGAATCCCACAACTGTGGGCGACCAGGGCACATTGCTAAGGTATGCTGACAGCAAAAACAAAGACCTCCAGCGCCTGTGCCCAAAAAGAGTCATCACCATAACATGTCCATTGCCAAAGTGTCACCTGAGCTGTGCCAAGTGGGCATAGTCAGCGAGCGTTTCTTCACAGACCTGAGCCTGCAGGATGTCCCCTTCAAGATGGAGGTGGATTCAGGTACTACCTTTTCCACAATCCCACAGCGGGAGTTTTTGAGAATTCCCCCTTCCTCTCAACCCAAGCTTAAATCCTATAAAACATCCCTCCGGGATGTGCAAGGTTGCTAGATTCCAGTCCTGGGGCTGGGTAATTTCTTGTTTAAATTCAAAAACATTCACACATCCATGCCATTGGTTGTAGTTAAGCAGGGCACTAACTGTCTTATTTGGACCCAATGGTTTAGGCCCCTGGGAATCCGGCTTTCTGGCATCTATGCAATAGACTCTGACCCAATTTGGGACATTTGTGCTGCACATCCTGAGGTATTCAAAAAGGGTTTAGGTTTATACAAAGGACCCCTGTTGACTTTGAGCTTGACACAACCATCCGTCTCATCTGGATGAAACCACGCCGGGTACCCTTTGCTTTAAAGGAGAAGATAGAAGACGAGCTGGACAAACTGGTGGGGCAGGGCATCCTAGTGCCGGTGGACACCGCAGAGTGGGAGACACCAATTGTGAATGCTTTGAAAAGTAATATGCACTGACTACAAGTGTACCATCAATAAAGCTATTTGCCCGAATGCATATCCTGTGCCCGTGGCAAGCAACCTTCTTGCCTCCTTGCATGGAGGAAATTGCTTTGCAAAACGTGACCTTGCCCAGGCTTACCAACAATTTACTGTGTCTCCTGCTGCTGCCATAGCCTTGACCATAGTAACGCATAGGGGGGCATTTACGGTAACTAGACTACAATTTGGGGTGAATGCAGTCCCCAGAATATTTCAATCTCTTGTAGAACATATTTTGAAAGGGTTCCTGGTGTCCTGCCATATTTTGACAATGTCCTGATCACTGCTAAGGACATCGTCGAACTAGCGGCCAGACTCGATCGAGTCCTGTCACGTTTCGAGATGGCCAGTCTATGTCTCAGAAGAGACAAATGTGTGTTTTTGGCATGGCAAGTGGTGTTCCTGGGGTACTGCACTACACCTCAAGGTATTGTGCCATCTGACTCCAAGACGAAGGCCGTGTGGAATGCACCCAGGCCAAAATGTAAAGCCGAATTGCAACCATTTCTAGGATTGTTAAACTTCTATCATACTTTTCTCCATTGCAAAGCCTCAGTTGCCGAACCATTACATTGGCTTCTTAAGAAAGATACTGTTTGAAACTTGGGCCATTGCCAGGAGAAAGCGTTCCTAGAACTCAAAAGGCTGCTATCTTCGGATGCTATATTAACTCATTTTGATCCTAACAAAGCAGTTGTACTTGTGTGTGATGCATCCCCTTTGTGGGTGGGAGCTGTGTTATGCCATGTACTAAGTGACGGGAGGGAAGCCCCATAGCACTCTATTCCTGTTCGCTCTCAAAGCCTGAGAAAAAATATGCTCAGACAGACAGGAAGGTGTTGGCAATCGTGGCAGGCACTAAGAAATTCCACGATTACCTTTATGGAAGGCCTTTTACCATCGTAACTGACCATAAGCCCCTCCTTGGAATCTTTGTGCCCACGCCTCAAATTCTGTCCCTAAGGATGTTGCGTTGGGCAACTTTCCTAAATGCATATAATTTTACTTTGGTGCTGATGCCCTATCATGTTCTCCATTGCCAGGGGTCGGGGAAGCCAATTGCGAGATCGAAAGTGACCACCAGGTCCTCATGATTGAAGCATTCGACTCGCCCCTGGTCGTCCCCTCAGATATAGCCAAAGCTACGGCCAAGAATGTAACATTGACTAAAGTAATGTCTTGGGTACAAAAAGGCTGGCCTGTCTCTCCTCTAGCCGAGGAATTCAGAACATTCCACCGCATGAATTTGAAATTGTCAGTGGAACGAGGTTGCCTTCTATGGGTCCAGCGGGTGGTCATTCCTGTCACTCTCAGGAAAAAGGTTTTACATTTACTTCACACAAGTCATCCGGGAATTGTACGTTCCAAAGCTCTTGCCCGTAGCTACTTTTGGTGGCCTCAACTGGACCAAATCATAGACTAGATGGTTGGCACTTGTGCCAGCTGTCAATCCTCTCGCCCAGAGCAATCCCACCTTCCCTCTCGGGAATGGGATTCTGCTAGGGGCCCGTGGTCCATTTTGCACATAAATTTTGCAGGTCCATTTAGGGGTGCCCTATTTTTGTTGGTTGTAGACTCATTCTCTAAGTGGCTGCAAATGATTAGAGTGCCTAATACCACTTCAGCCACCACGATAATGTGCCTGAGAAGGCTGTTCACAGCATTTGGACTTCTAGATGTAATGGTGTCCGACAACGCGTCCACGTTCACATCTGCAGAATTCCAATCGTTCATGGAAAGGAATGCAATTAGGCACATCACTGCCACCCCATTCCACCCAGTCACCAATGGCCAGGTGGACCGGCAAGTGTGCACAACTATACACGCACTTCGGCGTATGGGTGAAGGGGATTTGGAGCTCCAGCTATGCCAGTTTCTTTCCACGTATAGACTCACCCTCCTTGCCTCAGGGCTGTCTCCTGCTGAATTGCTCCAGTGAAGAAAACTGTCATCCTTGCTGGACAGATTGGATCCCTCTAGAGTGGAGCCCAAAGGCACAAATTTAGTGATCCAACACCAGAAGGGTTTTTCTCCGTGAGACCCTGTACATTGCCACAATTATGCAGCTGGTGGTCCTACATGGGTGCCTGGGTTTGTGATCAATCGGACTGGTCCTGTTTCTTACAGAATCGAAACAGCCACTGGTCTGATCTGGAGGAGGCACGCGGATCAATTGAGACCCAGAATATTGGACCCACAGGACAAATACAGACACTCAAAGTTAGGGTTGGCCCCCACCCATTTAAACCCAGTGGGCACAGGTAATAGTCAGCAGCAAGCTAACTTAGACACAGACGTGTATTCTAGGGACCAATTTCAAGGGGAAATTCTGGAATTCTCCCCTACTCTGGCCAGGTGTACCCCTACACTGTCCCAGCCTAGCACTCTGGATTCCTTTATTGATAATGACCAATTTTGTTTGGAGTCGCCCTCCACTCTTAGTACACAAAGGAGGGACCCTGAGTTGTCTTATTTATCCACAGAATTAGATTTGGTTTTGAGCGATCCGCTGCTCCTCCATCTGACAAACGGGGCTTTAATTTGGGTTTACAATCCTCCCCCTCTAGTCATTCCCTCACTCCCGTTGGGTCACCCATCCTACAAGCCCCTGAGCCGGCTCAGCCAAGCGTCCAACCCAGAAGGGAAACTAGACCGCCATCCTGGTTAAAGGATTTTGTTTTTACCTAGGGGGGAAGAATGTTATGTATGTTAACTGTGTTTTCTGACAGGAGCGGAATGTATCTTTTCTCATGTATCTTTTCTTATGCAAATAAGTGGATCAAAAATGTGCACACACTGTTAGCCAATGGGCTTGAATTATTGTTCCTGTTACTGTTTATAGGAGTGGAATGTATCTTTTCTCATGTAGCTATTCTTATGCAAATAAGTGGATCGAAAAATGTGCATGCTCTGTTAGCCAATGGGCTTGTTGTATTATTGTTACTGTTAATGTCTGTAGTGTATATAAGTCCGAGTTTTGCCCCATCCAAACTGTGTTCAAACCCCACTAATAAAGAGCTGAATTTCACTACTTCATTCATCTGCTTCTTCATTCCTTGAACACTAAAGAGGGGGAAATGACACTTCTGTTCATTAGGCAGGAATGTGGTAGCTAAGGCTCATCTGTACGGTCATAATAATAATCTGTTTATATTCTGCCAATTTCCCACTCCCATATACGTAGACACAGAGTGGTCTGGACTTTATACAGTCTTCCTCTCCCTGGTTGACCTTCTCAGCTGAGAGATGAGCTGGCACTTTGCCCTGGCCAGAGACTGAAGACAGGATTCCTCCCTCCTCTTTAGGTTATGTCTATTTTTAACCCTTTACCCACTCTGCAGATCTCCTTCTGTTCTCTCAGATGACAGATGAGACGATGATATCTTTTCCATGATTTATTGAAGGAAATAATAGTTGAATAATAAGTAGGATACATATTGTAGAATAAATCTATATCTGCACTTATTTACAATCTATGAAAATAATGAATTAAAATAAAAACATGCTATCTCCCTAAGTTAAAAATAAAAAATATAATATAATAAAAATAAAACATAAAAATCTAAGATTAAATAAAATAAAAAAATAAAATAAAATATTTGGAATTTCTTCTATGTGTGGGCTTTTCAGCCCCCATGAAGCTGGCTAGCTTACCATAGTTTCTGGATTCAAAGTTGCATAGCTTCGCCCCCTCAGAAATAGTCCCTCCTGAGGTCCAAAATATCGGATCTTTTATATCCTTTTGATCACTCATGCTTCCCTTAGGAATTGGGAAAATGTGCCAAAAAGACTATTTGTTTTGACTGGTGTGATGCCAACCAACATTCTCAGGTGTTGCTTATTTGATTTCTACATCTCAAGATGGCCATCACCTGTCTGGTATTTTAGAATGTGACCTTGGCACTATGCAGAATTAGAAACCTCCATTTAGGACTGATTCACTTCTGCTAGGTAATATACAGTCACACTTCTTAAACCTCACTTTCCATTTATGTGCATCAACATTTGTTGGTTTCCAACATAAACATATCTATTGCTTTCTTTGGACATGTTATTTATATTAATTATATCTAATCAGTTTAAAAACAGACACAGCAAACAGGCACAACAAAATAAATCAGCTAAGCAACTGGCATGCAGCCTTTGAAAAGCTGTTTTTAGAAATATGGAAGCTATGTGGTTCAGTGAGTTAACAACATATCCCCAATCCATTTTTGTTCGCTTGCTTGCTTTAGAAGTGCACAAACCAAATAAACCCCGCAATCCAGAAAAAATGAATTTGTTGATAGAATGTTTTGGTCATGATGAGAAAGATTAAAACAGAAGACAAGCAAGCGAAGAGTAAAAGAATATTTTCTAAGTTCTTTATAATATTGAAATGTAAAATTATATTAACAAAAATAAAAACAACAGCTAAAATGCCTAAACTTATGTGAGGCATGCACAAATGTTTTGAGAAGAGGCTCAGTTTTCTATTTTATTTGGTTTCTTTCATTGCAGCTGGTTCCTGTATGGTAAAACTATGCTCTGTAAAGCTATGCTGGTAAAACTATGGCTGTGTCTTGATTTGCAAAGCAAAGCAATCACACTAATATACCACCCCATAGCACTTAGTGCACTCTCTGGGTGGTTCAAAAGTTAATTAGTGTTTTGCCCCCAACATGCTTGGTACTCATTTTACCAACTTCAGAAAGATGGAAGGCTGAGTCAATCTTGAGTCCTGGTCAGAGCTGCAATCAGGGGGGAACAAGGGGGACTCATGTCCCAGGCCCAAGAGCTGACAGGGGCCCTGCACTCATCTGTGTGAATTTATTTTTTTACCTCTGTGAATTTTTTTTACTTGCCCGGCGTGGCACTCAGCTGTGGCCAAATTTTGCCACGCCCACAGATTTGACCACACCCACAGATTTGGCCATGCCCACAGAGGGGCGTGGCCGAAATGTGTGTGGGAGCCCCACAATAGGATTGCTCAGTACGGGGCCCAGGAATTTCTGATGGCGGCCCTGGTCCTTGTTCGGATTGAACTCACAACCTTTTGTTTGCAGGACAGCAGTTTAATCACTGCACCATCAAGGCTCTTAAAGTCTTACATTTGCATCAAATTTACTAGGTTGTGGACCAATTCAAATATCAAGGAATGCATGATGCTGCAATATGGGGCCAAAGAAGAGTTCTGTTTGGCCTATTAAGAGGCCTTTTAGAGACCCCGGTCTATAATATTGTCTATATCTGAGGATGAGCCTGCCTGATTTTGATAACGTGCTCAGTGCACCTGAAAAAGGCTGTGTTTCAGCAGCTGATACCCAAGGCAGGGCCACCATCAGAAATTCCTGGGCTCCATACTGAGCAATCCTATTGGGGCCACCCAAACACACATTTTGTGGGTATGGTCAAATCTGTGGGCATGGCAAAATTTGGCCATGTGTCATGCCTGCCACATAAAGATAAAGGTTTCCCTTGCTCAAAAGCTAGTCGTATCTGACTCTAGGATTCAGTGCTCATCTCTGTTTATAGTCAAAGAGCCAGTGCTGTTTTCTGTGGTCATGTGGCAGGAATGATTAGACACCGGAATGCATGGAACACTGTTCACCTTCCCACTAAAGTGGTTCCTATTTATTGTATCTACTAGCAATTTCTTGCTTTCGAACTGCTAGGTTGGCAAGAACTGGGACTGAGATGGGAGCTCATTCCATACACACACACACTATGGGGTACACAGCAAGAGCCTCCTCGAAGACTGTGGTATTTTTGAACCACAATTGGGTGCACCCTGTAACTGAAACCTTGTGTTACCAGCTAATCTTTCTCACACTATGTCAGGTGAAAGGAATTGCAGAATCAACTCATGAAAAGGTGGCTTCATTTTGAGAGTTTCACATCTGGCCTAGTCACAGAAAAGACTCACACCATTCTCAGTTAACTCATTAGCAGATGTGTAATACCACAATGCTTATTTTGAATCCACCCACTAACCTTTTACAGCTCAACAGAACTAAATTTCACAGCAATAAATATGAACCCCAGCAGTTAGCCATTAAGGTGCCACAATGTACGTCTTTTTGTTTTGATCTGTTTACTCTCTGATAGGCTTGCACAGATTAACACAGCTAGGTAAAGGTCTCCCTTGTTCAAAATCCAGTCGTATCTGACTCTAAGTTGCAGTGTTCATTTCCATTTACAGCCAAAGAGCAAGTGCTCTCTGTGTCTGCAGATGATTCCATGGTAATGTGGCAGGCATGACTAGACACTGGAGTGCATGGAACACTGTTTACCTTCCTGCCAAAGTGGTACCTATTTATCTACTTGCAATTTCTTGCTTTTAAACTGCTAGGTTGGCAGGAGGTGCACCCCCCGCCACCCCCTCGGGCCAACTCAGGTCTACACAAAGGGTGGGGGGAGTGCGGGAAAGCAAAGAGGAGGTGGTGGTGAAATACATGTCGAGGCAGGGAGACCTCAAAGGGTGGGTGGGTGGGGACAATCTCACTGACCCGGCTCATAGTCATGGCCAAAGACACCACCACCATCTCTCTCTCCTGCAGCTCCCCCTCCCCATGGCTGGCCTCCATTGATCCAAAGCCATCCTCAGCTGCCTGCTGAGCTGCCCAGCCCCTTGTCCTCCTTCTCCCCCAGAAAAGTCCACACATTTCTCAATTTTTACAACCCTGTTGTGTTCTAATGGAGTAATCTTCTACATGGATAACAATGTATCTGAATCAATGTAACCTTGCCAACGGGTAACAATGTAACCTTCAGCTGTATCACATAAACCCTGTAATCGGACGCGAGCTAATGACCACCAGCTGGCAGCAGCGAGCGTCCAAGCTCTCTTGGTCCAAACTCATCAAAGGCAACAGCGCGGGAAGTTTTCCCGCCACCACCTACACCTGGACAAGAAGGGCGTGACCAGCAATGACGTCACGCAGACAGTAGCCAATGGGCTATCATGGAACCACGTTCAAATGTATTACTACCGTATATAAAGAGCGATTGATCCGCCATTACCTCATGTTCCCTCTGTCCACCATGCAATAAACCTGAGTTAACCCAGCCCGAGGCTGTGTCCTGTGTCTTGGTTCTAATACACTAAATTGGCGACGAAGGTGGGATATGGATCCCCAAGGAGCCAGGGCACAGAGCGGGTTCAACATCACCAAACCGCAAGACTGGGAGCTTTTTGAGATGGACTTCCAGGCGGCACTGGTGGAACTCAAAGTCAAAGAAGACGACGAGGAGAGGAAGAGGGCCATCCTCACCAGAATGCTGGGGATAGAAACCAAGCGAACGCTGGTGGGCATCATTGCACCGAAGAAGGTGAGCGATTTCAAAGCCGAGGACATTATGAAGCTGCTGCGCGAGCGTTTCCGACCCTCGAGGGCAATGTTTCCCGCTCGGAGCGCGTTTTGGAGGCGAGTTCAAGCGCCGGACGAGTCGGTTGAGGCATTCGTAACAGCCATGAGAATAGCCGCCGTCCCCTGCAGATGGGACAACCTAGAAATGGCCCTCAGGGACGGAGTTCTGTGTGGCCTGAAGGACAAGGAGGTGCAGCGCAGCTTGATGAACAAGGAGCCACCACCCACGCTGGCTGAAGTTGTAGAGGCCGCGGAAGCCGCGGAAGCCACGAATGCTGGAGTGGACGAAATGCACCAGTGGCGGGAGTGGCGTCCTAGAGCCGGAAAAGCGGAAAATTCGGTGCACGGAAGGTCCGGGCAGTCGGTGCACGCAACCCGACGAGCCTCGAAGTCGTCCACAGAAGGCAGCGACGGCGAGGAGGTCCAGAAGGTCCGAAAAGGAGGGCGCCGCTGCGATGGTTGCGGAGCAGCCCATGAGCGCGCGAGGTGCCCATTCAGAAAAGCTGAGTGTTACACCTGCGGTCGCCGGGGGCACATCGCCAAGGCATGCAGAAAGCGGAAGGAGGGTCGGAGGCAGTCACAAGACCGTTCGACCAGACCGGACCGTCCAGCGAGGTCCAAAGATGGCGCCCAGACCACGAGGAAGCAGGACGGCGTGGGCCGCATCTCGGACGACAGCGAGGTCGATGCCCCCGTGTTCAGCGTGTCCGCGGGACAATCCCATTACTTCGTTGAGGTACTAGTACAAGGGGCCCCTATCAGGATGGAAATTGACTCGGGGTCCTCCTACTCTATAATTCCCCAGAAAGAGTTCTTGAAAATCGACCCCCACGTGCGGCCCAAGCTTAAAACGCTGAGGTCCACGTTGCGAGACGTACAGGGAAACAGCATTCCGGTGTTGGGGTCGGGAAATTTCGGGTCAGCTTTAAGAGACATTCTGCGGAACTGCCCCTAGTTGTCCTTAAGGGGGGAAGTTGTAGCCTCCTAGGGACGCAGTGGTTTCAGCCCCTAGGGTTGTTCATAGGGGGAGTGCATACAGTGGGGGTGGATCCAATACAAGCGGTGTGCGACGCGCATCCCGCCGTTTTCGAAAAAGGACTGGGAAAGTTCAAGGGACCCCCTGTAGCCTTCGACCTAGACCCAGAGGTCCGCCCGATGAGACTCAAACCGCGCAGGGTGCCATTCGCATTAAAGGACAAAGTAGAGGCGGAACTGGACAAACTGGTGGGCCAGGGGATTCTTATTCCTGTTGATTCCGCGGAGTGGGAAACTCCAATTGTGACCGCTCTGAAGGCTAACGGGGAGGTGCGCATTTGCGCTGATTATAAGTGTACAATTAATAAGGCGATCCGCCCTAATGCATACCCGGTGCCGGTGGTCAGCCACCTTCTGGCCAGGCTGAATGGGGGAAAGTGTTTCGCTAAACTCGATTTGGCACAAGCCTATCAGCAACTCCCTGTGACTCCCGCCACGGCCGCGGCACAAACGATAGTCACACACAAAGGGGCGTTCCAGGTGTCGCGTTTACAGTTCGGCGTGAACTCGGCACCCGGCCTTTTTCAGTCGCTTGTGGAACGCCTCCTGAAGGGGCTGGAGGGGGTGTTGCCTTATTTTGATGACGTGTTGATAACAGGGGGGAGTGAGGCTGAACTGGCAATGAGATTGGATAAAGTACTGACTGTGTTCGAGAAAGCGGGGCTGCGGCTGAGAAAAGACAAATGCGTTTTTTTCGAAACAGAGGTTGAGTTTTTAGGGTTCCGTGTCACACCCGAGGGAATTAAGCCGTCCAAATCCAAAGTAGCTGCCATCAAGCAGGCTCCTCGCCCCACATCCAAAACCGAACTACAGTCATTCCTGGGGCTCCTAAATTTTTACCACACCTTCCTTCCACGGAAGGCGTCTGTGGCCGAACCGCTCCATCGGTTGCTTAAAAAGGAGGAAACATGGCTGTGGGGTGACGAGCAAGAGAGGGCTTTTAAAGAGTTAAAGCAACTCCTAACATCCGAGGCAATCCTAACTCATTTCGACCCCAAACGGCCAGTGGTCCTAGTTTGTGATGCGTCCCCGGTGGGGGTGGGGGCGGTGCTTTGCCACGTGTTGGACGACGGAAGGGAGGCCCCGATAGCGTTTTATTCAAGGTCCCTGTCCCAAGCAGAGCGTAATTACGCACAGACCGACAGGGAGGCATTAGCGATAGTAGCGGGAACCAAAAAATTTCACGATTTTCTGTATGGTCGGCCGTTCAAAATCGTGACTGACCACAAGCCCCTGTTAGGAATTTTCACTGCAAATAAGCCCACGCCACAGATCCTGTCCCCAAGAATGCTGCGGTGGGCTATCTTTCTCAACGCATACCAACATGAGTTGGAATACCGGCCCGGAAAGGAGATCAGCCATGCAGACGCACTCTCGCGGTCTCCTTTGCCCTTGTCGGGCGTCCAAAAGGAAAGGGCGGAGAGAGATCACCAGGTTTTGTTAATAGAGGTTTTAGACTCACCCCCAATAGTACCGGCCGACATTGCTAGGGCGACAGGCAAGGACAGAACGCTAGAGAAAGTTAGTTCATGGCTACAGAAGGGGTGGCCGGCGTCATCCCCAGGTACGGAATTCGACCCATTTTTTCGAAAAAAAATAGAGTTGTCCCTAGAGAGGGGGTGCCTTTTGTGGGGTCAACGTGTGGTGGTTCCTACGTCTCTGCGATCGAGGGTACTCGAACTGCTGCACGTAAGCCACCCGGGCATCGTCCGTTCCAAGGCACTGGCCCGGAGTTACTTCTGGTGGCCACAGCTGGACGCGGACATTGAGCACATGGTCGGCACTTGTGAGGCATGCCAGGGCTCCCGACCAGAGGAGGCCCGTCTCCCGCATAGGGAATGGGACGCAGCAAGGGGGCCATGGTCCAGGGTGCACGTAGACTTCGCTGGCCCGTTCCGAGGAACCATGTTTCTCCTGGTAGTGGATGCGTTCTCCAAGTGGCTGGAGGTTATCCCAGTAAAGAGCACGTCCTCCGCCACTACAATTAGCCAGCTAAGGAGAGTCTTTTCCACGTTCGGTCTACCCGACACTTTGGTCAGCGATAACGCTAGTTGTTTCACCTCCGCTGAGTTCAGGGCATTCATGGAGGCAAACGCCATTCGGCATGTCACATCCGCGCCGTTTCACCTGGCCACGAATGGCCAAGTGGAACGGCTAGTGCGTACAACAAAGGATGCGCTGCAGCGCATGGGCCCAGGGGATCTAAATCACCAAGTATGTCAGTTTTTATTAGCGTATAGGGTGACCCCCCTAGCGTCAGGTTACTCGCCGGCAGAGCTGCTGATGCGGCGAAAACTGACCACGATCCTGTCCAGGCTAGACCCGACGAGAGTCGAGGACAAAGGAAAAAACATAGGGTTGGCAGTCTCGAAAGGTTTCGCCGTCGGCGACCCTGTGCATTGCAGGAACTACGCCAGCGCAGGTCCAGCCTGGGTACCAGGGACGGTTGTGGAACAGACGGGGCCAGTGTCGTACCGGGTCGAGACTAGCACCGGTCTCCTCTGGAGGAGGCACGCGGACCAACTTAGGCACCGAGTGAGTGGGGGGCCGGTCAGTGGGGCTCAGCAACAGGATTCAGCGTTAGGGTTCTCCCCCGCCCGTTTAGCCCAAGGGGGAGACAGCAACGGACAACAGTCCCAAACAAGGGGGGAAAGCAGCGGCCCCGACTCATACCCTTTTGATACGTTAGCTCTATCAGGGGCCGGGGAAGGGGGAGAGGAGTTCGCGACCGCTGCCCCCGAATTTAATTCTGATTTTGATTTTGCGAGCCGGGGGGGTTTTCGGGAGTGTTCCCCCACCCATCCAAGCGAGAAGAGGGGTTTTTCGTTAGCCCCCAGTGCCCCCGGTTCTTCCCGAATAAAGCACACACCTCCCAACAACGCCGCGGAGCCGCGGCAAGTCACTAACGAGTCTCCCTCTCCAATTACAGGACAGGAAAACAGAGGACAAAGAGAAGGTAGCAAACCCGGGGAAAGGCAGCCCGCATCGAGACCCCAGCGTGTCCGAAATAAGCCATCTTGGCTGAGAGACTTCGTCTCATCCTAGGGGGGGGAGTGTTAAGTTCGAGAGTTCGAGACTTCGTCTCATCCTAGGGGGGAGGAGTGTTGTGTTCTAATGGAGTAATCTTCTACATGGATAACAATGTATCTGAATCAATGTAACCTTGCCAACGGGTAACAATGTAACCTTCAGCTGTATCACATAAACCCTGTAATCGGACGCGAGCTAATGACCACCAGCTGGCAGCAGCGAGCGTCCAAGCTCTCTTGGTCCAAACTCATCAAAGGCAACAGCGCGGGAAGTTTTCCCGCCACCACCTACACCTGGACAAGAAGGGCGTGACCAGCAATGACGTCACGCAGACAGTAGCCAATGGGCTATCATGGAACCACGTTCAAATGTATTACTACCGTATATAAAGAGCGATTGATCCGCCATTACCTCATGTTCCCTCTGTCCACCATGCAATAAACCTGAGTTAACCCAGCCCGAGGCTGTGTCCTGTGTCTTGGTTCTAATACACTAAAAAACCCCTAGACCAAACCAGACACTACCCACAACCAACCCCCCCGCCAACCCCCACAAAGCATCACATAATGATAATGAATGATGAATAAATAAGAAAAATATGTGCAGTGTGTGACAGAAGCAGACCAAACCTTGTGAAACAGAAGTATACCACTTCAATCATGAGGGATTTCATATGGCCAGAAGGAAAACAAACCAAACATTTTACAAGTGGTACCTCATATGTTGTTGTATGAGGTAACACTGTAATTAGAAACAGCTCAATTTTACAACAAGATCACAGAACATGCTCTGGGGTATTACAAATTGCAACTAAACAGGCAAAACCTCATAGCAATTTTGAATACCAATCAGAGATCTTCTGTTATTAAGTGAAAGTGAAGGTTGGCCTTGCTCGAAAGGCAGTTGTATCTAACTCTAGGGTCCAGTGCTCATCTCTGTTTATAGTCAAACAGCCAGTGGACTTGATCCAGAACAACAGAACATAATTATAACCACAATTCTATATCAACACAGCAAAAAAACCAAACCAAAACAAAAAAAAAACCCACCAAATTTCTTAATTCACAATCCAGAACAACAGAACATAATTATGACCACACAGCAGACTTTCACTACAGCAAAATAATAATAATAATAACAACAGCAGCAGCAGCAGCAGCAACAGCAGCAACAGCAACAGCAGCAACAGCAACAGCAACAGCAACAACAATAACAACAATTAACAACAACAACAAGAACAATTCAATTCAATTTTTAATTTATATCCCGCCCTTCTCAGCTTGCGCTGACTCAGGGCGGCTAAACAACATGTCAATATTACAATACAATCAATACAGCAAGAATCAAAGAATCATCATATCAAAGTATCAATAAACACAGTGCAATAAAAAATGCAATAATACAATATCAGAACAGGCAGTAATAACAATACACTACAGCCCATGGCCCTTTATCCTCCTCCCAGAACAGTCCGAGACATTTCCTATCACTCCAGTAGTTGCCGAGTTATAAACTAGCATACAGATGGCAATGGTTCTTGCTATCCCCCGCCATAGCGCCAGCCATCACATGTGCTCTCACCTCTCATGATCGGCCAGGCCACATAAGAAGCCAAGAGGGTGCCGGCTGGCAGAGCGATGGGAGCGATTGGTGCTCCACATGTAGCGGAAAGGGGAATCCAACAAAAACCAACACCTTGGCTCCTGCCCTTTGAAGCCCTCGCCCTGCCGCAGGTGGAAGTCTTTGGCAGCGGGGACGAGGAGGCAGCATTTCTCCCCTCCAGGTGACCGGGCACAAGTTGGGAGAAGTCCGGCCAGGGCTCTTGCCCTTTGAAGCCCTCGCCTCATCGCAGGCGAAACAACAACAACAACAATTCACAATGCAAAACACCAGAACAGATGATTACCCTTCCAGCTCCTGCAACAACCCCAGCCCATACCCGATGGCAATAAGGAATTTAGAATAGAGTAAACCTGCACTAACCGCCAAAAGTGACCGTGGCAAGGAAGAGCCTCCAGGAAAAACTCAACCTGTTGCAGCAGTGTGGGGTGGGCAAAAACACCCAGAACCCCTGGGCAAATAGGGGGTCGAGGCAAAAATTCCCACCAGGCAGAGGCAAAGACTGGACATGAAGATGTGCCATGGTCACCGAGGCAGGCAAGGCACTCATGCTTATACTGGCACTGCTTCTTGGCACAATGCCCTTGAGCTGTGAACTCCTACCTGAAAGTGCGAGGTTGTGGGGCAGGAGCCTCCATAGCCAGCTGAGCAATTGGGGAGTCAGGGAACTGGACCAGGTGGCCACAGTCATACCTGTCACCCAGGGTAGGGCGAGATGGGGTCATATATTGTAGCCACAGTTGGGAATTAGGCTCATCCCACTGCATGCCGGGCCCGATTGTGGCCTGCATATGAAAATTCTCACCATAAGCCCTCCAGGTGTCACCTGGGAAGTCCACATGAGCTTGGTAAATCAGGTCAAGGTCAGGTAAATCAGATGAGGGGCAATGCAAGGGCCGGGCGGGACCGGATGGAGACACCTGCATAAATCAAAAAGGCAGGGATCTAGTTGGCATGCGGGCTTCTTGCGCCAGACAAGCTCCTTGTCAGAGTCATCCAGCTTGTCCAGTTCAGCCTTAGGGCAATCGCGGTTTAGTAGGCCAAAAAGGTCAACGTACTCATCATGGGCTATTTTGTCCCTGGTAGACTGCAGAAGATGGTCCTCCAAAGGGAGAGCAGTGTTGCCTGGGGGAAGGGAAGTAAGAGGGACAGTGCTCTGGTCTGGCCCGACTGGGCCACAGTGAGGCCAGGAGCAAGGAGTTGGGAGGTGGAAGGGGACCCGGGAGTGTAGGTGCATACCAAGGGGAACCCCTGTATCCCAGAAGTAGGCCAGTGGGGTACAACTGCCCCTTTTGGGGCCAGGGCCAGGACCACCCATGTGGAGGGAGCAGAGGGCAGGAGGCAGTTGGGCAGGCATGTGTGGATTAATTTGACTGGCATAGTCCCGGGGGCCCGACAGATCGAGCACAGCGGAGGAGGCTAAGGAGGAGAGAGCAGAGCCAGGATCCAGCAGGGGAGGAGCATCCACTCCGGGGCCTGGGCCGGGCAAGCCACCAGGAGAGGCCTGAGGACCCGAGGCAGGTAGCCCCAGCTGGGGAGCTACAGGGAGCGCCCCAACTGGAGCCCCCTGGGCCATCTGGACATCAGCCCTGTCCAGAGAAATGAGGTCCATAGCTAAAGGGGAAGCAGCAGCAGCCTCCAGCAAAGAGACGTGGCAAAGAAGAGAGGGTGCCAGAGCCAAAACTGGGAGGGAGGTCGAGGCCACGTGGCGTCAGGGCAAAATACGGGCCGAAACTCGGGAGGAATGAGCTCTGGAGGGGCCAGGAAGAGGGAGGCAGTGGGAGTGTGGGCCAAAAGCACGCACCATCCTGCTGGCCAAGCAGCGAGGCGAGTGGGAACCAGAGGTTAGCGTGAGCCACACAGTAACAATTCTGCCAGAGGAGAAGCAGAAGCTTCTCCGGGAGCAGAAATGCCGAATGGTGAGGCAGGGAGGAGCCACCCCTTATAAAGGGGTGCTGGCTCCTCCCTGTCCAACCGGCAGGAACTTGGCATGCTCCCATCCCTTTGGGCGGGGCAACAGCAAAGTGCGTGCTTGGCAGAAGGACTGCCGGCGCACATCCATTGTTGTCTGAACTGCCTGTAGGTATGACAAAAGGTGGATCAATTGAAATATGCTGCTCTTCTTTTTGGGTATAAGCCTCAAAAGTGATACCCTAAAGTTTGGCAGAGGCAGAACATTTTAATCTCTACCTCGAGATCCCAATTTTCATTTAACGTACTCCCCAAATAGACAATTTTATCGACTCCTTCGATTTTATGTGTTACTACCATTAGCTTGTCTTAAGTTGAAGCTTGGCTTATAGCAAGATATTTAGTCTTCTTGGTGTTGAGATCCAAACCATATTCTGTGTTTGAAGTTCAAACTCGATCCAGCTCAAGATCTGCAAAGTTTGTGGCCGACAACACTGTGTCATCAGCATATCAGATGTTATTCAGGTATTCCCCATGAATTTTAATGCCAGTGACTAAATCTGATAGTTCTTCTGAAAAATTACTCTCCAAATGTATATTAAAATGTGTCAGGGACAACACACAGCCTTGTCGCACACCTCTGTGAATGTGAACCTGCTCTGTCAGCTGCTCTTCAACTCTGACTTGATCTGTCGGATTCCAATAAAGGTTGGTGGTAAATCTGATATCTTTATCTTCCTTCTGTACAACCGAGTGGTTTTGATTTGTTAGGTTGTTGGGACAACAGCATTCTGCTCCCTGGTATTTCAGAGCAATATCTAAAATCAAGGGAGAGTGACCTGTGATATCTCAGTTATGGGACACACAGTGGCCAGAACCACTTTTATGTAGCTGATTGTGGAAGCAACGATGGTCACATTCCAGGTATTTGAGTAAAATTTGACATAACCAGGTAAATTGCAAACAAGAACTAAGAAGAAACTTTTCTGATGCCTAGGTAACTTCAGGTATTTCACAGGTGTATTTAAACAAACACTTTTTGATGCCAGATGAGAGGTGAGCAGGCCTTCAAGTCATCTGACACACACAAAAAAAAATTCTCCAATAATAACACTGCTCACCCTGAGTTGTTTTTTTTTCATCCTCAATTCCTTGAGGTTGTTTTGAGGCCAATTCATCAGGGGAAGCACCCTCCCTGGCGAATGACTGGCTGCTGCCTTTGTACTACCGATGGAGGTAATACAAAAGCAGCAGCCAGCAATCCGCAAGGCCAATGTGCTGACCTTCCTTGGTATTGAGATTGATACAGTTAGGCAAATGTCCAGACTTCCCATTGATAAGGTTACCCGCATATCTGATGCGATCTCGGCCCTATTGGCCAGACGCAAGGTGACTTTACGTGAACTTCAGGTACTTCATGGGTACCTCAATTTCACCTGCAGGGTGGTGGCCCCCGGTACGGCATTTGCCAGGCGTCTGTGTGATGCCATGTTTGGTTTATCCAGAAAGCACCACAGGGTACGGGTTACAAGTGGGATGTGGGCCGACTTACACGTGTGGCTCACATTCTTGGTTGATTACAAAGGGGTGTCCTTTTGGCACCAGGAGCTTGTCTCAGTGCCCAAATTTCAGGTGCAGTCTGATGCCTCTGGGGCGCTCAGCTATGGCATCTATTGGGATGGCCATTGGTGCTGTGGTCCTTGGTCGGACAATTGGCAGGGCAAGGAAGTGCTCCGGGATCTTACATTCCTTGAGTTCTTTCCCATTTTGGGCACCCTTCCCCTCTGGGGACATAGGTGGAAGGATTCTGTAGTACATTTCTGGTGTGACAACGCGGCCATTGTGCACATTGTTAATGTGCAGACGTCTCGCTCGCCCAGGGATATGTCACTGGTGCGCCAGTTTGTTTTGTGCTCATTGCGTAACAATGTTCTTGTAAGGGCCAGGCATGTTCCGGGTATTGACAATTGCATCGCCGATGCTTTGTCCCATCTACAGATGACTCGATTTCGGGGACCTTGCACCAGGGGCCGACGACTTTCCCTCGCTGCTCCTCAGCGAGATCTGGACATCTGGTGACATGAAGTATCCCAAGCGATAGGACTTTCCCTTGCCGGTCATACCCATAGGGCGTATGCCGCTACTTATCAATACTTTCTAGCATTCCAAAGGACGGTTTCCCTTCCTGACCTGTGGCCTTTGCCGGTGGATCATGTACTACAATACATGGTCCATCTATATGATAGCAGGCTGGCCCCCCGCACTATAGCGGGGTGCTTATTGGCTCTTGCCTTCATGGCCAGGGCACGAGGTTACCCCGACTCTACTGGGGATTTTCGGGTGCGCCGGGTACTCGAGGGTTGGTCTAGGGAGTGCAGCCCTCGCCCAGATACTCGCCAGCCGGTCTCTCCAGCTATCCTGGCCAACCTGGCCTGGGCTTGGTCATCTCTTTGTCGTGACCAATATGAGGTGCTCCTTTTCCATTCTGCCTCCACTGTGGCTTTCTTTGGGGCATTAAGGGTTAGCAAACTAGTTCCCCTTTTCAGGAATGACCGGTCTCGCTGGTACCTTGAGTTGGCAGATGCCACTATCTCACAGGGTTTGGCCCAGCTCTGCATTCGTTCTTCCAAGTCGGACCAGCAGGGCAGGGGTTGTGTGGTAACTCTCCTTAGCTGTAGTTTCGCGGAAATTTGTCCGGTGGCAGCCCTGGCGGCCTTCCTGGAGGTGCGAGGTGCTGTGTCCGGCCTGCTATTTTGCCACCAGGACAGACAGCCGCTTACCAAGTACCAGTTTTGGAAGGTGACAGGGGTGGCTCTAGTGGACTTGGGCCTTCCTGGGGCATGGTACAGCATCCATTTTCCCTGAATTGGCACTGCATCAATGGTGGCCCTTTTTGGCTATTCGGATAATGACATCCAACGGATGGGTCGGTGGGGTTCTCCCCATTTCAGACTGTACGTTCGCTCGATGTTGTGTTGAACACACCACTGGCGCATATTTTTTCTTTTCTTTCAGATCCTGTCCCCTCCGATGATGTGGCACGTGTCTGGATCGTGGGTCACAGTTATGTTTTTTGGGTGGCCCGCCAAGCAACGGCGTCTTGATGGGGTCATCACCTCAGGCTGCAGGATGTGGTGCATCTTTCCTGGCACAGCGTTTGGGGAATGCGATGACACCAGCTGTTTCCTTTCCTTTTGTCCCTGGGGGTCTTTTCCCCTCCCGATATTTTGCTCATTCATTTGGGTGGCAATGATTTAGACCAGATTACTGGTCTGGGCTTAATCATTGCCATAAAGAGGGATCTGGACTTCATCCGATGGCCGAGGGTGCAACTGATATGGTCCTATATTGTCCCACGATCCTTTTTCCAGGGGGGTGGGGGTGGCAACCCACGCCGCATTGACCGGGCTTGGCTGTCAGTTAATCGGGCTGTTGCTCGATATTTTGGCAAACACGGCTTGGGCACCATGGTGGAACACCCTGAATACGCATTCAGGATGCCGGTCTGTATCGCAGGGATGGAGTCCATCTCTCTGTGAGAGGCATGGACAGGTTTTTGGCTTCCTTGCAGGCTGGCCTGGTGACAGAGTTGGCGGTCGGGGGGGGGGTCGGTGAGTCATGGTAGACTCCTCCCCATGTGGCGGCTAGCACTGGTAAGGAGGTAATAGGATGACCCCTACGTGTCCGGCAGGGACGCACTTAATGGCCACAGGAAGGACAAGATAGAGAGAAAATCGGGGTGGCCAATCAAGTGTGGACCAGGAACAAAGCGATGCTATGCTATACACAGCTTGCAAAACCTTACAGTTCACCGGACATACGTCAGAAGCAGAGGTTTGGTCATTTGTGCTTCTGTTGGGGTCAATTATAATTGGTTAATTAATTAAGCAATTTAGATACATTGTATCAAATTGATATTGGAGAATGTCAATTAGCAAATGGATACATTGTATTGGATTAATAAGAAATTAACATTGATCCTTACCAGTGCTATTTCGCTTGCTTTATTGAGTTATTTAATAAAGTGGTCCAGTCTTTAAACCCAGCACAGTTGTTCGTCTCTTTATTTGGGGAGTGGGTCTGGCAAAAAAAAAAAAAAAACTTTTTACAGGATTCAGAAAATAATAAGAAACTGAAATGTGTGATGTGAACATATAAGAATTCTGGCAACTGAATCCTGCACTAATTGAAGTGTCTAAAAGATTTTCAAAGTTAGAAGTTCAAGGTCAAAAAACTGTAACAACACTGTACTAATCCAAACTGGAAAATTCCATGAACTGAATAACTGTGACCAGATTATCCCTCTCTGGGAGTGGTCTCATTTGACAAATCAAATCATAGTCAACAGAATACACTTCAGTTCACAGTTATAGCCAACCACTTGCTGTATCAATGCTTGTTTCAGGAGTGGCACCTATGAGCAGCATAAATGATTGGTGGGGGATGGGAGCAACGGGTAAAACTCTTTCCAGAACTGTTTGAATACTAGCTGCCCTCTATAGGAATAATTCACCCTCAACACATCCACTGTCTTGGAGGAAATTATTTCAGTTCCTTTGTACAAGTAAGCATTTTCCTCACATTTTCACATAAATAAGTGTACCTAGTAATATGCACTAAGATTTCCACTGCCTTTAATTACAACTTCAGAGATTCTGAAATCCTTGAAAAACTAAGTCATTGCAGTATCTTTGAGTTCAGCTGGCTGGTTGAGGTATTTTAGGATTAGTATAAACATTTTAATCCACCATACTGTACCAGAAACATTCATTAATAGTGATCTCAACATTTTATATATATTTTTGCATACAAATCTCATTATGATTGACACGATAAAGGTCTTAGGTTTTTAATTTAGAAGCACAGCTTTTCTCCACAACAAATAGGTAATTGTAATTAATTAACTTCCTACTCTTTTAATGTCAAGCAAGTGAAGCAAAACATGTATCCTTCTGCATCTTTTCAGACACTAAGAAGAAGAGAGAGAGATAGAACAAATTTAACACTTTATGCTACATGGTGCAATTAGTATATAAACAAATTATATCCTTGCTCGAAAGCCAGTGGTATCTGACTCTAGGGTGCAGTGCTCAGCTCTGTTTCAAAGCCGAAGAGCCAACACTGTCTGCAGCTGCAGATGTTGCTGTGATCATGTCACAGGCATAACTAGATGCCAGAGTGAAAGGAATGCTGTTACCTTTCCCACCAAAGTGGTAGCTATTTATCTACTTGCAATTTCTTTCTTTCAAACTGGGACATGTGACAGGAGCTCACTCTGTTGTGTAGTACTTGGTTATCAAACCTCAATACAATACAAAATACAATACAATACAAAATGCAATACAAAATACAATACAATACAAAATACAATATGGAACAATTAAAACATCAACAGCTAAAAACATTACCTAAAAATCAGAGTTAAAGTACATAAAACTAACGATTTATTATTTAAAAAACTCCACCACACCATCCCCGCCAACATTAAAACAGAATTGCCAGACCAGGAAGGGACCCCCACCCAGGCTAAACAAGCCAGTGGGAATGAATGGTGGAGGCAATCATTCCCCACACCCGCTGGCATAGCCAAGTCTTCAGCATTTTCCTAAAAGGGAGTAGTTCCATCTGGAGACACAATCCGAGTGTTAAGAGGTTCCACAGGCCTGGGGCAGACACAGAGAAGGCTCTTCTCCTGGTCTCAGCCAGATGAGCTTCTTTCGCTGATGGGACCACCACTTTGTGTGTGTGTGTGTGTGTGTGAACGTCTGCTCTCAATATACACATCCTTGTTTTTCTTTTTCCTAAGCTGTATTTCAACTATTTTGCAGCATTTCATTCATCCCATCACTTGTCTTCTGTGTCCTTGTCATAGTTAAATTATCTCTCTTCTTTTCCTTCCATATACTAGCATATGTGTGATTAATGTAGCCTTTTGATGGATACATCCCAATAATTGGCAAAGCTAGCAGATTTTCCTCAGGGCCAAGTGAAAGGGTTTTCTCAGTGATGATTTATACTTCTGCTTCCAAAATTGCCTAATCATTGGACATTCTTGCTATATGTGCATAAAAGAGTACCTGAGGGTGCTGTTTCTTCCGCAGCAAGCCTTCACCTTTTCAAAACAGAAAGATTTCTCTGAGTTATTTCTGCTTTTGCATGATTATTCACTTGGATGACATAACCTGTCAGAAGGTTTTCCCTTTCCATGTTATGGAGACACCAAGGAAGTTATTCACAGATGTAAGAAATGAATTCAGAAATGGCAGGGAAATACTGTAGAGTCAATATAGGTATAAATCAAATCTATTTACTAATGGCCTATTAGGATCATGATACATGTTATAATTTTTGGTGTGCATGTCTCAATTTCTTATGTTTATAGGCATGCTTGATTGGATTTCTTCTTTTGAACACAAGTGCATTGTGAGGGGAGGCTTAACATTTCCTTCCTCAGCATAATAGAACCAAATGCTAATCCATATACAGTAACACCTCAGATAACAATCGCATTGCATAACGTTAAAATCGGATAACAATCCGATATTTTGGCATTTTAGCATTATGTGATGCATCATTTTTAGCATTATGCAATGCATCGCATAACGCTATTTTAGCATTATGTGATGCATTATTTTTCTGCACTCACCCACCACTGTTGCCGCCTCTTTAAGGAGTGGGGACCTGATCTGTGCTGTTTCTGATGTCCTCCAACCTTCCCAGGCACTGCTGCAAGGCAAAACCTGCAGCCGATGAAGGACTTCCCCCCCAGCATTTTGCCTTGCAGCAGCACCTGGGAAGGTTGGAGGACACTGGAAACAACGCGGATCGGGTCCCCCAGGTCTCACAGAGGTGGTGGGGAGTGGAGAGCCTGAAATGAGCGAAAAACTCTGTTGTGATAGAATTTTTTTCCACCCATTTTGGGCTCTCCACCCCCCTGCCACCTCTGTGAGGGCCAGGGAACCCAATCCACGTTGTTTCCGGCATCCCTTCTTTGAGGAAACAATACAAACAGATGAATAGCTTCTCCAAGCTATATCAACTTTCTCAGGCGCTGCTGCAAGGCAAAACCTGCAGCTGATGAAGGACTTTCCCCCCAGCATTTTGCCTTGCAGCAGTACCTGGGAAAGTCGGAGAATGTGGGAAACAGCACGGATCAGGTCCCTTGGACCTCACAGAGGTAGCAGGGTGGGTTGACAGCCCAAAATGGGCAAAAAAACCCTCCATTGTGACAAAGAAATTCACCCATTTTGGGCTCTCTGTTCCCCTGCCGCCTCTGTGAGGGCTGGGGGGTTTGATCTGCACTATTTCCAACATCCTCTGACCTTTTCAGGTGCTGCTGCAAGGCAATACCTGCAGCCAATGAAGGATCCCCCCCCCCAGCACTTTGCCTTGCAGCAGCACCTGGGAAGGTCAGAGAATGCCAGAAACAGTACGGATTGGGTCCTCCGGGCCTCACAGAGGTGGCAGGGAGCTGGAAAGCCAGAAATGGGCAAAAAACTCTGTCGTGATGGGATTTTTTCACCCATTTTGGCCTCTCCATGCCCCGCCCCTCCCCCGACGCCTCTGTGAGGGCCGGGGGGGCTGATCTGCACTGTTTTGATTATTTGTTATATTTTTGAAAATTTAATTTTAAAAAATGAGGCCAAGCAATCAACAACCAAAGTTAAATTGAACAAAACTTGTTTTACAAAGACCAAATGAACAATATGGGAGTACAATTTTTACTAAATTGAACATCCGTATATTGTCTGCAGATATGACCAATGTAGACAACATTGAAATTCTGACAATTGAAGTTTGAGCATGCACAATCAATAAACAAGGAATACAATTTTTCAGAAACTTTTAATTTCTATTGTCAAACAACAACAGTCCTAGGTGATATCAATTGCCAAAGCACTTCTTGGGGATATAGAAAGACAGACATAAAAGGAGGAAAGCTTGCAAACTGGGCCAAATGTAAGGTAAAGGTAAATGTTTCCCTTGCTTGAAAGCCAGTGGTATCTGACTCTAGAGTGCAGTGCTCAGCTCTGTTTCAAAGCCGAAGAGCCAGCGCTGTCTGCTTCTGCAGATTTTCCCCTGGTCATGTGGAAGGCATGACTAGACATGAAATGCTGTTACCTTCCCACCAAAGTGGTCCCTATTTATCTACTTGCAATTTCTTGCTTTCAAACTGCTAGGTTGGCAGGAGCTGGGACAAAGATGGGAGCTCATTCTGTCCTGCAGTACTCAGGAATCGAACTGCTGACCTTCCACCTCCCAGTCAGCATCTTAGCCACTTGAGTCACTACAGTCTCTTGGGTCAAATGTATAGGCTTAAAATTAATACATGTTCCAAAGCTGCCCCCATCCTTTGATAGTGGTCAGTGTAGGCGAGGATATAACCTAGTTATATTGCTTGTCAGGCCAAGAAGAACATTACAGAACTATTCCAAAAAACACAAAATCAAGCTATAGAAGCAGATGTCAAGCCAGAGATAGTTGAATTTAAAAGAAGATTCAGCTTTAAAGAGCCCAATTGGAAAATTTCCTGGTGATTTGGATAAAGAAGTGACAAGAGAAAATTGTTGAACTGGTGGAGATCATATCTTGTAGATACGTTCTAAGGGGATGTAGAACATCTTACATACTTGGATTGGGTAAAGACTCAAGGCTCTTCTCAAGAAGTATGAACAACTTTTTGAAATTGATCCCATCTTTGAGGAAACAATACAAACAGATGAATAGCTTCTCTAAGCCATATCAACATCAAGAACAGAGCGCTGGTGAAACCTCTTAAGAAATTTGGACATTATACAGAATGAATGCTGTACATCAGACCTTGCTTCAAGTTTCTCTGCTACAGAGAGTGCTGCCCATGTCTGGAGAAACTCTGTCCATGCTAGTCAAGTTAACATGGCCCTTTGTGAAACAGACTGTATAGTTACAGGCTGCTTCTGATCAACTCCTGTTAATAAATTTCTCTCACTCCTGGGTATAGTACCTCCAGATGTTAGAAAACAAGTAGCTGCAGAAGTTGAGAAGAAAAAGCAAGAAACAATCCCAAGACATTCAATATTTGGACTTCAATATCACACATCAAGATTGAAATCTAGGAAAAACTTCCTAAAAACAACAGCACCAATGGCACTACAGCTGAGACTTGTTGAACTGAACTATGGAAAAGAATGTCACGTGGATGGTTATGGATGATAAAAGAAAAGCCAGCAGAAGGTTATAATTCTCCAATAAGGGGCATGGAAGACACTGAATAGGCTAAGAACTAGGGTGACATGATGCAAAAAAAAAAACCCCAAAGAGGTGAGGCTACATTGCAGATAGTGAAAAATGTGAATGTAGCAAGGAACAAGATTTTGAACAACTGCTAGTTTGCAGCAATTTACCTGAAGAGTGTGGTATCAAGGAGTTGTTTGAACCAAATGATAGGGCTATTCAAAATGCTAAATATTGGAAAAGTAGAGTGAAAACAGACCATAAACCACTAATATGTCATCTCTAACTAAAATTGCATAAAATCATAAGTAAAACAATGAAAACTGGTTTTGATGTCAAAGTCCTTAAGGAAAATGAATGTAGAACAGCAGCAAAAGAGACAATGAGAGAAGAATTAGACAAAATGAGAAAACATCAAGGGGAAAGATGTAAAGAACAGAAATGGGTGATAATAAAATAAATAACACAGAAAGTTAGACAGAAACACCTTTGAGACAAAAGCCAAACCATACGAATAAGGAATGGATGACAGATGACATATTCATTTTTATTAATTAATTTATTTATTTTTCATGCTTATATACCGCCCACTCAGGTACAACCCAACTCAAGGCAGTTTACATAGCAGACAGTAAATACATAAAAGACACGTGATAAAACAAAGTTAAAAGTTAAAAAACCCACCCCTAAAAGATGCGCACGAACCGAAGGGACCTTGGGGGAAGGCACACTTCTCTATACCAACCACCCAACGGTACCCACATCCCCACCCGCACCCCAAACTTGGCCCACCAGCCAGGTCTTTAGTTCCTTCCTAAAGGGCAACAACTCCGTCTGGAGACGCAGTTCCACAGGCAGGAGGTTCCAAAGGGCCGGTGCGGACACGGAGAAGGCCCTCCTTGTGCCAGAGAGGCGAGCCCCCCTGGTTGATGGCACAATTAGAGAGCCCCTCCGGTCCGCTCTGGTTGGACGGACAGACGTCCTTAGGGCGATGCGGTCTCTAAGATACCATGGCCCACTACCATGTAGGGCTTTAAACGTCAAAACCAGCACCTTGAATTGCACCCGGAGACAAACTGGTAACCAGTGCAGCCCCCGAAGCAGTGGTGAGGCATGGGCATAACGTCCACACCCCATCACCACCCGGGCCGCGGCATTCTGGACCAGCTGCAGCCTCCGAATGGTCATCAAGGGCAGCCCCATGTAGAGCGCATTACAGTAGTCTAGTCTGGAGGTCACCAGAGCGTGAGTGACCATGAGCAAAGAGTCCCGGTCCAGGAGCGGGCGCAACTAGCGAATCACCCAAAGTTGGGCAAAGGCCCTCCTGGCCACAGCCGCCACCTGTTCTTCTAGCAGCAGCCGCAAATCCAGGAGGACCCCCCAGTCGCGCACCGGGTTGGTCTGGGGCAAAACAGCCCCATCCAAAACCAAAGATGGTAGCTCCCGGGATAACACAGGACCCCCTATCCATAGCCACTCAGTCTTGCTAGGATTCAGCTGTAGCCCATTTGCCCCCATCCAGACCCCAACAGCCTCTAGACAGCTGGAAAGGACTTTGACTGTACAACTGTGTGTCATCCGCGTACTGGTGGTACTGCACCCCGTGGGAATGGATGATCTCACCCAGCAGCTTCATGTAGATGTTAAATAGGAGAGGAGAGAGTACCGAGCCCTGAGGCACCCCTTATTTTAGGGGCCTAGGACTCTCCAACCACACCGACTGGGTCCGGCCCCTCAGAAATGAGGAAAACCAGGACCACACTGTGCCCTGGATCCCCAATCCTCGGAGCCATTCCAGAAGGATACCATGGTCAACAGTATCAAAGGCCGCTGAGAGGTCAAGAAGAGCAAGGATGGATGGATGACTGCCATCCCGCTCTCACCAGAGATCATCCATCAGCGCGACCAATACAGTCTCAATACCATATCCAGGTCTGAATCCTGACTGGATTGGGTCCAGATATTCAGCTTCATCCAGTACCCCCTGCAGCTGACGTGCCACTGCCTTCTCCAGAACCTTCCCCAAAAAAGGAAGGTTGGAGACAGGTCTGTAGTTGGTTAGGATTGCTGGATCGAGGGATGGCTTCTTCAGGAGGGGGCGCACAAGAGCATGTTTCAGCAGTGCAGGAAACATCCCCTCTTGAAAAGACGCGTTAATTATAGCCCTGACCCAGCCACCTGTCACTGTCTTAGAGGCTTTTACCTGCCATGTGGGTCATGGATCCAATGGAAAATTAGTGGCATGGACCACCGCAAGGAGCCTGTCCACTTCATCTGGGGCAACTGGATCAAACCGATCCCAGGTAACACCGCAAGACTGCACACTGGCTCCCCCCGGACCCTCCCCGCCCACACCAAGTTTGAACCCCGAGCAAATCCGATCAATTTTCTCCACCAGATGGTCAGCAAAGTCCTCAGCCGATCCCTGCCAACCAGGCACAGGCCCCGCCCTACCCAGGAGGGACCTGGTCACCCAAACAGGGTGGCTGGGTGATTATCAGTGGAGGCAATAAGGGAGGTGAAGTACTGCCTCCTCACCACCCCCATCACCACTAGGTAGGCCCTAATAGCGGCTCTAGCTAGTGTCCAATCGGAATCGCTCTGGGTCTTCACCCAGCGGCACTCAAGGCGTCTCTTTGCCTGTTTGAGCTTCTGTAGTTCTTCAGTGAACCATGGGGATGACCTAGCTCCACGGGCTCTGAGAGGCCGTAGTGGAGCGATTACATCCAAGGCAGATGTCGTCAACCCATACCACAGGTCAACACGTGCCTCAGGTGAATCGTGTTGCCAATCCAGAGGAAATTCCCCCAGTTCCCTCTGGAATCCATCCGGATCCTTCAGTTGCCGGGGGCGGGCCACTTTAATCGACCCTGCCTCCTTACGATGAAGTGTCACCCCCAGAAAGTCTAGAGCCACCAGATAGTGATCTGACCATGGCACAGGTGTTATGTCTAGCTTCTGTAAGCTCAGATCACTCTGCCACCGCCCCGACAAAAAGACTAAATCTGGCATGTGGCCACTGCCCCTGGTCAGGCCCTGAATTACCTGAGCCAGGTCCATAGCTGCCATGGAAGCCATGAACTCCTGTGCCACCTCGGAACCAGACCCCAGCGAAGGCAAATTGAAGTCCCCCAAAACCATCAGTCTAGGGAACTCCAAAGCCAATGCCAAGATGACTTCAAGGAGCCCAGGCAGGGAGTCCCTTACCCTGCAAGGAGGCAGGTACAGGAGTAGGACCCCCAACTGACCGTTAGGGCCCAACCACAGGAGCAGGGCCTCACAACCTGTAATTTGTGGAGCGGTGGCCCTGGCGACTCCCAATGACTCCCTGGCTATAATGGCAACACCACCGCCCTTACCCACATCCCTAGGCTGGTGCCAAACACCGAACCTGGCCGGACACATCTCTGATAGAGGCACCCCATCCTCAGGTCTCAGCCAGGTCTCAGTGATGCATGCCAGGTCGGCCTGCTCCCCCAAAATAGAGTCTTGTATTAGGGGAGCTTTATTACAGACCGACCTGGCATTCATCAGCAGCAGCCTAAGGGTGGGGTCACCCTGGATCAGCTGCTCAGGACCTAGAGGTGAAACTGGGGGGCCAGAACGTGGGACAGATACTAAGCCTCGGTCCTGCGTTCCCCGAGTGCGGCCTGCCCCACGGTTCCTGCTATAATGCCCCATGCCCATCACAACTTCTAAATGAACCCCTGGAACCTCCACCATTAACCCAGATAGAGTGTCACCCTCCCTTCCCGGCTGGCAAGGCCATCTCCCCCTCCATCCCTCCCTAATCCACTTAAAACATACCCTCTCACTCTCTCCACCCCCCCTAACAGAACTCCAATGATGGGAGTCTCCTTCTCCCGGCCCTGGTCCAAGCGCTGTAAGGCCACAGGGGTGACGGGGAGGGGGGGCGCTGCCCCTAATGCCGTCAAGCATCCCCAGGTGTGGCCATAGTTCCCCCCCACCCCGGTCCATGCGGCACGAGGCGCGATGCTGCAGGGATGGCGAGGGGTGCCACTTTTGAGGCTGCACGCAACCCCAGGTACAGCCAATGTTCTCCTCCCCACCCCAGTTCTAGCAGTGCAAGGCTCGTGGCTGCTGGGATGGCAGAGGGCACCGCTTTTGTGTCCGCAAGCGACCCCAGGTACAATCAACGCTCTCCTCCCCACCCCAGTCCTGGCAGCGCAAGGCTCGTGGCTGCATAGATGGTGGGGGGCGCCATCTTTGGGGCCACAAGCGACCCCAGGTGCAGCCCATGTTCTCCTGCCTGCCCCCGGTCCTGGCGGCACAAGGTCCTCCTTGTAGCTGCTGCGCCGAACCTGCACAGCCGGAAAAAATATCCCCTCTCTGAAACCAGCCATGGGACAGAAGACAAATGTCCAATGTTCTCAACGGCCTCCACTCCTGAAGATGAAACCGGCTAAGCGGCGGTGGAGGTGGTGGAGGTGGTGGAGGTGGTGGAGGTGGCCTTGGAGCCTATCCAGGAGTCCAGAAGCCACCCTGCCTCAGGTGTTCTTGCCAGTCTCCCTCCCGAAGGCGGTGTTCTCGGCAGGCCAGGGGCTGGTCGCTTTTACCTTCCCTCAGGCTGGGAGAAGCAGCCCAGGATCAGCTGTGACCTTGGTGTTCTCGGCAGGCCAGGGGTTGGTTGCTTTTACCTTCCCTCAGGCTGCGAGAAGCAGCCCAGGATCAGCTGTGGCCTTGGTGTTCTTGGCAGGCCATGGGCTGGTGGCTTTTACCTTCCCTCAGGCTGGGAGAAGCAGCCCAGGATTAGCTGTGGCCTTGGTGTTCTCGGCAGGCCAGGGGCTGGTGGCTTTTACCTTCCCTCAGGCTGGGAGAAGCAGCCCAGGATAAGCTGTGGCCTTGGTGTTCTTGGCAGGCCAGGGGCTGGTGGCTTTTACCTTCCCTCAGGCTGGGAAAAGCAGCCCAGGATCAGCTGTGGCCTTGGTGTTCTCGGCAGGCCAGGGGCTGGTCGCTTTTACCTAATGGAAATAAGAAGGACCTATAAGAATCAGGATAAGGAAAAAAATATAATGATCTACAGAGGTTGATTAGGTGCAAAATAAGAACTGCAAAAGAAGCTTACATGGCTGACAAATGCACTGAGAAAGAGGAATACCAAATTAAGCATGAATTTTTCAACATACATAAAAAGATCAGGGAAATTACTGGCAGAAGACAACAGAAGGCACATGCATTGTTAAAGGACAAGGCTGGGAATCTTGCTGTGAAAATAAGGGATAAGATCAATGTATGGAAAGAATACATAGGAGAGCTGTTTAGCGAAGAAAGAGGTGAACAGCCTGTCATAAACGGCAATACTGGACGACTAATACTCAGAGAGAGAAGTTGTAAGAGCTTTGCAAAGATCCAAAGATGGGAAAACAAGAGGGTCAGATGACATCCCAGTAGAAATTTTGAAACTTCTATCTGAAGTTAACACCAATTAAGTCATCTTTCACACATGCCAATCTCTGGGGAGCATCTTCTTATCAGGTGGTCCACAGAGATAGGACACCTAGATGTCCAGGACTCAAAGGGCCAGTTAGCACATACTTTCTCATGTAAAACACTATATAAACAAGCCAGATTTGAGGCTAGATTAGATGCCTTCTCGGATGCAGCCAGAGGCTATCTCACTTGCAATCATGAAGACCATCCCACCACATCGTCTATGAGGGCTGGGCAGGCCCATGTCATTAATTAACTAGGTAGCTATGCTTCTTATTTGTTTTATTTAGTTTGTAATTCAGAGTAACCAGATTAAGCCTACACTGATGTATCCAGCATATTCCTGTACCATCTGTCTTCTTCAATAAAAAGCCTGAAAAGACAATATGAGAAGCCTTGTCTTTGGGAAGATGAAGATCAGCAGAGCAGTAAAGGGTTAACCTTGACCAAGGCAATCCCCAGAAGGGAGGATTTCTTTCTCCAGTCTCTGGCCTGAGCAAGCTGCCTGCTTTGCTGTCTCCCAGCCGAGAAGGTAAATAAAGAGGGTGAGCCAGAGCTGGGCCACTCTGTGATGCCTTATAGAGAGTGGGAAGATGGCAGAATATAGAAGAACATACCAAATGGCCATGCCATTGATCCTACACTACCACATGCCTGCCCAATGTGCAGAAGGTCACCTTTCCCATTCAAGTAGCATGTAAGGTGGGAGGTGTGTTCAGGAGGCAGTGCAGGCTGCAGAACCAGATTGTGAAGGGGTTCTCAAAGCTCGAGACCCCAAGGTTGCCTCTGTGAGACCCTCCCCCTTTCATGACACATGCATGTTTCATAGATTATGTAAAAGCCTTTGACAAATGCCAGCATGAGAAGATGATTACAGCACTGAAGAAAATAAATATACATAGATGATAAAGATATCAGAATCATTACGAACCTTTATTGGAATCAGACAGCTCAAGTCAGAGTTGAAGAGCAGCTGACGGAGCAGGTTCAAATTTGCAGAGGTGTGCAGCAAGGCTGTGTGTTGTCCCAGACACTGTTTAATATATTTTCCGAGAGTAGTTTTTCAGAAGCACTATCAGATTTAAACATTGCCATTAAAATTAATGGTGAATACCTGAATAACAGCCGATATGCTGATGACACAGTGTTGTTGGCCACAAACCTTGCAGATCTTCAATTGATGCTGGATTGAGTTAGGGCTTCAAGTGCAGAATATGGTTTGGATCTCAACACCAAGAAGACAAAATATCTGGTTATAAACTGAACACCAACTCAAGACAAGCTAATGGCAGAAACACGAGAAATCAAAAGACTGGATAAAATTGTTTGTTTGGGGAGTATGTTAAATGAAAATTAGGATCCCAAGGTAGAGATTAAAATACAGATAGAAAAAGCAAACTCCACTGTAGGAATTGGGCCGTGAGGAGGCCCTTAGGATCCCGGAGGAGACTGGTCAAAGGAGCGACACGAGGCAAGATGGAGTGAAGACCAGTGATTTATTGAGGGAAAACCATCAGTATATATTATGCAGAAGGCTGCGCATGGTAGGATGGTTATCTGACAGAAAATCACATCACCTATTTGCCCAGGTTAATTGGGAAACTCTTTTGGGGAAGTTAATTAGTGCGGGCAAACATTGACAGAGGAAGCCCATTGTTTTGGGCTTAGAGGCTGGGTAAATATGGCATCTGTTTGTGCCTGAGATTACGCTGAGACACGGAGATGAGTGATTTACTCTAATGGGTAACTGAGGTTTGCGAGATGCTTATTCGGCAGAGTCGTCGGTCAGGCTAGAAGCAGCCGAATTAATCCCTATCATTAATTCACCCCCCTTATGCCCTGACAAGGGCCAGAGGCCAGGAGTTTGCCCGCTGGTTTAACCTCTGCCAGAGACCACTGGTGCCCAACCGGGCACGGGGAATCTTCACTCCACCTCCATAAAAATGCAACACTTTAAAGGTATGATAATTAGGTTGGAAAAGTTAAAGTTGTCTTGGTTCAGGTATGTAAACTTATGCAAAATGAAAATCATTCCCAAAATAAACTTTTTGTTAGGGAATTTACCAATAAGAATTAATCAAAAGGAATTAAGTAGATGGCAAGGGATTGTGATAGATACCACAATGGAAATAAAAATCATAGAATAGCAAATACACTTTGGTACTTAAATTAAAAAGATGGGGGTTTAGGAATCCCTAATCTAAAACTCTACCATACATCTTTTCAATCAAGAATAATAATATTGAAATTAACACAAAACTATAAAAAAGGTGAAGAACCAGAGTGGGTGGAATATAGCAGACTTAAAGGAGAATTATTTTTAGGGACTCTAATGCCTAAAATAAAAATAAATAATAAAACTTTGGACAATCTATATAAAGCATGGAGGAAGTTGAAGAAGAAAGCAGCATCAAATATCTCCCCAGTAATAAAGCTTAAAGATGTAAGAGATTGCCTGCTAGCCAATTTAAAGGAGAAAAGAGTCATCCTACAACAGAATAAAAAATTTCTAGTAAAAGATTAGATAAACAATTGTAGAGAAAGACGAACAAGAAAAAATATATACGAGAAATTAAAATTAAATTGGCTACAAAAATCACAGATAGAGCAATGGGACAAAAATATTAGATTACAAGAGTTGGAAGCAAGACATACTACAGTTTTCGATGAAACATTAAAGAATATAGCAAGTAAACTTTATAAGGAATTAAATGAAGAGATGATGTGTGTGTGTGTGTGTGTGTGAAACATTAAGACAAATATGGGGAAATGATTTGAAAATCAAGATAGATGAATCTAGTTGGAAAAGTAAATGGAATCAGAGAGTAGTAAAGTCCCTTTCTATTAAAGAAAAAGAACTTAACTACAAACTTACCTGTATATGGAAATGGTATATGACCCCAACAAAATTACATCAGAAGAACAAAAACAAATCAAAGAACTGTTGGAGATGTGAGGAAGATGAGGGATCATATTTACATATGTGGTGGTTCTGCAGATATGCAGAGACAGTATGGAAAGCTGTAGAAAGAGAAAAATATATTTTTTATGAGTCCCACTGAACAATTAAACTAGTGTTATTGGGTGAGATTGAGGAAAGCAAGCTAGACAGAAATAAAAAGGAAGTTGTGCTAATACTATTGTCAGCAACAAAATCTATGATAGCCAGAGAATGAAAAAAACAAGTTTAAATTTAATAGAGAAATGTGGTACAGGGAGATCTGGCAATTGGTGCTAAATGATAAATTGACAGTCAAGCATAAAGTAAGAAAGGATATAATTTAACAACAATACCTTTTGGGATATTTGGAACCCATTTGTGGTTTACATTACAATCAACCTAGCCAAGATTCAAGAAAATTCTGCGAACAATAAATAAAGGAGGAAAATTGCAAGTTCAGGATTTGTACAGTACAGGGGGATCGAGAAGTTATTTCGGGTGGAAGTTTGGGTGGAAATGGTGGGTAGAATCGGTGGGGGTGGGTGTTTGGAGGGGGTACATCTTTGGTTGTATTTATCTAACTTATGTATATGTTTCTATTTGTAAAAAAATCAATAAAAATTATTATTAAAAATGCAACACTTGTTGCAGTAGAGATCTAACTCTTGCTACAAAGATCCGATTAGTGAGATGTTACGTATTCCCAGTGTTGTTATATCATGTTGAAGCTTGGACATTGTCTAAAGCATCTGAAAAGAGAGTCAAAGCTTTTGAAATTTGGATCTGCAGATGGCTGCTAACGATATCATGGGTTGACCATGTGACTAATGTAGAAGAATTGCACTGGATGGACAAACATAAAGAACTCTTTAATACCAATAAACAAAGAAAGCTCCAATACCTTGGCCATATCATGAGGAACAATATAAATTATAGAATACTCCAACTCGCTCTTCAAGGAAAGATCCCTGGGAAGTGAGGCCCTGGACGTAGACAGACTTCATGCTTGAAGAACCTGAGAGACTGGTGTGGCATGTCCTTGGAAGAACTGTTCAAAGGAGTTAAGAACAGGAAGACTATTGCTATGATGATAGCCAATATCTGGAATGGATATGGCTCCAGAAGAAGAAGAAGAGTGTGACTTTACAAACATGTAGTTTATGTACACATACATTTTAGATGATTACTTTTTTAAAATTATGTTGGTTTAAAATTTTAATGCTTCAGACTCAGATAAATAAATACTGTAGTAAATTTTGATTCTCTGTTAAGTTGGATATATTAAAAGTAATTTGCTAGTGAGTCATCTTGCTTCAGTCTCCTAATTACTCGTGACATACATTTCTGGGTGGCATGTTGAACATAATGCCATTCTTAATAGCATTGTGTGCCTATGCAGGCAGGCATATCAGTGACCATTACAGATCTAATTATTTGAACAAGTTTTTCAAAAATTCCCAAAGTGACTTGAGAGATTAAAAAACCTATTCTCTTAAGGACATTAAGGGGAATGCTAGAAATGAATTATTCCATTCTTGTAAGTGTCCAGTTCAGTGCAACCTTCTCTCTCCCTGAATTATCAGATACTTTTAGATGCCATCAGTATTTATTTTTTCTAATGTCTCCTTCAGTGTCTAGGACAGATGTGAAACTGCTAAAATGAAGTCACATTTGGTGAGTTCATTCTGCAGTTCCCTTCACATGACCTAGTGTGAGAAAGATTAGCCAGCAACACAAGTTTGCTGTTACCAGGGTATGCCCAATTGTGGTTCAAAAATACTACAATCTTTGAGGATGCTCTTTTATGCAGATAGTGATTGTCAAATTGTTACATAATCACTCTCAGGCCTCATAAGAACTTTGAAATGTTCAAATTGAGGCAGTACTGAATGTGAAAGAAACATGTAGTCTATCAAACGGTTACTCTTTGGACCACATATATACCAAATTTTTGATCTGTGTCTATCCTATTCCATATAAAGAGATGTTATTTCTAACTGAGGATAAGGCATGCACGGCAGCCGTTTAGCTGCCGCACGCTTTGCTGGTCTCACGCCGAGGCACGGACACTGCCTCGGGGAAGCCAGGGGTGTGGCTAGCCAACCCCTATAAAAGGGGTGGCAATGGCTGCGCTCCCCGGCAGGCTCCCACGATCTGGCTGGGCCAGGGCGCGTTTGTTTTGCTCCGCCTGCCCAGCCGAAGTGGAGACCAAGATGCGCGGCTGAAGCAGCCCCCAGCTGTTTTTTCCCTCCCCATTTCGAGCACAGAGCCCATTGTTTCGGAAGAGTACCAGCTGGTGCCTAAAAGGAAGATAGCCACTTGTGATCAAGGGAATGGGAGGCACTTGAGGCCAGTGACATGGGCCGCTTCCGGCCAACGTTCACGGCTAACATCGACCCCAGACTCCAGTCCACCAGCTAGACGGAGGACTCGGGTTAGTTCACAAGCAATTGCAATCTATCAACGAAAGGGCCGCCCGACAGGCAAGGCATGGCAAGTCGATAATGCTAAGGGGCGTTCAGCTACCTCCCCGCAAAATGTGAATAACACCCATGCTGACCGAGACCAAACCTCACCATGGGGCGCATTACCTATGGCCACTGCGACCCTTGAGGACCGTTTTGCGGCCTTGGAATGTGCGATGGACATAGATATGCAACAAATAGCCATGGGGTCAGCATGCCAGCCATATGAAAAGGCTGGCTTGACACAGACTAATTCATCATGGGATTGGAGACCAGCTCGCCTAGAGGCAATCCAATTTGCATCGCACTCAAATGGCCTTGGAAGGGCTGGTGCAAGCCACATTCAGCTGTGGCCTTGTGCGGCTGTAGACCATCACAAAACACAAGAAGCAGAACGAGTAAGCGGTGCTGTAGGTATGAACTCCGCGGTGGGTGCAGCAGGCAACAGGACAACAGGTGAGACCAGTGGACAAGTAGCCACACCGCTGTTGTCTACTATGACTCAGCCAGTTGCCCGTATTTGGCCCTGGCCAATGCAGCCAGTTACTAATCCAGGGGTACACCTGACAATTAACGAGCCCACCCAACCATGGGTTGGGAGGGCGTCATGTCCATCACTAATGACTGGGGTTAATACTGCAAATACGTTTTCCCCATATCCTATATGGCCCAACGACCTGTCCAACGTCACCACATACCAAACGGTACCGACTTCTGCCTTGCCTACTGCAGGAGTCTCACTGCCCCTGGGTGACCATCTACTGCCTGCCACCAGGGAAAAGATCTGGCACAGGGAATATGTGGATTTGTTTAGTTTGTTAAACAGAGAACCGACTCGGAAGGAGAAGGAGGATGACAAGGACAAGGAATTGTCACATTGTCGCAAGCCTCCTCGTACGTGGGCTAATTGGTTGCCGGCCTATTTGATATATGCATCTGTGTCGATTAGGGCTTGGCCCGATTTGGCACTTCCCCTTATACAGTATCTTGACATAATCTATCGGGCATACTTACATTTCCGGGCATACTTAGATTTTCCGGGTCAAGCTTGGCTTGCGTATGATGAGGAATTCTGTATGAGGGCCGCGCTTTACCCGGAGATGCGTTGGGATGAACCCAACCAACTACTTTGGTTATTGTACATGACCCCATCTCGCCCGGCCGCAGGGGACAAGTATCACTGTGGTCACGCTGTACAATGGCCCGGCCCTGCACAAACACCCCGCCATGCGATGGGGCAGGGGGTTCCAGCCCACCTGTTGTGCTGGGATTTTTCCTCTGCGACCGGATGTTCCCATAAGCAGTGCAAATACAAGCACGAATGTACAATTTGTTTGGGACCGCATTTGGCCATGGTCTGTCCCAAAACAGGAGGGATGAGATGGAAAGGACGAGGTCAGCAAGGCACGAGTCGCACAACCAAAGATTCAGTGTCATCTTCTAAAGGCACCCCAATCAAAACTAAGGTGCTTGAAAGGTGGCTACGAGCCTCCCCAAAAAGGAAGGACGCAGAGTATCTTTTACAGGGATTTCTTGTGGGGTTTCGCATACCCTTTGTGGGTGTGAGAGCGCCACAGGATTATACTAATTTAATATCATTACGAGGGAAGGAGGAGTTGGCCAAACAAAAAATATTCAAGGAGAAAAAGGAGGGGAGGGTTGTGGGACCATTTGCAAGACCTCCTTTTACTAACTTAAAGGTATCGCCCCTGGGATTGGTACCCAAAAAGGTCCCGGGTTACTTTCAATTGATACACCATTTATCGTACCCTGTGGGTGAGTCAGTTAATGATGCCATACCAGATGAACTATGTTCTGTACGGTATGCATCATTTGACCAGGTGGTTCAAATGTTTCGTGCCTGTGGTCAGGGAGCACTTATGGATAAGTGCGACATTAAATCCGCATTTTGCCTTCTGCCTATCCACACAGATGACTTTGAACTGTTAGGTTTTCAATTTCAAGGACAATACTTTGTTGACAAGGCCATGTCTTTTGGGTGTTCTGTGTCATGCTCAGCTTTTCAGCGTTTTAGTACATTCCTACATTGGACTTTCGTGCACCACACCGGAGTGCGCACGGTAGTCCATTACCTGGATGATTTCTTATTTGGGCTGCCATGGGTTCTGGAGCATGTGGAAACATGCTTGAACGTTTCAGAATTTAATGGCTGAATTAGGGGTGCCATTAGCACCTGAAAAGACAGAGGGACCTGCAACTAGATTAGTTTTCCTGGGAATTGAGATTGATACAGTGGCTCAAACGTCTAGGTTGCCAATGGAAAAGATAAGATGCATTTCGGATGCTATTCAAGCCATCTTAAATAAGTGCAAGGCATCACTGCACGAACTGCAAGTTCTGCATGGGTACCTCAATTTTGCATGCAGGGTCGTGATGCCTGGCAGGGCCTTTGCTAGGCGCTTATGTGATGCCATGATCGGTTTGTCACAGAAATATCACAGGATACGAATCACATGCGGTATCAGGGATGACCTAAGGGTGTGGCTGGACTTCCTGGCACAATTCAATGGTGTCTCATTTTGGAGGGAGGAGCGATTCGATCAACCCATGTTTCAAGTTCAATCGGATGCTTCCGGAGTGTTTGGCTATGGCATTTATTTCAATGGGCACTGGTCATATGGCATGTGGCCGGAGGCTTGCTGGTCCACTGCCTTGATCCGGGATCTTACTTTCTTGGAATTTTTCCCAATTTTGGGAGCCTTGCTGCTGTGGGGGGATGCATGGGGGAACTCTGTAGTACACTTTTGGTGTGACAATGCGGCTGTTGTTCAGTTAATCAATACACAGACATTGCGGTCCTCAAGTATAATGGCACTTGTTCATCACTTTGTGTCACTTGCATTGTGCTTAAACATACTTTTCAAGGCTAAACATGTAGCAGGAATTAAAAATGACATTGCTGATGCTTTATCCCGTTTACAGATAGAGCGATTCATGGCCTTGGCGCCGGAGGCCGACGAGCAGCCTGTGACGCTTCTGGCCCAGATATGGCAGTTTGGAATGGAGAAGTGAGATGGGCCATTGGATTATCGATGGCTGGCAGAAGGCGTAAGACGTACTACCGCACGTACCAAGCCTTTGAGGATTTCCACAATGGGACTTCGCTAGCAGGTCTTTGGCCCATTCCTGCGGAGCACCTGCTAAAGTTCATGGTACAACTACATGCAAAGGGGCTTGCCGCCCACTCCATTGGCGGCCGGTTGTTGGCCTTGTCGTTCCATTCAAAAATAAATGGTTTCTCTGACACTACATCAAACTTTAGGGTTTGTAAAGTTTTGGAGGGTTAGGCACGGGAATGTGGCCCTTGCCCTGATGCACGATAGCCAATTTCCCCAGATATGCTAGCACGCCTGGCCGCCATATGGCCATTGGTTTGCACCAATGGTAATGAGACGGCACTTTTCCATGCTGCTACTTCATTGGCATTCTTTGGTGCTCTGAGGATCAGTGAATTGGTAGCGTCCTCTCGAAATGATACATCTCGCAGGGCATTGGAGCTCTCGGATGTGTCCGTTTTGAACACCTGTGTTCGCTTAACAGTGTGTTTTTCTAAAACGGACCAGCGAGGAAAAGGCACCACCCTTATGTTGCATAGGTGTGGCAATGTTACTGTTTGTCCGGTACTTGCTCTGGGTGCCTTCCTGCTCATGCGTGGTTTGGCACCTGGTCACCTTTGTCACAGGGATGCTAAGCCATTAACCCGTTACCAGTTCTGGAAGGTGGTGGTGGTGGCCTTGACCAAGCTGTGGCTACATGGGGTAGGCTTTCGCACACATTCTTTCCGCATTTGCACGGCGTCAACAGCTGCTGCCTGCGGATACTCGGATGGGGATATTAGGACAATGGGCAGGTAGGGGTCCAGACGCTTCTGCTCTTATGTATGTCCATTGTTGCAATAGCACCCTGCTGGTTAGTCTGTCTTTCTTTTCTTTCAGCTCCTGCCTGAGCATTCACACCTGGATGCCCCGGACGTATTGGGATAGTCTGCTTGTTTTGGACTGAGATGGATAATCTTTGAAATGGGCAGTGGCCCACTGTATAGATAACATCAGTTTGGGGACAGTGGTCCCGCATCACCTGATCTGGATAGGGTCACCCTATTTGTATCATGGTGATCAGGTGCATTTTTCAGCTAGAGGTACGGACCTCTTCCTGGCAACTACCCATGGCCTATTGACCATGTATGCATTCAATGGGGGTGGGGAGTCAGTGAACTCCTCCCCATATGGCGGATAGCACTGGTAAGGAATAGAAAAAGCATGACCCACTTAATTTGGTATACACAGTTGGTTGGCCATAGGGAGGACAAGGTACAAACAAGATGTGTGAATGGCCAACCAGCTTTAAATGAAACTGTTGCTATGCTTAACCAGCAGGCAACTCCTCCAATATTTACAGGAGGCATTACAATATCAGGTGCTAAATAGTAGCAGCCTGACTAGGGTCCACAACGTGTTTCAGTGGAAACAGGTTGTGGACAGGGTCACACAGATTGTTGCAGTGGTAGCAAATTGTGATGTGCATTTAAGTTGGGTTCATAATTAGAGTACTCCTTACCAGTACTATTACGGCCCGTTTGGTTACTGGCAGTAGCTAAGCAAAGTTAAATAAAGTTAATAAAGTGGCCCAATTTTTCATCCAAATGAAGTGTCCGTGTCATCATTCAGGGAGTGGGTCCAGCAAAGAAATATTGTTCAGAGGAGGCATGTCAATATGGCGTGCTGAGCAGAAGGAATTTTCTATCCCTCTTCAAAGGAGGGCCACAAAAAGTGGATAAAAATGGAGTAACGTTCCTGCAACCTTGTGAAATAATTCGGAAATCTTACCTAAAATGAAAATAAGTTGCTACGTATTGGAAGACCAGAGATCAGCACAGGCAAGTGGTTAGGCAAGCAGTGAGCAGGAGGAAGTGGTTGTGCCACATTGGGCCACGCCGGGCCATGTCTTGCTGTTTCAGCTGGAAGGGGTCTTTGAGAGCCAGCAAGACAAGAGTCCAGTTCTAGGCCTGGGAAGTTGAGAGCATTGAGGAGAAGAATAAAGGTGGAGGACAGAGGAGGAGGTGCCAGTAGCTGAGTTGCGGGGACCAGAGGCAAGCAGAGTGGAATGAGTGGGGGTAAGTCCGGTGGGAGTCCGACGGGGGGACTGGAAGTGAACCTCAGTCTGTCGGTCCAGATGGCACGGAATTGGAGCTGTGCAGAGCCTTGTGGAGCCTTTGGAGCCAGTGGAGGAGTTTGTGGTGTGTGAGGGCTGAAAAGTGTATTTAACATCAAAGTGAGCTGTGGGGAACTGAGGGAAGGAGAGAGGAGGTTTCTCATTTTAAATGTTTTTGAAAACTTTCAAAACTGAAACTTTTGGAGGTTAGTTTTCTTCTTTTGGCAGTCACAGTACTGGTGGAATTTTTGGATTCTATTTCTCTTGCTTTCCATGATGATTAAGATGCGCCGTGAGACTGAGTGCTGAGCTTGAGAATTTGTGACACAGTTTACAAAGTGCTGCACTCTCCGTTATTTCTCTGAGACTGAGATACATGCCTGTATGAGAGAATTCTATTCAGTCTGAATTGATTTTTTCTCCTTCTCTCTTTTCCCTTTGAAATCAAGAGTCGATAAGCACTTCCTCAATTTAATTTAAAGGAGAAACAATATGAACTGAGTACTTAAAAATGGATATTCCTGGCAAGTAGATCTTTGACAATCTTTCTTTCCACTTTGAATTCAAGACCCAATAAGCACCTCCTTTTGAGTTGAATACTTTGACATTAAAAATTGAACATTTTCTGGCAAATAGAATTTTGACATTTTAAAAAACTGATTACTTTGAACCCACTTTAAAATCAGCAAATATATCAATTGAATAGATAAGAACTTTATTTACTAAATTTGATTTCCTAGACAGATTGAATTAGCTGGAATTTAAGGTGGAATTTTTGAAATTGATTAGAGATTGATTTATAGAGTATTATATGAGCGAAGTTTAAGTCTTGCTTAATTATATGTAAGTTAAGCAATTGGTAAGAGTGTTATATGAAATATTAATTTGACAGAACTGATTAGAATATATTATTTGGGTTAATTGAGGGTGCACTATTAATCAATTGGCAGGGGTGTCACTAATTTGCTAAATTACTAGTATAAAGATATCATCAAATTTTGATCACTGTTTCATTATCAATTATTGATTACTATTGGTTTTGGTGATTTTTCTGGAAAAAATAATTATTGATTTGCTTTAATGTGATATATTATAATTATGCATTAAATTGTATTTTTAATTTAAAGGAGAATTAATAGAAATAATTTGATGTACATGTAAGTATCTAGACTTTTTTATGATTTGTAATTGGAAGTGCAGTTGGATGAATCGATGTGGACGTGGGAAGGAAAAGGAGAAGAAAGTTGAGGAGGGATTAAAATGTGAATTTTAAATAAATGGATGAAATCTTTAGGCTTGAAGGATATATGGAGGGGGCTCAAAGGATCAGAAAGGGGGTATACATTCTTTTCACAGGTGTACAATACGTATTCTAGAATAGATTATATATTGGTTACTGATAACATGATGGGGAATTTATAATATATGGAAGTGGGAATTGTTAAAGAATCAGACCACACAAAATTGTTGTTGGAATTGAAAATAGAGGGAGAGAATGTTAGAAAGAACTGGAGATATGATACTCAATTGTTTAGAGAGGTTAAATGTAAAGAACAAATAGTGGGAAAATGGGAAGAAAGTTGGAATCGGAATGATACAGGGGAGGTCAGTTATAATATGGTATGGGATGCCATGAAGTCGGTATTTAGAGGTGAATTGATAGGAAAGGATATTGAAAAAGTGAAAAGAGGTCTATTTAAAAAAGGAATATTTCTAGTATATTAATATAAATTCAAAATTATTAGCAAGAGCAGCTAGAGAAAAGAGAAGTAAAAGAGAAAATGGAACACGTTATTATTTTAAAAAGGTACATTGATGACTTTTTTGTATTTGATAATATTCATATGGTGCATGATTTCATTAGTTGGTTAAATTCCTGTAATTCTAATTTAAAGCTTTCTCACAATGTAAATCAAAAAGTCATAGCTTTTTTAGTCATTACTGTATTCATTGCTTCAGACAACACACTTAAGATGAGATTGTTCCGTAAAAGCACAGATAGGCATGCTTACTTAGCATATGATTCTTTCCAACCTCAGGCTCTAGAAAAACATATATCCCCTATAGCCTACTATCATGGGCCAAAAGAAACTCAACTGACAAACCAGATTTTGGCATAGCTGCAAAGTCCATTGCGGATGCTCTAGAGAATAGGGGTTACCCTCAGGAAGCAGTTACCAAATATCTTAAAAGAGTTAAAGAAACACCAAGAAACAAACTTTTCACCAGGAAACCACGTGACAAAAGCACTACGTTGCAATGGTCCTTTGATTTTTCACCTATGGCACATGCCATAAAAAAGTTCTCTTCTCACATTGGCATGTAGTTGAGGAATTTCCTGGATGTTTGAGGAAACCATTAATAGGGTTCTGTAAAACAAGGTCTATAGGAAACTTTGTATACAGAGCAGATTGCAGTGACAGTGCCCCTTCATGCATCATTGGTGTTGGCCATTATAGGTGTCATGGATGTAATGTTTGTATCCAAGATTGGGAGACCAATAGTATTACTTTTGCAGGTGTGACGTTCCCTTTAAAACACATGTTCAACTGTAATACTGCTTGTTGCATATATTTGTGGGTGTGTCCCTGTGGATTAGGGTACATGGGAAAGACGTTGAGACTGCTGAAAATTTGGTTAGCTGAACATCATTCCCACATAAAAAATTCAATTCTACAGGCAGCTTTAGTGATGCATTATAAGGAATTTTGTTTGATAAGAATGGAATAAGATGTAATAAGACTAAAGATAAATGTAAGATAGTTAAATAATTTTATCAGGATTTATACTCTAAAAAGTGTATAAACTTGGAAAAATTAAAAGATCAATTGGGGAAGCAAATTGAAAATTAGATAAATCAGGAACATAGAGATAGATTGGAAGAGCCAATAATTGAGAAATAAATGAGGTTATAGCCAATTTGAAGATAGATGAATCTCCTGGGGAAGATGGGCTACCAGCAGAGTTTTACAAAGAGGTTCAAGATATTGTGACTCCAAAATTATTGAAGTTGTACAATTATATACTAGATGGAGGACAGATGCCAACTTCATGGTATAGAACTATAATCATTCTATTACCGAAACCTGAAAAAGATATAGAAAAAGTGGAATCATATAGACCCATCTCTCTCATAAATCAAGACGCTAAATTTTTTACAGCTATAATGGCAAATAGATTAAACAGTGTCATGGGTAATTACATAAATAAAGATCAAGTCATTTTTCTGAAAGGTAGACATATGGCGGATTTAATAAGGAAAGTATTAGATCTAATAGGCATTACAGGACAAACTAAAGAAAAAGTTGTGTTACTGTTTTTGGATATTTTCAAGACATTTCATTCATTGTAATGGGTAACAATTAATGAGATAATTAAAAATTATGGATTTGGTGACAAATTTAGAGGAATAATTGAACAGCTATATCAACATGGATCCACCAAATGTCAGGGTAAATAATGTTCTCACAGAAAAAGTAAGACGAAGCTGGAACAAGACAGGGTTGCCCATTATCGCCAGTACTATTCATTATGGTGATGGAATTGTTAGCAAATGCCATAAGGGAAGATAAAATCCAAGAAAACCATTCACAGAAAATCGATGAAAGAACAGACAAAAACAAGATATATCAAAATAATGTTGTATTGAAAAAATGAGACTTATTGTCGTATCAACCACACTTTAAAGAGTTCCTTCCAGGAATGTTTCAAATGTAAATATTTCCACAATATCAACCGAGTGGACTGTGTTATATTCACACTTATTAAAAAAATACATAGAAAAATGTACTGGAAAATATATCTGACAGTTGCAAACAGAAAAATCAAATGTCTTATGAGTTAATATCTTTTCACTCACAGGTCTTCAAATTATTCCCAAAAGTATACAGAAAAAATACACGGAGAATAATGTCTGGTAGTTTAAGAAAAAAATATCTTTCAAGTTTCTTTCCTCTCTCACATAATGTCTGGTAGTTCAAGGCAAAAATATATTTCAAGTTAGTTTCTTCTCTCACAAAATCTATCCGGTATACATATTTTTCAGAATGAAAATTCCTTCTTCAAGAGAATGAAAGTGCAGCACCAAAATGGCCGCCGCGCTCTTTGCAGCCCCCCCCACCCGGACTCAGACATCCGGGTGAGTTAGGGGGGGCGTGGCCACCCCTCTATAAAAGGGGTGGCCACGAGGCAGCCGAGCTGCCATTTTAGAAATGCGATGGAGCGGAGAAGTTTTCTCTGCCGCGTTTCTTGCTTTTTCGCCCTTCATACCTTTCTCTCAAACGGAGTTCGCTCCTCTTCGGTCCGGCGGTAATCAGGGCACAGGACCCGGTCCCTGGCCAGGGATCCATCGTTAGCTTTCGGGAGCCATGGCTCCCAAGCGCAAGGCCTCGGCGGTCAAGCCGCGGCTGAGGGGAAGGGCTTTTCCGCCCCCTCCCTCTACTGGGGGCAGCCATCAGGTCGGAGGACTCGGGCTGAACCCCCCCCAGCTTGGCAGTGGGACGGCCTTGCCTGCCGCTACAGGCCTCCAGGCTGGGCCGGCTCAGGCTGGCTCCTTGGGCATCCCTGCCCCTGGACAGGATTTCATTGCTTCAGGACAGGGTGGCCCACTTGGACTTGGTGGCGGTTTCCGCCCCACCATTCCTCCGGGCCCCCATGGGCCGGAGTTTTGGGCATAGCCCTACTCAGGCCTTGGATCCCCATTTGGGTTTCCCACTCAGCAATTGGCCACAGGGCCATCTGGCCCATCTAGCCCACCCAGCCCACCTTATACTGGGGGCTCGGAGACTGTCAATGCCCTTCTTGCACGTATTTCAGTGCTAGAGGCTTCCCTAGGCATTGCCCAACCACCTCCCGAGGGGGGTTTGACTGCTGCTTCGATCACGGCCCCTTCGTTGGTCTCAGACACGTAGGCTGTGACCCTCCAGCGGGCCGCCAACAGGGTCGAGCTGCTTGAGGCCATCAGGCCAGCCCAAGCTGGCACCTCGCAGCTCCCCGCACGTTCGAATTTGCCAGTGGGGAGCAGTCAGGTTTGGCCACAGAGCTCGATGCCTGTCACGAACTCCGACGCCCACCGTGGGCCAGAACCCCCGGTGGGGCCAGCTCACGGGGGTGTGACTAGTGAGTATCCGGTTCAATTTAGTGCACCAACACTGTCCAGTTACACTGGGGGGGGGGTTACAGTGGCCATGGCCACGTCAGGTTACTGTGGGTGGGCAGTTGCTTCCACACTGCCCTGTTAATTCCTGGTTACCAAAAGGCCCCTCGGTTAGGACAGGGGTGTCCGCCCCCGGGGGTATGCCAAGCGTCGCAGGGGCTATTCAGGGCCCGCTGCGCATAGCCTTCATTCAACAGGTGCCGACGGCGGTTCTGCCGATGGCTGGTTATTCCCTCCCCCTGGGTGATCATCTTTCTACTAGGGATAAGATTTGGAGAGGGGAGTACATTGATATTTTCTCCCTCCTGAATCGTGAGCCCACTAAGGAGGAGAGGGAGGGACAGGATGACCGGGACAAAGAATTGTCCCGTCATCGTAAGCCACCGCATACCTGGGCCAATTGGTTGCCGGCATATCTTATATATATGGTGGTACACCTGAGGGCCCGGCCTGATTTGGCCATTCCGATGGTCCAATACCTTGACAATATTTATAGGGCGATGGTTGATTTTCCTGGCCCGTCGTGGTTGGCTTACGACGAGGAATTTAGGATGAGGGTGGCCCTACATCCTGAGATGAGGTGGGATGAGCCCTGCCAGCAATTGTGGGTCTTGTATATGACTCCTACGCATCCAGCGCCTGGTGATAGGTACCATTGTGGCCATGCCGTGCAGTGGGCGGCTGTGACGCAGGTTCCCCGCCAGCCGGTGGGGCAGGGGGTTCCAGCCCGCCTGCTGTGTTGGAGCTTCTCAGCTAGTGGCGTGTGCAACAAGCATCAGTGTTGTTTCCGGCATGAGTGTCCCTCTTGCTCTGGCCCTCACGCCGCCTCTGCATGCCCGCGGGCTGGTGTGTCACGAGGCAGAGGTAGGGGTGGGCAGGGGGCGGTCAGAGCTCCCTCTGATGGTGCTCGCCAAGCAAAAGGCCCTCTCCCCAATTAATATCCCCATGTTAGGACAATGGCTTTCCGCTTATCCTAGATGGGATGATGCGAGGTACCTGCTTGAAGGCTTCCAATTTGGCTTTCATATACCATTTAGGGGTGTTCGGGGACCGCAGGATGCCCCGAACTTACTTTCTCTAAAGGGCAATGAGGAGGTCGCTACACAAAGCTTAGCTAAGGAGTTGCAGGCTATGAGAGTTGCAGGGCCCTTTAATGGACCACCATTCCCTAACTTGAAGGTCTCCCCTCTGGGGCTAGTCCCAAAAAAGACCCCAGGTGAATTTCGCCTAATCCACCATCTTTCCTACCCTGCGGGTTCCTCGGTCCTCTATTCCTGATGACCTTTGCTCAGTCAGGTATACGTCGTTTGACCAGGCTCTACAGATGGTACACGCCTGTGGTCCAGGGGCCCTCCTGGCAAAGTGTGATATTGAATCGGCATTCCGATTACTGCCAGTGCACCCCGAGGACTTTGAGCTGTTGGGTTTCCGTTTTAGGGGGAAAATCTATGTAGATAAGGTCATGCCTTTTGGCTGCTCTATTTCATGTTCGGCATTCGAATGATTTAGCACTTTCCTTCAATGGGCCTTTGTTCGCAAGTCAGGGCCAGGGTCTGTAGCCCATTGCCTCGATGACTTTTTGTTCGGGGGTGAACGGGGCTCGGACACGTGTACGCGTCTCCTTACTACATTTCAGGCCCTTATGCGGGAACTGGGTGTCCCCTTAGTGCCTGAAAAGACCGAGGGCCCAGCCACCAAGCTCACCTTTTTAGCCATCGAAATTGACACTGTTGCACAGGCATTCAGGTTACCCGTGGCCAAGGTGGCCCGGATCTCTGCAGCGATTCGGGCACTGATTTCTAAACGTAAGGTGTCCCTTCGTGAGCTACAGGTACTGCACGGCCACCTCAAATTTGACTGTCGGGTGGTGACACAGGGCAGAGCTTTTGCCAGGCGTCTGTGTGATGCCATGGCTGGCCTATTACAATGCCACCACAGGGTCCGGCTCACCAGGAATATACGGGCAGACCTTTCGGTTTGGCTCACATTCCTACAGGAATTTAACAGGGTCTCTTTTTAGAGATCGGACCTTATGGTCTGCCCTAAATTTCAAGTACAGTCAGATGCCTCCGGCTCTCTGGGTTATGGGATCTATTTCGAAGGGAGGTGGGCATATGGCCGATGGCCTCACGCATGGCAGGGCAAAGATCATCTCCGCGATCTTACTTCCCTGGAATTTTTTCCCATTTTGGGGACACTAATGCTATGGGGCGATAAGTGGGCCAACTCAGTGGCTCTTTTTCATGCAGCTACCACTGTAGCCTTTTTTGGAGCGCTCCGCATCAGTGAGTTGGTACCACTGTCTAAGGCGGATGTGTCTCATAGGGCACTGGAACTCGACGATGTCTATGTTACTCAAGAGTGGGCTCAGTTGAGGATACGGTCCTCAAAGGTTGATCAGCAAGGCGTAGGCAATGGAGTCAGACTGCTACGATTTTCTATTGAAGACATCTGTCCGGTTGGTGCCCTATATGAGTTTTTGGCAGTGCGTGGTACGCACCCTGGCCCATTTTTCTGCCACCAGGATGGGTCTCCCCTTACTAAATTCCAGTTTTCGAGGGTTACCGGCATGGCACTTACCTCCCCGGGGCTCGTTACGGCACCCATTCATTTAGGATAGGCGCCCCGTCTACTGTGGCTGTGTTTGGGTACTCTGAGGCCGATATACGCAGGATGGGCAGGTGGGGATCCATGCGCTTTGCATTGTACGTACGCCCCCTTCATGTGTGAGTACCAGTTATGTCATTATTCCTATTTTCCTTCTTTTACAGAGAATGTGTGTCCCCGCACACCGGTGGCAGTATGGCTGGTGGGCCACAGTTACATGCACTGGGCAGCGCAGTGTGCTGCGGCGACAGAGTGGGGACCCCATCTCGGGCTACGTGCAACCGCACGTTTGCGATGGTATGGTAAGCGCGGTATGAAATGGCGGGAACTGTTGCCATTCCTGTTTTCCATCAGGGATGCTGGACCACCTGATGTCCTCATCCTGCATCTCGGTGGCAATGACCTTGCCCAGGTCACTGGCCTCTCTTTAAAGTTCACGACCTAGCCGATTTGAATTATGTATGGCCGTCCATGCAGCTGCTATGGTCGGACATGGTGCCGCGACATACTTACATAGGAGGTGTTGACCTCCGTGCCCTTGACCGCGCTCACCGCTCAGTGAACAGGGATGTTGCCCGGTTCCTGGCAGACAAGGGCTTGGGGACAGCCATCTGGCACCCTAGGATAGGCTTGCAAGATTATGATCTCTATGCAGGAGATGGGGTCCACTTGTCGGCCAGAGGTATGAACCTCTTTCTTGAGGATATGCAAGCAGGCCTGGTGACCGAGCTGATGGTCTGGGGCGGGGGGGGGGCGGGCGGTGAGTCATCATGGATGCCTCCCCGTGTGGCGGGTAGCACTGGTAAGGTAATGATTTATTACCCATAGGTATCCGGCAGGTTCGCAATTGACTGGCCAACACGTAGACAGGTACAGGGGAAATAGGTTTGGCAGGTCAAGGGCGAACCAGGCAAAGGGGTGATGGCAGGAGCTTTACAGCCTCCATCACCTGGATATTTAATGGATACACGTCATAGGGTGGGGTCAGTAGATAGTTTATTGACTCCGGTCAACAATTTGTTTGTGTCAACAAACAAATTGTACAAATAGTTACATGTAGCCAATTGCCATTGGCATTTTGGGAGGAATCTTACCAGTGTTACTGCGGCCTGCTTGCCTTAAAGAATTACAATTGGATGATTATACCAATTGAAAGTTATAATTCGGACTAGGGCATTATTCAATAAAAGTGGCCCGATGCCTTTATCCATATACCGGTGTCTGAGTCTTTCTTTGGGGGGTGCGCCTGCAATGAGGTACACACTGTTAATTAACAAGAAAAACATTATGACCACCCAATAATAGAGAAAACACAATAAAGCAACTTAAAAAAACATATACCTATATCCAAATAAAGTATTTTTATTGCGTCAGTAGAGCCTCATGTGTGAATTCTTTCAGGGCTATTCTGACGTTAACAAAAGTTTGCTGATCTGAAGCATAAATCCCTGCACTGGCTGCACACATGTGCAGCATGATAAAAGAAGAAGTTTGTAATGTTTTTGCTCTTCAAAATATTTGATAATTATTCTCTGCACTCCTCCATTCATGTCATTTATGAAAATGTTGAAGAGAACAGGGCCCAGGATTGATCCTTGTTGCCCCTCCCAGCCTGAGAAAGAGACATTAATAAGAAATATCTGGGTACTATTCTGACACTTTGTGCTATCCAGGCCACTGCCAGTTAACTTGCTAATCAGAATATCATGGGACACTTTGTCAAAGGCTTTGCTGAAGTCAAGATGTATTAGATAAAGGTAAAGGTTTCCCTTGCTTGAAAGCCAGTCATATCCAGCTATAGGATTCAGTGCTCATCTCTGTTTCAAAGCCAAAGAGCCAGCATGGTCTGCTTCTGCAGACATTTCCGTGATCATGTGGCAGTCATGACTAGACACCAGAGCACACAGAATGCTGTCACCTTCCCACCGAAGTGGTCCCTATTTATCTACTTGCAATTTCTTGCTTTCGAACTGCTAGGTTGGCAGGAGCTGGGACAAAGACGTGAGCTCATTATTCCTGATATCCACCATTGAAGTTACCCAATCAAAAAATAAAATCAGATTAGTCTGGCAAGATTTGTTTTTGACAAATCCATGTTGACTCATAGTTATTACTGCATTGCTTTCTAGTTGCTTGCAGAATGACTGCTTTATAATCTGCTACATAATATCCCCTGGGATTGATATCAGCCTAACTGGTCTGTTGTTCCCTAGTTCTTCTTTTTTGCCCTTTTAGAAAATAGTGACAAAATTAGCCCTCCTCCAATAATCTGGCACTTCATCTGCCCTCCATGATTTCAAAACAATATGGTCAGTGTTGGCATTCTCATGTAATTGTTGTTTCTTTAAAATAATAGTAGCCATGTTAGTCTGTGTTTCAAGCAATCAGAAAGTAAAAAAAATGTTGTGGTAACTTAAAGACTAACTCCTGTATTTTAATAGGCAAACAAAGGAGATTAGCCATGTGATCCATGACATGTCCATCATGACATGTCCACAGAAATGTCTGTAGATGCAGACAGTGCTGGCTCTTTGGTTATAAACAAAGATGAGCACTGAACCCTAGAGTTGGATGTGACTGGCTTTTGAGCAAGGGTGACCGTTACCTTTACCATATTCAAATTACAAAAAAATGCAAAAAATGCAGGAGGAAGATGATATCTTTATTGGATGACATACCAACTGTAGCCAATTCAAAGTCCAATCAAAGTCAATTAGAATATTACCTCATATTGCCTATATTTTAGTGTTATTTTAATGTATTTAAATGTTAACTTTCATCAAACATGTCCACTTCATCAGACATGGGAGTGAGACTTTATGGTATAAATTTATACAGGTATGGTTATTTATACAGGTATGGTTAGCAATTGGTAATACTTTGTTATTTAGATTAGTGGTGAAGGTGTTTGGCCTTGATCACTCACACAATAGATGCTAGGCCTGAAGGGTAAAGTCATTAGCAAACGTGTAATGTTGTCTTGCATCAATTTGCAATTCAATGGGGCAAAGCTTCACTGCTAATCTAAATAACAGGGTATTACCATTTGTAAAAACAACAACAACTACATACCTAACTGTTGTGCTAACCATCATGAATCTCTGTACTTTATGTGTATACATTTATGCCATCAAGTCTCAGTCTTATGTCTGACAAAGGACTTGATACACAAAAGCTAACATCAAAATATAGCAGTTAGTCTTTAAAGTGCCTCCTGTTAATTGTGTAGAACTAATAAACTCACTTTTTAAACCTATGACTTACCTTAAAATTCCTATAAAATAAGTCAGATAGCGTAGGTCAATTCATAATAAATTCAGGCATTGATATTCAGTTGAAGAACATTGGTTATTCCTCTTAGTTAGCAGAATATGAGGTAGAAAAACAACAATACAAATGCAGTGGGGAAAACGGAGAGGTTTACCCCATACTTGGAAGCCCTTCCCCTCTGTGGGAACTTGATGTCTGCAATTTCAGGTGGCAGAAGGTTCCCCCTGACATCCTGGGATAGAATACTCAGGGGAAATATGCAAGTAAGGAATTATTAAACCTGGTGTTTAGTCCTCTCTGCCCTGCAAATGCTCACTCTGCATGAACCTTTTAGACTTTTAGTTGCCATCATTCTCACATCCTTACTTACAAGTACTGTAGTGCATTGCAGGCGCACCCCCCAAAAAAGGACTCAGACACCGGTATAAGTGGATAACGGCATTGGGCCACATTTATTGATTCATGCCCTAGTCCGAATTATAAATTTCCATTGGTACTCAGCCAATTATAATTCTTAAGGCAAGCAGGCCGCAGTAACACTGGTAAGGTTCCTCCCAAATTGCCAACGGCAATTGGCTACAATGTATCCATTTGTATCAATTTGTTTGTTGACAACAAACAAATTGTTGACCGTAGTCAATCAACTATCTACTGACCCCACCCTCTGACGTGTATCCGTAAAATCACGTGGTGATGCATGCTGAATAGCTCGTGCCATCACCCCATTGCCTGGTTCGTCGTTGACCGGTCAACGTTAACCAACTTGTACCTATCTAGTGTTGGCCAGTCAATTGCGAACCTGCCGGATACCTGTGGGTCATAAATATTTACCTTACCAGTGCTACCCGCCACAAGGGGAGGCATCCATGATGACTCACCGCCCCCCCCCCCCAAGACCGTCATCTCGGTCACCAGGCCTGCTTGCATCACACCAAGAACGAGGTACATACCTCTAGCCGACAGGTGGACCCCTTCTCCCGCTTACCAGCAAAATTTTGTCTAATCCTATCAGCCGGTATCCAATGGCCGTCTTACAGCCATGGACCGAACGGGATGGAGCCACAGCCCCGTCCGCTGACTGCCGGAACAGTCCGAACTAGGGAGATCCGCATCTCCCCTAAATTGGTGTCTCGGCACGATGTTAGACCATAGCAACCGTATGTAAGCCATACGTGATGTAAAAGCCAGGTCACAGCCCCCCGACGGTTTAGTAACAGCAGTGATCCGTATAATATTGCTGCGACCGGGGTGCCTGTAAAACATAGGGCAGTCGAGCATCCCTGTCAGACAGCAGGAATGGCCTCAGTTCCCGCCCCCATGTGCCGCGCATACCATACCATAGCCTTCGTGCGGATGCACACAGCCCGGCCGGGGTCCACTCTCTGTCACTGCAGCCTATACTGCTGCCCAGTGTACATAGCTGCGGCCCACCAGCCCCCCACCACCGGTGTGTTGAGACCCTTAGGATCTGTAAAAGGTGAAGGGCATAAACAGGTACTCATACAATGAGGGGACGTACATATCTGAAATTGCGCGTAGACGCATATCCACCTCGTAGTACCCGAAACGTAGCCGCGATCAGCGCGACGCCTACCTTAAGTAAATGGTGCCAAAATGGGCCCCACACCGAGAAACGCGGCACCTGTCACCCTCAGGGACTGTACTATAGTAAGGGTAGACCCATCCCGGTGGCAGAAAACAGGCTGGGGCGCGCAGCAGGCACTGTCGAAAAATCATGTAGGGCACCAACCGGACAGATGTCTCGAAAACTTAGTAGCAGTATACACCACTGCCTACCATGCTGAACCACCCGTGAGGACCGTATCCCCACACGAGCCCACTCATGTGACAGAGACATCTTCGAGTTCCAGTGCCCTACGAGACACCTCTGCCTTACACAGGTGGTACCAACTCTGGCACCCTCTCACTGATGCGGAGCGCTCCAAAAGGCTACCGTGGTAGCTGCGTGGCTAAGAGCCACCTCCCACCTATCTGTACATAAGTAATGCCACCTCGTGCAAGGTGGGTCAAAATTCTGGGGAAAGGAGTGACGCGTGTAGGGGCAGTGGGCACGTTCTCGTGTCCACCCTTCCCTGACACGACACATGAACTCATAGTGATACGCCTTACGCGTGCGAGGTGCCAATGACATGTCCGGTTCCCTTCAGCTCGCCTAACGTCCAGCTATCGGCCAAACGTGGCAAGTGGAATTCCTCTGCTTCGGGAGTAAAGCATGGAAACGGGCGATCCGCTGGTGGGGAAAAGCAGCAGTAAAGTCATTATTCATACCTAGAACATGTCTGGCCTGGAACAGCACATTTAGGTGTAGGCTTCACAAAAGAATAGACAAACTAATGTCAGGACCCGGGGGATTTGCATTTCTGGGTGTTGACAATGTGCACCACTGCCACATTGTCATGCCGAATTTGGACCACTGAGTAGGCCCACTCATTGCACCATAGCCTCAGTGCTCTCTAAAACGGGAGAAAACGTGATTACGGTGATTGCGGGGACAATCCGTGCACCCACCCTCAGAGTAAACCCCATAAGTCAGAGAGCCGGCGGTATCTGACCGTACTAGATATCTAGGGCAGACCACTAGGTCTGATCTCCCATAAGAGACCCCTCTAAACCCAGGAGTAATTTGAGCCAGAGCAAACAAATTAAGGGGGGCAATGAATTAACTACAATTCCCAATGGCATACTCTATGTTTGGCAATCAATGCCAAAATCGCCATGGACATCCAAGCCACCGTATCAATGGTTAACCTGGATGCCCGCGCGACAGCATCGAGGCGTAAATGTGATATCAGAATATGGGACCTCGGTCTATTCAGGCGCCAAGGGGACACCCAGTTCCTACCTGAGTGTCTGAATCGTGATGAGGAGACGCATACACGTGTCCAAGCCCCGTTTAACCCCAGACCCAAAGTCGTCAAGGTAATGGGCTGGAGACCGAGGCCCCAACCTGTGAGCGAATGCCCACTGAATGAAAGTCCCACCTCGGTCGGGTGCTGAACCTGAAATAACGCGGTCAGAAAGGGGGTTGGCCTTATACAATTAAAATTCCCCTCAAAACCTAAAAATCCAATAGGTCTAAATCATGAGGTGCACTGGCAAAAAGCTGGAAGCCGAGTGCATATCACACTGTGCCCAAACAGCACCAGAATTGCGTGAGCGCGCCACCCATAGTAGCCGAGGTAACTACGAGTACCTGACTGAACAAGGTCATCAGGAAGGGCATCCCTGAACAGAGCACCCACAAGGTAAGCCGAATGGAGGATTATATTACATTCACCCTTTTTCTAGCTTGGTATGAGCTTCATGGGGGATACATTCGATTAAGGAAAGGTGGTTCCAAGAAGGGCCCCCCGTTACTCTCATAGCCCCCAACTTCCTAACTGTGGACAGTGGAGCCCCCTCTCCGTTACCCTGGAAGGGAACCAGATTAGTAGCATCCTGGGGCCCCCAACACCCCCGAATGGATACAAAAGCCCCATTGGAAAACCCTCCAGCAGGTCTCCCGCCCCATTCCTCCTTGGATGAACTGAGTGACATCCCTCCAGGCTGACTGTACTTGGGGCGGGGGGGGGGGGCTTATGACAAAGTTAGTTGCTTCAGACGGAGCTCTGATCGCCCCTGTGCACCCCCACCTCTGCCCCGTAACCCACCAACCCACGGGCACGCGGAGGCGGCGAGAGGGCCGGCGCAAAAAGGGGGCACTAAGTCGGTAACGACCGTGGTGCTTAGTACACACATCGTCAGCTGAGGAGGCCGAACACCGTAGGCGGGCCGGAACCCCCCGCCCAACCAGTTTGCATGGAGTCAGTGTCTGAACAGCCCGCTGCTCAGCATGGCCACCATGGTACCCATCACCAGGCACCGGTTCCGTGGGAATGATGTACACGAGCACCCTTGCTGACAGGACTCATCCCAACTCCCCTCGGGATATAGAGCCACCCTCGTCCACGTTCCTCACCATGAGCCAACTGTCATGGGCCCATCCGCTCGACATCAGGATGGCCCAAACAGGTCAAGTCCTGTGGCATACCACAATACGTACAAGGTATGCCGACAACCAGTTGGCCCCAAGGTGCGCGGTGGCTAACGACGATGGGACATCTCTTTGTCTCAGCCGTCATGTCCTTCTCTCTCCTCCCAGTGGGCTCGCAGTTCAATAGGGAGAATATCCACATGTCCCCCTCCAGCCCTTGCCCCTCATGGCCTGCGGCCAATAATCAACCGGGGCCAGTAATAGCCGTCCATCGGCAAAGCCCTTGACGGCACGTTCTGTATAAAGGGGCCTACGCAGCAGGATCCAGACAGCCCCTGCGATGCTCAACACTGTTCCGGGGCGGACACCCCAGTGCGTGGTGGCTTACTACGGCGGGACCACACAATGTCTCTGTCCTCCTGTCCGTACCTCCTATCCTTATTTGGGTCTCAGTTCATAGGGAGAATATATCCATGTACTCCCACCCCACCAAATCTTTTCCCTCATGATCTGGGGCAGATGATCACTGGGGGGGGGGCATGAATAACCAGTCGTCGGCAATGCCATTGCCGGTACATGATGTACACCGGAAATACACAGCGGGACCTGGACAGCCCCTGTGATGCCACGTACCGCCCCGGGAGCGTAAACCCCCACCCCCAACGTCGTGCCAGAATGCAAACAAGGGGCACTGGGATAGGATGGCGAGTGATGACCCCCAGCCTCAAATTGGTGAGGCAAAGAGCACTGAACCCCCACTGCTGGAAATGGACTGTGATGTGTGTGCATTCAACTTGAACATAATACTCACAAGTTGCACCCCCGTGAGCCGCCCCCACTGGGGGTTCCGGCCCACGGTGGGCGTCGGAGCTCGCGACCGAAATCGAGCTCTGGGGCGACCTCCAACGCACTCCAGCCGCAGTTCCAGACAAACGGGGAGCTGCGAGACAGCGGCGGGCACAGGCCGGCGTGTCACGAGAAGCTCGACCCAGCTGGCCACCTGTTGCATAGTGGCAGCAGTCGAAGTAGCCGGCAGACACAAAGGGGCTCCGTAGTTAGGGAAGGGGCCCCCACCAACTGGTTAGCTAAGGATGCCCCCAGCACAGCCAAACGTGCTAACCAGGCATCCCCTGCCACGAAAACCCCTAGTAGGTGGGCCAGGTGGGCCGGATGGCCCGCTCGGTATTGGGCCAGAGGCCCCAATTTGAGAGCGTGGGCCAGAATAGGGCCATGCCCAAAACTCCGGCCCCTAATGGGTAAAACGTGCTGTGAGCCAGCACCAGGCCCTCCCCCCAATCGTTCCGGCCCGTGGCTGGCGGCCGTGGGCCGAGGGCCGGATCCTCTGAAAGGCCGATCCCTAGGGATGCCTCTAGCGCCGCTACGCGGGCCAGTAATGCATGCCAATCCACCTGCATAAGGGGGCCAGGTGGGCCGGACGGCCCACCGGGCAATGGTCCAGGGGCCCCTACTTGAGAGCCAGGCCCCAAAAAGGGCCATGCCCAAAACTCCGGCCCATGAGGGGCCGGGGTAAGCCCTGCTATGCAACTGCACCAGGCCCTCCCCCCTGCTCAAAACCCATGGCCGGCAATTGCGGGCCGGGGGCCGAAGCCCCTGTAGGGCCGGTCTGAGGCTGGAGGGCCGCGGGCCACGGCCTGAGCTGCCCCATCCCACCGTTCCCGGTCGGAGCCTCCGGCTGGAGGTCCTGTTGAGGGGGTGCAGTCGCGGTCCTCCGACCCGACTGCTGCCCCCTGCGCAGGCGAGCCTGCTTCGCCATAGCCTTCTTTCTAGGAGGCATAAATGAAGAGCGACCCCTATCCAGGGATCAAAAATCGCTAGCTGGGAAGCCGAAAATCAAGCAGCCAAGACCGCTAAGGGGCTGCAGCCACGAAAAAGGCTTCCCTCTGCAAGACGAAGAGCGACGGAGAAAAACTTCTCCTCTCCGTCGCTTTTACAAAATGGCAGCTCGGCTGCCTCGTGGCCACCCCTTTTATAGAGGGGTGGCCATGCCCCCTAACTACCCGGATGTCTGAGTCCGGGTGGGGTGGGGGCCCGCAAAGAGCGCGGCGGCCATTTTGGCGCCGCACTTTCAATATGGCCTAAGCACTAGATTCAGTAGCAATCTTGCCTTTCAACCCAATTGACTCCTGGACTGGATTTTGTAAAATATAATGATAATAAAGGAAAGCAACAAAAAGAGAAAAAAAACATTGAACAGACTATTACATTTCGACAGTTACATCAGAGTAAGTTTCCCAAACAATATCTTAGACAAGTACACTGTGGGTTTATGCAGAATTCATGCTTAAAGTTATACTCTGGATGCAGAAAAGGAATGATCTTGTTGGAAAGTACCAACTTTTCCGGAGAGAAGCTTGAGACAATTCAATTCACAATACTTTAATTTATGCCTTGTAACTCTTTCAGCTGGCCATTAAGACAACCTTCAATTAATCTTAATCTCTCTTTGAAATGTTTGGGGACCAAAGGTTTTCTTGCTGATCCACATCTTACAGAGCTATTAGACTGGAACCAGAAATGATTTGCTTTTGAAATGCAACTGAGATGGGCTTTTCTTACTTCTAGAATTTTACACTAGGGTGTGAAAGGAGGAAAAGCCATCTATTTGCCATCCTTTATGCTTGGTTTTGGCACTAATAACTCACATTTTTAACAAATCTGTGTTTCTTCACATTGGTTATTTTTTTACTATGTATGGATTTATATTTTAGAATTGCAAACACTGTACACTGGTTTATGTGTAAAATACATTCATTTGTATGTCTAGCTAACAGCTGCATCCAATGGGCACTTTTTTGCACTGATGAATGGAGACAGTTGCATAAAGACCCCACAGGAAGATAATGTACAACCTCAACATTGGATTTGCTAGCTGAACAAATGAGACTGGGAGAACAAGTGGACCTCATATATGCTCACTGACCTTGTATAATTTGATTAGCAACAGACACCACATGTGATATTAAATAATTTAATTGTGAAGGGCTTTGCTGTTGAACCTAAAGAAATAGACTTGGGCTATTTGTTATAAAAACTGTCAGATAGATACAAATTTTCACCTGTGCATTGATGAACTAAACTTGAAGAAAATCCTTCACCACTAGCAAATTTAGGAGTTTGGAAATGTAGGCAATAAGCCTCATAAGTCAGTAAGTCAGATTTTTATTCACAGCTTGAAATCTTGTTGCTTAGTGATCACCTGGTAATGAGAGTGAAAAGGAGCACAAAAGTTGGCTTGAAACTCAACATAAAAACTGCAAGATCATGGCGTCCAGCCCCATCACTCCCAGGCAAATAGAAGGGGAAGAAATTGTTGTTGTTTGTTGTTGTTTGTTATTGTTGTTGATTAAATTTACATCCCACCTTACTTAGTACAAGTCTGACTCAAGGCGGCTTCCAACAGGGGTATATAATACAATAAACAATAGAATGTATACAGTATCCACCTTACACAATTACAAGTTACAGATCACAGAATTATATATCAGCGTACAAAACATAATGTCAAAGTACAAAATATCAGGGTACAAAATACAATATATAAGGTAGCGACAGTTGTACAAAGCACATTATAGCAAAAATACAATCTGCACATACAACACATGAGCAAAAAACACAATTCACACTAAAGACACAACCTGACTCCAAAAACAAAAAGTTGGGATCCCCAAACGGAGCCCGGGCTCAACGACACCAGCGGAGCCCCAGGCTCAACATTAGCAATGGAGTCAGGGCTCAACGCTGCCAACGGAGCACGACTCATGTCCCCGATGATGACGGCATCCACGGTGAAAGTTCCCATGGCTGCGGCGCTGCACACAACTGCTCCCACTCCTCTCTGACTGGCCGGGCCGAGGGGAAGAGTCTGGTGTGGTGTCCGCAGTGGCAGGGATGGTGGTTTTATAGCCACCGCAGCACCACAGCACAGCTGTTGCTCCCACTCCTCTCTGACCGGCCAGGCCGAGGGGAGGAGTCTGGTGTGATAGACTTTGCTTTCTTAGATAATTAAAGACAGTGACTGTAGCCATGAAATAAAAATACACTTATTGCTTGGTAGGCAAGCTATGGCAAAATTAGGCAGCACAAAAAAGTAGAAATATCACCCTCTTGACTAAAGTCAACATAGTTAAAGTGATGGTCTTCCCAGTAGTAATGTATGGCTATGAGAGCTGGACCATAAGGAAGATAGAGCACAGAAAAATAGACATGTTCAAACCGTGTTACTGGGGAAGACCGTTGAGAGTCCCCTGGACTGCAAGGATATCAAACCAATCAATTCTAGAGGAAATCAAACCTGACTCTTCCTTGGATGGACAGATAATGAAGTCAAAGCTTAAATTCTTTCACCACCAAATGAGAAAAGAGGACTCCCTGGAGGTGTTAGGAAAGATCAAAGGCAAAAGGAGAAAGGTGCAGAAGAGGATGAGATGGTTAGACAGCATCGTTGATGCAGTGGGTATAGATATGGGCAGATTGCAGAGGATGGTGGATGAGAGAGGACCCTGGCATACTGTGGTCCATAGGGTCATGAAGGAATAGACTCAACTATGCAACTAAACAACAAGAACAGCATGAAAAAGGTATTTGTTAATTATAAGTGCATTAGGTAACAGTGAAGGTCTCCATTCCTTGAAAGCAATGTCTCTAGGGTGGGGTGGTCATCTTCATTTACAGAGTCTGCACTGTCTGCATCTGCAGACATTTCTGTGGCTATGTGGCAGGAATGACTAGATGCTGGAGTGGACAAAGCAGTACCTATTTATCTATTTGCAATTTCTTGATTTTGAATTGCTAGGTTGACATAAGCTGGGACAGAGATTAGAGCTCACTGTCACACAGACCTACTGAACTTCTGGTTGTCAAGTTCAACATCTTAACCATTAAGCCACTGCAGTGCTATAAGTTCTTTGGATGCATCTAAAAGATGCTCTCTTCCCTTATGAAATTTCCTGTATTTTATGATCTTCAAAGGAGATCTTTCTTTCAGCCCCATTGTCCTAATATGAGTATTGATGGAGACAAGCGAGAAAGCCTTCTTTGCAGCTGCTCTTAGACTGTAAAATTGTCTCCTGCAACAGATTAGGTTGGTTTTATTTTCTGCTGATAATTTAAGGGCTGTCTTTCTAATCAGGCTTTTAAGAATCAAACTTGGTAAGAAATAGTCAATTCTGGATGTTGGTCATATGTTGACTTTTTTTAAATCTTTAAAAGGTTTAGATTTTAATTACCATTTTATGTTTAATTATTTTTAAAATTTATAATCTATCACAGTTTTTAGTCAATACTGTTTTAATGTATTTTTAAGATGCCATGGGTTTGCCTAATAGAAGCTAGTTGGCACAAAAATAAAATAACTAAATAAGGATATATTAGGAGCTGGCATGATATCATGAGGGATAGTATAATTCTGGAAATGCCCTTCAGGGAAAGTTGCACAAGATTCTCTGTTATTGATCTAGCCAGAAATTATGATCTGAATATTCACTTTGCACATGGAAGCTTTCCAATTCTTCCTTCTATCTGTGTGTTTTTCCGCCTACTAAAAATTGGGCCTTATATTTGCTTTGTGCAGACAGAAACACTTTTCACTGCTGCATGAGGTAGAGATGGAAGCTATAATCTATATATGAGGTAAATTAACTTTCATTTAAAATGCCTATCCTACACCTGTATGATGATGCTGAAGATTCCCAGAAAATAGTTAGAGCTATTAAATTTTATTTACTCATTCATTTGCAGAGGTATCCACCTTCTTTGGGATTGAAAAACCATTATCCCATGTCTACCAGTGCCATTTCTCTTTGTTCTATATTGTCCAAATGCAAAAAATGGCCCTAACAAATGTATTGAATTTCCTCATTGTGGTATTTTCCCCTCCAGAAACAATGTGTTAATTGGACCCAAGAATCTAAATGTCACAAAAATGTAATATTTTTTTTATTTTTTTTGCTATTGAAAATGGCACAAACTTTTCTTGGACTCTAAACAGTTTTATCACATTGGTAACAGAAATTTGTGGTGCATTACTGCCCATGTTTGTGCAAAGATTTCATCAAATTTGCATAAAATTGCACAATTCATGTAATTTGTCCAAACTGTGTGAATTACCCCAAATGAATATTTCTTTTGTTCTAAGCATTTGACACATCAGATGTCTTTCCCAATAATCAACTCCTCCTTTTGTACTTGTTAGGCTACACTCCACAAAGAGTAGATACTCTAGATATCTATACCTATAAATCCAAGCGTTAACCATTGTAATGTGACAAAGGATCTCACACCTGGCCATACTATCCTGTACCAATCATTTGTGCACTTGCCCGAACCCAGTTCGGAGGTAACTGTTGGGTTGAGAAATGCACCAGTGGGGCAGGAGACCCATGAACGCAAACAAAAAAAAGACTTCAATTCCTAACATTCTTTGTGCTGTGCCATGCCACAGCCAATCAGGCTGAGAGGCGTGAGCAAAAAGAACGTTGGGAAATGCACTGCGGCCAATCAAAATCAAGCCACAGGAAAAAAACGCGGCACAAACGGAAACCACAAACGCAAAACTACAAGCCCCAGAGTCCTGCGTGCCATGAGCATGCAGAACACTGAGAAAGCCAGCGTGCAAAAACAAAAATACAAAACACAATGCCTCACAGCCATGCAAAACAAACAAGCCACAGGGGAAAAAACCCATAAACAAGGGGGGTTCAAGGGGGGATAAGGTACTGGTGCCTTCACCCTCCCTTGAAAGCGAACCAATTCCCCTGGAAGCCAAGGCAGCGAGCGGGCCTCCATTCGCTGCCTTTACTTCCCAAGGAGGTGTTTCGCTTTCAAGGGTGGGAAGGTACTGGTGCCTCCCCCCCCCTGAAAGCGAACCAATTCCCCGGGAAGCAAAGGCAGCAAATGGGCCTCCAACTCTAAAAAAACTAATCACAGTTTATAACAGCCCAGCATCGTAACAAAAATTATCATATATGTTAAAACAAATATTCAAAAATACATTAGAAAAATAACAAAATACAAATTGTTCTTTCTTTACAGTATCAAAACAATACAATCTATTTAACAAATGACAACATAAGGAATTTTTGCATAAATAAAATTTTTTATAAGAACAATTACAGACTAACCTCTTTTTTTACAAACATTACCAAAAAAAACCCCTCTTCCAACACAATTTAAAACAGCCCGGCAATGCTGGGCAAACTCTGCTAATATTGTATGTAAATCACAGAGAGATTGTCAAGGAGTAAAAATTGCTCTCAAATGGATGTCAGCAATTTTATTGGGCTTAAAAAATCCATTCCTGATGTGTAATGTCATCAAAATAGCCTAAGATGATAAAAAGAAGGGAATTATAAATTATTATTTCCTTTCCAAAGGAAAATAGTCTTTACTCTGGATTTTTTAAGGAAGTCTTGTAATCCAGGTATAAAATGGAGCCAGATGGAACAGCAAAAATTAATGTAAAACCCTATCACTCCTTTGTGTATGTTCAGTCCCTCTTGATCTTCATCTTCTTATTCCATATAGCCATCAGAAGGAATTCATACTCTTTCTCATACAGGGAGAGAGAGAGAGTACATAACACATACCTGGAGCAGTTGTATCTAACTGGACAGCTCAATTACATAGAAAAAGGATATTTGTTGCGCCTAAGAATGAGAAAGGACAGAATTGATTCATTAAGTAGGCTGAGTCTATCCCTGCAGGAAACCAGCTACAAACAGTTTGAATAAACCTCAAAGCATCTTGAAGAATATCCAGGAGATGTTACCGTACATGGAATTTTATTATGTGGTGTGTTTTATTCTAAATTCTTTGACACCAGAATTTTAATGAGATTGAGAAAAAGACACCGTGCAGGGAATGCCACCCCTACCCTTAGGCAAAACAAGGTGTGTTATCTGGAAGCAGATCCTAGGACTGTAGGAAATTAATAACATGTAGATATCAGAGCTATGCAGGCTGCTCTCTATATATTTGTACTGGAAAATTTGGTACCACTGTGAGTACCAAAAACAAGATTAAGATACACAAGGTACACAGAGCAATGTTTTGGGATGGAAGACAGAAAGATGTGAAGTCTGATGTTTGAAATTCCATTATACATAGTCTTGATATGTCACCAGGTTTTGCTCCTTAAATTCCTTGCATTCTATAACAGAAATGGAATGGAATGGACTATTGTTCCCCATTTAAGGTTATCAGCATAAGAGAAGAATTTCAGAGTTTAGGTTTATAAAGATTAACTCTGATTTGATGGAATGCACTCCTCCACCCACCCACCCACAGTCAGGAATAAGCACACAGACACCAGTTATTGAATTAAATGAGGGCCACAACCTTATCAACTGTTAACTGGAAACCATTCCTTCCTGCAGCAGGGCAGGATCCTAAGACCAAGGTAGTGTGGGATCTAAGGCCAAGCCCAGACAACCCAGCAGGCCCCTGCCCCAGACCCCTATGAGCGAGTACCAAAGACCCATTACCTAACTGTCTGCCAGATTGGCTGGCATTATTGGCTGGCAAAATTAAGGTGACACAGAGCAGTATAAAGCCATAAAACTATGTGACCTTTATCAACCCATTTCCTATTCCTGCCACCTATGTGACACTATCCCAGCAGCTGAATCTCAGGATCTGTGTAACCAAGATGCTGTGCACATGAATAAACTTCCCAGTTTAGTTGAGAAATCACCAAAATACTTTCCCCTCCCTACACTGATGTTATGTATGTACAATGTTGCTTTGAGAGATGTTGCCTCAAAATGTATGAATGTAACCTGACCACAATTACAATGTAGCCCAGCTGTAAAGGAACGCGAGTAAGCTGTCCATAGAGGGCAGCTGCGAGCGTTCAACTCACATGGTTCACATTCACCAAATCACCAACAGCCGCGGGAACCTTTCCCGTACTATCACTACCTGCAGATGGTGGGCGTGACTGGGACAACGTCACGCCGGTAGAAGCCAATGCAAGCGCGGCGCCAAAATGGCCACCGCGCTCTTTGCGCCCCCCCCCCACAGGACAGAGAATCCGGGTAGTTAGGGGCGTGGCCAGCTCCCTTATAAAAGGGGTGGCCACGAGGCAGCCGAGCTGCCATTTTACCTCAGCGACGGAGCGGAGAAGTCTTTTCCCCTGTGTCTCCGTCGCTCTTTAGCTTACCGGGAAGCCTTTTGGTAGCGATTCTTCCTTTTCGGCTTCCCTTTGCTTCAGTAGAGATGCCTTCGAAGAAGAAGGCAGCTTCGAGTGCGGCTCGCGCTGTTAGGAGGCGCAACCCAGGTCGGAGGACCGCGGTGCCGCCTCCTCAGCAGCCGCCTTCGCAGGCCCCGGCCGGGGCTGGCGGAATGGGGTCTATTGCCCCTTGGCCCGGAGTGGGCGAACAGAATATGGGCGCGGAAGGGGTTCCGGCCCGCGGCCCGCGAGTGGTGGACACCGCTCCTGCACCTGCCCACCCTGTTGGGCCTGCTGCTCTTGGGTCGCAGCCTCCCCTGGGCCCTCTAGCCTTGGGGGGTGGTGCGGCCCCCTGCCTTGGCAGGTTTCTCCACCGACCCTGCCGGGCTTCGGTGCTGGCCAATGGCCATATTCGGGTCCCGGGGTACAGGGACCTGTACCCACGCCTGGGCCGGGCCGGCCGGCCGGCCCTTGGCCCCAGGTCGACGTGGCAGCCTTACTGGCCCGTATTGCGGCCCTGGAAGCGTCGTTGGCTCGGGCCAGTCAGGCGGGGGCCCCCTTTGGGGTCCCTTTTGCGGCGCTGTCGGCAGGAGGACAACAGCCGACAGGGAGGGTTGAGCTGCTGCAGGCGCGTGGCGCGGTTTCGGCCACTGCCTCGCAGCTCCCCAGTCAGCAGCCAGGTGCGGGTCAGGCCCCGGTGATGAGCTCTACGTCGGTCGTGAGCTCCGACGCCCCCAGTGGGCCGGAACCCCCGGTGGGGGCGGCCCGCGGGGGTGCAGCATGTGAGTATACGGTGCAAGCGAGTACATCCACACACATTCCCAATATGGGGGGGGGGCTTTTCAATGGCCTTGGCCTCGCGCGGGTGGTGCGGGGGCCACGCTGTCGGCACCCCACCCGGCGGCGACGACTGCCACCCTGGGCACTGGGGTGGGTACTTGTTCTTACACTGCGGGGAATGTTCTGGGGGTGGCTGGGCTAGCTCAGGCCCCTTTTCCTATGGCTGCGGTGCCTTTTTCGGCTTTGCCGACGGCGGGGTATTCCTTGCCACTGGGTGATCACTTGGCACAGACTACCAGAGAAAAGATATGGCGGGGGGAGTATGTAGATATCTTCTCACTCCTGAACAGAGAGCCCACCAAGGAGGAAAGGGAGGGACAGGATGAGAAGGACAAGGAGCAGGCACGTCGCCGTAAGCCGCCACGTACCTGGGCCAACTGGCTCCCTGCTTATTTAATATACATGGCGGTGTACTTGAGGGCGCGGCCGGATTTGGCTATTCCCATGGTCCAATATTTGGACAACATATATAGGGCGATGGTGGATTTCCCAGGCCCTTCGTGGTTAGCCTATGACGAGGAATTCCGTATGAGGATTCCCCTTCACCCCGAGATGAGATGGGACGAGCCGTGCCAGAGGCTTTGGCTTTTGTACATGACGCCCACACGCCCCGCCCCGGGGGACAGATACCATTGTGGACATGCGGTCCAGCGAGCAGCTCCGGCCCAGGTTACCCGCCAAGCGGCGGGGGGGGGGGTTCCAGCCCGCCTGCTGTGCTGGACTTTCTCGTCCAATGGTTCCTGTAATAGGAAGAATTGCAAGTACAGGCATGAGTGTCCCACATGTTCGGGCACCCACGCAGCCTCCGCCTGTCCCAGGCCTGGAGGGACACGGGGCAGAGGGAGGGGCGGACAGTGGGCTGGCAAGACTGCCACGGATGGAGCTGGTTCTCCAAAAGGCCCCCTCCCCAATTAATGTGGACATGCTGGAGCGTTGGCTCGCATCGTACCCGAAGGGGGAGGATGGGGAGTATCTCCTTCAGGGTTTTAGGCAGGGATTCCGTATCCCTTTCATGGGTGATAGGTCCCCTCAGGATGCCCCCAACCTGTTATCCCTCAGAGGGAGGGAGGACGTGGCTGCGGCCAGCATTAAAAAGGAGTTAGATGCGGGCAGGGTCGCTGGACCTTTCTCTGCACCCCCGTTTCCCAATCTTAAGGTGTCGCCACTGGGCTTGGTCCCCAAAAAGTCCCTAGGCGAGTTTCGCCTTATTCATCATTTGTCCTACCCAGCAGGCCGATCGGTCAATGATGCTATCCCTGATGACCTTTGTTCAGTCAGGTATACATCGTTTGACCAGGCGCTGCGCATGGTGCGCTCTTGTGGCCCGGGTGCCCTGCTTGCCAAGTGTGACATTAAGTCGGCTTTTCGCCTTTTGCCAGTGCATCCGGGCGACTTTGAGTTGCTGGGTTTCAAATTTAAGGGTGAATATTATTTTGATAAGGCCATGCCTTTTGGCTGTTCCATATCATGTTCGGCCTTCGAGCGTTTTAGTACCTTCCTAGAGTGGGCTTTCGTCCGCAGGTCAGGATCCCGGTCTGTAGCCCATTACCTGGATGACTTTTTATTCGGGGGTGAACGGGGCTGGGACACGTGCACACGTCTCCTCAACACATTTCAGATGCTAATGGAGGAACTCGGTGTCCCTTTAGCGCCAGAAAAGACCGAGGGCCCATTTACCAAGCTAGTATTCCTGGGGGTGGAGATTGACACAGTAGCGCAGGCTTCTAGGTTGCCGGGCGATAAGGTGTCCAGGATAGTGGCCCTTATCTCGGATTTGCTGGCCAAGTGCAAGGCATCACTGAGGGAACTGCAGGTGCTACATGGTCACCTCAATTTCGCTTGCAGGGTGGTCGCACCGGGCAGGGCTTTTGCCCAGCGCTTATGCGACGCCATGGCAGGGTTATCCAGGCCCCACCATAGAGTTAGGCTTACCCGGGGTATCAGGGCAGACATGTTTGTCTGGTTGCAATTCCTGAGGGAGTTCAATGGGGTCTCATTTTGGAGGTCTGACCTCCTGGCATCCCCCAATTTTCAGATCCAGTCTGATGCCTCAGGATCCCTGGGTTAGGGGATGTACTTCAATGGGAAGTGGGCCTATGGTGGGTGGCCACCGGCCTGGGCAGGCACGGGTTGCCTGCGGGATCTCACATACCTGGAATTTTTCCCTATTCTGGGGGCTTTGATGCTATGGGGCGAGCAGTGGGCTAATTCGGTTGTGCATTTCTGGTGTGACAATGCTGCTGTTGTCCACATTGTCAATGCACAGACTTCCAAATCGCCCAGGGTCATGGAACTAGTGCGCCATTTTGTGTTGCGCTGCCTGCGCCTCAATGTCTTGTTCAGGGCCAGGCATGTTCCAGGGATTAATAATGATATTGCTGACGCTTTGTCCCGCCTGCAGATCTCCCGGTTCCGCGCCTTGGCCCCGGATGCGGAGGAATTTCCCTCGCCACTCCCGGACGAGATCTGGACTATTGGCAAGGAGAGGTGAACCGGGTGACTGGCCTGTCACTAGCGCCACGCACGCGTAAGGTGTACCAACAAGCATTCAATTCTTACAGGGCATTTTCGGCTCAATGTCACCTGCCAGAGACCTGGCCTATCCCGGTGGACCATGTTCTGCGGTTCATGGTTCACCTGCATGCACAGGGCCTCGCACCTCGCACCATAGCATCCAAGCTCTCGGCGTTGGCTTTTATGGCCAAAGTGGGAGGTCATGTGGATACCACCTCTGACTTCCGTGTGAGACATGTTTTGGAGGGGTGGGTGCGCGAGCGCGGGCGTTGCCCGGACGACCGGCACCCTATTTCCCCAGGGGTTCTTACCCAGTTGGCCCGGGGCTGGCCAGGCCTCTGTTTTGATCATTATGAGGCAGCCCTTTTCCATGCAGCCACAACGGTGGCATTTTTTGGAGCGCTCCGCGTCAGCGAACTCGTGATGCTGTCTAAGGCGGATGCAAGTGGTAGGGCACTGGAACTCGAAGATGTCTATGTAGCCAAAGACTGGGCCCAGTTGAGGATACGCTCCTCTAAAACAGATCAGCATGGCGTAGGCAGTGGTGTAAGACTGCTACGGTGTTCTTTGGCAGACATCTGTCCGGTTGGTGCCCTACAGGAATTCCTGGCACTGCGTGGCATGCACCACGGCCCGTTTTTCTGTCACCAAGATGGGTCTCCCCTTACTAAATTTCAGTTTTGGAAGGTGACAGCCAGAGCCCTCACCAGGGTGGGCCTACCAGGTGCCCGTTATGGCACACATTCGTTCCGTATTGGTGCAGCCTCTACAGCAGCTGCTTTTGGGTACTCTGGGGCTGACATACGCAGCATGGGGAGGTGGGGCTCGCAATGTTTTCAGTTTTATGTGCGCCCACTCCCGCCATGAGTACCAATCCAGTCACCTTACCGCCTTTTTCTCAATTTTCTTGCAGACCCTGGGTGTCGTATTACACCGGTGACAGTATGGCTGGTGGGCCACAGCTATGTGCACAGGGCAGCGCGTTACGCTGCGGCGACAGAGTGGGGACCCCGACTGGGACTGGGTGAACACGCCAGTCTCACATGGCATGGTAAGCCTGGGATGTTATGGCGGGAGCTGCGGCCTTTCCTTTTTTCTGGCCTGGGTGCTGACCCGCCTGACATTCTCATCATCCACATGGGGGGCAATGATTTGGGCCAGGTTACCGGCTTATCGCTCAAGCATGCGATTTGCGAGGACCTCGCCTACTTGCATTATGTCTGGCCTGCCAAAACCCTGGTTTGGTCGGACATTGTCCCGCGACATTCTTATAGAGGAGGCGTTAACCTCCTGGCCCTTGACCGCGCTAGGCGCACGGTCAATAGGGCGGTGGCGCGGTTTCTTGCCGACAGGGCTTGGGGACGGGTCAGTCATCACCCCGCTATTAGCCTACAAAATTATGACTTGTACGCAGGGGATGGGGTCCATCTGTCGCGAGGAGGTATGGACCTCCTGTTGGGTGATTGGCGAGCAGGCCTGTTGACCGAGCTGACGGTCTGGGGGGGGGGGCGTCAGGCCTTCTTTGAAGCCCCTCCGTGTGGCGGGTAGCACTGGTAAGGTAAACAGTATGACCCACAGGTATCCGGCAGGTTCGCAATTGACTGGACAACACTAGACAGGAATAAATTAGTTAAACGTTGTCCGGTCAACGATGAACCAGGCGACGGGGTGATGACGATAGCTAACCAGCATGCATCACCCCGTGATTTCACGGATACGCGTCAGAGGGTGGGGTCATGAGTTAGATATTGACTACGGTCAACAATTTGTTTGTTGTCAACAAACAAATTGATACATTGTAACCAACTGCCGTTGGCAATTTTGGGGTGGTACCTTACCAGTGTTACTTCGGCCTGCTTGCCTTAAGAATTATGATTGGTCGTTTTACCAATACAAATTTATAATTCGGACTAGGGCATTGAATCAATAAATGTGGCCCGATGCTGTTATCCACTTTCAATGTTGTCTGTGTCCGTTATTGGGGGGTGCGCCTGCAATGAGCTACCGTGCAACAAGATTCAAATGTATTGTGCTACTGTATATAATGTGATGTACCTCCGCCATTACCACTTGTTCATCCTGATCATCAACCAATAAACCTGTGTTAGTCCTTACTGCGACTCCTTCTTTGTCTTCCGTGCAAGACACTAAAACTACCCATCACTGCAATGGGCTAAACCTGTTTAAACCCATGGCATGATGCTCAACTCAGCTTGAGGTTCTGGAGAAAAATCTCATAACTTATATCAGAAAGATGAACACTATCCATCTATAGCACTCCTGTTGCTCAACATTTACATGTGCATGCATGAGGACAGAAATTAGATTTCCCTGCAGGGGCTTTTTAATTTCATGGTTCACAACCTTTTGGGCCCTATTAATGGCTCTGGGATCACAAGAAGGCCTCCAAACCAGTCTGGGCAACATAATGTTTTGGCCCTAAACAAAGCTGTGGCTGATGAGTTGGATACACCAATGCAGCTCTGCCAACATCAAACATTAGAAAAAGAAAAAAAAATAACAAACAACCATCAGGAAGAATCCATTCATTTTGGAAGGAGCCAGACATAAGATCAAAATTCATCTGAGGACCACCATCCTAAGCACTTAATCCATTTCATAGAATACCCCAGTTCTGCTGCTGTAAAGATGATACCAAAGTGAAAGAAAAGTGTCCGAAAACACCAGCCAACATTGCCAGCCATAGGCAAAGCCCAGGATATCATCAGCCAAATTGGAACTTTTATAGTGGCTGAGAATCCGGCTGATATGGTATCCCTTTGGCTCAAGATCATGGCCATTGTCTTTAACATACAGTAAATAGTGCTTCCATGGATGTCCTAAAACAAGCACTCAGCCCCTAACCAACTGATCAGTTTGGCATTTGAAAAGGTCCCGCACCAAAGGCTCTTGAATAAACTTACCAATCATGGAAAAAAGGGACAGGTCTTGTCCTGGATCAGCAACTGTTTAAGGGACAGGAAACAGAGGGTAGCATTAAATGGACACTTCTCCACATGGATGGAAGTAAAGAGTGGGGTCCCCCAAGGTTCAGTCCTGGGACCCCTGCTTTTCAACCTCTTCATAAATGATTTAGAAGTAGGAGTAAATAGCAAGGTAGCCAAATTTGCTGACGACACTAAATTATACAGGGTAGAGAAAACTGTGAGATTGTGAGGAGCTCCAGAGGGATATCTTGACACTGGGGGAGTGGGCAAAACAGTGGCAAATGAGCTTCAAAATTAGTAAGTGCAGAGTGATGCACATGGGGGCAAAAAACCCCAACTACATTTATAAACTGATGTGTTCTGAACTCACTGTGACAAACCAGGAAAGGGACCTTGGTGTCCTGATGGACAGCTCAATGAAGGTGTCCACCCAGTGTGCCTCAGCAGTGAAAAAAGCAAACTCAATGCTAGGGATCATTAGGAAGGGTATAGAAAATAAGTCAGCAAGTGTCATTTTGCCTCTTTATAAATCTATGGTGAGGCCCCATCTGGAATACTGTGTACAGTTCTGGTCACCATACCTCCAGCAGGATATTATGGAGCTGGAAAAATGGAGAGGAGGGCAATGAGAATGATTTGCGGACTGGAACACCTTCCTTACCATCTGAGGCTGCAATGGTTGAGCCTCTGCACTCTTGAATGATGGCGTCTAAGAGGTGACCTGATTGAAGTTTATAAAACCATACATGGTGTGGACAAAGTAGATAAGGAAAAACTGTTTTCCTATTGCACAACACAAGAACTAGGGTGCACTGCATGAAACTTTTGGGTACTAGTTCTCAAACAAATAAGAGAAAGTACTTTTTCACCCAGAGGATCACTGGTCTATGGAACTCCCTGCCAGAAGAAGTGGTGACATCTGTCAGTCTTGACAGCTTTAAGAAGGGATTAGACAAGTTTATGGAGGGCAAGGGTATCAATGGCTATAATTATGGATACCTAAGGACAACCTCCGGGTTGGAGAGATAGGCAGGATATCTCTCAATGCCATTTCCAGGGAATCCTAAGCAGGTGAAGGCATCTGCTTGGGAATACCCTGAAGCAAATGGTGAGCCACTGTGTGAGACAGAATGCTGGACTGGATGGGCTGTGGCCTGTTTCAGCAAGGTTGTTCTTATGTTCTTACATTTAAAATATGACACACACATTCCCACTCCTCTCTGGCTTTTGGAAGGAAAAGGAAGCAGTTGGGTGTGCGTTATGTACATTTCCATGTGCTTTGGCACACATAATTTATGTTTCTTCTGAAGTCACTTCTTCTGAGGTGTTAGTGGTACAAGAGTATGTTGAACTTTCAGTGGATTTCCTAGTATGCAGGCAACATTGATAGCATACTTTAATATTTGTATCAGAGATTCCTTGCCATAACCATGCCCTTACTAAACCTAACTTCATTTTAGATTGCCCTTCTTAATTCCATTTTAATATTCCTACCCATGGTAGGATTTTGCATAGATCATGCAACTAATGATAGTAAGATACGTTTCAAAGTACTAGCACTCATTGTCACGAGTGCTCGGGGGTCTTTAGACTAAAATTCTGCCCATGGTTTTGAAGCAGATAACAGTCCAAAGATTTATAGTGAAGTGCCGAGAGAATTGTAAAAAGAAAAAAAAACTTTCTCAGAGATTCTGACTAGGGCTTCCCAGTTAATGGAACTTTGAGATGAACCATCTCCCTCTCAGATAATCAGCCTCATAACCCAAATATTGCCCATCTACAAATCTCTCCTTGTGAGGCACTCCTAGGGTCCAGTTTTCTCCTTGAAAAATGACTAATGGTCGGCAGATAAGAAGTTCTTACCGCAGGCTACGATTTGGCTTCTCCCTCCCTTCTGTGGAGAATACAGCCTGCCACTTTTCTAAGATAAATTATCTTCTTGCTGGACACCTAAAACTTCCCTCTTTAAACTAAGAGGCGAATAAAAGCAATCTACCAAGTATTCAAATAGCAGCACTTTATTGGCTTACAATATTGAGGTAGATTAATATATGGTTATAATAAGAATTCAGGAATACAAAAAGAAATCATAAACAAAACATAAACATGAATAACTAAGGTGTCTAAATAGATCTAAGAAAGTGGGGCCAAAAACCCCTTATAGAGTCAGGCTGCCATGGTCTGAACTATGGGAAAAGAGAGGGGTAACTTCCCTCTGGCTGAGAGAAGCTTATCCTATCTTGATCTAAACATCAGGGGGAAAAGATTCTTATTTATACACTTCTCATTCAAACACCTGCACCCCCTTACCCACCTGCAAGGGACATCTGTTAATTACGTGAGTCCGTTATCTCATGTCCCATCTCTTATCTGGTGAGATGGACAAAGTGTCTGGGTCTCAGACTTCAAGTCTGCACATTGACATGCAGGTGTCTGAATGCACATATTTGTCTAAACATCTGTTCTAACTAACACCTGTGAATTAGTATTACATCATAGAATAAGAATCTAGCAAAACATTTCTACTTCAAGCAGTAAACAACTTTAATGAGAGTAAAGTTCACTCTTTTTAAATGCCAATTTCTTTACACTCATCACAACAGTCCACAAATCCAAATTCCCAAAGACAGATCATAAATGCACACAATTTTGGGTACTAGTCTTCATCAACAAAAACGTTTCTAGCATTGTTCATTTGAACATAAGAACATAAGACCATAAGAACAGCCTTGCTGGAACAGGCCACAGCCGATCCAGTCCAGCATTCTGTCTCACACAGTGGCTCACCATTTCCTTCAGGGTATTCCCAAGCAGATGCCTTCACCTGCTTAGGATTCCCTGGAAATGGCTTTGAGAGATATCCTGCCTATCTCTCCAACCCGGAGGTTGTCCTTAAGTATCCATAATTATAGCCATTTATACCCTTGTCCTCCATGAACTTGTCTAATCCTTTCTTAAAGCTGTCAGAACTGTACACAGAACTGTGCAGGTCTTTTGAAAAATGATTAACCAACTGCCAATTCAAGAGCAAATAATCACAAAATAATTTAGGTAACAAGTGAGGTGACTCACAAAAATACATTGTAATTGTATAATGCATGCCTTTTCCCCCATTGGCACTGCATGACCAGAAGGATCGTGAAGGCCATGGGAATTGGGAGGTAGCACAATCATCTTCCCACCTAATACTTTTAACAACAACTTGATCTATGGGAATTAATGGGTGAAGTGGTTCATTGCATGTAGATCAATAACTTGATATCAGAAAATATACCTGTATAATTATCAAGTTATTCTTAAACTAGGCAAAATGGATTAATAATTCTAGGAGTTGCCTTTTGAAAAATATTTTTTTAAAAAATGCATAAATGTTTAATATCTTCATGAGATTTTTTATAGAGATACAGTCAATGAGGAGATGGAAAAATTAGCAATCATAATCTCACCAAATATTTCACATATACATTTGTATCCCAGTTTTATAATACTGACTGAGATGTCTAGTATAGCTGAATGGGTATAGTTGGTGTTGAAAAGTAAATGAAAGCCAGTAAACATAATCTTTGAACTAGCAGACTTCACCTCTGCAATAGTGTTCTGGTCGTAGGATGTAGCAATATGTAGTGATTGTCAAAAAGGGACTGGAATACTCTTACCAGCTTATGCTTGAAACAAAAATCCAAAAAGTCTTCTGTAAAAGGTCAGAGCCTTATTATATGAAAGAAAGATGAATAAGCAGGAATAAAAGACATTATAAAAATAAAAGGGAACATTCTTCTTTTCTCCCTTTCCCATTGTTAAAACAAGAAAGGCATAACTATCAATATTTCCTGGCCTAGCCAGCTAACACAATAAAGATTACATTTTTCTACTTTTCTACTCACCAGCCTCTATAGACATCTTCCAGCAGCTTAAGCACATAGTATTTCTTCCCAACTATTCCAAGATTAACAAACCCATATTTCATCCTTTGTCCCACCTTTTCTCTCTCTTATCCAATAAGCTTCCAACTTTCAACATCCATCATCTTCCCTTCTGTTCTCATGCTCCGAAGTTGTTTCGATTATATCCAGCAGGACAAGAATCTTCACCTGACCTCCAAGGCTAAATTCCAAACTCTGGTTTCTCCAGGAGTTCACCCCCTCTTAGGAATTAAAGCGAACAAATAGAATACATTTTAAATCACAAAATCAAGGGACCATTTTAATTTCATTATAGTCACTGCTCCCACTCATATTCTAGGTCATATGTTTGACCTGATCTTCTCAATGTCACTGAGAGATGATCTGATGGCAAGAGATATTACCCTCACTCCTTTGTTATTGTCATATCACTTCCTGCTAAATTTTGGGGTGTTGTTGACCTTCCACCCACATGAGGAGCCTGGCCTCATTAAGATGGTCATTCCTTGCAAACTAATTTAGTATTTGTTGTGTCCAAACATTTATTAACATATATTACTTAAGTTGCATTCATAATTAAGTCTCTGCTGTATTCGCACCCTGTTCAGTAAGGCGCCTTATTCATATATTGTCAATGTACCTTGATTGGGTTCTCCACAGGTTCCCTGCATTAACTAATGTCCAGGCAAATGTATCACTGTAACTGCCTTCCTGTCTCTATATAAGTTGCTACCTCGTCCCTGTTTTCCTCAGTCCAATAACACTCTGAACTGAGCTATAATAAATGACTTGTTGGTTAACTCGCAATCTGCTGTCGCATTGAAGTTAATACTCGGACTCAACATTGGCGATGAGGATGGGATCATCTACTGATGCAACGCCACTTGGGTGGTTCAATGTGTCGAAGCCAGGCACTTGGTCAAGCTACGAAATCCAATTCGAGAATTGGGTGATAGCCAACAGGGTCAAACCAGAGGAATGAAAGGCGGTGTTCCTCACGAGTTGTGGCATCTCTACAATTGAACTTGCGGTCAATCTGCTTAGGCCAAGAGAAGTAAGTGACACTTCTCTACGGGACATTTTTTTGGTTTTGAGAGACTACTTCAAGCCCAAGGTCTATATCTTCACAGTCCGGGTAAACTTCTTTCGGAGGAACCAGAAGCCCGGAGAGGCCTTCCTCGACTATGTTGCTGCACTGTGCCAGTTAGCTGAGACATGTGAGTGGCCGAACTTGGACGACACCCTGAGGGAAAGGGTACAGAAGAGCTCGTTGACCTTCGAAGAGGCATTCAAAGAGGCTCTGGCATCCGAAGTTGGCACCACAGGTGTAAAGGAGCTCCTCTGAAGGGAAAACAGTGGGCCAACCCTTCTGGACCCAAGTGACCACTTGGGACAACAGCTTATCCTTAGCTGTAACCTTAGAGATGTCTGAGGGAACTATGGGGGTGAATTGAGAGATTCAATCACCAGCACCTGATGATCTTGCTCTATCTCACAGTCTGGTTCCCCAAGGTCGGGCAATGGGGTCCTAGAGAGGGCATCGGTATGGCCTATGTCCTTCCCTGGGCGATGAATTAATTTAAACTGGTATGCGTTTAGAAATATAGCCCATCTCACTATTCGGGGAGAAAGTATTTGTGGAGTGGGCTTTGAAGTAACAAAGATTCCTAACAGGGGCTTGTAGTCCATCACAATTGTAAAGTCTCTCCCATAGAGAAAATCGTGAAACTTTTTCATTCCTCCAACTATCCTCCAACTATGGCCAGACCCTCATGGTCAGTCTGTGCATAGTTACTCTCAGCTTTGGAAAAGGAGCTTGAATAAAAAGCAATTGGGGCCTCCACTCCACTATCTAATGTATGGCAAAGAACAGCCCCCACCCCTACTGGTGATGCATCACAAACTAATACCACAGGTTTTTGTGGATTGAAATGGGTGAGAACTGCCTCAGAGGACAGCAGCTCCTTTAACTGTCTGGAAACCTTGTCTTGGCTGTGCCCCCACCTCCAAACTGCATCTTTCTTGAGAAGACAATGCAGCGGCTCTCCTACAGATGCCTTCCTGGGCAGGAAGGAATGGTAAAAGTTAAGCAAACCCAGGAAAGACTGCAACTTGGACTTAGAAGATGGCCGGGGGTGGGTGGGTATTACGTACAGCAGAGACCTTAGACTATGAAGGTTTGACCCCCTCGGGAGTTATTTTGAATCCCAGAAACTCAACCTCCCTGGCAAAGAATACACATTTGTCCTTACCTAACTGGAGCCCTGCCTGTTTGAACCTCTGCAAAACCTGTTCAACCTTTCTGCCAGTTTGAATTTGTCCCCAGCAGTGATTAAAACATCATCAAAATAGGGGAGGACCCAAGTGAGACCCTTAAGTAGATGCTCTATGAGTGATTGGAATATATTGAGGGCTGCATTGACCTCAAATTGCAAACAGGAGACTTTGAAAGCCCCTCTATGAGTGACAATCATTTGCATAACTGCAGCAGCAGGCATGACTGTTAGCTGCTGGTATGCTTGGGCTAAATTTAATTTAACGAAACACTTCCCCCAGTGTAAGGTAGCCAGCAGGTGACTGACAACAGGGACTGGATATGCATTGGGCCAAAAAGCTTTGTTGAACGTGCACTTCTAGTCTGCACAGATCTTCACCTCCCCATTTGACTTAATGGCAGTCACAATAAGAGTCTCCCATTCAGCAGAATCAACAGGAACCAGAATACCTTGACCCACAAGCTTATCAATTTCCACCTCTATCTTGTCCTTAAGAGCAAATGGAACACGGTGAGGTTTAAGGCAGATAGGCCGTACATCCAGGTCAAGTTAAAATGAGACAGGGGAGGGGGCACATAAGTTCCAAGTCCTTTTTTGAAAACCTCTGGGTGCACATTGCAAACGTCCAGTACCGGATCAGAACTCACAGCATTTATTCCAGACAGTCTTATTCCTAGTGGTTCGAACCACTGGACCCCCAGCAAACAGTTAGTTCCTTGTTTCACACCACAAGGGGCAATTTGGTGCAAATGTTCTTGAAACGTACAGAGAAATCCCCCACCCCGAAAACTGGAATGTGGCACCCTTGAACATCTCGGGGGGATATCTTCAACACCTGCAACTTAGGGCGTGAGGCAGGGGAATTTTTACGAAGTCTTTTGGGGGCAAGATGGAATAAGACGTAGCCGAGTCCACCTCCATACGCACTGGGATGCCTTGCAGCTGCAGCTCTGTGAAGAAACGGCTGGTCACACTGCTGACTGGATCCCCCGACGAGATCTTGGCGATGTCTGCTCTTGGGCTTCTCATCTGCTTGTCCGACACTGGGGCTTGCCAGCTCCGCTAGCAGCACACTTTGGCAATGTGCCCTCGCTTGCTGCAATGGTGGCAGTCTATGTTCTGAAATGGACACTTTCACCAGTCGTACCTGCTCCCACAGCCATTGCACTTCTTCAGGACCCTTGGAGCATGCTTTTCCTTCTTCTTCCGGACTTTTCTGACCCCTCTGTCCTCTTTGCTGGACCAAGATGTGGACGAAGATGGTGGAGATGCTGACGACGATAAGAAGGAGGACGACAAACAGCAGTGGGCCTGTACAGTAGACTCTGGAGCCCTGGAGGTGACAAACCACTGCTTGAAAGATGCATTTCAATGGATATCACTCACATACACAAAAGGCAACTGCAGGACTGGGTTGAAGATATCTCAAAGGTGGAGCGGGATTACTAATCTCCACCTTTCTGCATGGAACCACTACACCACTTAGTATAATGGTTGCCACTACACCACTTAGTATAATGATTGTCATCATGTTTTCCTAAGACAATTTTGATCTGAGATAGTACCAGACCAGGACGCTTTAACTGTGAAGTCTGGTCTGGATTTTTCTTAACACCAGACAAGTCCTGGGATCTTCAATAACTCAATCCCAGCCTGCCTTGACAAATTACAACCTGATATCTTCCTAGGATTAGCTAATAACTAGCGTTTTGCCTTATTCTTACTAGCATGTAACTAAACAGAAACAAACTCCCTTTACAGGTGAGAGGAAACAAAAGGGCTTGGGATTTTAGAAGGTTTATTTAAGAACAATGAGATATTTACAAAAATCAACAGTCAGCTCTCAAAAAGTGAGGAAACAAAAGGCAGCTACATTACATTCTATGAAAACACTTCAGGTAACAGATCAGCACTTTACTCACTCCAAAGGCCAAAATAATAACCCTCCCTTACTATTCTCGGGTAGCCTTCTTATCCCTCCTCAGCTAGATGATTCTATCTCAATCACCATTTCAAAGCCCCTCCATTTTCTTTCTCTTTATTTCTCCTCAGGGTTCTCCAGTACCTTCTCCATCAATCATTCACTCTCAACCAATCCCAGTCCATTATGCAAATTAGCTCTTCTCAGCATTCTGTACCCAACACTCCTGCACATGTTCTCATTCATTTATCAACTCTAAATACATTCATTCCTTACACTTAGCCCTCTCAACCAATTGGTGATGGCTGCCAAGAGCCAGCTAGGAACCATTATACTTCTGGTAATAAATGTATACATATCTCTACAATGCAAGAAATCTGAAAGAAATAGCATCTGGACTAAACTTGAAAACTATATCCTTAAGCTAATGCTGACCCATTCAAAAGCATCTGCGATACTGGGAGGGGACTTCAATGTCAGAATGGGGCAAAATGACAGTGCACTGTTGACACACTACCAGCTTCCCCTGTTCAACCTGGGGGCCAAACTCCCCCACCTCAACCACATCTCTAAAGACCAGAAGGCAAACTATGAAATATTTTGTCTAGCAAAAATGGCAAACAAACTCCACGTCCAGGTATTAAATACTACCCTTTTCACAGATCACCCTGGAGAATTCATCTTCCTCTCAGGCCCCAAAAATAGCACAGTTGACTTCTTTTTTGTCTCTAGGAACCTAATCCCCCTGACAGAGAACTTTGAAGTCAAGCCTCACCTTCAAAGTGACCACTTCCCTATTTGCTTACAAACTATGCTCCCTACTGGACAAGTGTATCTGAAAAAACAATTTTGTCTACCCATACTCAGGACTCTTAGAGAAATTCCCAGATAATCTTGAAATAAGATTAATAAAAGGCTTGTAAAGAGCCAGGATAATAAGACTGAGGGATTGGTTAAGTAAAGTATACCATTGGGATCATATAAGAGGAAGATAAATTATAATGGTGTAATAAATTGCAACTGAGAAATGGACTAAGAACATGGATAAAACAACATGGTAACTGTAAACAATTTTTAAAAATTGAGGAATTGATAGTATAGATGGAAGAGAATGAAATAATAACAAAAGGTTTAGTAAGCAAAATATATAAAATATTGACAGACTCTGAGAGTGAAGGAAATATATAGAAATTGTTTCATGTATGCAGTGTTTTTATTCCTTTTTTGTTTGTTTGTTTGTTTGCTTATGTTTACATTATTATTATTAAAATCTATCATTAGATTCACAGTCAATGACTGGTATAAAACAGTTCAATATCTAAACCAGGACTGTTAAGAACTGTCAAGGTAATGTCTATGTATATAGACAGTTCCTAGTAAGGTTGTTTTTTTTGGTAAAGTTAAGACATTAAAGTCCAATAAAAACAAAATTTCTAAATACCTAGGGAGTCCTTTACGTATTGCTCTTGTGGTGTTACTAAATGGTGGTGGAGGCATAAAAGTAGGTCACATTCTTTCTCATGCTTATCATTTTGTTGATGATGATATGAATATGGAGCTTTTGTTGTTGTTTACAACAGGCATGAGCTTGTAGCATTCATTGGTTTTTCATGTAATTTTTGAAATAAGGCTAGTAATTTCAGGTAATTTCAAGAAAATAAAAATAAATAAAAAAATGTGCAGATAAGGTCTATATATTGGTGTGTGGACAGGCTTCTAAGTAATTATTATTTCAGAGTCATAAATAGAAAGCTGTTATATCAATCAATCAATTAATCAGTTTAATTTATATCCTGCCTTTCTCAGCCAAAGGCCAACTCAAGGAGGCTAACAGCATATGCAAACAAATAACAAAATAATAATACAGTTACAATAAATATTCAATAGCAAACAATACAAGTAAGCATGGTATCAAAATACAAAAACTACATAATGAGTTACATTATAAACTATTCTAATAACCACAAAATATAATATAGCAATACAGAGCAACATCAATATCATTTAACATTACAATACTCAAAAATCCCCAGGTGATGGAGCACAGCTCATGTCGCAGATGAAGTCCAGCTCATCAGCGGAGGAAACATCAGCAGCTGCTGGGCCAGTCTGTCTCCCTGTTTCTCAACTCTCCATCCACCCCTACTCACACTAAGGGGAGAATGGGGAGACTGGGAGCTCTGGAGGCAACTAAGCCAGTCTCTCCTCCCTGCCCTGCCCCCACCAGGGTGGGTATCCAGTAAGTCCAACAACTCCAGGCTTGATGAAATAGTCCACAGGAGGCCGGTGTTTGGAGTGGCAGCGGCAGCTTTTCATGGCTCCTGCCATGATGGGAAAAAGCTGGGCTTCGCTCCCACCTCCCGTGACCACCGGGGCCAATGGGAGGGAGCCGAAGGCAAGCGAGACCAATTCCCACAGCAACAGCAGGGGTGGTGGAGGGCGGCTCTTATAGCCCTCTCCGGTCCACAGTTGTGGCTGGTTTTCCCGGCTGGCTGGCAGGTGAGCAAGACCAACTCCCACAGCGATGGCAGGGGCGGTGGAGGACGGCTCTTATAGTCCTCTCCAGTCTACAGCTGTGGCTGGTTCTCCCAGCTGGCCACTGGGCGAGCAAGACCAACTCCCACGGCAATGGCAGTGGTGGTGGAGGGCGGCTCTTATAGCCCTCTCCAGTCCACAGCTGTGGCTGGTTCTCCCAGCCGGCCACCGGGCGAGCAAGACCAAGTCCCACGGAAATAGAGGCTAGCAAAAACTTTGTTGAACATGCATTTTATTTTCAATGAAGTCAAAGAAATTTAAGGAGGCATATTTACTTAGCTGGCATAGAAATGTACTGACATTGTCATAATTTGCATAAATTATTTCATTTATGGAAATCATTTTAAAATTGTTTTAGAGCAAAATTTCCAGAGCCAATGTCCATGTATAACTTAGAAGAGACCTCAGATTTAATTTAAAACATCAATCAACAAAATATCCATTCACAAAACAAAGTAAGAATTAATGTTAAAGGCCAGAGAGATTCTAGTAAATAAGACTTACCAGAAGTTTTATTTACTATTAACCTTAACTTCCAGGGAGATGGCGGTATGAGCAGATGTGCGTTAGCGAGCTCCATCTTTCGCAAAAAGAGGGAATGAGAAAAGGTGGTAATTTTCACTTGCAGTGAATGTTTGTTAGGAGGAAAATAAAGAGGAAAAGTAAATAAAGGTGAGAGTGAAAGGAGGGTGAAGGTGGCTTAAAATAAGGGCTTTTGAGAATGGAGAGAATGGCACAAAGGAGAGGAGAGAGAAGAGCTCCTGGCTGCTTGCATTGAAAAGGAGAGGCAGGAGAAGCTCCGAGCGAAGGGATGGAGCGAGACACTTGTGTTGGGCTGAAATTTTAGTGGAGACAAAACAAAAGAAAAAAGAAAAAAAGCCCACGAGCGAGCTTGTGCCGAGACTGTGTACTCTGTTGACGGCAGGATCCCGAAGGGTGCTTACAGGACGGGTTGTGGCTTGTATCGAGACACCCAAGGACACGGGATACCAAATATCGATGAGAGCATTGTTTGGATTGTTGGTGGCAGGAGAAGAGGTGAAGGAAGAGGCAAATGAAGAAGGAGGAGCAAGAGTGAGTGGCTGGACATGGCTGGACGGACTGTGGGACACCAAGTATCGACAGGAGCGGTGTTTGGAGAAGCATATAAACCAAGGAGTGTGGATACTGAGTTTTGTTGACTATCGGCAGTAGAAGAGGCAGAAGAAGAGGCAAAGAAAGGGGGACATGCAAGAGTGAGTGGCTGGACATTATTGAGTTTTACTGAGTTTTACTGAGGTGTGGATACCGAGCCTGGAGCAGCCAAGAAACCTTTGATTCATTCGTGAAAATGGGGGAGAGAGTACTATGTTTTTATTGGCTACATGGCAATTGAAGTTCTGACTATGGTGGCGATTAGTTTATATTGAGAACCGGAAGTTTGAAGTAGTGTTATTTGACGGTGGGTTGCCAGAGAAGAGAGCGATTGGAAAGAGTCTTACTACAAATGGTTTGTTAGCTGAGAAGTCCCCCAATTTTGGTTTAATTTTGAGAAGGCGAATTGGGGGTGAAGAAGAGAGAAAGGTTGGACAATAACAGTTGCAAGAAGAGCAAGATATAGTAACACAATTTTATGTTGTTAAAGAGTAAGGAACAATTTATGTTCAGAATTTTTGAGGGCTAATTGTTATCATTAGTTAGTATAAAGTTATCAGTACCTTTATATATTGCATAATACCTGTACTATGGAGGAATAACTTGTTGGGTAATAGGATAATACCAAAAGATAATGCAATATATTTTAATATAAAAGGTTACTTCAGATTATAAAGTAAGGGTATAGACTGGAGAAGTGTTAATCGAACTAGAATGACAAATTCAAGACAGTAAAGTATCAGGAAAGGAATAGATGCTATAGTTAGACATAGTGTATAAAGGCAAGATTGATACTAGTGAATGAGTCGACATCGTGGTTCTAAGGACCAAAAAGCATTTTGGAAGAGAGAGCCTAGAGAGACTTCATCTGACAGATTGTATAGAAGGTTAACTCGAATGGAGGAAGAGGTAGATAAGGAGATGGATACGGATAAGGGAAAAGGGCGTGGAGGTAAGACTAAAGGTAAAGTTGAGAAAGAAACTGATATGTTTTTTGAAACTATGGATACTCTGGGAAAGATTAATCAAATAATGGATAGTCTGGAGAAAAGTTTTCAAAAAAAATAAGGATGCAAGATGACAGGATTCAAAAGAAGTATTTCAAGGTTTGTAAGGGATGAAAGATTTGATGTCCAATTTCACCAAAAACATAGAATCAAAATTTGAAAAGATGGAGTCAAAGATTAAATTAGTTGAGGAAGAAGTTAAGGTTGTTAAGGGAGGAAGTTAAGCCGATAAAAGATAAGAATAAAGAACAAGAGATGAAAATGGAAATGCAAGAAGAGAGATTATATAATTTAGAAAATTCACTGAGACAAAAAAATATTATTGTGAAAAATTTCCAGAAAAAAATCCAGATCAGTTAAGATTAATAATAACTAAATGGTTAAAGGAAATGAAACTAGACAAAGAAATATGTGATGAAGATATAATGACTGTTTTTTGGATAGGACAGAAGGTTCAGGGGGATATAAATATACTTGTGGTGGTTAAGTTCTCTAGTCTTGAAGCGAAGGTAAGAATTATGAAACATATAAGGATGCATGGTAAAGAAGCACTGAAATTTGAATTGAGAAACATTGAGGTTTATCAGGATATTCCTAAAGAAGAAAGACAATGGTGAGCCAAAAAAAACACCAATCACTACCTTTCTATCTTCTAAAGGGGTGAAATACACCTGGCAACCGCCCCAAAAACTAAAAAAAATTATGCGGGGAAAACTTCGGTTGTAAGCAAACAAATTGACAGTTTGGACATTCTTGAGTCATGTAGTCTAATAAAAGAGGGTTCAGTTGAATGGGATAAATTAAAGGAGGACTTAACCAGATCAGGAGGTCGTAGTCCCAAGTAGCTCTGTGTTAGTCAATAGCCATCACTTAGTCCTATAAACAGAAAATTAACTCAGTTATGTGTATTGTTACATTTTATTATTCCTCCAATTATTGATTTTAGCCCAGAGGCTTAAAGAGTATATGTTGTTATATAAATACTTAGATGGGCGATGGAAACAGTAAAAGCAAGTAATAACCATTAGATATTTTGTGAAACTAGGAGCGGGTTCTGCTCAGCAAAGCCCACTCTTTAAGAAGTGGGTAACACCTGCAGGGAAGTTCCAATCCTCTCAAACTTCTTCACTAGAAGGTGGCTGTCTGTGGGGTAGCTGAGAGGCAAGTTATAGATAAGAAGAGGTAGGTGGTGGGAAGGTGTGTGCGTCAATTCACAATTAATTGTATAGTTGTATTATTGTTTTTTTGTAACAAAATTCAATTTGTTCAAAATTAATAATGTCAAATGTAATAAATATAGTATCATGGAATGTGAAAGGTTTGGGGTCGGTGAGAAAGAGAATTGGAAATGTGTTTTAAAAAGGAGAAGCCCGACATTCTATTCTTACAGGAAACACATCAAAAATGGACAATGTCAATAATTTTTATTTGGGGTGGATGGACATATATGAAAAATCATTTGGATCTTCAAAAGCAAAGGGGGTTGCTATTCTTATTTCTAAAAAACTAAACTTTTCCATAGTAAAAATTGTAAAGGATGAGGAGGGGAGATTTTTGTTAGTAAAGGGAAAGATTGGGGAGAAGTTAATAACTCTGGTCAACATTTATGTACCAAATCAAATGCAAGAGGATTATTTAGAAAAAATAAGGTCAGTTTTACAAAAAGAGGACACCCAGAATATGATAATAGAAGGGGACTTCAATTTGATGGCATCTGCTTTAGATACGTCCACAAAAGATAATGTAAGAAGGACAACAAAGAATTCAGGATTAGAACAATGGATTGAGAGTTTAGGAATCAAGGATACATGGAGGGTCTTAAGAGGTTGACAGAGCTTATACTTTTTTCCCCAAATGCATAAATCATATTCGAGAATTGATTACATGATGGTCTCATGCAACTTGGTTGAACGCTTGAAAGACAGATATTGGAATAATTAGGGAATCGGATCATGCGATGGTCAAGCTTGAACTGCTGATTAATCAAGATAACAATAAACAAAGGCATTGGAGATTCGATACACATTTAATAAAAAATGAGAAAATATTAAATAATTTAAAAATAAAATGGCAGGAAAACTGGGCTCTAAACGATACTGGAGAGGTTGAGATACATATTCTTTGGGATGCCATAAAGGCAGTGTTTCGAGGAGACTGTATCAAAGAAGCAATAATGTTAAATAAGCAAAAGAAGTTGAAAGTGCAGGGTCTAGAAAAAGAGATAAAATGTTTAGAAATAGAACATGCTAAAAGTTAGAAGGAAGAAGTATACCAGAAATTAGTAAAGTTGAGAAGTGAGCTTATAGGTCAGGATTTGGAGAAAGTAAAAAGGGATTTGATCTATTTGAACAGAGGTAATTTTGAATTTAGCAACAAAAGTCCTAAAAGACTTGCTAAAGTGGCTAGAGATAAAAAAGTGAAGGAGGGAAATAAAAGTATTAATAGATGATAAGGGAAAGCGTATAGTTAAAATGGATGAGAAATTACCAATAGTAGAAAAGTTTTTTTGCGATTTATACACAGTAAGACCTATAGATTTGGTAGAATTGAAGAGGCAGCTAGATTTAGAGACAGTGCTTAGGTTGCAGAAGGTACATAAACAATCAATGGAAGAAAAAATTACTGAGACTGAAATAGATGAGGCAATAAAGAAACTTAAGTTAGGGAAATCGCCGGGTGAGGATGGGTATACGACTGACTTTTACAAAGCTTTTAGATAAATGATTGTTCCAAAGTTATGTATTCTATACAATTATATATTAGATGAAGGAAAGGTTCCAGATTCTTGGAACAAACCAATAACTGTATTCATCCCAAAACCAAATAAGGATCCAGAAAGAATTGACCATTACAGGCTGATTTCTTTGTTAAATCAGGATGCCAAATTGTTTGAGGCAGTGATGGCTAATAGATTGAGCAGATTTTTTGGAAAATATATAGAATGCAAGCGCGGCGCCAAAATGGCCGCCGCGCTCTTTGCGCCCCCCCACTGGACTTGGACATCCGGGTAGTTAGGGGGCGTGGCCAGCCCTCTTTAAAAGGGGTGGCCACGAGGCAGCCGAGCTGCCATTTTGCGAAAGCGGCGGAGCGGAGAAGTTTTTTGCCCCGTCACTCTTCGCTTTGCAGGGAAGCCTCCTTTTTCAGCGGCAGACAGCTTGTCTCTTCACCTTCTTCTTAGGCTTCCCACCATCCTTCAGGCGAATTCAGTTCGCCCGTCCACGAGGCGGCAGCCGGGTCGGAGGACCACGACTGCGCCCACCCAACAGGCCCCCATTGCGGAGGCTCCCACCGGGACTGGTGGGATGGGGCAGATTAGTCCGTGGCCCGAGGCTTTACAGTCCCAGACCGGCCCCGTGGGGGCTGCGACCCCCGGCCAGCAATTGCCGGCCACGGGCTTGGGGCAGGTGGGTGGGCATGGCACCGCCGGGCCTCCGGCCCCCGGCCCGCATCCCCCGGCCACAGGTTTCAATCAGGGGGGAGGGCTGGGTACAATTCCCTGGCAGGGCATGCCCCCGGCCTCTCGGGGGCCAGAGTTTTGGGCATGGCACTACACGGGTCCAAGTGCCTTGGCACCGGGACCGGGACCTGCGACCAGAGGGCCATCCGGCCCGCTTGGCCCCCTTTACGCAGGGGGCTCTGTGACGGTGGATGCTCTACTGGCCCGCGTAGCAGCCTTGGAGGCATCCCTGGGGATATCCAACCCATCTGGGGCACCTTTTGGCCGACAGGTCACTGCGGTGGCTGACAGTCTTCAGCAGGCGGCCGGCCGGGTTGAGCTGCTCGAGGGGCACAGGTCGGCGCCCGCCGCGGCCTCGCAGCTCCTCGCGCAGCAGACACCACCGGCGGGTGGTGGTCAGATGGGTCCTCAGAGCTTGATTGCGGTCGCGAGCTCCGACGCTCACCGTGGGCCAGAACCCCCAGTCGGGGCGGCCCATGGGGGTGCACCCTGTGAGTATCCGGTTCAAGGTAATGCTCCCACACCACCATCCACTATGGGGGAGGGTCTCCAGTGGCCATGGTCTCGTCACGTTGGGGCGGGCGGACAGCAGGTGTGGCTTTGCCGCTTACAGGTCCCCCTGTGGGTGGGGGGCCTTATGCCGCAGGACATGCAACGGGGGTCACGGGGGCGGTTCAGGTCCCTTACTTGATGTCCCGCACTGCTAACGTGCCGGTGTCGGCATTCCCGACAGCGGGGTATTCTTTGCCCCTTGGGGATCATTTAGCTCAGGCCACGAGGGAGAAGATTTGGCGGGGAGAATATGTAGACATTTTCTCCCTATTGAACAGGGAACCCACCAAAGAGGAGAGGGAGGGGCAGGATGAGAAGGACAAAGAGCAGTCCTGCCGTCGCAAGCCACCACGCACGTGGGCCAACTGGTTGCCCGCATATCTCATATACATGGCGGTGTACCTCAAGGCCCGGCCCGATCTGGCCATCCCGATAGTCCAATATTTGGACAATATTTACAGGGTCAGGGGGTTCCAACCCACCTGCTGTGTTGGAGCTTCTCGGCCAATGGGGCGTGCAATAGAAAACAGTGCAGATACAAGCACGAGTGTCCCTCTTGCGCTGGCCCCCACGCCGCTGCTGCGTGTCCGCGAGCAGGCGGGTCTCGGGGCAGAGGTAGAGGTGGACAGGGAGCGGGCAGACCTGCCGCTGAGGGAGCTGGTCACCCAAAAGGCCCCCTTCCCAGTTAATGTGGTCATGTTGGAGCGTTGGTTCGCAACATACCCGAGGAGGGAAGATGCAGGTTACCTGCTTGAGGGTTTCCAGCGAGGGTTTCGCATTCCGTTCACAGGGGCTAGGTGCCCCCAAGATGCCCCCAACTTACTTTCTCTTAAGGGCAGGGAGGAGGTGGCCACCCTGAGTATTGCTAAGGAGGTTAATGCAGGCAGGGTTGCTGGCCCCTTTCATGTTCCACCCTTTCCCAACCTGAAGGTTTCCCCTTTGGGGTTAGTGGCTAAAAAGACACCGGGAGAATTTCGTTTGATTCACTACCTGTCATACCCGGCTGGCCATTCGGTCAATGATGCCATCCCTGATGACCTTTGTTCAGTCAGGTATACATCATTCGACCAGGCCCTGTGCATGGTGCGCTCTTGTGACCCGGGTGCACTATTGGCAAAGTGTGACATTAAGTCTGCATTCCGTCTGCTGCCGGTGCACCTGGGCGACTTCGAGTTGCTAGGTTTCAGACTCCAGGGCAAGTTTTATGTGGATAAAGCCATGCCTTTTGGCTGCTCCATCTCTTGCTCGGCATTTGAACGTTTTAGCACCTTCCTCCAGTGGGCCTTTGTTCGTAGGTCGGGGTCTCGGTCTGTAGCCCACTACCTCGATGATTTCTTGTTCGGGGGTGAACGGGGCTGGGACACGTGTACGCGTCTCCTCAACACATTTCAGACGCTAATGAAGGAACTTGGTGTCCCTTTAGCGCCCGAAAAGACCGAGGGCCCATCAACCAAGCTCACGTTCCTGGGTATTGAAATTGACACCGTTTTACAGGCATCCAGGTTACCCATTGACAAGGTTTCAAGGATCACTGCACTGATTTTGGCCTTACTGGCCAAACGCAAGGTGTCACTTCGTGAGCTTCAGGTACTGCATGGTCACCTTAACTTTGCCTGCAGGGTGGTCGCGCCTGGCAGAGCTTTTGCTCGCCGCTTGTGCGACACCATGGCTGGCCTATCCAGGCCCTATCATAGGGTCAGACTGAACAAGGGCACGAAGGAGGATATGCTGATTTGGCTTGAGTTCCTTAAGGAATTCAATGGAGTGTCATTTTGGAGATCTGACCTTCTGGTGTCCCCTCGCATCCAGGTTCAGTCGGACGCATCAGGGTCCCTGGGTTATGGGATTTACTTTGAGGGGAGGTGGGCCTACTGCCGATGGCCTCCAGCTTGGAGGGGCACGGATCATTTACACGATCTTACGTTCCTCGAGTTCTTTCCCATACTGGGAGCTTTGATGCTATGGGGTGCGGAGTGGGCCAATTCAGTTGTTCATTTCTGGTGTGACAATGCTGCGGTCGTGCACATTGTCAACTCACAGACGTCTAAATCACCCAGGGTTATGGAGTTAGTGCGCCACTTCGTCTTGCGCAGTCTACGCCTCAATGTTCTATTCAGGGCCAGACATGTACCAGGTATTGATAACAACATTGCTGATGCTTTGTCCCGCCTGCAGATCCCCCAGTTCCGTGCCTTGGCTCCGGACGCAGAGGAATTTCCCTCGCCGCTCCCAGACGAGATATGGACGTGTGGCAAGGAGAGGTGAACCGGGCGATCGGCATGTCGCTGGCGCCCCGCACGTGTAAGGCGTATCACCATGCATTCACTAAATTTCAGGCTTTTTGTGCTCAATTCCGCTTGCCCGAGATTTGGCCCATTCCAGTGGCACATGTCCTTCAATTCATGGTTTACCTACACAATCAGGGCCTGGCTCCCCGCACCATAGCATCCAGGCTGTCAGCACTGGCATTCAGGGCCAAAGTGGGGGGTTATGCTGACAGCACAACTGACTTCCGTATACGACACGTTTTGGAAGGGTGGACACGGGAACGTGGACGCTGCCCGGACAGCCGCCACCCAATTTCCCCAGGGGTCCTTACCCACCTTGCACGAGGCTGGCATGACCTGTGTTTTGACAGGTATGAGGCAGCTCTCTTTCATGCGGCTACCACGGTGGCCTTTTTTGGAGCACTCTGCATCAGTGAGCTGGTGCTACTGACTAAGGCGGATGTGACGCGTAGGGCACTGGAACTCGAAGATGTCTATGTTTCCGATGAGTGGGCTCAGTTGAGGATACGCTCCTCAAAGGTCGATCAGCATGGTGTAGGCAGTGGTGTAAGACTGCTATGATGTTCCATTGCAGACGTCTGTCCGGTTGGTTCCCTACGAGAGTTCCTTGCACTGCGTGGTACGCACCCTGGCCCGTTTTTCTGCCACCAAGATGGGTCTCCCCTTACTAAATTTCAATTTTGGAAGGTGACCGGTAAGGCACTGTCCAGTGTGGGCCTCCCCGGGGCTCGTTATGGCACCCATTCTTTTAGAATAGGAGCTGCTTCTACCACGGCTGCATTTGGGTACTCTGGGGCTGAGATACGCCAGATGGGGAGGTGGGGATCGCAGTGTTTCCAGTTGTACGTTCGCCCTCTTCAATTGTGAGTACCAGTTAAGTCACTGTCCTGTTTCCTTTTTCCTTGACAGACCCTGGGTGTCGAATCACACCGGTGGCACTATGGCTGGTGGGCCACAGCTACGTGCACTGGGCAGCGCAGTACGCTGCGGCGACAGAGTGGGGACCCCAGCTGGGACTACGTGCGTCCGCATGTCTTAGGTGGTACGGTAAGCGCGGGATGTTGTGGCGGGAACTGTTGCCATTTCTTTTTTCCATCAGGGATGCTGACCCGCCTGATGTCCTGGTGATACACCTTGGGGGCAATGATTTAGGCCAGGTCACGGGCCTGTCGTTGAAACATGCGATCTGCGGTGACCTGGCTTACTTGCATTATGAGTGGCCTGCCACAACCCTGATTTGGTCGGACATCATACCGCGTCACGCTTACAGGGGGGGCAATAACCTCCAGGCCCTTGACCGTGCTCGTCGCTTGGTGAACAGGGCAGTAGCCCGGTTCGTTATAGACAAGGGTTGGGGGCGCGTCATCCGACACCCCACCATTAGTCTCCAAAACTGTGATCTTTATGCAGGGGATGGGGTCCATCTGTCGCCCGGAGGTATGAACCTCTTTTTGGAAGATTTGCAAGCAGGCCTGTTGACTGAGCTGACGGTCTGGGGGGGCGGTGAGTCTTTATTGAAGCCTCCCCGTGTGGTGGGTAGCACTGGTAAGGTAAATATTTATGACCCACAGGTATCCGGCAGGTTCGCAATTGACTGGCCAACACTAGATAGGCACAAGTTGGTTAACGTTGTCCGGTCAACGACGAACCAGGCAATGGGGTGATGGCACGAGCTAGGCAGCATGCATCACCCCGTTATTTTACGGATACGCGTCAGAGGGTGGGGTCAGTAGTTAGTTTATTGACTACGGTCAACAATTTGTTTGTAGCCAATTGCCGTTGGCAATTTTGGGAGGAACCTTACCAGTGTTACTGCGGCCTGCTTGCCTTAAGAATTATAATTGGTTGAGTACCAATCGAAATTTATAATTCGGACTAGGGCATGAATCAATAAATGTGGCCCAATGCCGTTATCCACTTATACTGGTGTCCGAGTCCTTTTTTGGGAGGGTGCCTGCAAAGGGGTCAGGTAGGATTTCTTAAGGAACAACAGTTAGGAGAACATATAGTTAGAATTATTAATATTCTTGAAATTGCAAAGAAGGAAAAAACTAAACTATGTATTCTCTCATTAGATTTATTTAAAGCATTTGATTCTGTACAGTGGCAAACATTACAAACAATAATTCAAAGAATGGGCTTTGGAGACAGGCTTTTACATGTTTTCAATCAATTATATAGTAAATCACAAACAGTTATAAAAGTGAATGATGGGTTTACTAAAAAGATCGAGATTACAGCAGGGACAAGACAGGGTTGTCCCCTGTCTCCGTTACTGTTTGTATTGTCTATGGAGCTCTTAGCTGGTGTTATTAGAAGGGATCAGGATATTGAGGGGTTATGTAAATAAAAAATTAGTATGCTTGCTGACAATACGCTACTTGTATTAAAGGATGCGAAAAATGTAATTAGTAAAGTCCAAGACCATCTGTACAGGTTCGAAAAAATAACTGGTTTAAGAATTAATTGGGAAAAGACTGAAGCGATTGCTTGTAATTATAACCAAAAGGACAAGGATGAGATTAAAAAGCGGTATAAAATAGAAGTAAAAAAAAGTTTGCGGTATTTAGGAATATATATAACTGGGAATATTAAGGAACTTCAAAAGTTAAACATAGATAAACGAAGCCAAGATTTAAAATTAAGTATAGCTAAGCTTAATAAGTTAAAAGTGTCCTGGTTTGCGAGAGTGAGTCTGGGGCGAATGAAAATTTTACCCAAATTAAATTTTGTTATAGGTAATCTTCCCTTAAAAATAAGCAGCAAGCAATTAAAGGAATGGCAAAAAAAGCTAGACAATCTTCGTAATGGAGGAAGGAAGCCCAGGATAATGAAATCGCTATGGTACCAAAGTCAGAAGGATGGTGGGCTGGGTATCCCCAACATAGTAAACTATTATAAAGCATTCCAATTGAATAGAATTATAAATTTATTAACACAGAATAACGAAGAATTTGAAGATATAAATCAGATTGAATATAAAAAATATAAGGGGAGTTTATTTTCATGTAAACAAGATAGGAAATTACAAATTAAGACAAGTACATTAAGGGAATCTTATCTATTTTGGAAAGGAATGAAAGAGGAGCTAGTAATAAGAGATTCTCCAATTTTGGAAGTGACGGATTTTGCAGATTGCCCTTTTAGTGGGATGAAAGTTATGAAGCAGAAATTAAGGTTGAATAATTTAACGCAAATTAATGAGTGGATTTTAAAAGGGTCTACACACCAGAAGAGAGAGGAAATTTACCAAAAGCTAGACTTAAATTGGTTTCAAAAAATCCAGGTTGAAAAATGGGATAGTAAAATAAAAAAGAAGGGTCAGAATGACAGAAAGGTATCAAAGTTTGAAGAGCTGTTATATAGCATAAGAAAAGGGATTGTGGTTAAGAAAGGAGTGGTAAGTAAATTATATAAAATGCTAAATAAAAAAGAGGAACCTCAAAGGATATTAAGGAATGGATGGGAGGAAGAATTAAGAATAACAATAACTGAACAAACATGGAAAAGAAAATGGAACCAAAGAATAATGAATCAATTATCAATCAGGGAAAGAGAGCACAATTTTAAATTAATTTGGATGTGGTATTTGATCCCGATTACCTTACATCATATAGATAAAGTGAGTTCAAATAAGTGTTGGAGGTGCAAGAAAATGCTGGGTATCTATGTTCACATGTGGTGGGACTGGGAATACACGCAAAAACGTTGGAAGATGGTAGAGCAGGAGATAGACAATATTTTTAATGAAAATATAGTATTGAATCCAAAAATGGCTCTTTTGGGACAGTTAGAAGACGTAAATGTAGACCATATTAAGAAGGAGTTACTCTCCATTTTGCTCTCAGCTACAAGGCAGATAATTGCTTTGGAGTGGAAGAATAAAATGAATATATGCAGAGAAAGATGGTTTAGACAGATATGGTGATTGGCTTTAAATGATAAACTAACATCAGAAATGAAAGTGGAAAAAGGAGTTTAGCACTGGGTGTGGGATGGAGGGTGGAGGGGGTGTTGGGTTATATGTGTTATATATTGTGATATATGTTATTTTGTTTGATGTACGTATTTTAATAATAATAATAAATAATAATAATAATAATAATAATAATAAAAACTTAACTAGATTTGAACTGATAATTTGAAAGTGAAATACTGTAGTTTTAAATGAGCTAGCAACTCCCACATCCATACAACATCTTCTTAGTTTCATGGTTAATGTTAATACTTTAGCAAGGAAAGGGGAATGAACAGCTTTTGTTATGAATGTTCATGATAATTGACATAATATAACCTAACAGCTACTTTGGTGAGTAACAGATCCTGACAGCTTCACTGAAGTTTATTTGAAGTTTCAAAACAAGGTTTTCACATATTTAATGTACATATATTGTATCATTTTACTTCTATATATTTCTTATTGTTGATATTTTATTATTTTCTTCCTAAACAAGTCTAATAATTTAGGAAGAAAACAATAAAATAACCACAATAAGAATTATATTTAAGGTGTTTTTTAATTCATCATGGGTATTTTAATCAAAAGTATATAAGAGAGTAAACAAAACAAAATAACAAAAAGACAAAAAAGTTGTGCTACCTTAAAGACTAACTTCTGCATTTAAATTTGAGCTTTCACGGATCAAGTCCACTTTATCAGACATAAGAGTATGTCTGACAAAGGGGATTTGATCGATGAAAGCTCACATTTAAATACAGAAGTTGGTCTTTAAAGTGCCACAACTTTTTTGTCTTTCTTGTTATTTTGTTTTATTTACTCTCTGATATACTCGCAGACTAACATGCCTACCACTTCAAAAATTTCATTAATCAAAAGTGAATCAAATATCTCAACTACCTGAACACTGCTTGTGTGCCACCAAACATTCTCAAAATGTTTACAACCAAATGTATCAAATGAACAGTTTTCCATCTCCATCTTGAATAAAGAAAGAAGATAATGATATGTTTAACTAGGGCCAAGATTTTAATATACACCCTAGGATAGGGCTTCCCATAGTATAGATCCGAGGGCAAGAGTCCTCCCCAATCACCTCTCCTGACCTTCAGGGATAAGTATCTCACACCCAATGCCTTGCTATATACTCAAAGCTGAGCAACTTCCTGAAACCTGCTCTCCCTCAAATTGCAGGTGCTGAAGTAGGTAATGGGCCTTTGTTGACTTTAAAAATTGTCCCCAGATTAGTTCCCAATTCCATACTCTGATGTGACCCACATTAAAAATAAATATCCTTGGGATCTCACTGCTACAACCCTGCGAATTTTAATGTAATCACTTAATTACAACAGCTATATCCTCTAATTTGGACAAATAGCCTTGGGCAATCAATCCAGAATGGGCAAAATGTCCCTACTGTCTGTCAGTTGAGCCTTGGTCAAACATTTCTATCCAGTTCCAAAGAGACAAGTGTCATGATCTTGATTCTTATCTAGAGATCTTAATCATGTTTTCCTGTCACATAGCACCCTCTGCCCTCTCACCATCAGTGTCTACCACCTCCATGTGGGGCAGCTCTGAAGGGCTCTTCAGAGCTCGCCTTGGCTCCACTTGGCCAAGCTAGTGAGTGTGCAGGATGTCAGAGGCTCCCTTAACTGCCTAATCAGGGAGAGATTTATTATAATGTCAAGGCTGACACAAACGGGCCCTGTGTTTGGCCTGGTAATAACCTTTCTGGCCTGACCAGGACTAATTTTCCCTCAAGAGGTTTTACTGCTTTAGCAGACAGTATTTTGAGATGTGCTGGCCTCTTGGAATCCAGAATTAACTGGCAATTAAATGGCGATTCTGGACTCCTGGAGGTATCCAGTTTTCCTAGGTAACCGTTTATGCCTCCTCTCTCTGCTGACACTCTCAGAGATCAGCTAGCCAGGGGGTTGGAACAGAAATACCTCATCAGATAGAATGTCCTGCAAAACTGATAACACCCCTTTGCAAGGAAACAAAACCTTCACAGCGGTTCTGTCTTCTTCTCCTCTGGCTTCCACTCCTCCTTGACAGAAACCTTGATTTATAGACTCCCTCTCACTGGCCTATATGCTGACCCTTGGAAATTCCCCTCTCTGAGGTTTGAGGAGAATAATTGATGCATCTAGGTTGCTTCAATTATAGCAGTGTTTATTGTTACAAAAATAAGTAAACAAAGCATTCGGAAAAAGGCAGTTCAAGTGAATCAAACAAAACACAAAGCATAATAAAAATTGCTAAGCTAGCTAAGTAGGTAAAAAGTGGGCTTTGGCTAGTCCCCATGAATGTTAGACTTGAGGTCTAGCATTCAAGGCATGGTGAAAAAGGAAAAGGGCAGAATAACCCCAAGCCGTGGGGTGATCTGCTGCCGAAGTGCTAAAACTCTCAGTTTATATACGTTTTTCCCCACTTACACCTCCCATATGAAATATGTGAAAATTCCCCCAGCTGGGGACAGCTGGCTGGACATCTGGACAGGAGAGAAACCAGATGGCCAAGTGGTGTGAGAACTAGAATGAATGCAATACCGCAAGAAAGATGTCCAAAACGCAAATTTAATGTTAATGGTAATAGTATTAATATTCTTCAAATGCAATGCATAAATCAAGGTTCAAAATTCAAAATAAAAAATGATGCAAATCTTGGTTACAAAAAATCCACATATGAGTTGTATTGCCTTCATTCAAAACTCAAAAATAATGTATCAAAGGGTTCATTCACCAAAAACTATTAAGTGTGACAGAAAAAAATGATTTTTGATGATTTCTGCTTGCTATAAGGCATAATATAAAACTTGATACGATTTTATGCTGATCTACAATATATGTCTAAGTTACAATACTCTGGTCATTTTCTACTCTGACCTGCCTTCTCTGAGCCTCTCTGAAGTTAAGCCAACAAGAGGCCAATGTTTGTGTAGTGATGAAATGTTCTGTGTAATTGAAAATGTGAAATATTATTTCGCTTGGGGTCTGTAAGTTCTGCAATCTATACAAGAATATAAATATACATAAAATATTTACGGAACAACATGACATCCTATGTTTCATGTCATGTTAATCTCAGATGTTGCTACAGAAATAATTCTTAGAATTTCCTGTTCATAGAATACTATATAATGACTGCTTGTAATTTGGTTCGAGGTTCATAGCCTCACTTGTGAAAGTGACTTTGAACCTGGCCATTAAAGTTCCAAATATTTGCTTAAGCCCTTGGAGTGCTGCAGAGACTTTTAACCTAGAACATTTGCTGGCGACTTCACCAGGACTATTTGGCTTTACAGTAAGCACCTTTGTCACACCAGATGGCCTGCCCTGGCAGGCAGTGATCCCTCTCCAGAGAATTACTCCATGCTGGCATCGTAGTCCCTTGATTCTACATTTGGAGCTTTCAGTGGGGAGGTGTCGCACACCTGTCAGCAAAGCAGACCAGTCAAAGGATACGGTGGGCTAAGCAGAAGGAACTCTTCTAGAAGCTGGATTTTAAAGCCTGCAGGCAAGTACATGTAAAATTGGGTGTACCCACTCAGTTTGGGAGTGGAAGCGGGAATTGATCTCTCTCGAGGGGATAGGACGACAATTCTAAGTCCTCAAGGAAACAAGGGCAGCGACACAGAGTTCCTGAGATCAGGGCTGTGCACCTGATTTCATCAGTAGGAAATTACTGTGTGGAAATTACTGTGTGGGTGGTTAAACTATTGCAGTTCCTGATGGTGACCCTCAAGTTTTCAGGCACCCCAGGTCAGTGGTAGTGTGGTAGAATAGAATGGGTGGAGGAGGCAGCATTCCACGAATGTCCCTCCAGTGTTTTTTTAGACAACTTTAAAGTGTTTTTGCCGAAAGCCCATGATCCACCTCTGACTAAATTCGAGCTGAAAAAGTTTTGTGAGTTTGGATGGTCATCGTTTGACCTTGGGTGGCCAGTAGGGGGAACCCTAGAATTTAATATAGTAAATAGGTATTTCAAAGAATTGCAGATGACAAACATTGGGATCAGAACCCTTATATGTCCACTTGGCAGGATGTCCTTGTACAAAAACCCCCACCTCTGTGGCTAAAGAAATGTCAGACTGAATATGCCAAATTATGTTTAGTTCAGGAGAAAGCAACTAAAACACCCAACAGAAAATTGAGACAGGGCATAGGTGCAGTAATTCCTGGAACTCTCAGACAAATTGAGAGAGGACCTGAAATTCTTAGTCTGGAAGAGGATGAAGAGAGTCTTTTCCAAAGACGTCAGCCCCGACCCCCACCATATGTCCAGCATCAGGTGGGAATTCAACCAGTCCTTCAACCGAGAAATCAGCAGGTTGCACAGTTATATCCACACCAGGCACTACATGAAGCAAGGGGGGGGCACTTTGCCTGGGGATAACACAAGAGTAGCCTCCACAACAGGAGGAAAATTGAGACAAGTAATTGAAGTCTTGGAAGATCTGCTGGATGAGGGAGGAATGAGAGCTAAGCCTAAATGGAGTAGGCACCCTTCCCCATTGAACAATAACACAGGTAGGGAATCTCCTCCAAATACTCCAGAGCAGTACACATTGGGAAGAGATGATGAAGTGCTTGCTCCATTGAGGGAAATATTGGAGAGAAGTGAAGAAAATGGAGCAGAAGTTGTTCAGTCAATCTTCCAGTGTGTTCTGTTTACTACTACTGATTTATTAAATTGGAAGCAGCATTATGGCCCATTCAGTAGCAAACCTAATGAAGTCATTGAATTAATAGGAACGATTGTTCAAACACTCAATCCTACATGGAGAGATATACAACAATTAATAAATAAACTCCTTAACATGGAAGATAGAGAAAAGGTAAAGATGGCAAAGGATAAAATCCTCCATAGAAATTTCCCTAATGCTGATCAAGGACCCGCCCACCTGCAAGCAGCAGCTGAGCAGGATCCTCTTTGGGACCCTAATAACCCTGTCCATAGGACTGATCTTCAACAATATAGACTCATGATCTTAGAATGTTTATGGGAGGCAGCAAAAAGCCCAGTAAATTTTAGCAAACCAGCCTGTATAATTCAGGAAAAGGAAGAGACCCCTGAGGATTTTTGGCTAGACTTATTGAAGCCTATAAAGTAAACACGGGAATAGATATGGAAGACCCTGTAAACCGCCAAATGTTAAATGAATGGTTTATTACCCAAAGTGCTCCAGACATTAAAAGAAAACTCCAGACGTTGGAAGGAGCACTGGGAAAGAATACAAGTGAATTAGTGGAGGTTGCAAAGAAGTTTTATATTAATAGAGATAAAGAGGAGGAAAGGAAACAAGATGTGAAGGAGAAGAGAAAAGTTGAAATGATGGCCCTGGCATTAGGAAGGGGCAGTAGATCCTTGGGTTCAAATCAATGTGCCTATTGTAAACAAGAAGGCCATTGGCAGTGAAACTGTCCCAAGAGAGGAAATCTGGGAAGAGATATGGGAGGCTTGTTCCCATTTGGCCATGGAAGAGGCCAAGGACATGGAAATGAGAGACTCCAGAGTGGGTTGTGGGGGGAAAATTCTAGAGGTGTCACCTCCAATAGATAGATAGATAGATAGATAGATAGATAGATAGATAGATAGATAGATAGATAGATAGATAGATAGATAGATAGATCTTTATTGTCATTGTCCTACACAGAACAACGAGATTGGGGAAGAAAATACTTAACAACCCAACAAAACCTAAACAAAATACAACTATACAAAATTATCAACATACTCCCACCCCACATATACACATTTAACCCCTAAAAAGCTCTAAAACTCTAAAAACTCTAAAACTCTAAAAACTCTAAAAACTATATACAGAAGCTCCCTCATAGACTGCATTGCACTGCATTCAAAGCCAGAACCGCTTTTGGGGAGAAACTATTTCTCAAGCGGCTGGTCCTGGTCTTTATGACCCTATACCTTCTTCTAGAAAGCAGAAACTGAAAGAGATCATTTCCGGGGTGCGTACTATCTTGCACAATCTCTGCAGCTTTCTTATAACACCTGGTGGCATAGATTTGATCTAAAGTGGGAAGAGTACGCCTGATTATCCACTCCACAGTCTTTATGACCCTGGACAGCATTGTTCTTTCCCTAGCTGTACAACTCCCAAACCATACACACAGACCATAGGTTAACACACTCTCTATGGTACAGTGGTAGAATGCCAACAGCAGATCCTTTGAAAGATTGTTCTTCCGGAGGATTCTCAAGAAGTATAACCTTTGTTGTGCTCTCTTCTTCAGATCTTTGGTGTTTGCTCCCCATGTTAGATCATCCCTCAGCTCCATTCCCAGAAATCAAAACACCGAGACCTGTTCCACACAATTCCCTTCAATAATAAGTGGCTGGATGTTCAATTTGCATTTTCTAAAGTCCACAATGATCTCTTTTGTCTTAGGGAACCCTCGTGGTGGAAATGGAGGACAAGGCAGAGGGGGAAGCCAGAGAATGGTTCAGGAAGAACATGAGGAGTTACTTGGACTTGCTGAGATGGAATGGGATGATTGACGAGGCCAGGGATCTCCGTATGTGCCTCTGGAACCCATGGTGAAATTGAAGGTGGGAGGCCAAAATGTAAATATGATGGTGGATACCAGTGCTAGTTGCTCAGTTTTAAATCAACAACTAGCTCCACTCTCCCAGATTAAGATAGCTGTACAGGGAGTCTCAGGGACCCTAGCATCATGAGCATTATTGAAGCCTGTAAAATGCCAGAATGGGAATGGACAATTAGTCCATCAATTTCTTTATGTCCCTGAGTGCCCGGTGTCTTTGTTGGGAAGAGATTTATTAGCCAAACTTAAAGCCACCATAAGCTATGAAGATAGTACTCAGCAATTGCAGATTAAACACCCAGTTGATGAAACATGGAGATTAATGCTTGTGCAGCAGGATCCAGATGATCAGTGGAGACTTTATGATGTGCCACAGTTATGGGCAGAAGATAACCCACCGGGATTTGCCTTTAATGCAATACCAGTTAAAGTCCAGATGAAGAAAGGGTATCATCCAATTAGGATTCCCCAGAGCTATTATGCCCAGGAAGCTGTAATAGCTATACAACAACTGATTGAGAAATATTTGGTTGCTGGAGTTATTTGGAAAGCCCAGTCACCTTGGAACACAGCCATCCTACCAGTCAAGAAGCCTGAGGGAGGATGGAGACCAGTGCATAACTTACACCCAGTAAATGAAACCATAGTAACTATTCATGCAGTAGTGCCCAATCCATACATTTTATTAGGAACTATACCAGCATCAGCAGCTTGGTTTTCAGTGGTGGATTTGAAGGATACTTTCTTCACCATACCCCTGCACAAGGATAGTCAGGACATCTTTGCTTTTGAATGGGGCAATGTAAATACAAGGACCAGGTGCCAATTCACCTGGATGCATCTTCCACAGGGCTATAAAAACTCACTGACTCTCTTTGGTCAAGCCTTGGCCCAAGGTCTGCAGGCCTATCAACCAGTAAGAGAAGGAGATTGTCTGTTGGAGTATGTTGATGATGTTTTGGTTTCTGAGGTCACGGCACCAGAATGTCATGAGAATACCTCAAGACTGTAACATTTGCTTCAGGACTGTGGCTATAGAGCCTACAAGAAGAAAACTCAGTTAGTCAAAGAGAAAGTGGAAAATCTGGGATATGTTATCAGTAAAGGCCAGAGGAACTTAAGAACCCCCAGGAAACAAGCTGTGCACTTATTAGCCACCTCCAAGAACAGAAAGGAACTAAGGGGGTGTTAGGAGTGCTGGGATTCTGTTGGCTCTGGATACCTAACTTTGCTCTGATGGCTAAACCTCTATATGCCTCTACATATGGGGCTGAGACTGATCCATTTGAGTGGGGTGATCAGCAACAAGAAGCTTTTGAGAAATTGAAAAATGCACTACTGTCAGCTCCGGCCTTAGGTCTACCAGATTTGTCCAGGCCTTTTAGAGTGTATGTGGATATATGCAGAAATGTGGCTGTGGGAGTCTTGATACAACAGCATGGGTCATGGCAGAGGCCAGTTGCTTACCTTTCTAAGCAACTAGATGGCCCCACCCAAGGTTGACCCCTATGTGTTAAGGTTCTAGCAGCTGTTGTGGAACATCTCAGAGAAACCACCAAACTTGCCTTTTCTGCAGACTTACAAATGTACACCACTTATGCTCGCCAGGCAATTTTGGAAAACAAAGGACATTTGTGGATTAGTAACCAGAGGCTATACAAATATCACGCTCTGTTAATGGATAATCCCCAAGTCACGCTGCATCAGTGTACAACTATCAATCCTGCCACTCTCTTACCAGTAGATCCTGAACAAGGGAAGGAGACAATTCTGCATAGTTGTTTACATACCTTAGAGTCTCAATATTCTTGTCATCCAGACCTGCAGGACACCCCCTTGCCTAATGCTCACTTGACATGGTATACTGATGGCTCAAGTTTTGTCCATGAACGAATCAGATATGCAGGTTATGCCATAGTTGATGACAAAACAACTGTTGAAAGTGGAGCCTTATCTCCTGGGACCAGTGTGCATTCAGCCGAAATATGGAGTCTAATCCGAGCTTTAGAATTAGCTTGGCATCGGACATTAAATGTTTATACAGACAGCAAATATGCCTTCCGGACAGTACAAGCTCATGGTCCCATTTATAGGGAAAGAGGATACACAGATTCTAGTGGGAAGATTATTCAATATGCCCAATTAATTAAGAGATTGATCAAGGCTGCCCAAATACCCACTTCCCTTGCAGTCATCCATTGCCCTGGACATCAGAAAACAGCGGATTTAGTAGCAAAAGGAAATAGAAGAGCAGATGCTGAAGCCAAATGTGTAGCAATGTCTGAGCAACCAGTATATATTCAGGAGTTATATGCGATCAAAGAATTTGAAGACTTTAAAGTGCGTTTCCAGCCTAGTTACACCAAGATAGAAGAAGAGAAAGCTAAGCAGGATTTAAAAGCCACACTTGTTAAGGGATGGTTTATTTTGCCTGATGGCAGACCACTTGTTCCTATTGCCCTATCCTGGCCACTGATTCAGGAAGCACATGCTATGTCACATGTAGGGAAAACAACATTGGGTTTTCAACTTGAACAAATTTTCTATGTTCCTAATTTGACAGCATTAGTGGCAAAGGCAACCTCTCAGTGTGCCACCTGTGTCCAGGTAAATGCAAGGCAGGGTCAGTCTATGCCTCAAGGAACTACTTCAATTTCATACCTTCCAATAGATTATTTAATCCTGGATTTCACTGACATGCCTAGATGCAATGGTTACAAACCCCTAGTGGTTTTTATAGACACATATTCAGGATGGATTGAAGCTTTTCCTACCCAAAATAAGCAGGCTATTCAGGTAGCTAGGCTCCTCCTTAAGGAACTTCTTCCAAGGCATGGATGCCCATCTAGACTTTCTTCAGATAATGGGGTGGAGTTTATGCATTCCATCAGTAAACACTTAGCTGAAGCAGCAGGGGTCAAGTGGAATTATCACTGTTCATTTCACCTGCAGTCAGGGGGAAAGGTAGAGCGAGCAAATAGGACTATTAATGCTTGTACTGCAAAATTGTGCATGGAAACCCAATCCACATGGGTTCAAGTCCTGCCTATGGCATTGTATATTTTGAGAACAACCCCCCCGTACAAAATTTCACCTGTCTCCATACGAACTCCTGTATGGTCGATCCCCAGCATTGTTCAAACATACCTTTGAAGGATGGCCAGATTTGGCTCATAAAGGGGGAGTTGAGGCAAGGAAATTATTAACTCAGTTACAACAGCATAATCAAAATGTGAATCAGTTGAGAAGCAATATGCAAGAAGCTTGCCCTCCCCCAATCTCCACGGCAACGCATGGCTTTAAGTCAGGAGATAGAGTGTAGGTTAAGCATTGGAAAAATGAACCTTTGAAATCAAGATGGAAAGGGCTGTATACTGTTGTCATGTGTTCTCCTCTTGCAGTTAAAACCATGGAAGGAAAATCCTGCAAAGATAGAGAGAGGAAAATAAATTTGTATGGACAATTGAAACTGAATTGGTTTCAGACAGGGAGGGTTAATAATTGGAATAGTAAATATTTGAATGAAGTTGGATTAGAAAGAGATAGGACTCAGTTTGAAGAACTGATCTGGAAAATAAGAAGGGGACAAAGTGGTATAAAGGGACTGGTTGGTAAAATATATGGAATGATAAACAAGGTAGGTAATCCACAGGAAGACTTAAGATTAAGCTGGGAACAAGATTTGAATATAAAAATAGAAGAACAGAAATGGAAAAATAAATGGAGGAAAAGAATTATGAGAACTATGTCGGTTAGAGTTAAGGAACATAACTATAAAATGCTGTGGAAATAGTATTTGACTCCAATGAGGTTACATCAGATAGATAAGAAAAAAGATAAAATGTGTTGGTGTTGTAAGAAGGAAATGGGAACATATGAACACATGTGGTGGAGATGTACTGTGGTAAAAAAAATTGGAAGAAAATTGAATACGAGATAACTGAAATTATGGGGGAGAAAATTAAATTGGGTGTTAGTATGATTATGTTGACAGAAGTGGAAAATATAAACCTGAGTAAGAATAAAAAGGAGTTATTGGAAATAATGTTGTCAATGGGAAGACAGTGTATCGCTAGAAAATGGAAAAATGAGGTAAATTTGAATATTGAGGAATGGTATAAGGAAATGTGGGGTTTAGCATTGAATGATAAGTTGACATGGGAAATAAACTTTAAAAAGGGAATTGTTAAAGAAAATAGATTCTGGAAGGTTTGGCAAGCTTTTGTGGATTACTCACTGAGGGGGAATGATTTGCAAAGACCTGTACCTGATCACAAGATTTTCTGGGGGAAATCTCAATGAATATCTCCATGCTCTCCAGTGTATTGTAAATAACACCGGGTGATTAGTATTTTATTTTTATTTTTGTTTATTTTGTTGTTGTTTTGTCTTGTCTTTATATTAAACATTATTGGAAAATGAGGTATAGAAACCATATCCTATTGGTTTGATTTGAAATTGTATATATTATAAACAATGTGGATACGGTTCGCTGATGTTCAATTTTACACATATATATAATTTTTTATTTTTATATGCATAATTTTCTTTATATTTGTAATTTCGATGGTTTTTTATTGTTTGTATTATTTTTGAAAATTTAATTAAAAAAAAAGAAACCAAGATGGAAAGGGCCGTATACTGTTGTCATGTGTTCTCCTCTTGCAGTTAAAACCATGGAAGGAAAATCCTGGATCCACTGGACACAATTGAAATCTGCAGCAGACTCAGATCCGGTGAAGTACCAGGTCCAGGGAACAGATAAACCATTGGATTTGAGATTCAGCCGGAAGGCTGGTAAGAACTGAACTTGTAAACATACACTTCAATAGTCATTGCAAGCAGGAAGACAACACCTTGCTGAGACACATACCAGAAGCTGTCTCTCTATGCATGGTTGAAGCTTGAGGATGCTGCAATCAAGACAAATTATAATGTTACTTCTCTTTGTGTTACATATAAAGGGAGAAGTATGTGTTAGAAACAGGGGTTTATGGGGAAGAAAGGGAATTAGTACAAGATGGGAAATTACATCTGCGTACAATGTAGGATCCCCAGACCCGCAATGTACACATAGGCCATTTAGGATTCCAATTAGAAGTTGGCCTTATTACTTCTCCCTGTGTAAAGAGGAGCCCATGAGAATGTTTCTACACAGGGCCCACTTAGCATGTACTAACCAGGAAGTAATGGCAGGATGAAAGGACTATCCTGTGATTCAGAATGAATGTAGATGGGCACGATGGATACTGTTAGTAGGAATGTGTTCAGAACCCCCTCCTATGATGGCTGATACACAGCCCATAGACATAGATTGTGGGACCCCTGTGATTTCCTCTTGGGTAGTGCACACAATAGAACAATTGAGCCCTGGTTGGTGAGGAGTGTGCAAATTTGGGAATAAGATACTGAAAAGGAGTAAGAGAGAAGAAAGTACAGGAGGACCAACTGAAACACCTACACCAGTGGTTGACCCTTCCCCTACGACCAGCGATATTTGTCAATCTTGTATTACAAAGGTTAAAAGAGAGGATGCAACATTAGTAACTTTGATTTATCATACACAGAAACCAGGTGGGTGTACCCCCTCACCATACAACTGTGTATATAATGGAACAATGTATAGTACATGCAATCAAAAAACTGACACCCTTTGCTATGATCCAACCACCCCGCTAAGAATTAATGTCACTGTATGGGGCGGCTTAAACCATAGGGACATGCCTGCCCAATCTAAACTTTATTATGTGAATCATACAGTCATCCTTCAAAATGGAAGGGTTCCTATATCTGTGACATTTGACTTATGTTCTGCCATGAATAAAGTAGCCGAAACTGGATGTGGAAGTAAAGGCTGGCGAAAGGAGTATGGTGGAAATCATAAGTATCTCTGTGTCAGGAATACTGATATAATGACAGGAAACCCAGACCAATTTATACCTTGTGGTGCTCGTATAGACTGCACTGGATGGCTTTGTGTCTGTGACTACACTGGAGCATAATCATACTTTGCCTATAAGTACAGTAGCATGTAATTTGTTTATGAAAATGGCTGAACACATAGCTAAAACACTGGCTGTTAAGAATTGCATTGTTTGTGGAGGAACAAATATGGGGGAACAGTGGCCCTGGGAAGCCTTGGAAGCTAATCCAGAGATATATAATAACATGAGCCGCCATGGCAATATAACAAAACGTACCAAATCTGAAGAAATGATGTGGACATTGACTAATAATTTAGTAGGTAGAAACTGTTTCTCCAGAAAAAGAAATGCTTCTCTAGGAGTCCCAGTAGGTGTCTTACTCTGTGTGGGATCCTGGGAAGGGAATTATGAGAAATGGACTTCACCATAAGATAGAACAGCGCCCCAGAGGTATAATGATACCTTTTTGAAATATTTAAACAATTCTAATGCTGTTAAATGGCTAGCCCTGGAACAGATGTACTGTATATGTGGGAACATGGCATATGAAGAATTAACTGCTAGATGGTCAGGATCATGAGTACTGGGATGGATTAAGCCATCATTCTTTTTACTACCATTAAAGAGCAGGCAGGAATTGGGAGTAGCGGTGTATGAAGCCCTTGGCAATGACAGAAAGAAAAGGGAAGTATCTACTGACTTCACTGATTTTCCATGTAAGGATATTGAATCATACACTGGAGATGAATGGATCAATGAATGTATAGTATACACATATGGGAGAGCCACATGGGCTCAGGATGGATCTTGGGGATACCGCACTCCTATATACATGCTCAACAGGATTATACAGTAAACAAGAGGCCAAACGGAAAAGTATTGTGGCAAATTTTCAAATTTGCCACAACAGGATTATACGGCTGCAAGCTGTACTGGATTTAGCAGAGGTACAAATCAACAAAGCTCTTGAAGTTTTAGCTAAAACCACAGACAAATTAAGAACAGCAGTATATCAAAACCATCTAGCCCTAGATTACTTGTTAGCCAAGGGAGGAGGAGTGTGTGGAAAGTTCTATCTGACGAACTGTTGTCCACATATTGATGAAACTGGTAAAGTAGTCGCTCAACTTACCAAGGAAATAAGGCAATTGACATATAGCCCAACTCAAGAATGGGAAGGTTTTGATTTTGGCGCAGCGTTGAAAGGATGGTTACCAAAACTCCCAAGCCTGCAGATAATTGTAGTTATCCTTTGTCTAATGTTAATAGGTTGTTTAATAATTCCATGTGTAGTGCCATGCATTATTAATATGATAAGACACATTTCAGAAGTAACTGCTAAGCAGGAAGCTATCCTCACTCTCTGGGAATATGGACAATATTCCCAGGATGATGAAGAAATGGATAGGGAAATGTGAAAGTTTAAAGTATATGAATATAAACTTTCAAAGGGGGGAATATGTGATGGGAAAAAATGATTTTTGATTATTTCTGCTTGCTATAAGGCATAATATAAAACTTGATATGATTTTATGCTGATCTGCAATATATGTCTAAGTTACAATACTCTGGTCATTTTGTACTCTGACTTGCCTTCTCTGAGCCTCTCTGAAGTTAAGCAAACAAGAGGCCAATGTTTTGTAATGATAAAATGTTCTGTGTAATTGAAGATGTGAAATGTTATTTCACTTTGGGTCTGTAAATTCTGCAATCTACACAAGAATATAAATGTACAGGAAATATTTAGGGAACAACATGACATCCTATGTTCCATGTCATGTTAACCTGCAGATGTTGCTACAGAAATAAATCTTAGAATTTCCTGTTTACAGAATGCTATATAATGACTGCTTGTAATTCAGTTCAAGGTTCATAGCCTCACTTGCGAAAATGACTTTGAACTTGGTTATTAAAGTTCCAAATATTTGCTTAAGACCTTGGAGTGCTGCAGAGTCTATAACAAAAGAGTCACTCTAATTCAAGGTAAGTTCTAAAGTTATAATCAGAAGATATACTTCAGGCATAAATATACTTAATAATGTTGAATCAATATGATGGTGAGGGGCAAAGCTCAAAAATACAGTCAGCAAATATCAATCAAGACTGTTCCGGTATAATCCAGTCTTTAACTTGCGGCTTCCTCAGGATATGTTATCTAGACATAATGAAATAATAATAACAATTATAGTAAGATATATAACAATTCTACATATACATTGGATACAAAAGAGCAATAATACAACAACAAGAGATGGAAAGAGCATATGAAGTTAAAATACATGTAAGATGCATCACGGAGCCTCTAAATGTATATTCTATTAGTGCTCAAGACGTTAAAGAAGTGTGCGAAAGAAGACGTAATATATAGCAGCAGAATGTAATGAAGATAATTAGTCATGCTCAACGGAAATGGATGTGCTCATGATGAAGAAATGTCTTAAAGCGACCAAATATAAAGAGTAATTGCAATATTACAAAAAACAGGAGAGTTCTAACTCAGAATTGAGACCACAGGGTTCCAAACTTTTAAATATATGGATGAAAAATGCTTCACGTTGGAGTAGGCGCTTCTTGATGTTCGACTTTTCATAGATAACATATCCTGAAGAAGCCACAAGTGAACAACTGGATTAGACCGGAACAGTCTCGATTGATATTTGCTGACTCTATTTTTGAGCTTTGCCGCACACCATCATATTGATTCAACATTATTAAGTATATTTATGCCGGAAGAATATCTTCTGATTGTAACTTTAGAACTTACCTTGAATTAGAGTGACTCTTTGCAGGCGCACCCCCTAATAAAGGACTCAGACACAAATGAAAGTGGATAACGGCAATGGGCCACATTTATTGATTCATGCCCTAGTCCGAATTATAAATTTCTATTGGTAATTGACCAATCATAATTCTTAAGGCAAGCAGGCCGAAGTAACACTGGTAAGGTACCACCCAAAATTGCCAACGGCAATTGTTACAATGAATCTATTTGTATCAATTTGTTTGTTGACAACAAACAAATTGTTGACCATAGTCAATATCTAACTAATGACCCCACCCTCTGACGTGTATCCGTAAAATCAGGGGGTGATGCATGCTGTCTAGCTGTAGCCATCACCCCATCGCCTGGTTCGTCGTTGACCGGACAACGTTTAAACAACTTATGCCTATCTAGTGTTGTCCAGTCAATTGCGAACCTGCCGGATAACTGTGGGTCATAAATGTTTACCTTACCAGTGCTACCCGCCCATGTGACCAAAGTCAACAGCAGCACAGAACAAACCCCTATATCAAACCATAGCAACAGTGTGGGATGGGCGAAAAAGCCAGGACTCAAGGGCCAATTGCGAGTCCCAGCCAAAAATTCCCACCCGGCCCCGAAGCGACCAAGAAATCACACTGTTAACTAGGGAGGGGGTGGAGGGTAAAAACTTCTCCGCTCCGTCGCTTCGCAAAATGGCAGCTCGGCTGCCTCATGGCCAGCCCTTTTATTAGGGTGCTGGCCACGCCCCTAACTACCCGGATGCCTTCGTCCGGTGGGGGGGGGCCCACAAAGAGCGCGGCGGCCATTTTGGCGCCACGCTTGCATTGCAGGCGCACCCCCCAATAAAGGACTCAGACACAAATGAAAGTGGATAACGGCATTGGGCCACATTTATTGATTCATGCCCTAGTCTGAATTATAAATTTCTATTGGTAATTGACCAATCATAATTCTTAAGGCAAGCAGGCCGAAGTAACACTGGTAAGGTACCACCCAAAATTGCCAACGGCAATTGTTACAATGTATCTATTTGTATCAATTTGTTTGTTGACAACAAACAAATTGTTGACCGTAGTCAATATCTAACTAATGACCCCACCCTCTGACGTGTATCCATAAAATCAGGGGGTGATGCATGCTGTCTAGCTGTAGCCATCACCCCATCGCCTGGTTCGTCGTTGACCGGACAACGTTTAAACAACTTATGCCTATCTAGTGTTGTCCAGTCAATTGCGAACCTGCCGGATAGCTGTGGGTCATAAATGTTTACCTTACCAGTGCTACCCGCCACCCGGAGAGGCTTCAATAAAGGCTCGACGCCCTCCCCCAAGACCGTCATCTCGGTCGACAGGCCTGCTCGCCAATCACCCAACAGGAGGTCCATACCTCCTCGCGACAGATGGACCCCATCCCCTGCATAAAGCCCATAATTTTGCAAACTAATGGCGGGATGACGACTGACCCGCCCCCAGCCCTTGGTCAAAAGGAATCGGGCCACAGCCCTGTTCACCATGCGCCTAGCGCGGTCCAGGGCCTGAAGGTCAAAGCCTCCCCTATAAGCGTGCCGTGGGACCATATCTGACCAAACAAGGGTTGTGGCGGGACATACGCAATGTAAGTAGGCGAGGTCACCGCAAATTGCATGCTTCAGCGATAAGCCAGTGACCTGTCCCAAATCATTACCCCAAGGTGTATGATCAGAATGTCAGGCGGGTCAGCATTCCTTCCCGAAAAGAGGAATGGGAAGAGCTCCCGCCACAACATACCGGGCTTACCGTACCATGTGAGACTTGCGTATGCACCCAGTCCCAGTCGGGGTCCCCAATCTGTCGCCGCAGCGTAACACGCTGCCCTGTGCACGTAGCTATGGCCCACCAGCCATACTGTCACTGGTGTGATACGACACCCAGGGTCTGTCAAGGAAAAATAGGGAAGGAAGAAATATGCGGTGACTAAACCGGTACTCACGGCGGGAGCAGGCGAACATAAAACTGGAAACACTGAGAGCCCCACCTCCCCATGCTACCCGCCCATGTGTATGTCAGCCCCGGAGTACCCATAAGCAGCCGCAGTAGAGGCCGCCCCAATTCTAAATGAATGGGTGCCGTAACGGGCCCCAGGGAGGCTCACACTAGCCAGTGCCTTCCCAGTCACCTTCCAAAATTGAAATTTAGTGAGGGGAGACCCATCTTGGTGACAGAAAAACGGGCCATGGTGCGTGCCACGCAGTGCAAGGAACTCCTGTAGGGCACCAACCGGACAGATGTCTGCCAAGGAACATCGTAGCAGTCTTACACCACTGCCTACACCATGCTGATCTGTTTTAGAGGAGCGAATCCTCAACTGAGCCCAATCATTGCAAACATAGACATCTTCGAGTTCCAGTGCCCTACGACTTGCATCCGCCTTAGACAGCATCACAAGCTCGCTGATGCGGAGTGCTCCAAAAAAGGCCACCGTTTTAGCCGCATGAAACAGGGCTGCCTCATACCTATCGAAACATAGGTCATGCCAGCCCGGTGCCAGTTGGGTAAGGACCCCAGGGGAAATTGGGTGGCGGTCGTCCAGGCTACGCCCACGTTCCCGCACCCACCCCTCCAAAACGTGTCTCACACGGAAGTCAGCGGTACTATCCGCATGACCTCCCACCTTGGCCATAAAAGCCAGCGCTGACAACCTGGATGCTATGGTGCAGGGCGCAAGGCCCTGGGCATGCAGGTAAACCATGAAACGAAGGACGTGGGCCACTGGGATCGGCCAGGTATCTGGCAGTCGAGATTGGGTACAAAATGTCCGAAAGGAAACTAACGCATGGTGATACGCCTTACGCGTGCGTGGCGCCAGCGACATGCCGATCGCCCGGTTCACCTCTCCTTGCCAAAGGTCCATATCTCCTCCGGGAGTGGCGAGGGAAATTCCTCCGCGTCCGGGGCCAAGGCGCAGAACCGGGAGATCTGCAGGCGGGACAAAGCGTCAGCAATATCATTATTGACCCCCGGGACATGCCTGGCCCTGAACAATACATTGAGGCGCAGGCTGCGCAATACAAACTGGCACACTAGTTCCATGACCCTGGGAGATTTAGAAGTCTGTGAGTTGACAATGTGGACAACTGCAGCATTGTCACACCAGAAATGCACCACCGAGTTGGCCCACTCCTCACCCCATAGCATCAAAGCCCTCAGTATGGGAAAAATTCCAAATATGTGAGATCCCTCAGGCGACCCGTGCCTGACCAGGCTGGTGGCCATCCACCATAGGCCCACTTCCCGTTGAAGTACATCCCATAACCCAGGGATCCCGAGGCATCAGCCTGTATCTGAAAGCGGGGTGAAGCCAGGAGGTCAGACCTCCAAAATGAGACCCCATTGAACTACCTCAGGAACTGGAGCCATATGTGCATATCTGCCCTGATGCCCCGTGTCAGTCTCACCCTGTGATGGGGCCTGGATAAGCCTGACATGGCGTCGCACAAGCGCCGAGCAAATGCCCTGCCAGGTGCGACCACCCTGCAAGCGAAGTTAAGGTGACCATGTAGCACCTGCAATTCCCGAAGGGATGCCTTGCGCTTAGCCAGCAATCCCGAAATGAGGGCCGCTATCCTGGCCACCTTTTCCCCTGGCAACCTAGACGCCTGCGCTACTGTGTCAATCTCCACCCCCAGGAATACTAGCTTAGTAAATGGGCCTTCGGTCTTTTCGGGCGCCAAAGGGACACCGAGTTCCTCCATTAGTGTCTGAAATGTGTTGAGGAGACGTGTGCACGTGTCCCAGCCCCGTTCACCCCCGAACAAAAAGTCATCCAGGTAATGGGCTACAGACCAAGACCCTGACCTACGGACAAATGCCCACTGCAGGAATGTACTAAAACGCTCGAAGGCCGAGCAGGATATGGAACAGCCGAAAGGCATGGCTTTGTCGAAATAATATTCACCCCTGAATTTGAAACCCAGCAACTCAAAGTCGCCCGGGTGCACCGGGAGGAGACAAAAAGCCGACTTAATGTCACACTTAGCTAACAGTGCACCCGGGCCACATGAGCGCACCATGCGCAATGCCCGGTCAAAGGATGTATACCTGACCGAGCAAAGGTCATCAGGGATAGCATCATTGACCGAGCGACCAGCTGGGTAGGACAAGTGATGAATCAGGCGGAACTCGCCCGGGGCCTTCTTGGGCACTAGTCCCAGTGGGGATACTTTAAGGTTGGGGAACGGGGGCGCGGGAAAAGGGCCAGCGACCCTGCCCGCATCAACCTCCTTATTAATGCTGGCAGCAGCCACCTCCTCCCTTCCTCTAAGTGACAAAAGGTTGGGTGCGTCTTGAGGTGACCTATCCCCCGTGAAAGAAATACGAAACCCCAGTTGAAAACCATGAAGCAGGTACACTGCGTCTGCCCTCCTCGGGTACACTGCGAGCCAACGCTCCAGCATGTCCACATTAATTGGGGAGGGGGCCTTTCGGTGGACCCGCTCCCTCAGCGGCAGTCCTACCTGCCCCTTGTCCACCCCTACCCTTGCCCCTGAATCCTCCCGGCCTGGGACAGGCGGAGGCAGCATGGGGGCCAGAACAAGAGGGACACTCATGCCTGTACTTGCAACTCTTTCTGTTGCAAGAACCATTGGACGAGAAGGTCCAGCACAGCAGGCGGGCTGGAACCCCCTGCCCCGCCACTTGGCGGGGAACCTGTACCGGGGCCGCTCGTTGGACCGCATGTCCACAATGATATCTCTCCCCAGGCGCCGGGCGCGTGGGGGTCATATACAGAAGCCACAGCTTCTGGCAGGGCTCGTCCCACCTCATCTCTGGGTGCAGTGGAATCCTCATGCGGAATTCCTCGTCGTAAGCCAGACACGACGGACCCGGGAAGTCGACCATAGCCCGGTAAATGTTGTCCAAATACTGGACCATAGGGATGGCCAGATCCGGCCTGGCCCTGAGGTAAACAGCCATGTAAATTAGGTACGCCGGCAACCAATTTGCCCATGTACGTGGCGGCTTACGACGACGTGCCTGCTCCTTATCCTTCTCATCCTGCCCTTCCCTCTCTTCCTTGGTGGGCTCCCTGTTAAGAAGGGAAAAGATGTCCACATACTCCCCCCTCCAGATCTTTTCCTTGGTGGACTGGGCCAGATGGTCCCCTAGGGCAAGGAATACCCCGCTGTCGGCAATGCCGACACCGGCACAGAGGGAAGTGCGGGCAAAGCAAAGGGGGCCTGTACCAACTGGACACCCCCAACACATTCCCTACTACATAGGGGGCGCCACCCCAACCCGGGCCCTGGGTCAGGGATGAAGTCGCTGGGTGGGCCGGAGGCGGCTGCACCGCCGCACCACCCGTGCGAGGCCATGGCCACTGAAAAGCCCCCCCCCCCGGGAAGTCAGTTGTGTGGGTGCACTAGCTTGAACTGCATACTCACCCGATGCACCCCCACGGGCCGCTCCCACCAGGGGTTCCGGCCTGCTGGGGGCGTCGGAGCTCACGACCGAAGCTGAGCTCGTCGACGGGGCCAGATCAGCACAAGTCTGCTGTGCCTGCTGAGTGGGGAGCTGCGAGGCAGTGGCCGCCACCGGCCCGCGCGCCTCAGGCAGCTCGACCCGACCCGTCGCCTGCCGCTGCCCGGCAGCCAAAGGATCAACCTGGAACCTGAAAGATGTCCCCGCTTGGTTGGCCCTTGCCAGTGATGCCTCAAGGGCTGCTACGCGGGCCAGAAGGGCCTCCACGTTAACATAGCCCCCAGCCCCAACAGGGGGCAAAGGGCCAGCCGGCCCACAAGTAACGGGCACCTGTCCAGGTCCCTGTGCCCCAGGGGCCGGATATGGCCAAGAGCCCATGCTCGGCCCTTGAGGGGCCATGGGCATGCCCTGCCAAGGCAGGGAACCCAACCACCCCCCATGGCTCGATCCCCCCATGGGGAACTGTGCACCCAGGGAAGAAGGCCCAGCTCCACGGACCATGCCAGGGGCAGTGGCCATCGTTTGCGGGCCAAGGGCCGAGGCCCCTGCCGGGGCAGCCAGCGTGCGCCGCGCATCGGGCCAAGGGGCCACCGATCCCATCCCACCGGTCCCGGTGGGCTCCGCCAAAGATGGCTGCTGGGCGGGCGCTGTCGCGGTCCTCCGACCCGGCTGACGCCTCCGCGCAGATCGAGCCACGTTCGCAGCTGCCTTCTTCTTAGAGGGCATAGCTGGTCTAGCCGGGAAGCCAAAGAAAGGAAAAACTGCACCGAAAAAGGCTTCCCCTGAAAGGACACAAGCGACGGAGGTAAGAGGGAAAAACTTCTCCGCTCCGTCGCTTCGCAAAATGGCAGCTCGGCTGCCTCATGGCCAGCCCTTTTATTAGGGTGCTGGCCACGCCCCTAACTACCCGGATGCCTTCGTCTGGTGGGGGGGGCGCAAAGAGCGCGGCGGCCATTTTGGCGCCACGCTTGCATTATAGTTTTTGGTGAATGAACCCTTTGATACATAATTTTTGAGTTTTGTATGAAGCCAATACAACTCATGTGGATTTTTTGTAGCCAAGATTTGCATCATTTTGGATTTTGAATTTTGAACTTTGAAGTTTGAACCTTGATTTATGCATTACATTTGAAGAATATTAATCTTATTACCATTAACATTAAATTGGCATTTTGGATTTCTTTCTTGCGGTATTGCATTTATTCTAGTGGACATCTGGACATGCAGTTGTGTGTGTGCACCTGTAAGTTACGTGAGGCACTTATCTTCGATTCCATCTCGATGGCATCTTCATGTGATAGATCAAACTGTCAGATTCTCAGACTAAGTGTCCTTGAGCTGACGCCAGTGTGAGTGTGTGCATGGGTACCAGCTGGCACATGTGGGATATGCAACAATCTACTTGATTGACAAGGCATCTAAGCATTAATTGGCTAACACATTCCTTTACTTCACATATAGTAAATGAAAAGAATTAATGGCGTCCTTTGAATAACCATTACACAGGGAACCAATTATTCAGAATATTTAAGTTAGGTAGCATAAATGTGGCCACAATCAGTGTGGTCCAGTCAACTCCAGTCCCAATTCAATAGACACAAAGGATCTATATTTAATAAGGTTTATTAAGGTAAAGGTAAAGGTTTCCCTTGCTCAAAAGCCAGTTGTATCCAACGCTAGGGTTCAGTGCTCATCTCTGTTTCAAAGCCTTAAGTAAGTTAAAAAATGAGTATAGCATAGGAAACCAAACTTGCAAACTTAGTCATTCCAAAGTACATACAAAATTAATGAAAAACTAAATTGGCTTTGGCCCTTATGGACTATTGAATACTCACACTCCATGTGAAGCTCCCCATTGCTTCCCCGATGCAAGAGAGCAAGCAATGGCTCCAACACCGTTTTTATCACCTCCTTCCAGGGTCTGCCTCCCAGCCATTCCCCTAAGGGATTTGAACCAAATTTTTACAAGATGACATGTCCATCACATTTTAGGATTAGTTTCTTACAATTCACGAGGCTAACATGTTTATATTACAAAACAGTTAGTATGTGGGGAAAGTGTTCTCCCCCTTATTGAAATTGCCATCTTAGACAGGCTAAAGCACACACAGTAATTCAGTGGGCAAAAAGATCATGAAAAATGCAGGCCAGAGCCAAGGATCTTCATGACAACAGACTTTTATTTTTACTAGACCTACTGAGCAGGTGGGCCAAATAGCCAAGAAAGAGCAATGATTGAACACAAAGAATTTGTGGCCCCCTCAGTCCACACTGTAACAGCAACACACAAGGTGGCACATTCAGTGTTCCTATACCAGCTATTTAGCTTTCATTTACAACTTTCACCTCAAGCAACAGAAGGATGGATGGAAAGACTATGATGAAATGCAGAGTTTCTTGCACAGGCAAAATATCTGAGCAATTTAGAAAGAAGCAAAGAGATCCCTGGATGATGGATGGATGGATGGATGGATGGCAGGATGGATGGATGGATGGCAGGATGGATGGATGGCAGGATGGATGGCAGGATGGCAGGATGGATGGCAGGATGGATGGCAGGATGGATGGCAGGATGGCAGGATGGATGGATGGCAGGATGGATGGATGGCAGGATGGATGGGTGGATGGCAGGATGGCAGGATGGCAGGATGGATGGCAGGATGGCAGGATGGCAGGATGGATGGATGGATGGATGGGTTGATTGATTGATTCCTTTTTAAAATCTAAAATGTATCTTAAAAGACTGGTGGAGAGATGTCTGTTTATTTGCACATCCTGCACAGTTGTAGGATAGTCTGATTAAACCAGAGTTTCCAAACTTTTTTGTACCATACCCCACTTGTTTATTTCAATAAATCCTGAGATCCCGCTCCTTTTAATTGCCATTATTGAATCTTGTTTTTTCTGAAAGATTTTAACACTGTGTGCTGTAAATTTCCCTTAAAGAAGCTAACAAGCTCAGGGGGCAATTTAGAATTGTAAAACAATACAGAGAGAAGAGGGTCATCCATTTACTCTTAGCCATAATCATTTGAGTCATTGATAAGCACTCTCTGAATAACATTTTGTAACCAGCTATATATCCACCTGACACTTGTGCTCTCCAACTTACACCCAGTTATCTTGCTAGTCAGAATATTATGGGACACTTTGCCAATGGCTTTGCTGAAGTCAAGATATATTCAGTCTTACATCCACAGCATTCCCACTATTTATCAAGGAAATGTTTTATTTATTTGTTTCTCAAATTCACTTGAATATTATGCAAGTAGCAGTGGTTAAACTGCTGTAAAGCAGCCAAAATGTTGTGAGTTTGACAAGACTCAAGGTTGACTCAGCCCTCCATCCTTCTGAGGTCAGCAAAATGTTGGAGGCAAAGTGCTAATTACTCTATGAATCACCCAGAGAGTGCACTAAGCACTATAAGTGTATTATAAGTGTAATTGCTATTGCTATGGCTAAGTATTCCCATTTTGTTTGTATAGAATGTCAAAAGACTTGCATGACTCAATCTGTTCTTCTCAGTTCATGTGAAATTAACATTTTTGTACCTGCATATGCAAAGTAATTAGCTGCCCAACTAAAGAACAAAAAGACACTTAAGGTAATACCACACAAATAAGCCCGATTGGTGTAAAGGAATTTGAGAGTTCAAAACAACATAAGATGTCAGAATTTCAATCTGAAACATAGCTATTTTTAATTAACCTAACTATGAGCTTCAGATTGGAAGGGAGAAAATGCTGTGCATCCAGTAGAGCAGAGAAACAGATAGTTATTACGAGGCATTGTTTGTGGTTTCTTTGCTTCCTTAAGAGATCTTAAAATTAGACTGTTTGGCAGTAATGAGTTTCCTCTGGGAGAATGATTGCTTTTGCAGACATAAAGCATGCTGAAAAACCAATTTGCCTGTAGACAATATACTAGTAATTTGGCTGTAAACAATACATGGGGCGGAAGTGGTCAATTTAAAACAGCTTTATCCTTTAGATATATACTGTTATTTAGAAAAATACATCCATTATTTAGAATAATACCTTTATTACACTTTCCTCTTTTTAAAAATATAAACGACATTACTAAGTGTAGAAAGGTGAGTAGTTTTATTTGCAGACTAGTAAATAGACAGTAGAAGTTGATTAAAACATATTTGGAAGGGGGATGCCATCACATCCACCCAGAGAGATCAATGCTCCCGATGTGACCCACCTTACACTAGGTTCTACCAAGACAAGGTGCTACTTTGCTGGACCTAACATTCCTCCCTAAGGTGGTCATGGAGTTCCACTTGTCACAGACACTAGCCCTCCCTGCTTTCTTTCCCAACCCACAAAATGACAGAGAATGTACATGGCACACCCTGGACATCCATCAGGTGTTACTTTACTATCTGTCTTTACTGTCAAAGACTAAGACATTCTGGAAATTGACCCAATTGTTCATCTCCTACTTCAGGTCAAACAAAGGTTCATCCATTGCAGTACAGCATCTCTTGCAATGGATTATAGAAACCATCTATCTGGCCTATCACCTGGAGTTGATACCTCCTCCACTTCACATCAGAAACTATGGCAACTCCACCTGCCTTCATCAATGGTGTCCCAGTCCATGCAGGGCAGTGACATGGTCAAAGCCATCAATGTTCATCAAACACTACAGGATTGACACCAGAGCCACCTCAGATACCAGGTGCATGTGCAGAACCCAGCAGTGTGAATCATAGATAGCAACTCACAGAATGACAGTTAAAGGTAGAAAACATGACTATTGCATTCCTCCACTTAAGAAACCAGATTCTCTCATTTGGAGAACACAGTCACCTTGATTTCTACTTTCATTAATTTTTCTCAAATAAGGTTTGGTAGAAATTTAATGAATTAAACATTTAATATGATTGATTGATATTTTACCAGGCTAATTCCTGTAAAGTTAATTTATGTCATGGCATAATACGCATAAGAGATTACGGTAACATTAATGGCAGAAGCAAGAGCATTAAAGTCTGCAATTACCTCTGTACTATACTGATGGAACAAGAACTAGGATGCTGCTTTCATTAAAGCTTGGAAATGTCTCCTTTTTATTACAATTGCCAGAAAGCCCCAAGCCAGCCAGCCAACTAGCCAATTCTGAGAGGTGTAGTCCAAAAACTATTTTTCTAAGGTGTGGCAGTAGAGCAATAAATTAGGATCTATTTATCTTGGCTACCACTAAATTCTCTCTCTTTCTCTCTCTTTCTTTCTCTCTCTTTCTCCCTCCCTCCCTCCCTCTCTGTGTTTCTGGCTGCAATGGGAGAGATTATAAAAGAGAGACACAGAGAAAGAATTGAATGGCACTTAAAATGTCCTAGTGAATCTTCATTCCCATAAACATGCATATCATTTCCATCAGGCTTAGGAATCACAGTATAATTGTCCCTTTTAAATTAACTTCACTGATCACTCAGATTAGCTTGGCAAAAAGATATCTGATTGGATGAGGATTCCAGTTACTAATTACTGTATATACCCCAAATCATTTGGAATGGCAATAAGCCATTTGGAATGGCAATAATAATGTTGTGTAAGTGTCTGGACAGGAAAAAAATATTTATGCACTTGTTCATATAATGCCTTTTCCCCAATGAGCTGAGCATGACATGCATGGTTTTCCCCCTCCCCAGGTTTACTTTAAAAAGAACCCTCAGAGGCAGAATAGGTTGCAAAAGGATTGACTGATGCTCAGCTAGCTGGCTTCATGACGGAGTGGAAACTTGGGCATAGCTCCTCCACTCGTGATTTAATACTTATGCAGCTACACCATAAGTTATCATTTATTTTATTATTATAATAATAATTCTTTTATGAAATAAATAGTTTATTTTAAGTGGTTGAAGACCCTCTATATTTTTCTTGCTGCTCCTATAGCTCTGTCACATTACTTCAGAGGTTGACAACTTTCTAGAGTCCCATTTGTTTCTTAGTCCTGAAACCTGGAGGAAAACCACCCCCAATATTCCCCAAATGTGCAGTTAAACATAATATTCCCCTTCTGGCTTTGCTTTAGGCAACAGACTAATATAATAATGGAGTTGAAAAAAGTCTATAATGCCATCAAATACAACTACATGCTCAATGAAGAGTCCAAATCAAAGTATATCTAATACATGGTTGTCTAAGTATATCTAATACATGGTTGTTTTCTTTCTAAAACACCTTTATTGTTATAAAAACATTATAGACAACAAGAAAATTTGAGTTTTCTGCAGCCTGTTTTCTTATATGGAAAGTACTGAGCACAGGCCCACCATATGCCAAAGATTCTGCCCATAATGTCATCCTGACAGCATTATCATGGAACCTGTTACAGTACAGCTGTTCTATCTTCACAGAGAGACAGGTTCTGTCTTGCAGTCTTGTGTAACAATAAGCTTTGTTATAAGGGCACGTTCCTTGAGCAGGCATGTGCAGAGCGAGAGAGTTTTGCCATGCCTCCGGCCTCACATAAGGCACCATCGGTGTGGAACATTGTAATTGGTTAGAGGGCCAGGGGAGGAGTGTAGAAGATTTGAGTGCTGGGCGGTTGTTTCTAGGTTTGTGGGGATTTGCCTTTCAACACACCCTCCCACCCACCCTGGAATTCAAGGTATTAAAGTCACAATATTTTGGGCTAGGCAGGAATTTTGGCCTTTGACAAATTGGCTAAGTTCAAAGTTTTTTCACCTGCTCTACATCGAAGAGTAGGGGACGGTACTATGAGGGCTCTTTTCGGTCACTTTTATAGTTGTTTGTTGTAAGGTGTAAGTACGGAGAATGCTCTAGGTGTTGGGGGAAGGGAGCATTTGGGTTTGGGGTGTGGTTTTGGTAGGTCATGCCCCATAGTCAGGGTGGGGCGTGGTCTATCACAAAGTGGTACCTTCCCAGGTTGCCAGTGTGGGGTTCTCCATACTTTGATGCCCCTCGTAGATGGTGTTTTATTATTGTTAATAAAAGTGGCCCTGTTTGAATCCACACCGGTGTCTGTCTGTTTCTTGAGGATGGGGTGGCAACAGTATTTCTGCATTGCAGGCGCACCCCCCCAAAGAAAGTTTAACATATTAAGTTAAACATATCTTGCAGTGTGACATAATATAATAGGACCTGACAGAACCAGATGAAAATGTCATGTTGTATCATATATTTAAAGGAAAAATCTATGCATGTTTGAAACAACTTAACGTAGTACTATTTTTCCCCAGGAACTCTGTGCATGAGCTGCTATTCTGTATTGCTATGAAGAATAAATTTTACTTCTGTGTGGATTTTTTTAAAAAAAATTTTTTAGCATCCTAGCCAAGAACATAATAGCATTAGTTCAACAAAATAAATAAAGTTATCATAAAACAGGTGAGAGAGTTCACAGGTAACAAGAGGGATCACTATAATGTTAAAACTCCCTACAGGGAAAACATTCATACATAGCTAGTTCACTGTCTTTTCTCTGGCCTGTATGTTTATGCATGTTTCCAGTCTCAGAGACTAGAGATGTAACATGCTTCCTTTCCAAAAGAGAAAGTTGAAAGAAGTAGATTTTGCTATTTATATTTCACATACAGTACTCAAGTATTTATAGAGCTTCAATTCCCTATATAAGAACTGTTTGACCAAAGCAGATTGAAATATGTAAGAAATGAATATACAAACCATGATAAATAATGTATTTCTGATATGAACTTTAACTTTCTATAAATATATTCCTTTGCAGGAGCACCCACCCAAATAAAGACTCAGACACCGGTATTGGATTAAAGGCATCGGGCCACTTTTATTGAATAATGCCCTAGTCCCATTTATCACTTTCAATTGGTGTATCATCCAATTGTAATTCTTTAAGGCAAGCAGGCTCAGTAACACTGGTAAGGTTCCTCCCAAAATGCCAATGGAAATTGGCTACATGTGTCTATTTATATCAATTTGTTTGTTGACACAAACAAATTGTTGACCGGAGTCAATATACTATGTACTGACCCCACCCTATGACGTGTATCCGTTCAATATCAGGGTGATGCCGGATACCTATGGGTCATAAATCTTTACTTTACCAGTGCTACCCGCCACATGGGGAGGCGTTCATGATGACTCATGCCCCCCCCCAGACCATCAGCTCGGTCACCAGGCCTGCTTGCACATTCTCAAGAAAGAGGTTCATACCTCTAGCCGACAGATGGACCCCATCTCCTGCATATAGACCAGAATCCTGCAAGCCTATCCTAGGATGTGGAATGGCTGTTCCAAAGCCATTGTCAAAAAGGAACCGGGCGACAGCCCTGTTCAGTGACCGTCGAGCACGATCCAAGCCACGGAGGTCAATGCCTCCCCTGTAACGGTGTCTCGGCACGATGTCAGACCATAGCAGCCGCGTGTACAGCCATAAGTGATGTAAAAAGGCCAGGTCACTGCACACCGACATTTTTAAAGAGAGGCCAGTGATCTGTGCGAGATCATTGCCACTGAGGTGCAGAATCAGGACATCAGGCGGTCCAGCATCCCTGATGGACATCAGGAATGGCAACAGTTCCCACCATCTCATGCTGATCTTATCATACCATCGCATACGTGCGACTGCACGTAGCCCGAGATGGGGTCCTCAGTCTGTCGCCGTAGCATACTGCGCTGCCCAGTGCACAAAACTGTGGCCCACCAGCCATACTGCCACCGGTGTGCATAAACACACAGGGTCTGTAAAAGAAGGAAAGGGGGGATTAATGACATAACAGGCACTCATGCAGTAAGGGGGCGTACATATAAAGAAAAGTGCACGGACCCCCACCTGCCCATGCAACGTATATCAGCATCAGAGTACCCAAATGCAGCTGCAGTTGAAGCGGCGCCTATCCTAAATGAATGGGTGCCGTAACGAGCCCCAGGGAGGCCGACACTGTGAAGTGCCATACCAGTCACCTTCAAGAACTGGAATTTGGTAAGGGGAGACACATCCTGGTGGCAGAAAAATGGGCCAGGGTGCATGCCACGCACTGCCAAAAACTCATGTAGGGCACCAACCGGATAGATGTCAGCAATCGTACACCGTAGCAGTCTGACACCACTGCGTACTCCGTGCTGATCAGCCTTTGAGGAACGAATCCTCAACTGGGCCCACTCCTGGGTAAGAAAGACATCGTCGAGTTCCAGTGCCCTACGAGACATGTCCCCCTTTGACAATGGGACCAGCTCACTGATACGGAGCGCTCCAAAAAAGGCTACGGTGGTAGCAGCATGGAAGAGAGCCTCCTCATAACTATCGTAACACAAGCTATGCCAACCTTGTGCAAGGTGCGTCAGAACCTCTGGTGAAACAGGGTGACGTGTGTCCGGGCAGCGGCCGCGTTCACGTGTCCACCCTTCTAATACATGGCATATGCGGAAGTCATTCACGCAGTCAATGAAACCCCTTGCCTTAGCCATAAATGCCAAAGCTGAAAGCCTAGTGGCAATGGTGCGAGGGTCTAACCCTAGATCATGAAGGTAAACCATGAACTGCAGAATCTGGTCGACCGGGATCAGCCACACTTCGGGCAACTGCCTTTGCCCACAAAAGTTCATAAACTGTAGGAGTGCATGTAGATACGCCTTACGCGTGCGAGGTGCCAAAGACATGCCGATCGCCCGATTCACCTCTCCTTGCCAAATGTCCAGATCTCGGTCGGGAGTGGAGAGGGCAGTTCCTCTGCTTCTGGCGCCAAGGCACAGAACCGGGGGATCTGCAGGCAGGATAAAGCGTCAGCAATATCATTATCAATGCCTGGCACATGTCTGGCCCTGAAAAGCACATTAAGGCGTAAGGATCTCAAAACAAATTGGCGAACTAAGGCCATAACTCTGGGGGATTTGGATGTCGGGGCGTTGATAATGTGCACCACTGCAGCATTGTCACACCAAAAGTGAACTACTGAATTAGCCCACCTATCCCCCCAGAGCATCAGGACCCCCAAGATGGGAAAAACTCCAGGAAAGTAAGATCACGTAAACGATCCATGCCTTGCAATGTCTGAGGCCATTGACCATAGGACCACCTTCCTTCAAAGTACATCCCATAACCCAGGGAGCCGGAGGCATCCAACTGTACTTGGAAATGCGGGCTGAGCATTAGCTCCGATCTCCAGAAGGAGATGCCATTAAAATCCTGTAGGAATGTGAGCCAGACCGTAAGATCTGCCCGTAAACCTCTGGTCAGCCGAACCCTGTGGTGGCGTTTTAAAAGGCCTGCCATGGCGTCACACAGATGCCTGGCAAAGACCCTGCCTGGTGTTACTACCCTACAGGTGAAGTTGAGGTGGCCGTGAAGCACCTGCAACTCTCGGAGAGACACCTTACGCCTGGCAAGCATTTCCAGAATCGCATCAGAGATCCGCGTCACCTTTTCCATGGGCAACCTGGATGTTTGGGCAACGGTGTCAATCTCGATACCTAAAAAGGTGAGAGTGGTGGCTGGTCCCTCAGTCTTTTCAGGTGCTAGGGGAACACCCAGTTCCCGCATAAGCGCCTGAAAAGTGGCGAGGAGATGAGCGCATGTGTCCGTGCCCTGTTCCCCCTGAACAAAAAGTCATTGAGGTAGTGGGCTACAGACCAGGACCCTGATCTACAAACAAAAGCCCAGTGAAGGAAGGTGCTAAATCGTTCGAAAGCCGAACATGAGATAGAACAACCAAAAGGCATGGCCTTATCTACATAAAAACTGCCCCGAAAACGGAAACCTAACAGCTCAAAGTCATCCGGATGCACTGGCAACAATCGGAATGCCGATTTGATATCACACTTTGCCAGTAGCGCCCCTGGGCCACACGAGCATACCATCTGCAAGGCATGGTCAAAGGATGTATACCTGACCGAGCAAAGGTCATCAAGGTATTGCATCATTGACCGAAGAGCCCGCAGGGTAAGAAAGGTGGTGAATTAACCGAAATCCACCAGAGAATTCTTAGGGACTAAACCCAAAGGTGACACCTTCAAGTTCGGGAATGGTGGGTCAGCAAATGGCCCAGCCACCCTCAGTGCGGTGACCTCCTTAGCTATAGATTGGGCGGCAATATCCTCATTACCCTTGAGAGATAGTAAGTTCGGGGTGTCCTAAGGCCCGCGTACCCCCTGAAATGGTATGCAGAAGCCAAATTGAAAACCCTCAAGTAGGTACTTCGCATCATCCCGTCTAGGATATGCGGCAAGCCAATGTTCCAGCACCTGGACATTAATTGGGGAGGGGGCCTTTCTGATGGGTAGCACCATCAGAGGGAGCTCTGACTGCCCTCTGCCCACCCCTTCCTCTGCCTCGTGACCCACCAGCCCGCGGGCATGCGGAGGCGGCGTGAGGGCCAGAACAAGAGGGGCACTCGTGCCGGAACCGACACTGATGCTTGTTGCACACTCCGCTGGCGGAGAAGCTCTAACACAGCAGGTGGGCTGGAACCCCCTGCCCTGCCATCTGGTGGGGAACCTGTGTAGCAGCTGCCCGCTGCACGGCGTGGCCGCAATGGTACCGGTCACTAGGCGCCGGCTACGTGGGGGTCATGTACAAGAGCCACAATTGCTGGCAGGGCTCATCCCACCTCATCTCAGGATGGAGGGCCACTCTCATCCTAAACTCCTCGTCATAGGCCAACCATGATGGGCCAGGGAAATCCACCACCGCCCGGTAAATTTTATCTAGGTATTGTACCATCGGAATGGCCAAGTCAGGGCGGGCCCTCAGGTATCCCGCCATATCAATGAGATAGGCCGGTAACCAATTGGCCCAGGTGCATGTTGGCTTACGACAACGGGACAATTCCTTGTCCCTATCATCCTGCCCTTCCCTCTCTTCCTTGGTGGGCTCACGGTTCAGGAGGGAGAAAATGTCCACATATTCCCCCCTCCAAATCTTCTCCCTCATGGCCTGGGAGAGATGGTCACCCAGGGGCAAGGAATAACCGGCTGTCGGCAGGGCCGCAGTTGACACAGATTGAATCGAGGGTGTGCACAGTGGGCCCTGAACAACTCCTGAAACATTAGGCATACCCATAGGGGCAGTCACCCCTGTCATAACCGGGGGGTAATTGGGGAACCAAGAGTTAACGGGACAGTGCGGATACAACTGTCCACCCATAGTAACCTGTCGTGGCCATGGCCACTGTACCCCCCCCCCCCAGTGTTGCTAGGTAGTGTCATTGGTGTACTCAATTGACCAGGATACTCACCCGGTGCACCCCCGTGGGTCGCCCCCACTGGGGGTTCCGGCCCACAGCGGGCGTCGGAGCTCGCGATGGAGATTGAGCTCTGCATGCCGCTGCACCCCGGCCACGCAGGACTGGTCCCCTGCGGCAAGCCCCATTGCGATGATCTGGCGGGGAGCTGCGAGGCGCCAGCTTGGGCTGGCCTGATGGCCTCAAGCAGCTCGACCCTGGTGGCAGCCCGCTGGACAGCGGTGGTTGACGTGTGGGCCAGAATTGCAGGCTGAGCAAACCCACCTTTGGAAGGTGGCGGGGCAATGCCCATTGATGCCTCCAGCACCGAAATGTGTGCAAGGAAGGCATCAACAGCCTCAGACCCACCCGGATAGGGTGGGCCGGGTGGGCCGGATGGCCCACCGGGCAATTGCGGCAGGACAAACCCGAATGAGGATCCCGGGCCCGAATAGGGCCATGACCAATAATCCGGCCCATGTGGGGCCTGGAGAATGGTGGGGCAGAAACCCACACCAGGCCCAAGTGGGCCACCCTGCCCAGAACCGGGCAAAGACCCTACAGGGGTAGGGACCCCGGAGGGGCCGGCCTGTGCCACGACATTGGGCGGGTAGGCAGAAGCCTGTCCGCCCGCATTGGTGGTAGTGGCTAAACCAGCCCTACCACCCGGTTGCGGGGGCGCCGCCCGAGCCCTCCTGCCCAGGGGCGTCCCCCTAGATGTGGGGTGGGTGGGCAGAGCCCTCCCCTTCGGCCGCGGCTTGGCAGCCGTCGCCTTTCGCTTGGGAGCCATGCCCCCAAGCAAATAAGAAGAAGTAAAGGGACAAAAATTCCTTCTCCAAAGAGAGCGAAGCCGGGGAGAAAGCGGCGGAGCGAACTTCTCTGCTCCGTCGCTTCCAAAATGGCAGCCAAGCTGCCTCATGGCCACCCCTTTTAAAGAGGGTGGCCATGCCCCCTAACTCACCCGGATGTCTGAGTCCAGGTGGGGCCCCCCGCAAAGAGCGCGGCGGCCATTTTGGCACCGCGCTTGCATTCTATCTCCCTTAAATCTGGGTAGATGTACCCATGGGACGTATTCATGATACTTTCTGTGTATAAAATGCCAAACTTCTATTTAAAAATGTTTTTGCTGCTAATTGCCAGTTGCATTAGCTTCATGCTGAATGGGAGATAAGAATGGCCAAAGAGCTGTCCTCTTGGTCTTTCTTTCCTTGTTTATGTAAGAAGCAAGCCAAGCAGATATGTATTTATTTATTTATTTAATGAACTCCAGTTGTCTACATTAATGCTGATATATACAGCTCAGTTTGGAGTGCTATCAGATTAATTTGGACTGGGGAAAGCAGGGAAAGGGACGAGGTAGCAACGCATGTAGAGACAGGAAGGCAGTTTCAGTGATACATTTGCCCGGACTTTCGTTAATGCGGGAAACCTGTGCGGAACCAATCAAGGTACATTGAAAACATATGAATAAGGTGCCTTACAGAAAAGGCATGAATACAGCAAAGACTTAATGATGATTGAAACTTAAGCAATATACGTTAATAAATGTATTGACACAACATTCCTCCCACCTAGTTAAGAAAACACTCTCCTGGAAATTGCTTACATTTGGTGGCAAACTACAAGTCCGCTTAGGGTGCCCACCATGAGTAGGACTTAGGACAGTGGGTATAGGATAACCAGGGTCTATGGGATTGTTGCTGGACTTAATGGTCAACCTAGGCAAACTAGTAGTTTTGCACAGTTTACATGAAGCAAGGTCTGTGATGCTTGTAGTAAGCAGGGAATGGGGATAGCTTACTAGAAGTGGAATTGAAACTGAAAATGTACTTGAAACGAAAATCAGACCCCTGTAAGAGCATGGCAGACTTGTAGCCGCGGCTGTGGAAGTGTCCGTACAAGCTATCTCTGCACTAGTCCTGGGTGCGGCTGGCACCCTGGCGACCGATACTAAGATATCCGTTGTTGGGGCTGTGGCAAAGCCCCGTACATGTACCTGAACTGTACCCATTGAGTGAAGGACATTCTCTACCACAGACTCAGTGGAGCTGTTTGATTCCGGGGTTGCAGAGTTAACCCAGCGGAAGATACTCAAATTTCCCTTGACCCCCACTTCCCTACTGGCCTGACCATCAGGCAATCCCTGGCCTCCTAACATACCCTGTGTTATGAGGGAAACTGTGTGTTCTGACTTCCAATCAGATGTGACCCCCAAACCTATACCTTGGAGACTACTAGATGCTGTGGTCTGAGCCACATCAAGAAGAACCAGCTCTATAACAATTGGGGGACTTCTCGCCACAGCGGCTGCTGCTGTATCCAATGGTGAAACAATGTCTAAGTTTCCCAATGACCAATTCCCTTGCAGCGACTCAATTTCAGCTGAGCCTTGTCCTACCACGTAGGGACATACCTTAACTTTCCCCTTTCCCTCCGGGGAAATGGTCACATTCGGGTGACCTACCCTAGCATCAAGGTCTTGGGCAGAATCCAAAATCTACCTTTTCCAGTATTGCGGCTCTCCCCCAATCCCAAGAATGCAATCAGAACTCCTTGGCCCAGCACCTTCCTTCTCCCCCAATCCCTGGATAAATTGCTCTTCGGGCTGACCATGGCGGTGTACACGTCCGGCAGTATCTGCAAAACCTTGTCCCATAATGTAGACAGAATTACCTTATTATTCCTTTCCATCCACTCAACCCCCAGGGAATCTGGCATGGGAGCACACCAAAACTGTAGGACAGACCGAAATATTGCATTGCCTTCCCACAACAAATCCTCCCTCTTCACTGTCAGTTTATTACTATCCCTGTAATAACCCATTAACTCTATAGAAATTGGCGGTGGTGGCCACCCAATCTGAACCCACAGAGTGACCTCGAACAGAAGGGGAAATTTCAATAATACATACACAATTTCACTCATGGCTTGCAATGGAGTGAACAGCACCAGCTTCCATGGCTCCACTCTGGCCAGCGGACAGTTTTTATAGAGTTCAGTCTCGGCAAAGTCTTTGTGTGCAACAAGTGCCTGGTGGGACTTCTCCTTCCTGACCTTGACTGTGGGATCCAAACCAAGCTTCTCAAGGGGCCCCCTGATGACCCCCATTCCAAACTGACTGGGGTCCCACTGAACCAAATCGATGTCTGAAAAGGCGGTACCTAAGGGCCCAAACCACTGAACTCCCAGGACGTTACTCTTACCCTTCTTGACCACAACGAGCGTAAGCTTGGTGGTGATGCTTTCAAACCGCACATTGAACATTCCCACGATGAGCACAGGGATAGGGCGTCCCTGCACATCCCACAGCTGGACCTGCATAGCCCGCAACTTGGGACGGTTGGCTGGTGGAATTCAGAAAAACTCACGCTTGGCAAGGATTGAGAATGACGATCCCGAGTCGATTTCCATGTGGCAGCAATGACCCTGGAGATGGACGTCCATTAGGAACTGGACCACACAAACACTGGAACTGGATCCTGGAACTTTACCATGACCGGCGTTGATCTTTGAGACCTGAAACTCTCTGGACAGACTAACTTTGCCTTTCAAAGACTCCTTTGGGTGCTGACGATACTCTCTCGCTATGTGTCCCTTTTGACCACACCTGTGGCTCTCTGCCTCTCCGAACTGGCTTTTTTCACAAACACTCTTGTCCCCATCACTGTTGCATGTGGCCTTAACAATGTCAGCAGGTTTGGCGGACTTGCAGTGAACTTCCTGCACGTTATTCCCTGACTCTTTGTTGCCTGGGGATGCTGTGGATGGTGGATCTGGACTCTCTGGCCTCTGGTCAGTTGCAGCCATTTTTGCTGAGGAGTGTCTCTCCCAGAACTCCTTTACACCTGTGGTGGTTACGTCGGACACCAGAGCCTCTTCGAATGCCTCTTTGAAGGTCAATGTGCTCTTCTGTACCCTTTCCCTCAGCGTGTCGTCCAAGTTCAGCCAACTGGTGCATGGCTTCACATGTGTAAGCCAACTGGTGCAGTGCAGCAACATAGTCTATGATGGCTTTTCCAGGCTTCTGGTTCCTCTGAAAGAAGTTTACCCGGGGTGTGAAAATAGAGACCTTGGGCTTGAAGTTTTCTCAACATTGAGAAAATTTCCCATAGAGAAGTGTCCATTACTTCTCAAGGCCTATGCAGATTTACCGCAAGTTCAATTGTAGAGATGCCGCAACTCGCAACGAACACCGCCTTTCGTTCCTCCGGCTCGAGTCTGTTGGCTATCACCCAATTTTCAAACTGGAGTTCGTAACTTGACCAAGTGTCTGGCTTCAACACATCAAACCACCCGAGTGGCGTTTCAGCAGCAGATGATCCTATCCTCATCACCAATGTTGAGTCTGAGCATTAATCAACAATGCCACAGCAGTTCAGGGGTTAACCAACAAGTCATTTATTACACTGGGGAACAGCAATTTCATTGTCTTAGATCTGTGACCTGTTTTAGACTAACTTCTGGCCTCTGGATCCAAAAATAACTGCAGTTTTTGTTTATCACGTCGACTTTTTAAACTACAGGATACCCTCTCTTTGTCTCAAATGTCATACAAAATGTGCATATAAAGGATAATAAAGGGGAAAATTACCAAATATATTGTTCACAAAGAATAGTTTATTTCATACAAAGGCTGTTACTGCAAGTTAAATTGTGCTCATACAAATAGTAAAGTTTTTTTAAAACCAAACAATAAACATACATATCAAGGTAAAAATTTTTGGTTATAGCTTTTTCTGGAGTGTTTCATCTGTGGACATTCTCACTTGATGCTCCAACAACAGTCAGCCATCATAAGTACATCCCATCTACCTTGATACCATGCCTCCATGACCTTTAAATCTTGGTGGAATCACTCCACCTGCTCATCACTGACTGCACCAAGATTTTCCGGGAAATCAGCAAGATGGCTATGTAAAAAAGGCCATTTGATGCTTATGTTGCAACCAAGCATTTTGTAGTTATCAAAGAGTTTCTGGACAATTTTGGTGTAATTCTGTGCTCATGTATTTCCAAGAAAGTATTTGACAATGTTTTTGAATGCCAACCATGCATTCTTTTGAAGTTATGTCATCGTTCAGATGAAATGTTCATCTTTAAGGAGCTGCTGAATCTGTGGACCATCAAACACACCGGCCTTTATCTTTTCAAATGACAGGCTAGGAAATGCTGAAATGAGATACTTGAAACAGTCTCCTTCAATTGACAAAGCTTTGACAAATTGCTTCATGAGACCCAATTTCATATGCAGAGGTGGAAATATAATGTTCTTTCTGTCAACAAGTGTCTGATGTAAAATGTTTGGATCACCAGGTTTCAGGTCAGATCTTGGCAGACAATTCGACTGCACCCAATGCTGTTTACAAGCTCTGTTGTCCCACATACACAAAAAACAGGGATACTTGGTATATCCGTGTTGCTGGCCAAGGAAGAAGCAGACCATTTTAAGGTCAACACAGATGATCCATTGGTGCATGTGATATTGCAACAAATCAATGACGCTCTTTATGTCTTCATAGTCTTCACACAAACAAACTAAATAGCCTATTGGTACTGCACCAAATAAATTTCCATTGTGGAGGAGGACACACTTCAAGCTGCGCTTTGAGCTATCGATGAACAACCGCCATTCAGTTGCATTATAGGCTGAAATTCCCAACTCTTCCATTAAACCATGTATGTTATGGCAATACACAAATTCATCATCACTTCAAAAATATTGCAGAAACGCACGTTCTCTTGCCCAAAAGTCGGATCCTGTAGCTCCTTTTTCAAGCAATTATTTCTCATGCAGCCTTGATGCTAACAGCTCTGAAGCTTTTTTGGACAGTCCCAAATCTCATGCCAAATCATTCAACTCATGCTGCTCAAATCCCTTACAAACGGAATCATCTTCAATTGTTCTTCACTATATCAGAGCAACACGCAACATCTCACTTATACCTTTCGAGTTTTGGTTTTGAAAATAACGGAAATTATGTGGGTGTGTGACCAAATTGGTGGGTGTGGCCAAATTGGTGGGTGCGGCCAAATTGGTGGGTGTGGCAATTTTGAATACTAATCAGGGATCTTTCCCTTAGGTAAAGGTAAATGTTGGCCTTGCTTGAAAGCCAGTCGTATCCAATTCTAGGGTTCAGTGCTCATCTCTGTTTATAGCCGAAGAGCCAACACTTGTCTGCATTTGCAGGCGTCTTCGTGGACATGTGGCAGGCATTGCTAGACACCAGAGTGCACAGAACACTGTCTACCTTCCCACCAAAGTGGTCCTTATTTATCTCCTTACTTTCTAACTGCTAGGTTGTCAGGAGCTGTGACAGAGGCAGGAGCTCATTCTGTTGTGCAGTGGCTGGGTCTCGAACTGATGACTTTCCAGTTCATTGAGTTCAAGCCTCTTAACCACTGGAGCTACTGCAGCACACACACAGAGAGAAACTTTTGACACTTAAAGACTACAGAGAGGAGGGGGTAAGGAGGGGGGATAAGCCTACATTTTATTTTTTGCAAGCCCTCCCGGGAGGGGGGCTGTTAGGTCCCTCTACTGGTGCTCTCAGCCAATAGAAGAGCAATAGTGCTTCCTATGATCCACGCTCGATCCCATGGAGAGTGGTCACATTCACATAAGGTGTAGAGAAAAAACTTGACATGGTAGAAGAAACCTGACTACAGTTCTGAAATCAGCATGCTAATTTAACTCTGAAACAGCTCAAAAATCGAACTCATCAGAAATTGTGTTACAAACTGTTCCCCAGTATTATAGCTCAGTTCAGAGTGTTATCAGGTTAATTCGGACTGGGGAAAACAGGGAGAGAGACAGGAGGGCAGTTACATTGATACATTTGCCTGGACTTTGGTTAACGTGGGAAACCTGTGCACAACCAATCAAGGTACATTGAAAACATATGAATAAGGCACCTTACAGAAAAGGACACGAATACAACAAAGACTTAATGATGATTGCAACTTAAGCAATATACGTTAATAAACGTTTGGACACAACATACTGTGTGTGCACTATTAAGCCAAGATAAGAGCAATATTCAGCTTTTGACCGGGAGGTCACATGAGACAGTTCAGTCTCATCTTATTCTGATGTGTAGACTATTTAGCCATTACTATGTCATTTTTCCTGTGATGCACCATGTAGAGATTAGAATACTCTTGCTCAGGCCTGCTGACAATCAGGAAGTCAACTTTGTAGTTGTTTCCAATTCCCTTCACATGAAAGAATGTTGGGCATACCACACAGATGTGTCATGATGTGCCCTGTATGCCCCACAGATTCACTCAAATCTTTGCAGGTAAGCAGTGCCCACCTTGTCCAAAAATGCCCTGAAAGATTCACCACCACCTACTTAACCCAGCACTACCTGCCACCAGAGAAAGCCAGCACATGCTTGGCTCCTCTCACCTCAACTTACTTAAAGGACAGTTAAAAGGCCCTTCCACAGGCTACATAGACCCTAAAAATTAAATTTGTGCATTGAACCAATTCAGGGATGCACTAGGGCTAAGATGTGATCAGCACCGTGACAAAGATATTAACCCCCAGCAAACAATTGCCCCATGTTCTGTCTAACCTTCACTTCTTTATCAGATTTTTCTTTATTATCTAAAAGCCTTTTATCTTTTAATTCTAACTCTGCATAAAACAGAGAAAATAAATCAACAAAGTTTCCCCTTAAAAATTTTCTCCTCACAGCTGTTGTGAGATGGTCTCCTAAAGATGCACTCTCTGTAATGTTTTGCCAAGGGAAACTAAACAGAGGGTAATCGTCTGGGCCCTGAGTCTAAGGAAAGCTATAAGGGCCTAATGGTACTGATGATCCCCAAGGCTAGGCCTTCTAGCCGGGAAGCCCTGTTGCACTTGTGCTGTACCTGCGTGTTGTAGTAAGGAGGGTGTTTCCTCTGTGTTTGCTTGTGTTTAGTGTATGAGAACCAAGACAAAGGAACAGCCGAAGGGTTGGCTTAACACATCTTTATTGCATGGTGGTCTGGGGAAAAACATGAGGTAATGGCGGACGAGCAGCTCAATATATACGGTGGTTATACATTTGAATGTGGCTCCACGATAGCACATTGGCTACCGTTGGCGTGACGTCATTTCTGGTCACGCCCTTCTTGTCCAGGTGAGGTAGTGGCGGGAATCTTCCCGCGCTGTAGTTCTTTGGGGAATTGGGACCTGTGAGCTGGACGCTCGCTATTGCCACCAGGTGGTCATTAGCTCGCGTCCTAATTGCAACGGGTTACATTGATATATATGTTAAAGGCATAGTATTGAGAACACAAGGCATAGTATTGAGAACACAACATCCCTCCCCCCTAGGATGAGACGAAGTCTCTCATCCAAGATGGCTTATTGCAAACGCGCTTTGGGCGTGCTGCAGGCTGGCATGTCCCGGCTCCTTGTCCTGCAACGGGAGAGGGAAACTCGTTAGTGACTTGCCGCGGCTCTGCGGCTTTTGGGGAAGGGACGGAAAAACCGGGGGCACTGGGGACTAACGAAAAACCCTGCTTCTCACTTGGATGGGTGGGGGACCACTCCAGAAAACCCCCCCGGTTTTCTAAATGAAAATCAGAATTATCCCCTAGGGTGTCATTAGAAGGATTCCGCAGGATATCTATGAGGACAGATTCAGACTCCTTTCCCTCCCCCCTAGGTGGGGACCACCGGCCCCCCTCTCCTCCCCCTTGGGCTGAACTGGTGGGGGAGAACCCTAACGTTGAATCCTTTTCCGCGCCGTCCGCGCGTTGTTCGTCCTGAACCCGGCGCCGGAGCTGGTCTGCATGCCGCCTCCAGAGTAGACCCGCACTGGTCTCCACACAATACGACACGGGACCCGTCTGCCCAACGATGACGCCCGGGACCCAGGCTGGCCCCGCGCTAGCGTAGTTCCTGCAATGCACCGGGGCACCTACTTCGAAACTCTTCGTGGCCGCTAACCCGATGTTCCTCCCTGTGTCCTCCACCCTCGTTGGGTCTAGCCTGGTCAGAATCGCGGTCAGCTTCCTACGCATTAAGAGCTCTGCAGGCAAGTACCCTGAAGCTAGGGGGGTCACCCTGTATCCCAGCAGGAACTGACACACTTGCAGGTTGAGATCCCCAGGACCCATGCGCCTCAGCGCGTCCTTGGTGGTGCGCACGAGGCGCTCTACCTGGCCGTTTGTTGCCGGGTGGAAAGGGGCGGAGGTGATGTGCCGAATGGCGTTTATCTCCGTGAATGCCCTGAACTCAGCAGACGTGAAACAACTAGCATTATCGCTAATTAGGGTGTCGGGTATACCGAACGTGCTAAAGACCCTCCGCAAATGCTTCACCGTCGTTGCTGAAGAGGTGCTAGTAACTGGAATTACCTCCAACCACTTGGAGTAAGCATCCACCACGAGGAGAAAAAGTGTCCCCCTAAATGGTCCCGCAAAGTCGATGTGCACACGCGACCAAGGCCCCTTTGCCGCGTCCCATTCCCTGTGCGGCAGACGCGCCTCTTCGGGTCGGGAGCCTTGGCATCTTTCGCAAGTGCCCACCATGTGCTCGAAGTCGTCATCTAATTGGGGCCACCAGAAATAGCTCCTGGCCAGAGCCTTGGAGCATACAATCCCAGGGTGGCTGACGTGCAGCAGTTTGAGCACCCGCGGCCTCAGGGATTCGGGGACTACCACCCGCTGGCCCCACAGAAGGCACCCCCTCTCTATGGACAACTCTAGCCTCTTCCTAAAAAACGGGGCGAACTCTGCCGCCGGGGCGGACGCTGGCCACCCTTTCTGCACCCAGGAGCTGACTAGAGCAAGCGTTTTGTCCTTGCCGGTCGCCTTGGCGATGTCTGCGGGTACAATGGGGGGTGAATCTAAGACCTCTATCAGGAGCACTTGGCGGTCTCGTTCTTCTTCGCCCACGATGCTGCTAGCGTTGGGGAGGGGAGACCTCGACAGGGCGTCCGCGTGGCTTATTTCTTTTCCCGGGCGGTACACTAACGCGTGCTGATACGCGTTTAAGAAGATGGCCCACCTTAACATCCTAGGGGACAGGATTTGAGGAGTGGGCTTGTCTGCAGTGAAAATGCCTAGCAGGGGCTTGTGGTCGGTCACTATGGTGAAAGGACGGCCATAGAGGAAATCGTGGAACTTTTTAGTCCCCGCGATTATTGCTAGCGCCTCCCTGTCTGTTTGAGCGTAGTTTCGTTCCGCTTGGGACAGGGATCTGGAGTAGAATGCTACCAGGGCCTCTCTCCCGCTTTCCAATACGTGGCACAGCACCGCCCCCACCCCTACTGGGGATGCGTCGCATATCAGGACCACAGGTCTCTTGGGGTCAAAATGGGTGAGAATGGCGTCAGACGCTAGGAGTTGTTTCAGGTCACTGAATGCCCTCTCCTGGCTCTCGCCCCACTTCCACGCCTCGTCCTTCTTTAGTAGCTTGTGAAGTGGCTCTGCTACCGATGCCTTCCGAGGCAGGAAAGAGTGGTAAAAGTTTAAGAGCCCTAGGAACGACTGCAATTCGGGCTTGGAGGTGGGGCGAGGGGCATTTCGAATGGCGGCTACCTTTGATTTGGAGGGTTTGATTCCCTCGGGGGTCACCCGGAAACCCAAGAACTCAACCTCTTTGGCGAAGAAAACGCATTTGTCTTTTCGCAACCTCAACCCTGCCTTTTCGAACACCGCCAGCACTTTGTCCAGCCTTTCAGCCAACTCTGCCTCGCTCCCCCCCATTATCAACACATCATCAAAGTATGGCAAGACCCCCTCCAGCCCCTTTAAGAGGCGTTCCACGAGCGACTGAAAAATACCCGGCGCCGAGTTCATGCCGAACTGTAGGTGCGTCACCTGGAACGCCCCCTTATGAGTGACTATCGTTTGCGCAGCAGCTGCAGCTGGGGTTACTGAGAGTTGCTGATAGGCTTGCGTTAGGTCAAGTTTTGCGAAACACTTTCCCCCATGTAACCTGGCCAACAGGTGGCTGACTACCGGCACCGGATACGCATTTGGGCGGATCGCCTTATTAATGGTGCACTTATAATCAGCGCAAATGCGAACCTCCCCGTTGGCCTTTAGCGCAGTTACAATCGGAGTTTCCCACTCCGCGGAATCAACAGGAACAAGAATCCCCTGGCCCACCAATTTGTCCAGTTCCGCCTCTATCTTGTCCTTTAGTGCGAAAGGCACTCTGCACGGCTTGAGTCTGATAGGGCGGACCTCCGGGTCTAGGTCGAACGCTACTGGGGGTCCCTTGAACTTTCAGAGTCCTTTCTTGAAAACTTCGGGGTGCGCGTCACACACCTCCTGTATTGGGTCAGTCCCGACGGCATGCACCCCCCCCAATGAACAAACCCAGGGGCTTAAACCATTGAGTCCCGAGGAGGCTGCAACTTCCCCCTTTGAGAACAATCAGGGGAAGTTCCGCGGCGTGTTGCTTGTATTGGACCTTGAATTTTCCAACCCCCAACACCGGAATGCTATTTCCCTTGAGGTTCCCGCAGCGTGGACCTCAATGCTTTGAGCTTAGGGCGCACGTGGGGGGAAATTCCCAAGAACTCCCGCTGGGACATAATTGAGTAGGAAGAACCCGAGTCTATCTCCATCCTAACAGGGGCCCCTTGCACCAGTACCTCAACAAAATAATGTGGGTGTCCCAAGGACACGCTGTACACGGGGGCTTCGTTGCTGCTGTCGTCGAAGATGCGGCCCACGCCGTCCGGCTTCCTCGCGGGCCTGGCGCCCTCCTTGGTCTTCGGCGGGCGGTCTGACGGGCTTTTCTGGTCTCTGCGCCGCCATCTGCAGACCTTGGCGATGTGTCCCCGGCGTCCGCAGTTGTGGCACTCGGCCTTCCGGAACGGGCACTTGATGCGGTCGTGGGCTGCTCCACAGCCGTCGCAGCGTCGGCCGTCCTTCCGAACCTTCTGGACATCCTCATCGTCGCTGCTCTCCGTGGAAGATTTCGGCGTGCGCCTGGCCGCCTGCACCGAGCCCGCTGTCTTGTCGGGCTGTGGGGGCGTTTCTCTGAACCCCTTGACTCCGTCCCTTGTGGCCTCCGCAGCCTGGGACGCCTTCACGACCTCGCGTAGAGTTGGGTGCGGCTCCTGGTTCATCAGCTTTCGCTGAACCTCTTCATCCCACAGACTGCACAGCAAACGGTCCCTGAGGGCGATTTCCAGATTTTCCCACTTGCATGGGCCGGCGGCCAACCGCAGGGCTGCAGCAAATGCGGCGATGGACTCACCAGGCGCTTGAACTCTCTTCCAGAACGCGTCTCGAGCCGAAAACATCGAGACCGAGGGCTGGAAATGGTTGCGCATCACCTTTAGAAGCTGTTTGGCCGTTAGCTCGCTCACTTTCTTCGGTGATACTAGGTCCACCAATACTCTTTTGGCGGCATTTCCCAGCATCCGAGTGAGGATGGCCCTCTTCTTTCCCTCGTCCATAATGTCGGACACCACCAGCGTATCTTGGAAGTCCATTTCAAAGAGCTCCCAGTCTTCCGGCTTGTTGATGTCGAAACCGGCATGTGTCTTGATCTCGTGGGAAGCCATATCCCATCCTCGTCGCCAATTTAGTGTATGAGAACCAAGACAAAGGAACAGCCGAAGGGTTGGCTTAACACATCTTTATTGCATGGTGGTCCGGGGAAAAACATGAGGTAATGGCAGACGAGCAGCTCAATATATACGGTGGTTATACATTTGAATGTGGCTCCACGATAGCCCATTGGCTACCGTTGGCATGACGTCATTTCTGGTCACGCCCTTCTTGTCCAGGTGAGGTAGTGGCGGGAATCTTCCCGCGCTGTAGTTCTTTGGGGAATTGGGACCTGTGAGCTGGACGCTCGCTATTGCCACCAGGTGGTCATTAGCTCGCGTCCTAATTGCAACGGGTTACATTGATATATATGTTAAAGGCATAGTATTGAGAACACAAGGCATAGTATCGAGAACACAACATTGTGTCAGCCCTGTTGAGGATGAGGCAGGAGTCCCATGTGCAAAGCCCTAAGGCAGTGGTTCCCAAAGTGGGGCACACGCCCCATGAAGGACTTCAGTTCCCAGAAGCCTAAGTCAGTATACTGCCTGACCAGTGCTTTGGGGAATAGATGTAGGCTTCTGGGAATTGAAGTCCACAAACTAAAGTTTGGGAAACACTGTCCTAAGGGCTCAATGTGGCAACAATGACCACAGAGCCTGGCACGTAGTGACAGCAAACGTGGCTACTATGCTGCCTACCTCTTCCTTCCAAAGGTAAGGAACCCCTTCTTCCATCTAGGCTGCCATGGCATCCATCACTGAGGATGGCTACTTACATTCAGAGATAAGAATAAAAAACTTGTTTTCACTTTTGTTAAACTGGATTCTGAAAAGGCAATGGTATATATTTTATGAAGATCCATCTTCATAAAAATGTGACATTTGTTATGCAGTAGAGATCTAACTCTCACTACAAAGATCTGAATAGTGAGCTGTTATGTATACCCAGTGTTGCTTTATGGAAGCTTGGGCATTGACTGAAGCATCTGAAGCATCTGAAAAGAGATTCAAAACTTTTGAAAGGTGTATCTACAGATAGCCACTAAGGATATAATGGGTTGACCATGTGACTAATGAAAAAGTGTTAAACCTGATGGATAAAGAACAAGAACTGTTTAAGACCATTAAGCAAAGAAAGCTCCAATATCTTGTCCACATCATGCGGAACAACATAAAATATAGAATACTCCAACTCTATCTGCAATAAAAGATCTTTGGGAAGAGAGGTCCAGGACATAGACAGACCTCATGGCTGAAGATCCTGAGAGATTGTTGTGGCATGTCCTTCGAAAAACTGTTTTCAGAAGTTAAGAACAGGAAGACTATCACCATTATGATAGCCAATATTCAGAATAGATATGATACCTGAAGAAGAAAACCAGAGAGTGTGAGTGAGCAAGAATCCTTATTTCTAGAAGCTTTAAAGTGTTCTTGTCAAAAGACTCTTTGGATATTGAACAGTACAAGAAATAAGCTCATCAATATTGGCATTTAATTTTTAAAATTAATAAAATCTACTGATCTTTTTAACTAAGCACCATGACCTTCATAGTATAAATAATTTCCTTGTGTGAACCAGCAACTGATATTAATGCAGTCTCTCTCTTAATTTCCAGCAATAAGAAGGCAAATATGATGGAAATCTTTTTCAAGAATGTTGTAAGAACACACATTTTCTATGAATTGAAAGAGAATTTTAATGGTCTAATACTGAAACAGCATAATGTCTATTTCCACACTGAATGAAAGCAATAAAATAATTCCCTCCCACCCACCCCCCATTTGAAGGTATATGAAGTCTCATTGCAAAACAGCATGGTCTACATCAGGGATGCCCAAGCTATGGCCCATGGGCTGGATCCAGCCCCCAACACCAGTTCATCTGGCTTGCAAAGCCCTCACTGCTCTTATAAGTGGATGTACAATGCCTCTCTGCATTTGCTGATGTTTCTGTGGTCATGTGGCAGGCATGACTAGACACCGGAGTGCACGGAGCACTGTTTACCTTCCCACTGAAGTGGTCCCTATTTATCTACTTGCAATTTCTTGGTTTCAAACTGCTAGGTTGGCAAGAGCTGAGACAGAGACATGAGTATTCAGGTATCGTTCTGCTGACCTGACGCCTTCCAGTCATTGTCTTAGCCGCTTGCAATTAAGACACTTGAAATTAAGGAAGGTACATTTGAATCTTAGAGAAGAGATGACTCATCAAATGCTAACTGATTCAATTAGTCTACTCTAGTGTATTTTACTACAGTAATCAGCAAAATTCTGGCCATTGATGGGTGGTATAACAACACACAAAATATAGAGGAGTAGCAACATTAATATCAGATAGATTGGGCTTTGATATGACTAAGAATATAGCGGACCCAGAAGGCAGGTATTTAATTGTGCAAGGTAAAATAGATGATGAGGAAGTTACTTTGGTTAACATTTATGTACCTAATGAAGGTCAAGAGAAATTTTTGGATAAGATCTACCAAATTTTGAAAAAGGAAGGAACAACAAAGATGATTGTAGCAGGGGATTTTAATTTGATAAGATCAACTATAGACAGTACAAATTTGATAAGGAGGGTTGGGGAAAATAAATTGAAAATATTGGACAGGTGGATGAAATTGTTAATCTTAAAGGATACTTGGAGAGAAATAAAAGGTTCAGAAAGGGTATATACTTTCTTTTCTCAGGTTTATAACACTTATTCAAGGATAGATTATATATTTGTCACGGAAAATTTGGTTAAAAATTTGGAAGATATAAGGTTTCCCTTGCTCGAAAGCCAGTTGTATCCAACTCTAGGGTGCAGTGCTCATCTCTTTTTCTAAGCCGAAGAGCAAGCACTGTCTGCTTCTGCAGACGTTTCCGTGGTCATGTGGCAGGCATGACTAGACACCGGAGCACACGGAACGCTGTTACCTTCCCACCAAAGTGGTTCCTATTTATCTACTTGCAATTTCTTGCTTTCGAACTGCTAGGTTGGCAGGAGTGGAAGATATAGAAATAGGGATTATTAAAGAATCTGACCATGCAAAACTTTTGATGGTATTAAATTTAGAAAGTACAAAGAAGAGTAGATATAATTGGAGATATGATCCTAAGCTTTATCGAGATATTGAGGTCAAGACACAAATAATTCAAAATTGGGAAGACTGCTGGTTGTGGAATGATACTGGGGAAATAGGATATAATATGGTTTGGGACACTATGAAGTCAATTTTTAGAGGAGAAAGCATTAAATTGGCAAATATTAAAAATAGACAATTTAAGATAAATTGTGATAAAAGTGAAAAAGAGATAAAAAACTACAGGAGGAACATGCAAGAACTAAGGATATTAAGATTTTTGATAAGGTGCAGAAATTAAAAATAGAGATAGTGGGAAAGGATGTAGAAAAAGTCCAACAGGATTTAGTTTATTTGAAGAGGTAACATTTTGAATTTGGTAATAAAAATTCAAAAATGTTGGCAAGAGTGGCAAAAGAAAAAAGATTAAAAGGGAAATTGGAGTATTGAATAAGAACGGTATTAGATACAATAAATTAAATGATAAAATTAAGATAATTAAAGATTTTTATCAGGAACTATATACTGAAAAAAAGATAGATAGAGGGAAATTAAGATATCAGTTGGAAAAACAAGTGGGTGGAATAACTCAAAATCATAAGCTTACAATGGAAGAATTAGTAACAGAGAAATAAAGAAAAGAAGTGATAGATAAACTGAAAACAGGAAAGTTCCCAGGAGAGGATGATTTACCACAGAGTTTTATAAAGAGTTTAAAGATATTATAGTTCCAAGAATATTAAAACTATTTAATTATATTATGGAGGGGGGACCAATCCTGACCTCCTGGAATCGGACAATAATAGTTTTAATACCTAAACCGTGTAAAGATCTTGAAAAAAAATAGAATCATATAGGCCCATTTCTTTAATAAATCTGGATGCAAAAATATTTACAACAATACTGGTTAAAAGACTTAATGAAGTTATGAATGAATATTTAAATAGGGATCAGGCAGGTTTTTTTAAAAGGAAGGCACATGGCAGACCTGACAAGAAGGGTTTTGGATTTAATTGATATTGTGACAAAAGACAGAGAAAAAGTGGGGATGGTATCTTTGGATATATTTAAGGCATTTGATTCTCTTCAATGGGTAACAATAAAGGAAATAGTTAATTCATATGGATTTGGAGATAGATTTAAAATCATTATAGATAAATTATATCAGCAAGGTTCTGCCAACATCAAAGTTAATGAAGCCAGTATGGATGAGATAAAATTAGAAGCAGGAACATGACAGGGATGTCCGCTTTCCCCAATACTATTCATTATGGCAATGGAGATGATAGCAAACGCCATAAGACAGGATACTAAAATTGAAGGGATTGCAGAAAATAAGATAAGTTTATATGAGGACGATACTTTAGTAATTTTAAAACATCCTATGAAGGCATTAGATAGGATCCAGAAACATTTAAAAGATTTTGAGGAAATGACCGGATTGAGGATAAATTGGGAAAAGTCTGAAATGATTCTGTGTAATATAGATAAGGAAGAACAAAATAAAATTAAAGATAAATATAAAATACAGGTTAGAAATAGTTTGAAATATTTGGGAATAAATATATCTTATAAATGGGACGATCTCAAGAGGCTCAATTATGGAAAACAAAAAAAAAAAAGAAATGAAAGAAACTTTTTTGCAATATAATAGACTAAAATTGTCATGGTTTGGTAGAGTTGTGTAGTGCAAGATGATGTTACTTCCAAAGTTGAGCTTCTTGTTTAACACTGTGCCAATTGAATTAAAAGAAAAAGAAATTAAAGAGTTTCAAAATATATTTAATGTTTACTGTAATGGTGGAATTAGAGCCAGAATTAATAAGAGTTTGTGGTATTTATCTCAAAAAGAAGGTGGGTTGGGTATACCAAATCTTAAGAATTATTATAGATCATTTCAGATTAAAAATATAATAAAGATGTTGAGGAAGGAAAAATTGATTTGGGAAGATCTTGAGATCAAGGAACTAAATCAAATTGGTAAGGCAGTTTTCTTGGATAGAGAAAGGAATAAATTAGAGGTCAAAAACAAAATGATGAAGATAACATTGGATATGTGGGAAAAGGTTAAAAAAAGACTTAGTCCCTGATATTTCTCCAATTATACAATTAGAGGATTTTTAAAAATTTCCGATAAAAATAGATAGCAAAGTGAAGGAGATTTTGGTTAAAAATAATATTATCCTGTTGAAGGATTGGTTAAATGTATGTAAGGATAATCAGAAAAAAAACCTGATGTTTACTTTCAGATGAAATTGAATTGGTTTCAGATAATATTGTTAAATAAGTGGAATAGTAATTACTTGGGAAATTTAAGTTTGGAAAGAGACAAGACAGACTTTGAGGTAATATTATTAAGAGTTAGAAAAAGAGAAATGGATATAAAGGGATTGGTGAGTAAAATATATAGACTGTTAAATAAAGAGACTAACTCGCAAGAAACTTTGAGGAAAATATGGGATCTTAATGGGGGGAAAGGATTATGAGAACAATGTCAGTCAGAGTAAAAGAACATAATTTCAAAATGCTTTGGAGATGGTATTTGACCCCAGTTCGATTATACCAGATAGATAAAAATAAAAGTCCGATGTGTTGGAGATGTCAAAATAGATTGGGATTATATGAACATATGTTTTGAAGTTGCAAGGTAGTTAATGAATTCTGGGGGTAAATAGAAAATGAGATTTCTAGAATTTTTGGGGAGAGTATAAAACTGGGGCCTGCTATAGCTTTGCTGTCTGATACAGAAAATATGAGTCTAGGAAAGGACAAAAAAGAGTTGCTCTCAATATGTTTAACAATCACAAGACAATGTATAGCAAGAAAGGGGACGAGTGATCAGATATTGAAGATAGAAGACTGGTATAGGGAAATGTGGGAGATTGCTTTAAATGATAAACTAACCTGGGAGCTGAACATAAAAAAGGGTATTGTAAAAGAGAATAGATTTTGGTCAATTTGGCATTTATTTGTGGAATCTGATGTGGTTAAGGGTGACCGAAACAAGCCAGTACAGAAACATTATACCTTCTGGAAATTGTGATGAATAAAAGACACCACATCCTCTAGGGCAATGTACAGTCACACAGGGTGTAATAGTATTTTTGTTTAGAATATTTTAAGATAGTTTAGAAAGGACAGCCAATAAATAAGATAAGATTTTAATTAGATGGGTTAAAAACAGTATTAAATGTGGTATAATATATTTAAGATGATTTATTAGTATCTCATCATTTCTACTATACATGGCTATCCTATATGTTTATTTTTCTATGCTCTTCTTATTTTTGTTTTGTTATTGCAATTTCTCTTTTATAATATTTTGTATCTCTTTAAAAACTTAATAAAAAACGTGTTTACAACAATACACAAAATAAATAAATAAATAAATAAATAATGACCAACATTGTTGTTTCTATATTTCGTTTGGCTCCAAGGATCATCACAGGTGTCATATCAACCATTTCAGCACTGATTCAAAACTTCTGACTGACATTAGTGAATGGGACAAATTATTTTTGGCTCCTAGGATAGAATCTTGGATTAGAGCAGGTGAAGTGCTCTCCAGTACAATTCACCCCATTCCCACCCAATTTTAGCATCAGGATGTCAATATGCCGAGCAGCTCCAATTTGGAGAATCTCTCTTCCAAATATGGCATTTCAAGATGTCCATTATAAGGCATTTTGTGTTGCCTCAATTTGAGGATCTTTCCCTCATCACACCTGATGAGGAACACACAGAGGAACAACTGGTTCCACCTAAGGACCTCTCCTTCATCACACTTGATGAGATACAGGAAGATAAACAACAGGAACAAACTGAAGTCCTCTCCCTTACTATAGTTGATGAGGTGAATGTAGATGAATAGATTGCAGGAGAGGCTCCTTGTACTAGATGATTCAATAATTAGAAATACAGAGAGATGGATTTGTGATGCACATGATAAACGTATGGTGACTTGCCTGTAAGGTGCAAAAGTTGCAGACATCACGAGAAATCTAGATAGCTTGTTAGAGAGAACTCGGAAGGAGCCAGTAGTCATGGTACATGTTGGGACCAATGATGTTGGGAAGGCCAAGTGGTCAGTCCTGGAAGCTAAATTCAGGTTGTTAGGAAGAAGATTGAAGTCCCACACTTCCAAGATAGCATTTTCAGAAGTGCTGCCTGTTTCTCTTGCAGGACATACCAGGCAGGCAGAGCTCAGAAGCCTCAATGTGTGGCTGAGGCGGTGGTGTCGAGAGGAGGGCTTCAGATATGTCAGGAACTGGAAAACATTTTGGGACAAATCAAATCTGTTCAGGAGGGATGGGTTGCACTTGAACCATGATGGGACCAGATTGATGGCACTCAACATCAAAAAGGCTGCAGAGAAGCTTTTAAACTGATAACTGGGGGAAAGCAGACAAGAGCTGGGCAGCATCCGATTTTGGGAAAGTGTGAACTTGAGTAGTGAAAAGGATGCAAAAATTACTGAGCAGAGCAAGGAGCTAGTCAGCAGCACTCTAGCAAAAGGATGCAAGAGGCAGTCTAACAATGCAACTGGACTCAAAAGATTGTATCAGAATAGCATATATAATTGCTTGTATACAAATGCCAGAAGCCTCCGGAACAAAATAGGGGAGCTGGAATACTTAGCAATAGATAAAAATATTGATATTATTGGCATTACTGAAACCTGGTGGAGGGATGATAACCAATGGGATACAGTTAACCCAGGCTACAAACTGTACAGGAAGGATAGGAAGAGGCAAATGGGAGGTCGTGTAGCCTTGTATGTCAAAGAAGTGATAAAATGAACTGGAATATCTAGGTGATTTGGAGTCACCATTAGAAACTCTGTGGGTAAGAATACCAGGCCACTAGGATGGTCTGAAAGTAGGCATATACTATTGGCCAAACTCCTGAGGGAGACTGGCAGTTGGAGAATGTGGTAAAGGAGGCATCCAATAAGGGAAGCCTGGTTAATAATGGGGGACTTAAATTACCCTCACATAAACTGGGTGAACTGTTGTTCAGCACATGATAAAGAGATAAAGTTCCTAGATATGTTAAATGATTATTCCCTGGGACAGATGGTTGAAGACCCAACTAGAGGTACCACAATCCTTGACTTGATCCTGAGTAATACTCAGGATCTGGTGAAAGATGTTAATGTGACTGATCCAATAGGGAACAGTGACCACAACTCAGTTATGTTTAACTTGATCATAGACCGCAAGTCACTGATAAAATCTAAGACAGAGACCTTAAATTTTCAAAAAGGAAATTTCCCAAAGATGAGGAAACTAGTAAAAAAGAATCTGAAAGGGAAAATTGAGAGAGTCCAAACACTCCAAGAGGCATGGAGGCTGTTTACAAAAACAATAACAGCGGCTCAATTGGAATGCATACCCAAAAGGAAAAAGGGCACTGCTAGATCCAAGAGGACTCAGCTGTGGCTTACAGGAACTGTTTGGGAAGTGATCAAAAGCAAGAAAAGCTCATTTAGAAGATGGAAGGCTTGTCCGAATGAAGACAGCAGGCAGAAACATAAATTCTGGCAGAAAAAATGCAAGGCAACAATCAGGAAAACAAAGCAAGACTTTGAGGAGTGTATAGCTAAAACACTCAGAGAAATAAGAAAGACTTCTTTAAGTACAATAGAAGTAAGAACCCAACTAGGAAGGCCATTGGACCATTAGATGACAATGGAAGAAAAGGGGTTATTAAAGAGGAAACAAAGATTGCAAAGAGACTTAAAGAATTCTTTGCTTCAGTATTCACTCAAGAAGACAGAGACCACATGCCTAAAACAGAGCCTATCTTCATAGGGAGGGAAACTGAAGAATTAAGCCAGAAAGAAATAACCAGAGAGGAGTTCTTAAGAAAAAAAGAACAGCCTTGCTGGAACAGGCCACAGCCCATCCAGTCCGGCATTCTGTTTCACACAGTGGCTCACCATTTGCTTCAGGATGTTCCCAAGCAGATGCCTTCACCTGCTTAGGATTCCCTGGAAATGGTATTGAGAGATATCCTGCCTATCTTTCCAACCCGGAGGTTGTCTTTAGGTATCCATAATTATAGCCAGTGATACCCTTGTCCTCCATGAACTTGGCTAATCCTTTTTTAAAGCTGTCAAGATTGACAGCTGTCACCACTTCTTCTGGCAGGGAGTTCCATAGACCAGTAATCCTCTGGGTGAAAAAGTACTTTCTCTTATTTGTTTGAGAACTATCACCCAAAAGTTTCATGCAGTGCCCCCTAGTTCAAGTGTTATGTAATAGGGAATTTTTTTCCTTATCTACTTTGTCCACGCCATGCATGATTTTATAAACTTTAATCAAGTCACCTCTTAGATGCCGTCATTCAAGAGTGTAGAGGCCCAACCGTTGCAGCCTCAGATGGTAAGGAAGGTGTTCCAGTCCCATAATCATTCTGGTTGCCCTCCTCTGCACTTTTTCCAGCTCCATTATATCCTTCTGGAGGTATGGCGGCCAGAAATGTACACAATATTCCAGATGGGGCCTCACCACAGATTTATAAAGAGGCAAAATGACACTTGCTGACTTATTTTCTATACCCTTCCTAATGATCCCTAGCATTGAGGTTGCTTTTTTCACTGCTGAGGCACACTGGGTTGACACCTTCATTGAGCTGTCCACCAGGACACCAAGGTCCCTTTCCTGGTATGTCACAGAGAGTTCAGACTGCATCAGTTTATAAATGTAATTGCTTTTTTGCCCCAACATGCATTACTCTGCACTTACTAGTGTTGAAGCTCATTTGCCACTGTTTTGCCCACTCCTCCAGTGTCAAGAGATCCCGCAGGAACTCCTCACAATCTCTCACAGTTTTCACTACCCTGTATAATTTAGACTTGTCAGCAAATTTGGCTACCTTGCTATTTACTCCTACTTCTAAATCATTTATGAAGAGGTAGAAAATCAGGGGTCCTAGTACTGAACCTTGGGGCATACCTGTCAACCATCCCATTTTACCCGGGAAAACCCCTTATTTTTACCCCTCTTCCCGCCCCCCTCCCGTTTTATTAATTTCCCTGTATTTTCCCTTATTTTAAAACAAATATCGTGACCTCACAGGTGAAGCTGCAGTATTTTTTTTCGGCCACCAGAGGTCGCTGTGTGGCAGGCTCTTTGCTTTTCGAAGGGGAGAGAGAGAAGGCGACCTATTTCTAACACCACATTTCAAACACATATATTTTTCTGCGCTCAGCTTTCCTAATGGTCCAGCTCTCACACCCATACATTACCACTGGGAATATCATTGCTTAAGCTATGCAATTTTTTGTTTGCAAGGTGATGCCTCTACTTTTAACTATGTTTCCCAGGTTTCCCATAGCTTGTTTCCCAAGCATCAGTTGCCTTTTTATTTCATGGCTGCAATCACCATCTGCAGCGATCTTTGATCCTAAGAAAGTAAAATCTGCCAGTCATCTCCAACTCTAGGGTGCAGTGCTCATCTCCATTTACAACCAAAGAGCCAGTGCTGTCTGTGTTTGCAGACATTTTCATGTCCATGTGGCAGGCATGACTAGAGCCCAGCAAGTCACATGGCTATATTTGGCCATGCCCACAAAGGGGTGTGGCCAAAATTTCCCTTATTTTCAAATCCAAAAGTTGACAGGTATGGGCAGCAAAGTAAATGTAGAGCTATTCATATAAATACTATAGATAATAATGGCATCCTCTTGAAGTTGTTTAACTATATTTACAACACTGGGAACATCTCTGCACACTGGCTGAAATCTATTTTTATCAGCCTGCTAAAACTTCTAATGCTAAGTGTTGTAATGATAATAGATCAGCCTGATGAGCCATGCTTTGAAACTGTTTCTTAGAATTCTGCATGGTTGGCTTTGGAGGAAAATAGAATTAAGTAGTAATATTTGGATTTAGGAGGAGCTCCAGCACAAGGGGCACTATGTTTTCTGTCCAGGTTTTAGTCCCCCAAATGTTTTAATCAACAGATAGATGTGTTTGCATGCTTAATTAACTACAAAAAGGCATTTGACAGTGTTAAACATTTTGTGATGAAAAGGAGTAAAGCAAGCATACATTTTGTTTCAAATCCATTTCAACTTACACTTTAAAAGGACATTCCTGCTGAGGCATGAAGCTGCCAGGCGAGGGATTTTTTCAAATATTTTTAAATTAAATTTTAAAAAAAACCCAAAAACAAAATCTGAACAAAGAAAAAAATTACAATACAAATACAAAGGAATCATAAAGACAGTAAACAATACAATACAATAAATTCATAAAACAGTAAACAATAATAATACCACCAATAATAATAAAAACTCTACTTTACCAACGTAATACCTCCCCATCCTTCACCAAATCTCGGTTAATATATTCCAATTCATTGTATACAACATAAAACCTATATTTGCAACATCCTCTATTTCTTATAACTTTGAATCTCCAAATCATCCTCAATTATATATGTCTATAGCTATTTATATTTACCTTATTTAATGTACCCTGCCCTGTGTTTGGTGCCAACCCGCCACCAAAGGGAAAGAGAAAAAAAGAAGAAGAAAAAAGAAAGAAAGAAAACAACCACAACAACAATAAATGTTTAGCTTTGAGATTATAATTTGTCTCATTTCTCAAGTGTCTTCCCAAAATTTAAGTTGATCTTGAGTTGGTTTAACAGACCAAATTTAATATAAGGATTCAAAATTTCCCAGAAATTATTCTTTTTTAATTCCCCCCTTTTTTGCCTCATTTCGGACGTCAACTTATCATTTAATGCTAAATGCCAAGCCTTATTGTACCATCTTTCTATGTCTATAACAAACTTGTTTTTCCATTTGGAAGTTGTCTCGCTACTGATAGTAAAGTAATCATAAGTTCCTTCTTATTCTTGTCCATTCTTTGTCGGACCCATTCCCCAATAAAGAGACGGACAACTGTGCTGGATTTTAAAACTGGGCCACTTTATTAAATAATACTTAATAATGCAAGCGGGCCGAAATAGCACTGGTAAGAATTCACATTTAATTCCAAATATTAATTCGATACAATGTATCAATTTGCTTATTAATTAACCAATTATAATTGACCCCAAACATAAGCACAAATGGTTAACCTCTGCTTCTAACGTATGTCCGGTGAACTGTAAAGTTTTGCAAGCTGCGTATAGCATAGCATCACCTTGTTCCTGGTCCCCACTTCATTGGCCACCCCTATTTTCGTCTATCTTATCCTTCCTGTGGCCACCAAGTGGGTACCTGCTGGACTCATAGGGATCATCCAGTACCTCCTTACCAGTGCTAGCTGCCACATGGGGAGGAGTCTACCACGACTCACCACCGCCCCCCCGACTGCTAAATCAGTCACCAGGCCTGCTTGCAAGGAGGCCAGAAACCTGTCCATAGCCCTCGCCGAGAGGTGGACTCCATCCCTGCGAAACAAACCAGCATCCTGTATGCGTATCGCAGGGTGCTCCACCATGGTGTCCAAACCGTGGTCACCAAAAAATCGAACAATAGCCAGATTAACTGACTGGTGGGCCCGGTCAATGCGGCGTGGGTCACCGCCCCCCCCCCAGAAAAAGGATCGGGGGATCATGTAGGACCAGATCAACCGCACCCGTGGCCATCGCTGCTCATGAGTTCCAGATCCCTCCGTATGGCAATAATTAAGCCCAAATCAGTAATCTGGTCCAAATCATTGCCACCCAAGTGAAGGAGCAGAATATCAGGAGGGGAAACTTCCTCTAGAGACAAAAGGAAAGGAAACAGCTGGTGCCATCGCATCCCACGAACGCCATGCCAGCAAAGGTGTGCCACGTCCTGTAGTCCGAGATGAGGACCCCATCGGGACGCCGCCGCGTGGCGGATTGCCCAAAACATGTAACTATGGCCCACAAGCCAGACACAGACCACGGGATCGCCAGGTACAGGACCTGAAAGAAAGAAAAGAGAAGACATGCGCAAGCAGTGTGTTCAATGCAACATGGGGTGAACATACAGCCTGAAAAATGCAGAACCCCACCGGTCCATCTGCTGGATGTCAGTGTCCGAATACCAAAAAAGGGCGGCCGTCGACGCGGTGCCAATTTGAAAAGAGTGTGTGCCGTACTGGGCCCCAGGAAGTCCTAGGTCAGCAAGAGCCGACCCTGTCACCCTCCAAAACTGATACTTGGTAAGCGGCTGTCTGTCTTGGTGGCAAAAGAGTGGGCCGACGGCCGTACCCCGACAGGAATGCCATCAGGGCGGCCACTGGGCAAATCACTGGGATACTACAGCTAAGGAGAGTTACTACACAACCCCTGCGTAGCTGGTCCATCTTAGAAGAACGAATGTGATACTGTGCTGAGCCTCGTGAAAGAGTGACATTGGCCAACTCAAGGTACCTACGGGACCTTTCATTCCGGGAAAGGGGCAATAGCTTGCTAACCCGTAATGCCCCCCAAAAGCCACAGTGGTGGCAGCGTGGAAAAGCATTGCCTCATATTGGTCATGACAAATAGCTGACCAAGCCTGGGCCAAGCTAGCAAGGAGAGCCAGAGAGACCGGCTGGTGATTGTCCAGGCAAAAGCCGTGCTCCCTGGCCCAACCCTCAAGCACCCTGTGCACCCTGAAATCACCTGTGGTGTCCATATAATCCCGTGCCTTGGCCATGAAGGCCAATGCAGACAGGCGCCCGGCTATAGTATGAGGCGCCAACCCACTATCGTGCAAATAGACCATATATTGTAGAAGATGCTCCACCGGCAAAGGCCACAGTTCAGGAAGAGACATTGTCCAGCGAAAAATCAGAAAGGATTGGTAAGTACCGGAATACGCCCTACGGGTACGGCTGGAAAGAGATAGGTCTATCGCCCGGCACACTTCACCTCGCCAGACGTTCATATCTCGCTGGGAAGCAGTGAGGGAAAGTCATCGGTCCCTGACGCAAGCACCCGAAACCTGGTCATCTGTAGGCAGGACAAAGCATCGGCGATACTGTTGTCAAAACCAGGAATGTGCCTGGCCCTGAACAGAATATTGTTGTGCAAAGAGCACAAAACAAAGTGGCACACTAGCGACATGACCCTGGGTGAGCGAGACATCTGCGCATTGACAATGCACACAACGGCCACGTTGTCACACCAAAAATGCACTACAGAATCTTTCCACCTATGTCCCCATAGCAAAAGAGTGCCCAGGATGGGGAAGAACTCCAGGAACATAAGGTCCCGAAGGATTCCCGTGCCTTGCCAATCCGCGGGCCAATGACTGCAGCACCAATGGCCATCCCATTAGATGCCACGACCCAGCGTACCCGAGGCATCAAACTGCACCTGAAATTTGGGCATGGTGGCAAGCACCAAAAGGCACCAAAAGGACACCCCATTGAAATCGGCCAAAATGCGAGCCAAACCTGTAGATCGGCCCACATACCGCACGTTACCCGCACCCTGTGATGCTTCCTGAATAAACCAACCATGGCATCACACAGGCGTCTGGCAAAGGCCCTGCCGGGTGCCACCATCCTGCAGGCAAAGTTGAGGTACCCATGAAGCACCTGAAGGGTAGGGACCTAACATGGCTGAAATCGCCTCTGATATGCGGGTGACCTTATCCATGGGGAGCCTGGACGTCTGCCTGACTGTATCAATTTCAATACCTAGGAAAGTTAATACAGTGGCCAAGCCCTCTGTCTTCTCAGGAGCTAAAGGTACTCCCAATTCAGACATTAGCTCCTTAAAGATTAAAAGCATTTGCTCGCACGTCCCCGTCCGGTCCGCTCCCCCCAAAAAAAATCATCCAGGTAATGGGCCACCGTGTCAAAGCTGGACGTGAGAACAAATGCCCAATGCAAAAAGGAACTAAAGCGTTCGAAGGCCAAACACGATATCGAGCAGCCAAAAGGCATAGCTTTGTCTACAAAATATTGGCCCTCAAACATAAAACTCAACAATTTAAAATCATCCGGGTGCACCGGGAACAGCCGAAATGCAGATTTAATATCACATTTGGCAATTAGCCCTCCAGGACCACAGGATCGTACCATCCGTACAGCCTGGTCAAAAGACGTATACCCGACCGAACAGAGTTCATCTGGTATATAGTCATTAACCGAGGAGCCCGCCGGATACGACAAATGGTGTATCAGGCGGAACTCACCAGAACTTTTTTGGGCACCAAGCCCAGGGGGATACCTTCAAGTTAGGGTAAGGTGGTTCGTTAAAGGGGCCTGCTACCCGCCCTTCACGAACCTCCTTAAATATCTTCTCCCTAGCTAAACCTTCATTACCCTTCAATGACATTAAGTAAGGCGCCTCCTGTGGTGTGCGCGCACCAACAAAAGGGATGAAAAATCCCCATGAAAAACCTGCTAACAGGTAATCAGCATCCACATGCCTGGGATAACCCCGCAGCCAGCATCCGGTCACCTGTAACTTAATTGGGGAGGGGCCCTTTTGAAGTTGAAGGTTGGTCGCCAGAGACACGGCCTGAGCCCTGCTGCTCACGGCCCCGTCCTCGCGACCCACTGACCGGGTGCAAGTAGATGCGGAGTGAGGTCCACCGCAGCTGGAGCACTCATGCCTATACCTGTATGTTTTCGAGTACAGCCCCCTGGCGACGAGAAGCTCCAACACAGCAGGCAGTTTGGAACCCCCTACCCTGCCGATTGGCAGGGAGACTGCGTTGTGCCAGGATGCTGCACTACATGACCGCAGTGATATCGGTCACCAGAGGCAGGGCGAGATGGAGTCATATGGAGAAGCAATAACAACTGGTCAGGCTGGTCCCAGGGCATTTTGGGATGTAAAGCCGTGCACATGCGGAATTCCTCGTCATAGGCCAACCAGGACTGGCCCGGGAAATCCACATACGCCCTGTAGATCAGATCCAGATATTGGATCAAAGGGATTGCAAGATCTGGACGGGCCCTAATGGACACTGCTGTGTATATCAAGTAAGCAGGCAGCCAATTGGCCAATGTCCTGAGAGGCTTATGACGCCGAGCCAATTCCTTGTCTCGGTCATCCTCCTTCTTTTTCTCTTCCTTGGTTGCCTCCCTATTGAGAAGGCTAAAGATATCTACATATTCCCATCTCCATATCTTGTCCCTAGTACTCGGTAACAAGTGGTCGCCCAGTGGTAGGGACCTACCCGCAGTCGGGAGAGCAGAAAGCAGGACTGTATGGTACGCCATGTTAATCGGTGGACCATATGGCCATATCGGGTATGGCACATTGGGCCCTGCTGGCGAAACCCCAGGTAGTACAGGAGGGTAAGGAGCGCGCCATGCAGCGGCCTGAGGGGCTAGGGGCATGGGGGCGAACCCCGAGCTGATTGTAGCAGGCAGTTGAACTGGGCCTCCCATATGTGATTGGTGTGGCCAGGGCCACAGCCCATTCCCCATAGAAGGCAAGGATCCAGAAGGAGATGTACTAACTTGACCTTGATACTCACCAGGTGCACCCATGGCTGCTGCCCCCACCGGAGGTTCCAGTTGCCGGCGAGCGTCGGGGCTCCCGATCGAATCAGAGCCCGCCAGGCTAGCCATCGAATACCCATCTGTTGCCTGTTCCTGCGCACGCACGGTGTCTGAGGTGAGGGCCGCTTTGAACTGATCGACCCTCCTTTCCAGGGGGCCCGAAGGCTGAGGCCCATCAGTCCCTGCCCATCTGCATTGACCCGTCAATGGCTCTCTGCCCCGCCTTGGCACGGGCTGTGCAGGACCCAGGCCTGCGGCTCTTTCCAGGGCCTCAATCCTGGCCAGCAAGGCCTCATCACACTCCTGGCCAGCGTGGGCTGCACGCTGGGCAAGAGGCTGAGGTGTCCCAGACCGGGCCTGTTGAGGACCACCCCGATCAGCCCCAGTAGAGGCTGGAGCCGTTGCCCTCATGCGGGGCCTCCGGCTCAGAGGTGGGCCCTGCGGGGGGTAGAGGCCCCAAGTCCAGGCTAGGTCCTGGCCCCGCGACCAGTGGGGGCGGGTGCTGAATTCGGGGGACCGAGCCCCATGCACCCCCGAAGGCTTTGCAGCCTTCTTCTTGGGGGCCATAGTGCCCAAAGGCCTCAAAGAAAAGAGTGGCTCCCTTGGAGACAAGCACCTCACTCTCACGCGCTCCCGAGCCCTTGGCCCAGCAAGGAGCTGCACGGTTGGGAGTGGAAGCAGCAGGTGCAGCGTGGCAGAATGCCACGAAGATAAAGAGCCATGTGGCAAGGGGAAAAACCCAGGGCCACGTGGAGGCTGCTCAGCTGGGGCAGGGAACAAAAGTTTCCTGGCCCAGTCGAAAACAACTGCCAGCGGGGCGGTCTGAGCCTCCCCTCTTAAAGGAGGGCCCGGCCCCCGCCCCTCTGCCGGCCCTGTGCCGTCTCCCATGAGGAGGGGCCGGCAAAGCGTGCAGCAGCGTATTCTTGCCGCCGCATGTTCATACATCTTCCACTTCTCCCAGTAGGGCTACTTTAGGCTGGAGCACAAAAGGTGTATCTCATATTTTGCTCAATTTCTTTTCAATATTTTTCCAGAATTTTGAGTATATTGACATTCCCACCACATATGAAGGTAGGTGCCTATCTCCTTATTGCACCTCCAACATTGATTATTTCCTGTTTTACACATTTGGTGTAACTTTATTGGGGTCAAATACCATCTCCAAATGATCTTGAAATTGTGCTCTCTTTCTTTTATTGATAGTAGTTTCACTATCAATTGGTTCCACTTTGTCTTCCAGGATGATTCTACTATCTTTTTTTTTAATTCTTCTTCCCATATGTTTCTTAAATTTTGGGGGGTTCTTCCTTTTTATTTATAATCCCATATATTTTACCTACTATTCCTTTCTTTAACATTATCCCCCTCCTTACTTTATATATTAATTCTTCAAATGACATAGTTCTCATAATCCTTTTTCCCCATTTATTTCTCCATTCCATTTCTGTAATTTTGACATTCAAATCCTGCTCCCAAAGATTTCTTAATATATCTTGTGAATTGCCTTCTATATTTAAAATCTTATAAATCCTACACACAATGCCCTTAATTCCCATTACCCCCTTTCTTATCTTTAATACCAAATCCTCAAATTCAGTCCTACTCATTTCCAAACTTGTTTCCCTTAAATACTTACTATTCCACTTGTTCACTAATGCAATCTGAAACCAATTCATCCTTAATTGTGTATATACAGTAATATCTCATACAAAGTCTGCTTCATACAACATCAAATTCATACAACATTTTCTAATTTCTTGAAAAAAGTTATATATATAATCCTTGCAAGCATTTGGCCCACCCATTGCTATCTGCATAACAAAATCCATGGTGAGGAAATAAAAAGGGTCCCGTGTCTGATACCAGTATCAATATTGAAAAACTTACTTACTCCACGGTCAGGCTTTACACAGCAACTACTAATTTTTTGAATTAAATTTTAAAAACTACTGTAATAATAGAGATCTTTTTGAAGATGTTAATAAATTAATCTGGTATTCCATATCTTCTGCAAATGGTATTCCATATCTTCTGCAAATGTTCCACAGGGAGTCCCAATGTATACTATCAAAAACCTTTCTAAAATATTTAAATTTTATGGGAAGTTGACATGGAACTCAATGCACTGTTCAATAATATTATGTAGTGTGAAAATTTGTTCCAGATATGAGTGGCCATGAAGAAACTCAGCTATAACATTTTATCAATTTCTCCCTGCAGACACATGAGGAGAATGATCAAGAATACTTTGCCATCTACAAAATGAAGAACGATACCTCACCATTTATTTCAATCACTGATGTTCCCTTTCTTTGGAAGTTTTACAATAACACCCTACTGCCAACTGTGAAGGATGCATTATATGTGCCAACACATATAACAATCTAGTTAGCTCAATTCCTAAATTATCTCTGCCAGGTTCCAAGAGTTCTGCTGGGATCTTGTCTAAGCCACCAGCTTTATTCTTCTTCACCACTCTGATTTCATGTCAAACTTCATCAATTGTATTCATGCTATATCAATGTCCAATGACACAATATAATCTGTATTAGTGAAATCATATGCCATACTAGGTGTCAGCTATTTCAAGGTCTCTTTAAAATGCTCCACACTTCTCACCTCTTGTGCTTCCTTTGTAAACAAAAGCTTCCCATTCTTATTTTTAATGGTGACATTAAGACCACCTCTTACATTGATAAGATCATAATCCATACGGTATAATGCCTTCATATTGCTCTAATCCACCATCTCTTTTGTCTCAAATTCCTTGTGTTCCAGTCACATGTGATTATTGGCCTGGCAACTCTGCTTGACCTTGTTGTACAGTGCTCTGTATTCATCTTGTGTGCTGTTCGTACAAACAAATTCTTTGCTTGGTCCCACTGACAGTTCACAGGCCTATGACAATAAGTTTCCAGGTGCCATCTTGAATTCATTGTTCTCTCCATGCACCTCAACATTGGCAAACTTTTATGGCAGTGCTATTGACAATGGTCCATTTGACATGACAGATAGCATGGTCTTCAGTGACCATACTATCTGGATTAGTGGCTGAAGACTGTTTTTTTCATGCAGTTGGAACTGCACAGCAACTGTCAGAACCTTCAGTTTCTTGACTGCAAAAGGGTGCACTGTTTGACACTGTTGTATTTTCTTTAACCTGAGGCCATGACCAAATAGTATTCTGAGGTACCATTTGCACCCAGTAAATGTCTATGTCCAGCAATGCTGAGCACCACTGCCTGTAAATGCATATATTGTTGATTTCAATTGCTCTTGCAGAAATTGAATCAGGTACAGTGGAACCCTAAATAATGACAAGACTTGGTTCCCCAAGTCACGTCATTATTCGGATTTTATCGTTGTTCGGGCAGATTTTTTTGTAGCCCATTTTGGTGTCTCCGCCACCCCTGCCACCTCCAGGAGGCTCGGGGAGTCAATCAGGGCTTTTTCCTGCCCCCCCCCCCCGGTCTGGATGCTGCTGCAAGCCCAAAACCGCAGCCAACAAAGGGGTTTTCCCTACTGTTTTGCCTTCCAGCAGTCCGTGCAGGTGTGTGTGTGTGTGTGGGTGGGTGGGGGGTGTGTGTTTGGAAAAAGCCCCAATTGGCTCCCCCTAGGATCAGAGAAGCACCTGGGGTGCCTCTGCCCACCCACCTCCCCAAAAGGATGACTGGTCTCCTACCTGTGCTGGTTGTGGAGGAAAAAAAATCTCTCCCTGGCCCCTGACAAACAGCTGATCAGTGTTGTGGTGGCCATTTTGCTTTTTTGACCTCAATTCCCAGAAATCCAAAGCTTCTATTAAAAATGCATGCGGCGACCATTTTCTTCTACAGGAGCTTTGGCTTTCTGGGAATTGAAGTCAAAAAAGCAAAATGGCAGCTGCAACACTGATCAGCTATTTGTCGGGGCATTTTTCAATCATGTAACTTCCATGGTGGACAGCGGGAATGCTATTGATGTAATATACCTTGACTTCAGCAAAGCCTTGGCTTCAGCAAAGTGCCTCATGATATTCTGATTAGCAAGCTAACTGGATGTGGCCTGGTATGGTGTCCCAGGCACTGGCCGAGCTGTTCAGCTGGCAGTTGTTGCATCAAAGGGTAAGAGAGAGTCCTTACTTTTAGTTCAAAGGGGCTAAGCAGAGTCGTCGTCAGGAGTATTCAAAATCAAAGCCATTCAAGAGCAACTACAGATGTAAGGGTTTTCCAGAGGTGTCATCGGAGTCACAAGCAGGAGTCCAAAGTCTGATATCCAAGGTTCTATGTCCAGATATGCAGTTTCAGGTCCACGATGGATTGGTCCGATAAGAGCTTGCCAGCACGTCTCTCCTATAAGGAGACTCAGGCCCCACAACTGAGGGCTGGTTCAGGAGGCATATCTGAGCACTCCTTTGCATCAGCTGCAGGTTTTGTCTCAAAGAGGCTCTGCACCTCTGAGATGTGCTGGCTTGCTCTTGATCCTCAGATCCACCAGGCCTTGCTGTCAAGCCCTGATAGTCTTGCCTGGATTGGCCATGAGGAGCCAGCTTCGAACTGACAGCTGGCTGCAAGGCTGATGCCTGATACATGTCCTCCTGCTCGGCATCCTGATCTGGGCTGGTAGAAGGCTGAGGGACTAGCAACAGGTCCTCTTCAGGTTCCCACTCCAGGTCAGAGCCAGCACCAGGCAATGGGGCAATTGACTGTCCTCCTCCTCTTGACAACCAGGACCCCAGGCCACAAAACCTGGATAGCACAAGTGTCAGGTGGATATACAGCTGGTTAAAGAATCATGCTCAGAGAGTTCTTATTAATGGCCCCTTCTCAAGTTGGGAGATGGTAACAAGTGGAGAACTACAAGGCTCGGTCCTGGAGCCTGTTCTCTTCAACATTTTCATAAACGACTTGGATGAGGGAGTGGAGGAAATTCTCATCAAATTTGCAGATGACACAAAATTGGGTGGAAAAGCTAATGCCTTGGAAGACAGGTACCAAAGAAGCAGAACTGTTTGAGGTGAAACCAATAACAATTCCAAAGACGTAAATATATATCAATCCAACTTTATATGTAGTATAAAATAAAATTCAGATTCTTCTCTGTATAACAAACTCAAAGTCTCTTCTGTAAGTCCAATGGTCTAAGTATATAAACTGTAAATAACAATACCAAATGCTGGAGAAATCCACAAAGTTAAACAAGAACCAAGTAGGTCTAAGTGGTGCAAAAAACCTCATGTATGAAGGTAGTATCCCTTGAAGAAAATCAATTCAGCAATATAACAACTCCTGTAGCATGGGTTCCACACTGTACTTCCAAAATTTTATAGATGAAATATGTCTCTTGAAGCCCACCCTAGTTTGAGGGCTTTTCACATACATTTCTTCTGGAGAAGATTTGAAAAAATATATATCTTATCTTATCTTATCTCGCGTCCCTCGAGCATCAGAAGCAAAATTCAAAAATATATTGATAGGCTCGAATACTGGGTTGAAATCAACAGAATGAAATTAAACAGGGAAAAGTGCAAAATTTTACACCTAGGGAACAAAAACCAGGTGTACAGTTACAAGATGGAGGGCACTTGGCTTAATAATACTACAACTAATAAGGATCTTGGAATTGTTGAAGATCACAGGCTAAAGAGGAGTCAACAGTGTGATGTGGCTGCAAAAAAAGCCAATGCTGTTTTAGGCTGCATTAGCAGAAATATAGTCTCCAAAACCCATGAGGAACTAGTCCCCCTCTATTCAGTACTAGTTAGACCACATCTAGAGTACTGTGACCAATTCTGAGCACCACACTTCAAGAAAGATTCAAACAAATTAGAGCAGGTACAGAGAATGACAACAAGGATGATTGGAAACCAATCCATACAAGGAAAAACTAAAAGAGCTGGGCATGTTTAGCCTTGAGAAAAGGAGACTGAGAGGGGATATGATAGTACTCTTCAAATACCTGAAAGATAACCATAAAGAAGAAGAAAAGGATCTGTTCTCAATCATCCCAGTGCCGGAAGTGTAATAATGGGCTGAAACTACAGGAAGCCATATATTGTCTGAATATTAGGAAAAATGTCTTAGCATATGGAACCAACTGTATTTTGTTAAAGTACTGATGATTGTAATTGTTTGCTTCACTTAATTTACTGGTTTATGGATTTCCTGAATTATGGGTTTCTAAATTGTTGGATAGGGTTTTAGCCTTATGGGGGGTGGGGTTGAGATTATTGTACATGGGACTATAAATATTTTTATTAGGAATTTTCCCACCTTTTTTAAAAAAGAAACTGTTGGTTACTAAGGAGGGGATGGAACCTAGGGGGTCTAAAATTTCAGGGCTCATGAGTAATGGAAGGTACAGCAAGGGTTGTAGGGCTGGCTGTTGCATGGAATGGGCATCACAGATATTTAACATCTGTTTCTCATTCCAACCTCTATGGTGCATTCCAGGTGCATGGTAGCTTCCCTGGTTGCTTTCCTTCCAGTCTGTCCATGATGAGTTTGAATGCCAGGTTTTCATGGAATAAGGATCAGCTAATTCTTGATATCATCCTGGATGCTTGCGCTCATCAGGTCTGTGTTATGGAGACTTAAATGGGTGTGGAGGGTGGGGTTCCTCTGTCCCTCAAGTTCCCACAAGTTTTTTTTTAGTAGAGAGGGTGGCAGCAGAACAGTTGAGATTGTTATCACCTCCTTGCTGTTGGTCCTCTTGGATGTCTTGGCTGCCTTTGGTACTGTCTGTCATGATCTTGAGTATCCATGGCAACCTTATCTGAAGCTACTAGAGCTCTTTTACACACTCACATTTCTTTGGGATGAGTCCTTCACAGCTGCACTCCCACGAGGGAGGGGATTGACAGTTACTGCACTTGCAGTCCCATGAGGGTACAGAGTGACAGCCAGGTCAGCTTACTACACCATGAAGGAAATGACATCTCTTCTCATGTCAATCACAAAACCCAGCTGCTGTAACACCTGCAGATTAGGTCATTCCAAGAATGCAAAGGTGGGAGGGAAATCTGCTCCTTTTGTGTATATAAGCAGAGCCCTTTTCCTCAGTTCTTTGGTCCCCTTGAGTAGAAGGCAGACACGTCTGTCTCCCCAGGCCGGACTCAAACTTCCCATCGGGGCATGGTTCATACTTGAGATGAGCCCCTCTGATCAAAGGGAACCCTACTAACTAAATATTGCTATGTACTTTTTTTGTCTGTCTCTGTTCTTTTTCAGATGCTAATGGAAAATAAAACACTTTGTGAGTAATACCATCTGAGTGGATGTCAGTTTATCAGGCTTTATCCAAGTACTTTGCTCTATGCCCCCACATGCTACCAATATGCTAAACCACCACATACTCCCTGTAAGTGACAGGTGGAGTTCTTTGAAGCCGATTGTGACGTGGTACGGTGAGGCGACCTTAGGCTGCACTGGGAGTGTGCAGATAAAGTAAATTATCGCAGCCTAAAGGATTGGTACATGCCTCCTGTAAGCCAGCACCTGGTCGAGCATTCAAGACACTGTCAACCATGGTAAACTCCTGGAAAGACTCTCAGATTTGGGCATCGATAGCCAGGCTTTGGCTTGGCTCCATTCTTTCTTGAGGATTGGGTCCAGAGGGTACAACTTTGGGAAGAATTGTCAGATTTTGGGGTACAATAGTATTGAGTACTCCATGGTTTTGCTTTCTCCCCAATGCTGTTTAATATCTATGTATGCCCACTGTGGGATGTTATCAGGAGATTTGGAGTTTGATGAATATTCTGATGATACACAACTCTATCTCTCTTTTTCCTCCACAGCAGGTGATGCTGTCCATACCTTGACAGGTTGACTAGAGTTGGTCATGAAATGTATGGAGGAGAATAGGCTGAAACTGAATCCTGACAAGATGCAGATGGTGTTGATAGGGGCAACTACTCTCAGGGTGGGGGGGTCTGTCCCTCAATTTGAGGGGCCTTTCCTTCCCTATAAAGGAAGGGGTACAAAAACTGGGGGTGTACCTTGACCTGAAGTTTCTCATAGAACAGCCAGTAGCTTCAGTGATCAGGTCTGCATTTTACCATCTGTGATGCATTGCCCAGCTTCACACATTTCTAGACAAGGGGGAGTATCTGCTGTCACTAACCTATATATTGGTATTCTCCAAGACTGATTATTACAAAACTTGCAGTGAAGGACTTCCCTTAAAGATAGTACAGAGGCTTCAGTGGATGAAAATTGTGGCAGCCAGACAGTTTACAAGTATTGGGTATTTTTATCTCATTACCCCCGTTCTGGTTAGCTTGTACTGTATGGGCTTCCTGTAGTGTTCTGTGCTGGGTTCAGGGTTCTGGTAATGATTTATAAAGCTGTATATCATTTAGGATCATGCTTTCTGTAGGAGCACCTCTTCCTGAGAAATCAGACCTGGAGCATATAATCAATGAGCTGCAAGTACCTACACCTAAAGAGATTGAAAAAATATTCTACAAGTGGCAGAATGTTTTCAGCGACAGCACAACACTTAGAATTTTTTTTGGCAACAGGAATAAAAACAATCCCCTCTCTATTGGCTTTTAGGAAAATGCAAAAAATATTCTTATTAGGAAGACTTTTCCAAATTAGATCTCCCTATAAGTATACTATTGATGATTACATACCATCTGACTCTTTTCTTGTTTACCATTATTTTTTGAATTTAATATGGATTGGTGCCATGTAGGTTTGTATACTGTTGTCTGATTATTGTCATTTGCTGTTTAGTGTATGATCTATATAATATTTAATTTGGTTTTTTATTTCACTGTATTGTTTTGTTTTTCCCTTGCTTTTGTAAATTGCCAAGAATACTGTTCACACAAATTGTGGTATAAAAGCAAGCAAGCAAAGAAAACCAGCCTTAAGGGAGACTTTTGCTGAAATCTTGTTGTGTAAAAACATTGAATTAATTGAACTTACTGAGAAGTGACTCACCAAATCCTTACAAATTCAATGGTCCTACTCTGATGTGACTTAGTGTGCTACACAACAGGATTTTTACCATTGTATTTTAGTACAGACGCATAACAGAGGTTCACTTTCATTTTTCAAACCTTTGGATATCTTCAAATTAAATATGAGGGTTTTTTTTACTGTTTTTGACAGAATTATATTACATTTTTCATTATTGTATATCATTCAGAAATGAAGAATTTGGAAAAAATGAAGACAGGCAGATGACCCTCTAATGAATGCTTTACTGTAATCACCAACAAATCATAGAGTCAGGAGCAACAATCAATGAAGTTACTACAGAGTGAAATTTACATGACTGTGATAACATTACCCTAAAGAATCAGGTCCACATTTGTGACACTATTGGAACCAACAGTTTTTATGGAGGCTAAAATATCTGCCATGGCCAAGAATACCTTTTATCATCTTTGGCTGATTGTCCAGTTGTGCTCCTACCTAGATAAGAATGATTAGTAACAGTGGTTCACACATCAGTAATCTCAAAAATAAACTAATGTAGGGATGACCTTGAAATCAGTACAGAAATTTCAACAGGTCCCAAACTGGTGGCCAGAAGGACTAATAAACGTGATTATATATCCCCAGTCTTACTTCATTGGCTTCCTGTTAGCTTCTGAGCTGCATTTAAGGTGCTGGACATGACCTATAAATCCCTTCATGGCTTAGGTCCTTGATACTTATTGGAATATCTCTTCCAGAAATCAATCATCTGTTCCATCTGCTCCTCAAAAACCACATTGTTAAAAGTTATCAAAAAGGTGGATATAAGGAAACATGCAGTGATGGGCACCAAAAAAATTTAGTACCACACCGTGGGGTGTGGCCTAACTGGTGGGTGTGGCCTAACTAGTGGGTGTGGCCTAATCAGTCGGCATGGCCTAATCGGTCTTTAAGGTGCCACAACATTTTTTTTGTTTACTCTCTGATATGCTTGCACAGAATAAAGTGGCACCAATTCTAAAGTTTAATTCTGTGCAAGCAGATCAGGAGGTAAACAAAACAAAAACACAAAAATGTTGTGGCACCTTAAAGATTCACTGCCACCCCACCCCAACCCCCGCCCTGGGAAATCCCTTTAGCCTCTGCTCCCTTCTACACACACACACACACACACACACACACACACACACACACACACACACACACACACACACACACACACACACACACACACACGCCTCCAGGACTTCCATTCTTCAACTAGTACCCATTTCCCCATGATTTCTGTGCAAACAAGCATCTCTTAGTATTCTTTAATAGTGGTATTTTAAGTCCAATTTTTGGGGACATAAACATTTTCTAAGAAATAAAGAAGCAAGGAAATAAAAAAGACTATACCTTCAAGCATTCTTCTTAACGTTTTAGTAAACGTATGTGAGTATTTATTAATGTTTCCAATCTCCACACACACACACACACACACACACACACACACACACACACACGGGGGGGGGGGAGGGGAGTAAACCAAAAGACACACTTACCCAGAAAGTGACATGTTGGGGTGTTCCTTCCTCCCATGGGGAGGGGGGGCATTTCCTTCCTCCTTTAGTCCTCCAGGACCAGAGAGTCCAGCCGTGCTGCTGCTTGCAGAGCAGCTGCTGGTGGTGGAGGTGAGTGCGTCCCTGGCCCTGGGAGAAGAGGAGGGGGAGCTGACATCATGCACCACCCAGGAGGGCTCACTTGCATGCCCCAATGCCCCCGCAGCCACTCTTTGCTGCCTCCTTCTAGCAGCAGCAGCTTTCGCAATGCCTGGACTAAGTTATTCATGCAGGAAAGAGAACTTCCTGCAGGATGTTTGTCTGGGCATTGTAAGAGGTGTCCAGGCAGGGCAACTCTCGCAATGCCCAGAGTCAGACAGACATCCTGCAGGAAGTTCTCTTCTTGCAGTAATAAGTCCAGGCATTGCGAAAGCTGCTGCTGCTGCTGCTGCTAGAAGGAGGCAGCAAAGAGTGGCGGAGGGGCACTGGGGCACGCAAGTGAGCTCTCCTGGGTGGTGTGTGATGTCAGCTCCTCCTCCTCTTACCCCAGGGCCAGGCGCACACACGCCACCACCTCTGCAGCCGCTCCGGAGAAGAACGAAGCGCTGCCCAAAGCCGTTGGGTCGCCCGCTCTCCCAGAAGAGGTGGGTGGGGTGGGGAGGGGAGGGAGCATGGTCAGCCAGGTTTCTTACCATCTGCCCAGACTTGTGCGGACTGGGTGATGCCCGATGCTGGAAACATGACTTTTTGGTTGTGGCCCCATTGCCAACAGAGATATGCCAGGCTCCTTAACTCCTTGTGATTAGCAAGCTGGTAAAGTTCAAATTATTTAAAGTTACCTTTAATAACTGAATATCCTGAACAGTGTCAATTTGTGCTACTAATTCTAGATTTTATTGTTATTTATGTTTATGATTTAATTATTATCAGTGTGTTGCTATATTGTTTTTGACATATTTTGTTATTGTGGGGTTTGAGGGTTTTTTAAGTTTTAATCTTGTAAACTGCCAAGAGTAGTGCTTTCACTAATAAATAAAAAATACTCTAGTAATCAAAAACTGTCCAGCAAGTTGTCTTCAGTTAGTGCTAAAACCACTAAATAACCATTAGTTCTCTTTAATAATATCAAAGTAAACAAAACAGAGTTTTCCCCCCATCACATAATAGCATTACGGTTATAGTACAGTTCTTTCTTGTAGTAAATCTGGAATATACAAAATATAACTAAGGAAGAATATTATGTATTTTAATGTTTTGATAACATCTAAACAAATCTATTATGGTGCTCCTTTGTATTGTTTTGGGACCTTTTCTTAAAGTGAAACAAGCTTTCACAAGGAGACAAGCTAATCAGAATACTAAAGCAAAGCACCATATGTCTTGGGATAAAGCTGCATTTCCAGAGACCCAGAATATTATAAGCATCATGTGTTCTCTTCCTTGGAGTGGTTTCAGAGCAGATGTTGAAAAAAGTCTTCAGCTTGAAAACATTGGATTCTGAAATATTTAACACTATTTTTAAAATTGAAAAACAATCCGAAGCCTTGGATGACTTTTGAAAGGCATCACAGTAAACTTTTTTTTAATTTCAAGGTGAACTCATAGGCAAAAGTTTCTTCTTATAATTCAGAAAAACTTAAAACATTCAAGAGACAATGGTAAAACCTACATTTGCTCACTAAAAGGTAGTTGAAGACTGACAACACTAATCTCATCCAATCTCTACATACAATTTTTTTAGTTGTAGTTATGTGCTGTCAAATTGCAACCAACTTATAGTGATCCTACTAGAGTTTTCAAGGTAAATGAGACATTTAAGGATGATTTTACTAGTGAGTTTCCATGGGTGAACAGGAATTCATACCTAGTTCTCCTAGTCTACTACTCTATCTGCTTCAGCACAAAAGTAGTTAAATTTTTATAATTTATTTTTATTATTATTTTCTGTACAGACAACAATCACCAAACAATTATCAATCCCCCAACCCTTTCCCACACCTCAGTGCTGTACAAGGTGTAATTTGCCATTTTAACTTATTATTATACATTTTACTATTCTATTTTCCCCAAAACTTGCACACTTCCTGTGTTATCTTAAGTCCATCCTTATTCATCAATCTATATACAGCAAAGGGTATCCATATTTCCCAAAATGTGCTCTTTTTATCACTCCTTTTTTAAAATCTCAGTTCTGATGTTAACTTATCGTTCAAGGCTAGTTGCCAAAAGTTTCTATAACATCTGTCTTTACTTATTACAAACTTGTTTTTCCACTCTGTTGCCATGATTTGTCTTGCCAACAATAACAGTACAACCATCAATTCTTTCTTTTTACTATCAAGGTTAGTATCCTCGACCTCTTCTAATTATAAAGTTTTGGAGTTTAACTTGATTGTATCTTCCATAATTTTCCCCAGTTCCCCTTCTATCATTTTCCAGTACTTATGGGCATATTCACATCCCCACCATATGTGTAAGTACGTTCCAACTTCTTTACCACATCTCCAACACATATTAGTCCTTCCCTTACACATTTGATGTAGTTGTGCTGGGGTCATATACCACTTCCATATAAGTTTACAGTTATGTTCTTTTTCTTTATAAGAGAGTGATTTCATCAGTCGTTGTTTCCATTTTTGTTTCCAAGCTTCTTCACCAATAAATATACCCAATTCTTTCTCCCATATTTTCTTTCATGTTTGCTGTGGTTCACCATTTTTATTAATAATTTTTATTAATAATCTCATATATTCTACCTACTAATCCTTCACTTAAAATCATTGCCCTTCTCACTTTATATATCAATCTTCAAATAGGGTTAACACTCTTTCCAAATAACTTTTACTTCTTATTTTCTTGTCCCATGTTTCAACTTGCAATCTTTGATACCAGTTCAGCTCTAATTTTGTGTGTATGTGTGTGTATAAAGAAGAGATTTTGATCAACCCCCCTACCTAGCCTTTGCAGGCGCACCCCCCAAAAAAGGACTCAGACACCGGTATAAGTGGATAACGGCATTGGGCCACATTTATTGATTCATGCCCTAGTCCGAATTATAAATTTCATTGGTACTCAGCCAATTATAATTCTTAAGGCAAGCAGGCCGCAGTAACACTGGTAAGGTTCCTCCCAAATTGCCAACGGCAATTGGCTACAATGTATCCATTTGTATCAATTTGTTTGTTGACAACAAACAAATTGTTGACCGTAGTCAATCAACTATCTACTGACCCCACCCTCTGACGTGTATCCGTAAAATCACGTGGTGATGCATGCTGAATAGCTCGTGCCATCACCCCATTGCCTGGTTCGCCGTTGACCGGTCAACGTTAACCAACTTGTACCTATCTAGTGTTGGCCAGTCAATTGCGAACCTGCCGGATACCTGTGGGTCATAAATATTTACCTTACCAGTGCTACCCGCCCATGTGACCAAAGTCAATAGCAAAGCCCCTATATCAAACCATAGCAACAGTGTGGGATGGGCAAAAAAGCCAGAACCAGGAAGCCAATTGTAGGTTCCAGCCAAAAATTCCCACCCGGCCCCGAAGCGACCAAAATATCACACTGTTCACTAGGGAGGGGGTGGAGGGAAAAACTTCTCCTCTCCGTCGCTTTTACAAAATGGCAGCTCGGCTGCCTCATGGCCACCCCTTTTATAGAGGGGTGGCCACGCCCCCTAACTACCCGGATGTCTGAGTCCGGGTGGGGGCCCTCCGCAAAGAGCGCGGCGGCCATTTTGGCGCCGCACTTTCATTCTTCATGTTTTGCATGTTCTAATTGACTTGGCTTTTATGGGGTTAAATAGAAATGCAGGCCTAGCAGATTAACACATTCCAGTTAAGACATGGGGATCCAGTTCAGACATTTACTCTGCAAAACAATGTGCATATCTTATCTCACAAAAAGATCTCCATAATCTTCCTGAGTGGCCCCCTGTCTGCATCAGAAATTAGAAGGCTTATTTCTAAGTTTAAAGTGGGTAAAGTTCCAGGGAATGATCATATCCCTACAGAAATACTTAAAGTTAATTTGAGCCAGTGGCCCCCAGTTCTAGCTGTCCTATTTGCATGCAATGACTGGTTTGCATGTATTCTAGAGGATTGGGAATTTGCAATTATTATTCCAATCTACAAGAAAGGGAGAAGTTCAGATCCTGCCAATTATCGACTGTTGTGTGTGTAGAAATTATCACTGTATAGTTAATGTATTTAAAATGGCTGCCCTGTCATTTTAAAGGCTTCTTCATGACATTACAGTATTGTGAGAATTGGTTCGTGCCAGTTTGAAATGAGAAGTGGGTGAATGTATCTATTATTGCTCACTCCAGTTCTCCTCACCCTATCCAGTTGTACCCCGCCAAAATGTATCAGTTTTTAAGGGTATATAAGGCGCCATTGCACCCCTCTTATGCATGTTCGGAACCCTAATACAAAATTGTGTTAGCCCAAATGCCAGCTGCTGCCTTGTCATTCCTGAACATCAAATTGGTGACGAAGGTGGGATGGCATCCCAATGGAACAACATCTGTCCCTTTGACATTTCCCAGCCTGAATAATGGAACCTCTATGAGCGCCAGTTCCGCCACTTAATGCTGGCAGAGAAAATAGAGGAGGAAGACCAGAAGCGCTCCTGTTTTCTGTCCCAGTGCAGACTTGCTACTTTGGATCTGGCAATCCATCTCGTCCTGCCGAGATATGTGGATGAGTTCCCTGGGCAGCTCTGCGGAGCCACTTTCAACTGAAAGTGTCAATATTCCTGGCCAGGGTGGCATTCCACAGACGAGAGCAATGCCCCAGATAATCCATTGCGGACTATGCTTCTGCCCTACAGCTCGCTGTAGCCCCGTGCCAGTGGCCCAACCTGGAGGATGCCCTCTGAGCATACCTGTCAACTTTTGGATTTGGAAATAAGGGAAATTTCCCGGCAAATACGGGATACCTTACACCTAGGCTTATCCTGTGCTGCCCTCCAATGGTGGCAATACTGCATTGCAGTCTAATTAATAAGGGATGACGGTTGGAAAGAGGGTAAAATAAGGGGTTTTCCTGATCAATAAGGGATACTTGACAGCTATGCCTCTGAGACCATCTGCTGGCTAGCCTGAGGGATGAGGATGCCCAACGTTGCCTCATGACCAGAGTCACACTGATGTTCAAAGCAGTCCTTAGAGAGGCGTTGGCATCTGAGGCAGCCCAGTACAGAGTCAAGACATTCAAACAATGACCCACCACATCCAGAGGGCAAGATTCTGCAGTGCAGGCTCATCACTGCTCATCACCTTCATCGTCGTCTGTGTCACCAGCGTCAACTTCATCATCTGGGTCCAGCGATGAGGACAGGGAAGTCCGAAAGGTGCATTGGAAGAAGATGGAGCGGCACACCAAGAAGACCACCCAGAGATGCGACGGCTTTGGGAGTTGACACGACCGTCGCAGATGCCCATTTAGGAATGCTGACTGCCATAACTGTGGGGAAAATGGACACATAGTGAAGGTTGGCCGACAGCGATGAAAGCCATCACCAGCGCAGGAGGAGAGGCCAAGGCACCGGAGTTCAATCATCCCCAAGATTTCATCGGAGGAGCCACATCAGAGTCAAGTGTCAATGGTGACAAGCCGGTTCTTTGCGGAGCTCCTTCTGCAGGGAGTTCCTGTCAAAATGGAGGCAAATTCGGGGACCTCCTACTCCATACTTCTCCAAAAGGTGTTCCTCAGTATTCCCCCTGCTTCACATCCCAAGTTGCAGGCCCTTAAAACATCCTTGCGGGATGTTCAGGGGTGCCCGATTCCCATCCTAGGGGTGGGGGATTTCAATGTAAAGTTTAAGAACATTACGACCAAACTGCCCCTAGTAGTAGTTAAACAGGGCACAAACTGCTTGCTGGGGGTTCAGTGGTTTGAGCCCCTGGGCATAAGACTATCAGGCATCAATGCTGTCACCTCCGATCCAGTGCAGGACATTTGTAATGTGCACCCAAAGTATTTCAGGAAAGGACTAGGAACCTACACAGGTCCCCTTGTTGACTTTGAACTTGACCCGGCCATTCGGCCCATTCGTCTGAAGCCTCGATGCGTCCCTTTTGTATTAAAGGACAAGATAGAGGCTGAGCTGGACAAAGTGGTGGGTCAGGAGATACTGGTGCCAATCGACTGGTGCCGATTACAAACATACCATTAACAAGGCGATCAGACTGAACATATATCCAGTACCAGTGGTGAGTCATTTGCTGGCCACATTGCATGGGGTTAGGTGCTTTGCCAATCTTGACTTGGTTCAGGCCTACCAGCAATTGACTGTCACACCTGCTGCTGCTGCTGCGCAGACTATTGTAACTCACAGGGGTGTGTTCAAGGTAACCAGGTAACAATTCAGGGTGAATGCTGCCCCCGGAATATTTCAATCTCTGGTTCAACATTTGCTAAAGGGTCAGCTAGGTGTTTTGCCTTACTTCAACAATGTTCTTATCACTGCAAGTGATGAAGTTGAGCTCGCAGAAAGGCTAGACCGGGTCCTGTCAATTCTCGAGTGGTCTGGTTTACATTTATGGAAAGAAATGTGTGCCAGAGAAGTGGAATTCTTGGGTTTTAGGATCACTCCCAAGGGAGTCATGCCCTCAGACTCAAAGGTTGCAGCCGTGTGGAATGCACCAAGACCAAACTGTAAATCCGAGCTTCAATTGTTCCTGAGATTGTTAAATTTCTATCACACATTTCTCCCTAGAAAGGCCTCAGTGGCCGAACCACTACACAGATTACTTTAAAAAGATGTAGTTTTACATAGAGGCAAAAACAGGAACAGGCTTTCAAGGATTTAAAGAGGCTTCTCACTTCAGAAGAGGTACTGACCCAACCAAGCCCATAGTTTTGGTATGTGATGCTTCACCTGTGGGAGTAGAGACTATCCTGTGCCATGCTTTAGAAGATGGATGAGAAGCCCCAGTGGCATTCTATTCCAGATCTTTGTCTAAGGCAGAAATAAATGATGCCCAGACAGATCGAGAGGCTTTAGTGATTGTGGCAGGAACTAAAAAGTTCCATGACTACCCATATGGGAGAAAGTTTACCTTTGTAACCGATCACAAACCCTTGCTGGGAATATTTGTTAGTGCAAAGCCCACCCCTCAAATCTTGTCTCCTCGGATTTTACGATGGGCTATTTTTCTCAATGCATACAATTTCAGCCTAATATACCGCCCGGGAAAAGACATCAGTAACACTGATGCACTGTCAAGGTCCCCTCTGCCAGAATTAGGGGAACCTGGCTGTGAGATTGAACAAGATCACCAAGTCTTGTTAATCGAAGCTCTGGATTCACCCCCAGTAGTGCCTTCCAATATTGCAAAAGCCACAGCAAAATACAAACTGCTTTCTCGGCTAGTTTCCTGGGTCCAAAAGGGTTGGCCCACTACCCCTCCTGCCAAGGAGTTTAAAGCATTTTATCAGAAACTCTTCAAGTTGTCTCTGAAAACGGGCTGTTTGCTGTGGGGTCAGAGAGTTTTCCTGATATATTTTGTGCTAAGGTCCTAAAGCTCTTATATGTCACCCACCCGGGAATTGTGCATACTAAAGCACTTGTGCACAGTTATTTCTGGTGGCCGCAGATAGACCAGGACATTGAACACTGGATTGGTACTTGTGTGAACTGTCAAGGCTCCAGGCCTGAAGCATCAAGGCTGCCCTCCAGGGAATAGGAAACCTGCATCATTACTGGACAGGTTGGGTCCCTCTATGGTGCAGGACAGAATCTCCATCACAAAAAGTGTTTTTGGCTGGAGATTCCATTCATTGCTGTAACTATGTGGTGGGAGGTCCCACTTGGGTCCCTGGGTTTGTGGTTGACCAAACAGGTCTGATATCTTACAGGGTTGAAATTGACAATGGGTTATGTTGGAGATGCCATGCTGATCATCTCAGGCATCGCGTTACTGATGCTCAGTTAAGTCAAGAAAATTATGCTCAGAGAAATTCAACGTTAGGGTCCTCCCCCACCTGCTTATCTCAAGGGGGAGAAGGGATTAGGCCACAACCAAATTTTGAGGAATCCTCTTTAGGAGAACCAACTGCATTCCCACTAGATCATGATAAGCCTTTTGTTGAGTTCCAGGATTGGGGAGTATGTGTAGAGTGTTCCCCCACTCATTCCAGAGAAAAGCAGGGTTATGATTTCATCCCTGAGACTCCCAATCCTACTAATTTGGAGTCCACCTCTACTTCAGCAAAAAAGAGGAAATTTTCTGTTGAGTTGCCCTCGACTCACAGTAATCAAAGGAGGAAATTGTGTTCCAATTTTTCCCCTTATAATCTAGATTTTGATTTAGAGCGATCCCCTGCTCCAACTTCATGCAAACGGGGTAATGATTTGGTTTCTGCTTCCCCCACTTTCCATTCTGAATTGGGCCATTGCTTCCAACAGATGAATCAACCTAGCTCTGCATCTGGAATGTCCATCCTAAAGTCTCAAGGGCCGGACCAGATGACAGTACGTCCAAAGCGAGAGTGCCGGCCTCCACAATGGTTAAAATATTTTGTCTCATCTTAGGGGAGAGGGATGTTGTGCATGTAGAAATTATCACTGTATTGTTAATGTATTTAAAATGGCCACCCTGTCATTTTAAATGCTTCTTCATGACATTGCAGTATTGCAAGAATTGGTTCACGCCAGTTTGAAATGAGAAACGGGCGAATGTGTCTGTTATTGCTTACGCCAGATCTACTCACCCTATGCAGTTGTACCCCACCAAACTATATCAGTTTTTAAGGGTATATAAGGCACCGTTACACCACTGTTATGCATGTTCCGAACCCTGAAAAAAATTGTGTTAGCCCGAATGCCAGCTGCTGCCTCGTCCTTCCCGAACATCAAATAGACCAATCAGCTTTCTATGTGTGAACAGCAAGCTATATGCCCATCATCTCCTTGTAAATTTAGTAAGCTGATTGGAGAAAAAAATCCTGGTGTTATGGAATACTGAACTAGACAAAATCGCATTCCACACGCTAAGACAGATATAGGAGTTTTATTTGTTAATATTTGGCCAAACAGATTCAGGAAAGCTTTACCAAGCTAATATTCCCTGAATGAAAATACATTTTCAGAGCCATCTTTTTATAGCATAAAATTTGGAACTTTCTACACATTACATCACTATGGGATAAGCCAAAATTATTAATTAATCTTCTGACATTTCATTAAGTTCAGGTTAGAACATTCCGTAACTGTTATTTAGATCATGTTATATAAGGAACATGTCTCATGTCACATCATGTCTTGTCACACAAATATTATTTACGGTTCCCTGTCAGCTGTACAAACTGTGCTGAGCTTGTGGACATAAAGCCTTCTGTTTACTTTAGCCTCGTCATCAGTTCTATATGATAGGTCAATCTGATCTTTTTAACTTTACAGAGTACTGAGAAAATAATTTTTACTTTTAAAACAGAATTAATATTATCTTAATATCTTAATTCTTTTACCCCTATTTCACAGGAGCAGGAGTTCTCAACCATTTTAAGCTGGCAGCTGGGTCACATTCCCTCAGGCAGCTTTAGGGGGCAGATGGCCATTTTGCCCTTCATCCACCACATGTCATTTCCTGGTGTGGTGGAGGTGGTGGGGCGCCACATGAAATGGTGTCATGGGACACAGGTGGAGAATCCCTGTCCTAGATGACGAGCAGGCTGGATTCATAAGAACATTAGAACAGCCTTGCTAGAACAGGCCACAGCCCATCCAGTCCAGCATTCTGTCTCACACAGTGGCTCACCATTTGCTTTAGGATATTCCCAAGCAGATGCCTTCACCTGATTAGAATTCCCTGGAAATGGCATTGAGAGATATCCTGCCTATCTCTCCAAGCTGGAGGTTTATTAATTTATTTGTTTATTTATTTATTTATTTTTCACTCTTATATACCGCCCACTCAGTTACAACCCAACTCAGGGCGGTTTACATAGCGGACAGTAAATACATAAAAAGACACATGATAAAACAAAGTTAAAAGTTAAAGTTAAAAAACCCACCCCTAAAAGGTACGCAAGTACCGAAGGGACCTGGGGGAAGGCACATTTCTCTATACCAACCACCCAACAGTACCCCCATCCCCACCCGCACCCAAAACTTGGCCCGCCAGCCAGGTCTTTAGTTCCTTCCTAAAGGGCAACAACTCTGTCTGGAGATGCAGTTCCACAGGCAGGAGGTTCCAAAGGGCCAGTGCGGACACAGAGAAGGCCCTCCTCCTTGTGCCAGAGAGGCGAGCCCCCCTGGCTGATGGCACAATTAGCGATCCCCTCCGGTCCGCTCTGGTTGGTCGGACAGACGTCCTTAGGGTGATGCAGTCTCTGAGATACCCTGGCCCACTACCATGTAGGGCTTTAAAGGTCAAAACCAGCACCTTGAATTGCACCCGGAGACAAACTAGTAACCAGTGCAGACCCCGAAGCAGTGGTGAGGCATGGGCATAACGTCCACACCCCATCACTACCCGGGCCGCGGCATTCTGGACCAGCTGCAGCCTCCGAATGGTCATCAAGGGCAGCCCCATGTAGAGCGTATTACAGTAGTCTAGTCTGGAGGTCACCAGAGCGTTAGAGTCCCGGTCCAGGAGCGGGCGCAACTGGCGAATCACCCGAAGTTGGGCGAAGGCCCTCCTGGCCACAGCCGCCACCTGTTCTTCTAGCAGCAGCCGTGAATCCAGGAGGACCCCCAAGTTGCGCACCGGGTTGGTCTGGGGCAAAACAGCCCCATCCAATTCCAAAGATGGTAGCTCCCGGGATAATGCAGGTCCCCCTATCCATAGCCACTCAGACTTGCTAGGATTCAGCTGTAGCCCATTTGCCCCCATCCAGACCCCAACAGCCTCCAGACAGCTGGAAAGGACTTTGACTGCATCACTGGGGTCCCCACGGGCCGAGATGTACAACTGTATGTCATCCACGTACTGGTGGTACCGCACTCCGTGGGAACGGATGATCTCACCCAGCGGCTTCATGTAGATGTTAAATAGGAGAGGAGAGAGTGCCGAACCCTGAGGCACCCCATATTTTAGGGGCCTAGGACTCGACCTCACACTCTCTAACCACACCGACTGGGTCCGGCCCCTCAGAAATGAGGAAAACCAGGACCACACCATGCCCTGGATCCCCAATCCTCGGAGCCATTCCAGACGGATAACATGGTCAACGGTATCGAAGGCCGCTGAGAGGTCAACAAGAGCAAGGACGGACGGATGACCGCCATCCCGCTCTCGCCAGAGATCATCCATCAGCGCGACCAATGCAGTCTCAGTACCATATCCAGGTCTGAATCCTGACTGGAATGGGTCCAGATATTCCGCTTCATCCAGTACCCCCTGCGGCTGACATGCCACTGCCTTCTCCAGAACCTTCCCCATAAAAGGAAGGTTGGAGACAGGTCTGTAGGATTGCTGGATCGAGGGATGGCTTCTTCAGGAGGGGGCGCACCAGAGCATGTTTCAGCAGTGCAGGAAACATTCCCTCTCGAAAAGACGTGTTAATTATAGCCCCGACCCAGCCACCTGTTACTGTCTTAGAGGCTTTTACCAGCCAGGCAGGACATGGATCCAATGGACAATTAGTGGCGCGGACCACCGCAAGGAGCCTTTCCACTTCATCTGGGGCAACTGGATCAAACCGATCCCAGGTAACACCGCAAGACTGTGCACTGGCTTTCCCCGGACCCTCCCCATCCATGCCAAGTTTGAACTCCAAGCGAATCCAATTGATTTTCTCCACCAGATGGTCAGCAAAGTCCTCAGCTGATCCCTGCCAACCAGGCACAGGCCCCGCCCTACCCAGGAGGGACCTGGTCATCTGAAACAGGGTGGCTGGGCGATTATCAGTGGAGGCAATAAGGGTGGTGAAGTATTGCCTTCTCACCACCCCCATCACCACTAGGTAGGCCCTAATATCGGCTCTAGCTAGTGTCCAATCGGAATCGCTCTGGGTCTTCACCCAGCGGCGCTCAAGGTGTCTCTTTGCCCATTTGAGCTCCTGTAGTTCTTCAGTGAACCACGGGGATGACCTAGCTCCACGGGCTCTGAGAGGCCATAGTGGAGCGATTATATCCAAGGAAGATGTCGTCGACCTGTACCACAGGTCAACAAGTGCCTCAAGTGAATCGTGTTGCCGATCCAGAGGAAATTCCCCCAGTTCCCTCTGGAATCCATCTGGATCCATCAGTTGCTGGGGGCGGGCCACTTTAATCGACCCTGCCTCCTTACGATGAAGTGTCGCCCCCAGAAAGTCTAGAGCCACCAGATAGTGATCTGACCATGGCACATGTGTTATGTCCAGCTTCTGTAAACTCAGATCACTCTGCCACCGCCCCGACAAAAAGACTAAATCTGGCATGTGGCCACTGCCCCTGGTCAGGCCCTGAATTACCTGAGCCAGGTCGATAGCTGCCATGGAAGCCATGAACTCCTGTGCCTAAGGTTGTCCTTACGTATCCATTATTATAGCCATTGATATCCTTGTCCTCCTTGAACTTGTCTAATCCTTTCTTAAAGCTGTCAAGACTGACAGCTGTCCATAGACCATTGACCCTCTGGGTGAAAAAGTACTTTCTCTTATTTGTTTGAGAACTAGTCTCAAAAGTTTCATGCAGTGTCCCCTAGTTCTAGTGTTATGCGATAGGGAAAACAGTTTTTCTTATCTATATTGTCCACACCGTGCATGATTTTATAAACTTCAATCAGATCACCTCTTAGATGCCATTGTTCAAGAGTGAAGAGGCCCAACCGTTGCAGCCTCAGATGGTATGGAAGGTGTTCCAGTCCCATAATCATTCTGGTTGCCCTCCTCTGCACTTTTTCCAGTTCCATAATATCCTTCTGGGGGTATTGCAACCAGAACTGTACACAGTATTCCAGATGGGGCCTCACCATAGATTTATGAAGAGGCAAAATGACACTTGCTGACTTATTTTCTATACCCTTTCTAATGATCCCTAGCATTGAGCTTGCTTTTCTCACTGCTGAGGCACACTGGATTGACACCTTAATTGAGCTGTCCACTAGGACACCAAGGTCCCTTTCCTGGTATGTCGCAGAGAGTTCAGACTGCATCAGTTTATAAATGTAATTGCTTTTTTTGCCCCAACATGCATCACTCTGCACTTACTAGTGTTGAAGCTCATTTGCCACTGTTTTGCCCACTCCCCCAGTGTCAAGAGATCCCTCTGGAGCTCCTCACAATCTCTCACAGTTTTCACTACCCTGTATAATTTAGTGTCGTCAGCACTAAATGACAGAATTGTAAGAAAGCAAAGTGGTTGTCTGATAAGGCCCATAAAATAGCAAAGGAAAGAACGAACGCAAAAGTCAAAGGAGAAAGAAAAACATACAATCACTTAAACAAAGAATTTCAAATGAAACCAAGGAGAGATAAGAAAAACTACCTAAATGAACAGTGCAAAGAAATGGAGGAAAACAACAAAAGAGGCAGGAGTAGAGATTTTTTCAAAAAAAGTGGGGAAATCAAGGGAACATTTAAAGCAAAAATGACCATGTTAAGGGACAAAGATGGAAAGGAGTTAGCTGATGCAGAAGATATTAAGAAAAGATGGAAAGAGTACACAGAGGAACTCTACAAAAAGGACCTCAACACTACTGATAATAACAATGATGAGGAAATGGAACTTGAGCCAGACATCCTGGAGAGTGAAGTCAGAAAGGCCCTAAATAGCACTGCAAACAACAAAGTTAGTTGAAATGATGGTATCCCAGTTGAATTTTTCAAAGCCCTAAAATATGATGGAATCAAATTATTGCATTCGATATGCCAGCTGATTTGGAAAACAAAATAGTGGCCACAGGATTGGAAAAGATCAGTATACGTTCCAATCCCAAAAAAGGGCAATGCCAAAGAATGTTCAAATTATTGAACAGTTGCACTCATCCCACACGTAAGCAAGGTGATGCTCAAGATAATAGAGGAAAGATTTCAGCAGCACGTGGAGAAAGAACTACCAGAGGTGCAGGCTGGGTTCAGAAGAGGCAGGGGGACCAGAGACCACATTGCCAACATATGTTGGATCATGGAGAAAACTAAGGAACACCAGAAACAGGTCTACTTCTGCTTTATTGACTACACCAAGACATTTGACTGCATGGACCACAACAAAATGTGGCAAGTAATTAAAGAGATGGGAATACCAGAACACCTCATATGCCTCATGAGAAATTTGTACATGAAACAAGAAGCAACAGTTCGGAGAGAACATGGAATGACAGAGTGGTTTGGAATAGGAAAAGATGTAAGATAAGGCTGCATTTTGTCACCCTGCTTATTCAACTTATGCACAGAGCAAATAATGTGCAATGCAGGGATGGAGGAATCACAATATGGGATCAAAATTGCTGGGAGAAACATCAACAATTTGAGATATGCAGACGATACCACCTTAATGGCAGAAAGTGAGAGAGACCTAAAGAATCTCTTGATTGGGCTGAAGGAGGTGAGTGAAAAATCTGGCTTGAGACTCAATATCAAGAAAACCAACATAATGGCAACAGGCCACATCCGTTCCTGGAAAATAGATGGGGAAGAAGTAGAAGCAGTGACAGATTTTACTTTCTTAGGATCTAAGATCACTGCAGATGGTGACTGCAGCCATGAAATAAAAAGATTCTGAGGAGACAAGCTATGAGAAACCTGGGAAACATAGTGAAAAGTAGAGACATCACCTTGAAAACAAAAAATCTGCATAGTCAAAGCAATGATATTCCTGGTGGTGATGTGTGGGTGTGAGAGCTGGACCATTAGGAAAGCTGAGTGCAGAAGAATAGATGCCTTTTTAAATGTGGTGTTGGAGGAGAGTTTTTAGAGTCCCCTGGACAGTGAGGAGAACAAATAGGTGAATCTTAGAAGAAATCAACCCTGACTGCTCATTGGAAGGTCAAATAGTAAAGATGAAGCTAAATTACTTTGGACATCAAATGAGAAGAGAGGATTCACTTGAGAAAGCCTTGATGCAGGGAAAGGTGGAGGGCAAAAGAAAAAGAGGGCAACCAAAGATAAGATGGCTAGATGGCATCGTAGACACAGTGAGCACAGAGCTGGGTGTGCTGAGGAGGATGGTGGATGACAGAGGTGCCTGGAGGACAATGGTCTATACAGTGTTTCCCAAACTTTGGTTTTTCGACTCCATTTCCCAGAAGCCTAAGTCAATTCCTCAAAGCACTGATCAGCCAATATACTGACTTAGGCTTCTGGGAATTGAAGTCCCCTGTGAGGCGTGGAGCCCACTTTGGGAACCACTGTTCTATAGGGTCGCAAAGGGTTGGAATTGACTGTGTGACTGAACAACAACACAGCAAATTTGGCTACCTTGCTATTTACTCCTATTTCTAGATCATTTATGACGAGGTTGAAAAGCAGAGGTCCCTGTACTGAACCTTGGGAGACCCCACTCTTTACTTCCCTCCACTTGGAGAAGTGTCCATTTAGTGCTACACTCTGTTTCCTGTCCCTTAGCCAGTTGCTGATCCAGGACAAGGCCTGTCCCTTTATTCCATGACTGGTAAGTTTATTCAAGAGCCTTTGGTGTGGGACCTTTGCAAAAGCCTTCTGAAAGTCCAAATAAACAATGTCAACTGGATCCCCCTTATCCACATACTTGTTGACACTCTCAAAAAATTCCAACAGTTTAGTGAGACATGATTTGCCCTTGCAAAAACCATGTTGGCTCTCCTTTAGCAGCACCTTCTCTTCTATGTGCCTATTAATTTTATCTTTTAGGATGGTTTCTATCACTTTACCTGGGACACATGTCAAACTGACCAGTCGGTAATTTCCTGGATTTCACCCCTGGATCCTTTTTTGAAAATTGGTGTTACATTTGCTACCTTCCAGTCATCACGCACAAAGCCTGATTTGAGGGAAAGATTATATATTTTGGCTAGAAGATCAGCAATTTAATCTTTAAGTTCCCTGAGAACTCATGGATGGATGCCATCTGGTCCTGGTGATTTGTTAGCATTTTGTTTAACAAGACATGCAAGGACCTCCTCCCTGGTTATTTCTATCTGGCTTAATTCTTCAGTTTCCCTCCCTACGTAGATAGGCTCTGTTTTGGGCATGTGGTCTCTGTCTTCTTCAGTGTATACTGAAGCAAAGAATTCATTGATTCTCTGTGCAATCTGTTTCCTCTTTAATAACCCCTTGCATTCCATTGTCGTCTAATGGTCCAATGGCCTTCCTATTTGGGTTCTTATTTCTAATGTACTTAAAGAAGTCTTTGTTATTTCTCTAAGTGTTTTTAGCTATGCGCTCCTCAATGTCTTGCTTTGCTTTCCTGATTGTTGCCTTGCATTTGTTCTGCCAAAATTTATGTTTCTGCCTGCTGTCCTCATTCGGACAAGCCTTCCATCTTCTAAATGAGCTTTTCTTGATCACAATGTTCCACTGGACACCATAGTATAGTCTTACAAGATATTTGTTGACAAACATTCATCTATGCCTTCATTGATTTTAAGTCTGCTTTATTTATGATTCCATGAGACAGGCATTGGCAGAAATTGGAGGCAAGACAGGCATTGGCAGAGATTGGAGGCAACTAATATTGATAGGTATCTGTTGATTTTAATCTGCAGCCTTTCTGCAAAAATGTGGCTGAGAGTGAAATGCAGTAGGGCAGGCCATTTTACTAAGGCCATTCCAACATATGCCCTTGTCAAGCAAGGCTGTTTGTTAGCTCCCACCTTGTTTAATATTTATATTAATTCTCTGGTCAGGAGTTTATCTAGACCAAACATCCATCCACCTAATTTAGCCAGTAGACCTCTGTCAGCCTTACTCAGTGCTGTTGATGTAGTGCTTCTCTCTGTAACTTTTGTTGGCTTACAGAGATTGCAAAGAGCCTTGGGCAATTGTTGTAATACTGAAAAGCTAATAATTAAGTATAATAAACCTAAAGTTCTAATATTTACTAGAAAACAGATTGTACACAAATAGAAAATCCTATAAATATTTGGGAGTGATCTTGCAGTCCTTGGGCTCTTGGTAAATCCAAACATCTAATGCCATTGCAAATGCTCAGAGAAGTATCAAGTCACTTCTATTATTTTTCTTTGTAAAAGGAGGTCAACATCTACCATCAGTTTTACTGTTTTTTAATGAGAAATTGTTGACACAGGTGTGCTATGGAGCACAATGATGTCTGTATAACAATTTTGCTTCAATGTAATCCACTCAGACAAAATTTTTGAGAACTATTCTTGGTCTCCCAAGCTGTGTCCCAAATGTACTCCTCCAACTAAAAACAGGTCAAATGGGAATTGACTTGGGCTTCTGGGAATTGAAGTCAAAGAACCAAAGGTTGAGAAACATGATCTAGAGCCTGTGGCCCATGGACTGGATGTGGCCGGTGGGAGCATTTCATCTGCCCCACCACCCCCTCCACCACACCAGGAAGTGCCATGTGGTGGAGGAAGGGCAAAATGGCCATCTTGCCCCCAAAGCTGTCTGAGGGAGTGTGACCTGGCCCCCGGCTTTAAAAGGTTGAGAACTCCTGATCTAGAGCATGGATACTTAAATTAAATTTATGGTTTAAATGTTTTTGCTCCCATTGGACTGGCCTCCCTGGTTTTAACTCAGCGGTTTCAATTAAGTGGAAAAAACACTCAATGAAAAGTATCTAAATTGGGTTTCTCCCTATTGATATTATGACAATGGGATACACAAAAGCAAGGCAGGATTTTCACCAGCACATAAAAAACCACTAGGCAGACCCCTGATAAGTAATACAACAGAAGAGCTGAAACAAATGTTTAAAGAACTGGACAAAGATGGTGCAAAAATAGGTCTCAAGGTCAGCACAATTAAAACCAAGTTTATGAAATTGAAAGAGCTGCCTTGTGATAAAATAAAACTTGGTGAAGAACAAATAGAATAAGTGGAAAGCTACAGTTATTTGGGTCAAGCTGTTAGGATGGACAGTTATTAAAAAGAAAAAAATATCTAGAAGACAGAGAGACACATGGGGTAAATTCTGAGAAGTGTCAGCCATTTTGAAGTCAAAAGCTAAACCAGAAACAAAGACTCAGGCAGGCTAGAAAGCAAATACATACAACTGCAAAACATGGGCTTTAACAGCTGTGGAAGAAAAACGGCTGCAAGTAACACAATGAGAAATGGAGAGATCAATGTTCTGAATCTCACTTCACAATAAAATAAAAATGAGGATATCAGGTGAAGATCACTGCTGAAAGACATAGTAACAGAATATTTAATGAACAAATTAAGGTGGGCTGGCCATGTTGCATGCACAAGTGACAATAGATGGAGCACCAGAGTAATGAATTGGTATCTGAGAGATCGCAAAAGACCTAGGGGAAGGCCACTTCACAGATAGGAAGATTTTCTCAAGAAAAATGTTGGACCAACATGGAGAAGAACTGCCAGAGACAGATCATTATGGACAGAAGTTGTGCGGAATGTCATCACAGAGACTCCTACTCAAACAATGCAAGCGCAGCACCAAAATGGCCACCACGCTCTTTGGGGGTCCCCCCACCCGGACTCAGACATCCGGGTCAGTCAGGGGGTGTGGCCATTCCTCTATAAAAGGGGTGGCCACGAGGCAGCCTCGCTGCCATTTTAAAGAGAAGCGACGGAGCGGAGAAGTTAGCTCCGACGCTGCTCCCTCATGCTTGCTCGCCTCTCTTTTTACAATTCTGATCGTAGGATACCTCTCCTCCGATCAGTGCTGCACCGCTTGGGTGGCTATGGCACCCAAGCGCAAATCTCAGGCAGCCCCTAGGCCACAACCTAGGGGGAGGGCTCGGCCCACCCCCTCGACCTCTTTGGGGCGACCACTGGGCCGGAGGGCTCGGGTGGCTGCCCCACAGGAGGGTGGCAGGGTTACAATCCCCACTGCCACCAATGAGGGTGGCCAGGCCTCTGCCTACCCGCCCAGTCGGAGGACTCAGGCGGGGGCGGCGCAGGCCTGCCCCCCTGGGGTTTCTACCCCTGTTGCACCTTTGCCCGCCATGGGGCATAGCGGCCCATTTGGGCGTGGCTCGGAATTGCACCCCACCATTCCACCGGCCCCCCATGGGCCAGATTATTGGTCATAGCGGCCCATTTGGGCATGGTGCGCGATTGCGCCCTGCCATTCGACCGGCCCCCCATGGGCCGGATTATTGGGAATGGCCCTATTCTGGCCAGGGATTGCCACACGGTTTTATCCCTCTGCCTGCTCATCAATTGCCAGCAGGCCGTCCGGCCCATCCGGCCCACCTTATTCTGGTGGATCTGATGCTGTGGTAGCTCTCCTTGCCCACATATCGGCACTCGAGGCATCTATAGGAATTGCTCCACCACCTTCGGATGGTGGGCTTGGCAGCTCTTCAGCTCTGGCCTACATGCCGGCCACGGCCATGCAGCGGGCTGCCAACAGGGTTGAGCTGCTGTAGGCCATCAGGCCAGTGCAGGCTGGTGCCTCGCAGCTCCCTATCAGGCCATTACAGCAGGGCATTCCACCGGGGACCGGTCCTGCTTGGCATGGACACACCGGGACACAGAGCTCGATGGCCATCGCAGGCTACGACGCCCACCGCGGGCCGGAACCCCCAGTGGGGGCGGCCCATGGGGGTGCACCGAGTGAGTATCCTGGTCAAATCAGCATACCGTGACACTAGCTCATAACACTGGGGGGGGGGGTATAGTGGCCATGGCTGCAACAGGCCAATTACCCCCAGTTTCTTACAGGAGTGACCGCCCCAATGCTTCCGCCTAACTTCTCGGGGGTCCGATAGGGCCTATTATGTGTTGCCCCACTCCAATCCATGCCAACAGCGGCCCTGCCGACGGCTGGTTACTCCCTACCCCTGGGACCATGTATCCCGGGCTACTTGAGAGAAGAAATGGTGTGGGGAAGATATTGACATTTTCACCCTCCTGCGCTGTGAACCCACTGGGGAGTAGAGGGAGGGACAGGACGACAGGGACAAGGAGTTGTTCCGTCGTCGTAACCCACCTCGAACTTGGGCCAATTGGTTACCGGCCTATTGGATACCCATGGCAGAATATCTAAGGGCCCGTCCTGATTTGGCCATCCCAATGGTCCAGTACCTGGACAATGTTTACTGGGCCATGGTTGATTCCCCTGGCCCGTCATGGTAGGCCTATGACGAAGAACCTAGGATGAGGGGGGCCCTTCACCCTGAGATGCGATGGGATGAGCCCTGCTAGCAGTGGTGGCTACTGTATATGAGCCCTACGCGGCCAGTGCCTATGCTCCGTACCAAGAGTCTATTTGCAGGCAACTACCTCCGTGGCTTTCTTTGGGGCTCTGAGATTCAGTGAGATGGTCCCACTTTCAACAGGGGACATGTTATGCAAGGCAGTGGAACTGGAAAGTGTGTCGCTCGACCAAGAGTGGGCTCTGTGGAGGATTCGCTCCTCAAGGGCCGGTCAGCGGGGAAAGGGTAATAGCATGGTGCTGCCATCTGTCCGGTTGGTGCCCCACATGTGTTTGTGGCAGCGCGTGGTTCACACCTTGGCCTGTTGTTCTGCTACCAAGATGGGTCTCCCCTTATCAAATTACAATTGGTACCCATTCGTTCCGGATAGGCGCTGCATCAACTGCGGCTGCATTTGGGTACTCTGAGCCTGACATACGTCCCGTGGGCAGGTGGGGATTTGCACCTTTTTTCTCCATCTGTTCATCCCCTCACTGCATGAGTGCCTTGTTATGCCCTCAATTCTCTCTCCTGCTCTTACAGACCCTGTGTGTTTCCGCACACCGGTGCAGTGTGGCTGGTGGGCCACAATTTATGTGCACTGGGAGGCACAGTACGCTGCTTTGTTAGAGTGGGGACCCCATCTCGGGCTACATGCAACCGCGCGTATGCAGTGGTACGGTGTGCACGGCATGAGGTGGTGGGAACTGTTGCCATTCCTGATGTCCATTGGGGATGCTGGACCACCAGATGTTTTAGTTCTGCACCTTGGAGGCAATGATCTTGCACAGATCACTGGCCTGGACTTAAATAATTCTGAGTGCAGTGACCTGGCGTTCTTTGCCATTTATGGCCGTACACACGGTTGCTATGGTCAGACATCGTGCCGAGGCACTATTATAAGGGAGGCATTGACCCCCGTGGTTGGACCGTGCCCGGCAGTCAGTGAACAGGGCTGTTGCCTGGTTCCTTATTGAGAATGGCTTGGGGGACAGCCATTCGTCATCCGGGGACAGGTTACAGGATTTTAGCCTGTATTCTTGAGATGGAGTTCACCTGTCAGCAAGAGGATACACCTCTTTTGCATGATGTACAAGCGGCCCTGGTGACCGAATTGTCGGTCGGGGGTGGGTGGATCTCTGATGCAATTTTGGCAATGATGGCAAAGTGTAAGGTGTCTCTCCGGGAGTTGCAGGTGCTTCACGGCCACCTCAACTTCGACTGCAGAGTGGTGACACCAGGCAGAGCCTTCGCCAGGCATCTGTGTGATGCTATGGTGGGCCTTTCTAAACGACAACACAGTGTATGGCTGACTAGGGGTTTACGAGCAGACCTTTCGGTTTGGCTCACATTCCTAATGGACTTTAATGGTGTATCCTCCTGGAGATCTGAGCTTATGGTCAGCCCCCAGTTTCAAGTACAGTCGGAAGCCTCCGGCTACCTGGGCTATGGGATTTATTTTGAAGGACAGTGGGCCTGGGGTCAATGGCCTCAGGCATGGCAGGGCACAGATCACTTACGCAATCTTACATTCCTGGAGTTTTTTCCAATTTTGGGGGGCCCTTATGCTCTGGGGGGACAGGTGGGCTAATTCGGTGGTTCACTTTTGGTGTGGCAATGCTGCAGTAGTGCACATTGTCAATGCCCATACGTTTAAATCCCCCAGAGTTATGGCCTTAGTTCGTCAATTTGCTCTTAAGTCCTTGTGCCTTAATGTGCTCTTCAGGGCCAGACATGTGCCAGGCATTAATGACGGTATTGCTGACGCTTTATCCCGCCTGCAGATCTCCCAATTCCGTGCCTTGGCTCCAGATGCAGAGGTACTTCCCTCTCCACTCCCGGCCGAGATATGGACATTCGGCAAGGAGAGGTGAACCGGGTGATTGGCATGTCTTTGGCACCTCGCACGTGTAAGGTGTATCAGCATACACTCCTTCTATTTAGGACTTTTTGTAGGCAAGGGCAGTTGCCTGAAATGTGGCCGATACCGGTCGACCAGGTTTTACAGTATATGGTGCAACTTCATGATCAGGAGTTGGCCCCACGCACCATCGCCACCAGGCTTTCTGCCTTGACATTCTTGGCCAGGGCATGGGGCTTTACTGACTGGGTGAGTGACTTCCTCATACGCAGTGTATTGGAAGGGTGGACATGTGAACGTGGCCGCTGCCTTGGCACACGTCACCCTGTTTCACCAGGTATTCTGACCCACCTTGCACGAGGTTGGCATAGACTGTGTTACGATAGGTATGAGGAGTCTCTTTTTCATGCAGCTACCACCGTAGCTTTCTTTGGAGATCTGAGAATCAGTGAGCTGGTCCCATTGTCAAAGGGGGACGTGTCTCGTAGGGCACTAGAACTCGAAGATGTGTCTATCAACCAGGAGTGGGCTCAGTTGAGGATTCGTTCCTCAAAGGCCGATCAGCATGGAGTAGGCAGTGGTGTTAGACTGCTACGATGTACATTTGCTGACATCTGTCCGGTTGGTGCCCTACATGCAATTTTGGCAGTGCGTGGTATCCGCCCTGGCCCGTTGTTCTGCCACCAGGATGGGTCTCCCATTACCAAATTTCAGTTCTGGAGGGTGACCGGTACAGCACTTCACAGTGGGCCTCCCTGGGGCTCGTTATGGCACCCATTCATTCAGGATAGGTGCCACATCGACTGTGGCTGCGTTTTTGTACTCTGAGGCTGATATATGTTCAAGGGGCAGGCGAGGGGCCGCTCGTTTTTCCTTATATGTACGTCCCCTCACAGTATGAGTACCTAGTTATGGCCTTAATTCCTCCTCCTTCTTTTACAGACCCTGTGTGTCTACACACACCGGTGGCAGTGGCTGGTGTGCCATAGTTCTGTGCACTGGGCGGCACAGTATGCTGCATCGTCGGAGTGGGGACCCCATCTCAGGCTGCGTGTATCCGCATGTACGCAGTGATATGGTATGTGCGGCATGAGATGGCGGGAACTGTTGCCATTCCTGATGTCCATCAGGGATGCTGGACCACATGATGTTCTGATTCTGCACCTCGGCGGCAATGATCTCGCACAGATCAGTGGCCTTTCCTTAAAAATGTCGGTGTGCAGTGACCTGGCATTTCTACATCATTTATGGCCGTACACACGGTTGCTATGATCTGACATCGTGCCGAGACACTGTTATAGAGGAGGCATGGATCTCCGTGGTTTGGACCGTGCCCGCTAGTCAGTGAACAGGGCTGTTGCCCGGTTTCTTGTTGAGAATGGCTTGGGGACAGCCATTCGACACCCGGGGATAGGCTTGCAGGATTTTAGCCTGTATGCAGGAGATGAGGTCCACCTGTCAGCCAGAGGTATGAACCTCTTTCTGGAGGATGTGCAAGCGGGCCTAGCGACCAAGCTGTCGGTCTGGGGGGCGGGGCGGTGAGTCATCATGGACGCCTCCCCGTGTGGTGGGTAGCACTGGTAAGGTAAAGATTTATGACCCATAGGTATCCGGCAGGTTCGCAATTGACTGGCCAACACGTAGATAGGTACAGGGGAAACAGGATTGGCTGGTCAAGGGCGAACCATGAAAGGGGTGATGCTAGGAGCTTCACACGTCATAGGGTGGGGTCAGTAGATAGTATATTGACTTCGGTCAACAATTTCTTTGTGTCAACAAACAAATTGATACAAATTGATACATGTAGCCAATAGCCATTGGCATTTTGGGTGGAACCTTACCAGTGCTACTGCGGCCTGCTTGCCTTAACGAATTACAATTGGATGATACACCAATTGAAAGTGATAATTTGGACTAGGGCATTATTCAATAAAAGTGGCCCAATGCCTTTAATCCAATACCGGTGTCAGAGTCTTTATTTGGGTGGGTGCGCCTGCAAAGACTCCTCACTGAATAACTACTTTAAGGTAGCCAAGGTATTGTGCTGACCCACCAGGGCAGGCACAGTTGCCTCACAGTGGTGCTACCCAGAGAGTCTTGTTTGAGGATAGTCCAGATATCAAAGTCCAAAAGGCAAGCCCATATCTGTTTACTTGTAGTCCAAGTCAGTAGTCTAATCCAAAGGGTGTTCAGTGGTGTCATCAGGGTTGGCAGAGAAGCCAGGGTCATGGTAGGCAGGTCAGGGTCTAGGTCTGGAGTCAAGCAGGATATCAATCTTTGCGCAAGAGTTGTACCGATGCTGGCAGGCTGCAGGAAGCCAGTTTACAAGCTGGGAATGGGAAAAAAGAAGGAGGACCTTTTCCTGAACCTCTCCCTGACTGAGAGCTGATCACTGACAGAGTCAGACTCTGATCTGACAGGTCAGCTACTGGGAAAAACAGACTTGGGCCAGGCACAGGCTGAGATGCCTGGCTCAGGGAATCATCAGTCTCAGGTGCAGGCAGAACTGGGCTCGGCATAGGGAGTGCCCCCTGATCCAGGTCCTCTTCGGAGTCGGAGGAGGGCTGGATCACAACCGGTATAATGTATGTTTATGCCCTTGTAAGGCTTGAGTGGCAAAGACAGTACAACATATACTGCCGTGCTGTTCCTTCTATAATGGTCTCCATAATATTTTTCCATCTCCAATCTTATGATGTGTACCTGAAAGAGACAATGAGTCCTATGTATGTTATATATTGATAAACCAGGACTCTGTGGTAATGACTGAAGTGGCCAGTTTCTGTTCAGCAGCATTAGTTTGTCATCATGAAAAGCTATCATGACACTGTATAAGGACTGCTCTGTGCATGTTTAATGTATATCATAAAAAGAAGATGTAATTCAAATTAGTTAATAGCATTGGCAGTAACATGAAAGTTAGGAGATGTATAAGGCAAAATTCCACCAGACATACAATGGATTCATAGAATTTTTCTACACTGCCCAGTTTTAGGGCACTGTGGTAAAGGGTGAGGGGAGAAAAATGCTGTTGGTGTGACCCCTGTGATGCAGTGACATTTTGCTCCTCAAAAATGGCAATTCAGTGACTGCCACTCATGCCTCTGTGAAAAGCTGCCAGCCATGACAACAAACAAAGAACTGGGATGGTAGAGGGACTGAGCAAGCAGAGAAGGTCCAGCTGGCTGGTTCTGCCAAGGAGATGATGCACATTCAGATAGGGAAGTGCAGGATCTGATGTGTGTGGCTGAGAGGGGTGACATGTCTTGCAGAGAAGACTTATCTATTTTCCAGGTAAAGAGAGGCTGCTCTCTGCTGAGAGATCAGCAGCTCTCCCTTGCTACATCCACCTTCCTACTCCATTTGCCTTCAGTAGTGAGAAGACAGCTTCCAAAAGGGAAGAGGCGAGGAGACAGCTGACTTTCCCCCCATTTTTCCACTGCAGCAATCATCTACTGAACTTAAGGGGGAAACCAAACTTCCCTTGCTTATCCCCAGATAATCAGGGGAAGTGTTTAATTTGCTGGCATCAAACACTGGCCGACATCAAGCACTCTGACAGCTCTTCCTTCTTCTTTTCCCCATTCCCAGTATTTACATATGCTGAAAATGGAATCAAAGAGAGGACCACAGAATAGTAGAACCCCTGACAGGAGCTCAAAAAGTGGTGCTCTGTGGCAAGTTGCTCCCCTCCGATGTCCAACAGGTGGAAACACTGGAAGAAAACATGGACCAACCTGCTGCAAAAACTGCTCAAAATGCAAGCGCGGCGCCAAAATGGCCGCCGCGCCCTTTGCAGGCCCCCCCCATAGGACGAAGGCATCCGGGTAGTTAGGGGCATGGCCAGCTCCCTTATAAAAGGGGTGGCCATGAGGCAGCCGAGCTGCCATTTTCCGAAGCGACGGAGCGGAGAAGTTTTTCCCCTCTTGTCTCCGTCGTTCTTACCTTGCCAGGGAAGCCTTTTTGGCGGCGAATTTTCTCTTTTGGCTTCCCTTAGATTTCCTTGCGATGCCTGCGAAGAAGAGGGCGGCCGCGAGCGCGGCTCGCGCTGTTAGGAGGCGCAATCTGGGTCGGAGGACCGCGGTTGCGCCTCCCCAGCCGCCGCCTTTGCTGGTACCCACCGGGACCGGTGGAATGGGGTCTATTCCCCCTTGCCCGGAGGCGGGGGACCCGAGCATGGGTCAAGTGAGGGCTGCGGCCCGCGGCCCGCAAGCGGTGGACGCCGCTCCTGGTGCTTCCCATCCTGTTGGGCCTCCAGCGGCGGGGGCGCAGCTCACCCCGGGGCCTTCTAGCCTTGGGGGGTGGTGTGGCCCCTTGCCCTGGCAGGTACATACATCGGCCCTACCGGGCCTCGGCGTGGGGCGATGGCCCTATTAGGGTCCCGGGGTACAGGGACCTGTACCTGTGCCTGTAGCAGGAGGGCCGGCCGGCCCTTGGCCCCATGTCAGCGTGGAGGTCTTACTGGCCCGTGTTGCGGCCCTTGAGGCGTCCTTGGCTCGGGCCAGCCATGCTGGGGCTCCCTTTGGGGTTCAATTCGACGCGTCGTCTGCTGGGCAGCGGCAGGCGACGGGACGGGTTGAGCTGCTTGAGGCGTGGCACAACCTCGGCCACTGCCTCGCAGCTCCCCAACCAACAGGCCGGTGCGGGTCAGCCCCCAGTGACGAGCTCTACGGCGGTCGTGAGCTCCGACGCCCCCAGTGGGCCGGAACCCCCGGTGGGGGCGGCCGCGGGGGTGCAGCACGTGAGTATGCGGTCCAAACTAGTGCACCTACACACGTGGCCACGTTTGGGGGGGGCTTTCCAATGGCCTTGGCCTCGCGTGGGTGGTGCGGCGGTGCACCCGCTGACGCCCCACCCGGTGATGACAACTACCACCCAGGGCCCCGTGGTGGGGGGTGTTCCCTACCCCGAGGGGAATGTTTTGGGTGGCCGGGTTGGTCCAAGCCCCTATTCCTTACCGCTGAGTGACCACTTGGCACAGGCCAACAGAGAGTAAATTTGGCGGGGGGAGTACGTGGATATCTTCTCACTCCTAAACAGAGGGCCCACCAAGGAGGAGAGGGAGGGGCAGACTGAGAAGGATAGTGGCAGGCACGTCGTCGCAAGCCACCAAGTATGTGGGCCAAATGGTTGCCGGCCTGCATCATATGCATGGCGGTGTACCTTAGGGCCCGGCCGGATTTGGCAATTCCGATGGTCCAGTATTTGGACAACGTCTACCGGGCGATGGTTTACTTTCCGGGCCCATCGTGGTTGGCTTGTGACGTGGAATGCCGTAGGCGGATTTCCCCGCACCCCGAGATTAGGGTCCAGCAGGCGGCCCCAGCACAGGTCACCGGCCAGGGGGCGGGGCGGGGGGTTCCAGCCCGCCTGCGGTGCTGGACTTTCTTGTCCAATGGCTCCTGCAATGGGAAGAATGGCAAATACAGACAGGAGTGTCCCACCTGTGTTGGCCCCCATGCGGCCTCTGCCTGTCCCAGGCCTAGAGGGATGCGGGGCAGAGGGTGGGGCATACAGGGGGCTGGCAAGACTGCCGCAGATGGATCTAGTCCACCGAAGGCCTCCCTCCCCAATTAAGGTGGGCATGTTGGAGCGTTGGCTCACATTGTACCCGAAGGGAGAGGATGCGGGTTATCTCCTTCAGGGTTCTAGGCAGGGGTTCCGGATCCCTTTCATGGGTAACAGGTCCCCTCAGGATGCCCCCGATCTTTTATCCCTTGGGGGGAGGGAGGAGGTGGCTGCTGCCAGCTTTGACAAGAGGGTCTATGCGGGCAGGGTCGTTGGCCCTGTCCCTGCACCCCCGTCCCGGGGAGCATATTATTTCAATGATGCCATGCCTTTTGGCTATTCCATTGGGGCTCGGTATTCGAGCGTTTCACCACTTTCCTGGATTGCGCTTTTGTCCGCAGGTCAGGGTCCCTGTCTGTAGCCCATTCCCTGGATGGTTTTATTCGGGGCTGAACGGGGCTGGGACACGTACACACGTATCCTCAACACATTTCAGACGCTAATGGAGGAACTTGGTGTCCCTTTAGCGCCCGAAAAGACCGAGGGCCCATCTCCACAGCTAGTATTCCTGGGGCGGAGAGTGACACGGTAGCGCAGGATTCTAGGTTGCAGCGGGATAAGGTGTCAAGGCTAGTGGCCCTTATCTCGTACTTGCTGGCCGAGCGCATGGCATCACTGAGGGAACTTCTGGTGCTACATGGTCACCCCAATTTCACTGGCAGGGTCGTCGCACCGGGCAGGGCATTTGCTCCGCGCTGGTGCGACGCCATGGCAGGATTATCCAGGCCCCACCATAGGCTTAGATTTACCCGGGGTATCAGGGCAGACGTGCTTGTCTGGCCATAGATCCAGAGGTAGTTCAACGGGGTGTCATTTTGGGGTCTGATCTCCTGAGCTCCCCCTTGCTTTCAGATGCAGTCCGATGCCTCAGGATTCCTGGGTTATGGGATGTACTTCAATTGGAAGTGGGCCTATGGTGGGTGGCCACCATCCTGGGCAGGCAAGGGTCGCTTGCATGGTCTCACGTATCTGGAATGTTTCCCTATCCTGGGTGTTTTGATGCTATGGGGCAAGGAGTGGGCCAACTCGGTTGTGCAATTTTGGCGTGACAATGCGGCTCTTGCCCGCATCGTCAATGCACAGATTTCCAAATCGCCCGGGGTTATTGACCTAGTGCGCGAGTTTGTGTTATGCAGCCTGTGCCTTAACGTTCTCTTCAGGGCCAGGCATGTCCCTGGTTGATAATGATATTGCTGCTGCTTTGTCCCGCCTGCAGATCTCCCGGTTCCGTGCCTCGGCCCCGGATGCGGTGGACTTTCCCTCGCCACTCCCGGACGAGAGATGGAACGTTGGCAAGGAGAAGTGACCCGGGCGATTGGCCTGTCACTAGCGCCATGCATGAGTAAGGCGTATCACCACGCATTTAGTTCCTTCAGAGCATTATGTACCCAATTTGACTGCCAGGAACCTGGCCGATCCCAGTAGCCCATGTTCTGCGGTTCATGGTTTACCTGTATGCCCAGGGCCTTACACCACGCACCATAGCATCTCAGCTGTCAGGGTTGGCTTTTATGGCCAAAGTGGGAGGTCGTGTGGACAGCACCAATGACTTCCATGTGAGACATGTTTGGGAAGGGTGGGTGTGCGTGCGCGGGCGTTTCCCGGGCGACCGCCACCCAATTTACCCAGGGGTTTTTACCCAATTGGCCCGGGGCTGGCCTGGCCTCTGTTTTGATAGATGAGGCAGCCCATTTCATGCGGCTACTGCGGAGGCCTTTTTGGAGGCGCTCCGCATCAGCGAGCTTGAGATGCTGAATAAGGCGGATGCAAGATTTTCCCAGGGTTTTTACCCAATTGGCCCGGGGCTGGCCTGGCCTCAGTTTTGATAAATGAGGCAGCCCACTTCATGCGGCTACAACGGTGGCCTTTTTGGAGCGCTCCGCATCGGCGAGCTTGAGATGCTGAGTAAGGCGGTTGCAAGATTTTCCCAGGGTTTTTACCCAATTGGCCCGGGGCTGGCCTGGCCTCTGTTTTGATAGATGAGGCAGCCCATTTCATGCGGCTACTACGGTGGCCTTTTTGGAGGCGCTCCGCGTCAGCGAGCTTGAGATGCTGAATAAGGCGGATGCAACATTTTCCCAGGGTTTTTACCCAATTGGCCCGGGGCTGGCCTGGCCTCTGTTTGGATAAATGAGGCAGCCCACTTCATGCGGCTACAACGGTGGCCTTTTTGGAGCGCTCCGCATCAGCGAGCTTGAGATGCTGTATAAGGCGGATGCAAGTCGTAGGGCACTGGAACTCGAAGATGTCTGTGTGGATAATATTGGGCTCAGTTGGGGATACGCTCCTCTAAAACGAATCAGCACGGCGTAGGCAGTGGAATAGACTGCTACGATGTTCCTCGACAGACATCTGTCCGGTTGGTGCCCTACAGGATTTACGTGCACTGTGGCACGCACCATGGCACGTTTTTTCTGTCACCGAGGTGGGTCTTCTATTCCTAAATCCCAATTTGGAGGGTGGTGGGAAGGCACTAGACAGTGTTGGCCTCTCAGGGGCTCGTTGCGGCGCCCGTTCGCTCTGCATAGGGGCGGCTTCTGCTGCAGTTATTTTTTGGGTACTACAGGGCTGAAATACACCACATGGGAGGGTCGGGATCACAATGTTTTCAGTTTTGTCTTTGCCCTCCTCAACTGTGAGTACCAGTTTTAGTCACTGCACTGTTTCTCCCCCCCCTTCCCTTTTTTACTTGACAGACCCTGGGTGTCGTTTTACACCGGTGACAGTATGCCTGGTGGGCCGTAGCCAGGTGCACGGGGCAGCGCGTTACGCTGCATGGGGCAGCGCGTTACGCTGCGGCGACAGAGTGGGTACCCGACTGGGACAGGGTGCATCCGCACGTCGGACACGATACCGCGGTACGCTTACAGGGGGCGTTCCGCCTCGGGGCTCTTGACTGAGCCGACGCTCCGTGAATGGGGCTATTGCCCGGTTCCCTTGACAAGGGCGGGGGATGCGTCATTAGCCTCCCCGCCATCAGTCTGCAAATTTACGAGCTTTACTCAGGGGATGGGGCCCATCTGTCGCAGGGAGGTATGGACCTCTGGATTACTGGACTGGCGAGCAGGCCTGTCGACCGAGCTGACGGTCTGGGGGGGGGGGGGCGGTGAGCCTTTGCAAGCCTCCCCGTGTGGCGGGTATCACTGGTAAGGTAAACATTATGACCCACAGGTATCCGGCAGGTTCGCAATTGACTGGACAACAATAGACAGGCATAAGTTGGTTAAACGTTGTCCGGTCAACGACGAACTAGGCGACGGGGTGATGGCGATAGCTAGCCAGCATGCATCACCCCGTGATTCCACGGATACGCGTCAGAGGGTGGGGTCATTAGTTAGATATTGACTACGGTCAACAATTTGTTTGTTGTAAACAAACAAATTGATACAAATCGATACATTGTAACCAATTGCCGTTGGCAATTTTGGGGTGGTACCTTACCAGTGTTACTTCGGCCTGCTTGCCTTAAGAATTATGATTGGTCGTTTTACCAATAGAAATTTATAATTCGGACTAGGGCATGAATCAATAAATGTGGCCCGATGCTGTTATCCACTTTTACCGGTGTCTGAGTCCTTTATTGGGGGGTGCGCCTGCAAAGTGGTATTTGAGCCAGTGTAGACTGCCCCTTACATCTTTTCTGTTGCCAAGAAATAATTTCTGTGTGTGTAAAGGATGCTGAGGGTGTGATACAGATACAGATATAGATATAGAACTCCAGTATCCAAACACAATTTGGAAATTATCATTTCAGGCAATAGTCCTTTCTTCCTTTCGTTCACAGTTGTTTAACTAGATAACCTTTTATATAAAACATATAGAACAAGTGCAAATGGCATTTTCAAAAAGGTCACTTCAGTTTTGGAAATGTTTTCACTATGGACAATGCATCATGAACTGTTGAGTCCAGAAGCAATTTTCAGCACTACTAACAATGGGATATAAAATTCTAGTCATTCACAGGAAGGTGGCAAACTGGTCACATTTGAATCCTGACTATAGGGTTGCAGAGTTATTGCCTGTTGCGTGGAATGAACTGTGGGGTTTTCTCTTTCCCCCATCACCCCCTTTAATCCTCCTTTATTTTCTTTCTCTGCTTAGCTCGATAACATTTAGAAACAGGCAAAAAAGAAATTCAGAACACTTTACAAAAAGATTGCAAGTCTTCTGCTGTATGGAAACATTTCCCCCATGTAGCTGTATAAGAGATGAAATAAATCAAATTAAAAAATCCCTAGGAAACTAATAATCTCACATTTACTGTAGCATCATATAAAAACATATGAACATAAGAACAACCTTGCTGAAACAGGCCACAGCCCATCCAGTCCAGCATTCTGTCTCACACAGTGGCTAACCATTTGCTTCAGAGTATCCCCAAGCAGATGCCTTCACCTGTTTAGGATTCCCTGGAAATGGCATTGAGAGATATCCTGCCTCTCTCTCCAACCTGGAGGTTGTCCTTAGGTATCCATAATTATAGCCATTTATACCCTTGTCCTTCATGAACTTGGACAGATATTTTTTATTTTTCCATTCCTATGAGCCTAGTGGCATAGCTAGCATTATGTTTTATATTCCAGAAATGTGTTCTTGCTCTTCAAAAATAAGCTCACTTTGCATGACACAGCTAAGAACTAAATTTATAAAAATGCATTCTTCTGATGTTCTTGTTTGTTTCATAATCCCTCTTCCACATCTTTAGTTGTTCTGAAATGTATTGAACTGTCAGTGTGGGGGTCAGATGAGGAACACTTTGTAGTTTTCTGCAACTATCTTTTGTTTAACTTTGAAAAATAATACATATAGTGCCAGGAGAGTGATGAAAACAAAGGTATTTAGAGCCATAAGTCTTGTTCAATGTGGGTAGAATGGTATAAAATAATTGCACAATCAAGCCATTCACTGGTGGGAAAATCCTTGTATATTCCAATGAAACCAAATACAAATTGTTAAGTCACAAAATTCTTTACTGTCTTAATTATTTTTCAATATTTCAAAACGTCCAAAAAACAAATGGTACTTAATCTTCAGTGTAAACAAAAGTTTGATATTTCGTAATACAAATCCTCCAATATTTCAGGTAAGTAGGTACAAACTTAACTTTCATTTATAAAATTGAGCAGGATTTGATCCCGTTTTTAGATATCAAGGTGTTTAAGGATCAGCATTACAAATTAAACATGAGTCTTTTCAGAAAAAAGACAGACAGGAACACGTATCTCCACTTTAACACTTTCCACCCGAGATTCCTGAAGGAGAACATACCATATGGAGTTTTCTCTAGAGCAAAGAGGAACAGCACACAACAAGAAGATTTTAACAAATCAGCCAAAGCCATCAAAGAAAATTTAATAGATAGTGGTTATCCAGAAAAAAAATATTAATCAGGCATTTAAAAAAGCAACCAGTATTGAGAGACATAAACTTATAGAGAAAGATTGTCCATTAGTGAATAGGCAAATTCAGTGGTCAGTTGACCCAAGATAGGCTTCAGGAAGACTCGCAATATTAGCAACATAGTTGCAAAAGCAGACCTAGCAGTGGAGAAACCAACTAGAAGTATTGGCTATGGACAGTACAGGTGCCACGGGTGTAGTGCATGCAATTTGGCTTGGGAGACAAAAACTGTTATGTTACAAAATTTTAAAAAACCATTCGTTCTTAACCAATTGAGCAACTGTAATAGTTTGGCATGAGTCTACTTGTGTATATGTCCCTGCCAATTAGGTTATGTTGTGTTCTTAATAGTTCTTAGGCCTTTTGTTAGGTCTTGAATTGTTAACTTTATTCCAGTCCTGAACTGTGAATCAAATGATTGATTTGTTGCTGAAATTTGGCACATACATACCTTGGACTTGGGAGATCAGCACTGCGGAGGTATTGAAACCCATGGGGGGCCCCCAAATTGGGATGCAATTGATCTATACAATGTGTGTGTCAGTCTCAGGTAGGCTGAGATTATGACATCTTCTGACTAGCTCAGCTGTAGCCCTCTGAGTTTAGCTGTAATTTTCACAGTAGGTGAAAGGCAAATGGGCATGTGAGATCAGCACTGTAAGTGACCATCAACGGAAAAGCAGGACAGTTGAGGGAAGAGAGAGATGGAGGAAGGGTGGCAGGAGTTACCTATTTACACCCCATGAGGTTTCCAAGAGGGAAAGGCTGGCCTATGTTAAAGAAAAGAAAAACCCGAGCAAAGCCAGGTAATCAGCTAATAATAATAATAATAATAATAATAATAATAATAATAATAATAATAATAATAATAATAATAATAATAATAATAATAATAATAATAAAATAGGGAAATTGCTTTGTGTGTAGTGCTGACCAAGTAACTGTCCATAGCTGTGGTTTTGACTGGCACTTCACAAAAAGGCAAAGAAAAAAATTGTTCTCAGTGTTTTAATGCATCAATGATAGTCAATTTCTGGAAAAAGATAATAATTTCACTTCCCTTGCCCCACTACTGAGAAGCAAGAAGGGTGTTTAATTTGCCAATATCATGAACTGGCTTACTTATTAAGACACTTTCATAATACTAGGTTTCAGGGTTCCTTTATTAGTTAATTTGTCACATCCATTGCAGAAAATGCAGTATAAATACAAGAAAATACAATATATTAAACCACAATAAAACGAGTTAGATAAAATTTGATTACATAAATAAGTTATAATTAAAATAATGCAGCTTTGTATCAAATAAGCTAAAATACTGAATTATGCAGTAAAATAAATATTAAGTTCAAATGTATTTAGTTGAATTTGTCACCTTTACATTTACCGTATTTTCCGGCGTATAAGACGACTGGGCGTATAAGACGACCCCCAACTTTTCCAGTTAAAAAATAGAGTTTGGAATATACTTGCCGTATAAGACTACCTCTCTTCCAATGCACACCAAATAAAAATTAACCCACACTCAACCTGAAGACGCGCAGCCTTCCGAGTCGAATGGGCAGGTTCTGGTGGAGAGCCAATCCACGCTCATGTTCTCCTCCTTGAGGTACAGGAAGATGTGTGCAGCTTGCTTTCCCTTGCTTCATACTCCCCGCACAGAGCAGGGACTCGGCCGCGGCACTCCCCACCATATGCGCCGGACATATGAAGCAAGGGGAAACAAGCTGCAGTTAAGTACCTGTCCTATAAGACGCCCCCTACTTTGGCACAGATTTTTCAGGGTTAAAAAGTAGTCTTATACGCCAGGAAATACAGTACCCCAATGTGTTCTTCTCTCCTGAATAGTCCTCACTAAATGTGGCATTTCTAATGTTTATTTATGCCCTGCCTGGAGGAAATGAATTAGTCTTTTGTTAGGGTCCCAGTAAGTTGTTGTGTCTAATTAAATATGTAAACACAGAGCTCTCGCTGTGACATATAATTGACAATTAAGTAAAACTGCACTATGTCTTCAATTTTGGGTGCTCCACAGACACGTGTTCTCTCAGGATATGGCACTTGATTTAATCATCCATGTTTAACAATTGATTCTAACTCTCCAAAATCTTGCTATTCTGTGATACTGGGTGAAAACATTGTCAGATATTTTTCTATTTGAAAAAAAGATTTTTCTTATTTCCTGCCAACCATTTGAACAACCTGGTATTTGCAATTATCTCAATATCACTTTGAGCACTGGCATCTAGAACCCTTTGTTTGAATATTGCCTAGGCCTGGATAGAAGCTGAAATACCCTGCTGATGTCAGCGTGTAGGCAAATTTGATTGGCTATGCAGCATCATAACAATGAACTGGTTGGATTAACCCATGTAGCTAGGGAGGTAGACATTGGCTGTTTGTGAAATTTGAAATATTTTTTCCTTTTAAAAATATAGTAAAACAGACACTGTGCACGGTACTTAAAAGTTGCCATTCTGGAACAGAAAAATTATAAGACAAGGATCCAGAGAGACACAGCAGAGATAAAGTACATACATATGCTAGACACCCATCTCAAAGGTTTGAATAAAAGTCAAGGGTTTCTGGGACATTATCAGATTTGATACACCACAACTAACAGATTGTTATATGCTGCTATATATGTTGTTATATTATACCACCTTTATAGAAACTACTTCAGTAGAATTCTCATCCGCAGCCTCAAGCTTCCTCTCAGAACAAAGGAATAACTTGGTGCTTCACCCAGGTCACTCACACAATAGGTGCAAGGGCTGAAGAGTAAACTCAGTAGCAAATGTGTAATGCAACAATGTTTGTCTTGCATTCATCTACAACCATTTGCAATTCAAAAGGGTGAAGCTTCACAACTAATCTGAAGAACAGGTATTACCAGTTGTAAAAAAAATACACATTGATTTGTATACTTACATTTGTATAAGTGTATAAATTGATGCCACAAAGTCTCACTCTTATTTCTGATGAAGTGGACTTGATCCACAAAAACAAAGATTAAAATACAGCAGTTAGTCTTTAAAATTTCTCAACTATTTTGTCATTTTGTTTGTTTACTCTCTGATATGTTTGAAACACAGACTAACCTGGCTACCATTTCAAAAATTTTATAGTATTGTTGTTTCACAGAGTTTCTACTCACACTAACATAAATTAGAAGATTAGCATCCTAGTCCATAACTGTTTTTGCAGTCTGCAGATTGGCAGTGCAACAAAACCAAAGCATACTTTAGTGGTTCCCAAACATTTTTTGGCCATGCCCCACCTAAGCATCTCTAAAATCCTGATGCCACCCACTCCCTGTGACCTATAATTCTTATTATTCAAAAAGTGAACTCCTATTCATGTGGAGGAAGCCTAAAAGGCTATTAACTGTTAATTCATCCTTAAATTGCTACCCCTTAAAAGTCAAATTGCCCCACCCCCTGTGGGGCATGTCCCCCATATTGGGAACCATGGCTTCAGAGGAAACTCTGGAATGGCTCTTTCATTGTGGCTCTGAAAGTTATTACTACACATCCAAAAATAAAGACTGTGTTGTGCGATGAAAGCTGCTTAACTCGAATGCACTGTTCTTTAGAGCATGATTCATATACTGTATGTTCAATGAAAAAAGCATATTCATTGCAGAATGCAAGCGCGGCGCCAAAATGGCCGCCGCGCCCTTTGCGGCCCCCCCCCACAGGACAGAGAATCCGGGTAGTTAGGGGCGTGGCCAGCTCCCTTATAAAAGGGATGGCCACGAGGCAGCCGAGCTGCCATTTTACCTCAGCGACGGAGCGGAGAAGTCTTTTCCCCTGTGTCTCCGTCGCGCTTTAGCCTACCGGGAAGCCTTTTTTGGTAGCAGTTCTGCCTTGCTGGCTTCCCTTCTTGCTTCGGTGGAGATGCCTTCGAAGAAGAAGGCAGCTTCTAGTGCAGCTCGCGCTGTTAGGAGGCGCAACCCAGGTCGGAGGACCGCGGTGCCGCCTCCTCAACAGCCGCCTTTGCCGGCCCCTGCCGGGGCCAGCGGAATGGGGTCTATTGCCCCTTGGCCCGATCAGAGTGCGGGCGCGGAAGGCGTTCCGGCCCGCGGCCCGCGAGCGGTGGACACCGCTCCTCCATCTGCCCACCCTGTTGGGCCTACTCATCTTGGGTCGCAGCCTCCCCCGGGGCCCTCCAGCCTCGGGGGGTGGTGCGGCTCCTTGCCTTGGCAGGTTTCTCCACCGACCCTGCCGGGCTTCGGTGCTGGCCAATGGCCATATTCGGGTCCTGGGGTGCAGGGACCTGCACCCGCGCCTGGACCAGGCGGGCCGGCCGGCCCTTTGCCCCTGGTCAACGTGGACACCTTATTGGCCCGCATCGCGGCCCTGGAAGCGTCGTTGGCTCGGGCCAGTCAGGCGGGCGCTCCCTTCGGGGTCCCTTTTGAGGCGATGTCGGCAGGAGGACAACAGCCGGCAGGGAGGGTCGAGCTGCTGCAGGTGCGTGGCGCGGTTCCGGCCACTGCCTCGCAGCTCCCCAGCCAGCAGCCAGGTGCGGGTCAAGCCCCGGTGATGAGCTCTACGTCGGTCGTGAGCTCCGACGCCCCCAGTGGGCCGGAACCCCCGGTGGGGGTGGCCCGCGGGGGTGCGGCATGTGAGTATACGGTGCAAGCGAGTACATCCACACACATCCCCAATATGGGGGGGGGGTCTTTCAATGGCCTTGGCCTCGCGCGGGTGGTGCGGGGGCCACGCTATCGGCAACCCACCCGGCGACGACGACTGCCACCTTGGGTACTGGGGTGGGTACTTGTTCTTACACTCCGGGGAATGTGCTGGGGGTGGCTGGTTTAGCTCAGGCCCCTTTTCCTAGGCCGGCTGTGCCTTTTTCGGCTTTGCCGACGGCGGGGTATTCCTTGCCACTAGGTGATCACTTGGCACAGACTACCAGAGAAAAGATATGGCGGGGGGAATACGTAGATATCTTCTCACTCCTGAACAGAGAGCCCACCAAGGAGGAAAGGGAGGGACAGGATGAGAAGGACAAGGAGCAGGCACGCCGCCGTAAGCCGCCGCGTACCTGGGCCAATTGGCTCCCCGCTTATTTAATATACATGGCGGTGTATTTGAGGGCGCGGCCGGATTTAGCTATTCCCATGGTCCAATATTTGGACAATATATACAGGGCAATGGTTGATTTCCCGGGCCCCTCATGGCTAGCGTATGATGAGGAATTCCGTATGAGGATTCCCCTCCACCCCGAGATGAGATGGGATGAGCCGTGCCAGAGGCTTTGGCTCTTGTATATGACGCCTACACGCCCTGCCCCGGGAGATAGATACCATTGCGGACATGCGGTCCAGCGAGCGGCTCCAGCGCAGGTTACCCGCCAGGCGGCGGGGCAGGGGGTTCCAGCCCGCCTGCTGTGCTGGACTTTCTCGTCCAATGGTTCCTGCAATAGAAAGAATTGCAGGTATAAGCATGAGTGTCCCACATGTTCGGGCCCCCACGCAGCCTCTGCCTGTCCCAGACCTGGGGGGGCACGAGGCAGAGGGAGGGGTGGACAGTGGGCTGGCAAGACTGCCTCGGATGGAGCTGGTTCTCTGAAAGGCCCCCTCCCCAATTAATGTGGACATGCTGGAGCGTTGGCTCGCATCGTACCCGAAGGGGGAAGATGGGGAGTATCTCCTTCAGGGTTTTAAGCAGGGATTCCGTATTCCTTTCATGGGTGATAGGTCCCCTCAGGATGCCCCCAACCTGTTATCCCTCAGAGGGAGGGAGGATGTGGCTGCGGCCAGCATTAAGAAAGAGTTAGATGCGGGCAGGGTCGCTGGACATTTCCCTGCACCCCCGTTCCCCAATTTTAAGGTGTCGCCACTGGGCTTGGTCCCCAAAAAGTCCCTAGGCGAGTTTCGCCTTATTCATCATTTGTCCTACCCAGCCGGCCGATCGGTCAATGATGCTATTCCTGATGACCTCTGTTCAGTCAGGTATACATCGTTTGACCATGCATTGCGCATGGTACGCTCGTGTGGCCCGGGTGCCTTGCTGGCCAAGTGTGACATTAAGTCGGCTATTCGCCTCTTGCCAGTGCATCCGGGCGACTTTGAGTTGCTGGGTTTTAAATTTAAGGGTGAATATTATTTTGATAAGGCCATGCCTTTTGGCTGCTCCATATCATGCTCGGCATTCGAGCGTTTTAGTACCTTCCTAGAGTGGGCTTTCGTCCGCAGGTCAGGGTCCCGGTCTGTAGCCCATTACCTGGATGATTTTTTATTCGGGGGTGAACGGGGCTGGGACACGTGCACACGTCTCCTCAACACATTTCAGATGCTAATGGAGGAACTTGGTGTCCCTTTAGCGCCCGAAAAGACCGAGGGCCCATCTACCAAGCTAGTATTCCTGGGGGTTGAGATTGACACAGTAGTGCAGGCTTCTAGGTTGCCGGGTGATAAGGTGTCCAGGATAGTGGCCCTTATCTCGGAATTGCTGGCCAAGCGTAAGGCATCCCTGAGGGAACTGCAGGTGCTACATGGTCACCTCAATTTTGCCTGCAGGGTGGTCGTACCGGGCAGGGCTTTTGCCCGGCGCTTATGCGACGCCATGGCAGGGTTATCCAGGCCCCACCACAGAGTCAGGCTTACCCGGGGTATCAGGGCAGACATGTTTGTCTGGTTGCAATTCCTGAGGGAGTTCAATGGGGTCTCATTTTGGAGGTCTGACCTCCTGGCATCCCCCAATTTCCAGATCCAGTCTGATGCCTCAGGATCCCTGGGTTATGGGATGTACTTCAATGGGAAGTGGGCCTATGGTGGGTGGCCACCGGCATGGGCAGGCACAGGTCGCCTGCGGGATCTCACATACCTGGAATTTTTCCCTATTCTGGGGGCTTTGATGCTATGGGGCGAACAGTGGGCTAATTCGGTGGTGCATTTCTGGTGCGACAATGCTGCTGTTGTCCACATCGTTAATGCACAGACTTCCAAATCGCCCAGGGTTATGGAACTAGTGCGCCATTTTGTGCTGCGCTGCCTGCGCCTCAACGTCTTGTTCAGGGCCAGGCATGTCCCTGGGATTAATAATGATATTGCTGACGCTTTGTCCCGCCTGCAGATCTCCCGGTTCCGCGCCTTGGCCCCGGTTGCGGAGGAATTTCCCTCGCCACTCCCGGACGAGATCTGGACTATTGGCAAGGAGAGGTGAACCGGGCGATTGGCCTGTCACTAGCGCCACGCACGCGTAAGGCGTACCAACAAGCATTCAATTCTTACAGGGCATTTTCGGCTCAATGTCACCTGCCAGAGACCTGGCCTATCCCGGTGGACCATGTTCTGCGGTTCATGGTTCACCTGCATGCACAGGGCCTCGCACCTCGCACCATAGCATCCAAGCTCTCGGCGTTGGCTTTTATGGCCAAAGTGGGAGGTCATGTGGATACCACCTCTGACTTCCGTGTGAGACATGTTTTGGAGGGGTGGGTGCGCGAGCGCGGGCGTTGCCCGGACGACCGGCACCCTATTTCCCCAGGGGTTCTTACCCAGTTGGCCCGGGGCTGGCCAGGCCTCTGTTTTGATCATTATGAGGCAGCCCTTTTCCATGCAGCCACAACGGTGGCATTTTTTGGAGCGCTCCGCGTCAGCGAACTCGTGATGCTGTCTAAGGCAGATGCAAGTGGTAGGGCACTGGAACTCGAAGATGTCTATGTAGCCAAAGACTGGGCCCAGTTGAGGATACGCTCCTCTAAAACAGATCAGCATGGCGTAGGCAGTGGTGTAAGACTGCTACGGTGTTCTTTGGCAGACATCTGTCCGGTTGGTGCCCTACAGGAATTCCTGGCACTGCGTGGCATGCACCACGGCCCGTTTTTCTGTCACCAAGATGGGTCTCCCCTTACTAAATTTCAGTTTTGGAAGGTGACAGCCAGAGCCCTCACCAGGGTGGGCCTACCAGGTGCCCGTTATGGCACACATTCGTTCCGTATTGGTGCAGCCTCTACAGCAGCTGCTTTTGGGTACTCTGGGGCTGACATACGCAGCATGGGGAGGTGGGGCTCGCAATGTTTTCAGTTTTATGTGCGCCCACTCCCGCCATGAGTACCAATCCAGTCACCTTACCGCCTTTTTCTCAATTTTCTTGCAGACCCTGGGTGTCGTATTACACCGGTGACAGTTTGGCTGGTGGGCCACAGCTATGTGCACAGGGCAGCGCGTTACGCTGCGGCGACAGAGTGGGGACCCCGACTGGGACTGGGTGAACACGCCAGTCTCACATGGCATGGTAAGCCTGGGATGTTATGGCGGGAGCTGCGGCCTTTCCTTTTTTCTGGCCTGGGTGCCGACCCGCCTGACATTCTCATTATCCACCTGGGGGGCAATGATTTGGGCCAGGTCACCGGCTTATCGCTCAAGCATGCGATTTGCGAGGAACTCGCCTACTTGCATTATGTCTGGCCTGCCACAACCCTGGTGTGGTCGGACATTGTTCCGCGCCATTCTTACAGAGGGGGCGTTAACCTCATGGCCCTTGACCGTGCTAGGCGCACGGTCAATAGGGCGGTGGCGCGGTTTCTTGCCGACAGGGCTTGGGGACGGGTCAGTCATCACCCCGATATTAGCCTGCAAAATTATGACTTGTACGCAGGGGATGGGGTCCATCTGTCGCGAGGAGGTATGGACCTCCTGTTGGGTGATTGGCGAGCAGGCCTGTTGACCGAGCTGACGGTCTGGGGGGGGGGCGTCAGGTCTTCTTTGAAGCTCCTCCGTGTGGCGGGTAGCACTGGTAAGGTAAACAGTATGACCCACAAGTATCCGGCAGGTTCGCAATTGACTGGACAACACTAGACAGGAATAAATTAGTTAAACGTTGTCCGGTCAACGACGAACCAGGCGATGGGGTGATGACGATTGCTAACCAGCATGCATCACCCCTGTGATTTCACGGATACGCGTCAGAGGGTGGGGTCATGAGTTAGTTATTGACTACGGTCAACAATTTGTTTGTTGTTAACAAACAAATTGATACAAATTGATACATTGTAACCAATTGCCGTTGGCAATTTTGGGGTGGTACCTTACCAGTGTTACTTCGGCCTGCTTGCCTTATGAATTATGATTGGTCGTTTTACCAATACAAATTTATAATTCGGACTAGGGCATTGAATCAATAAATGTGGCCCGGTGCTGTTATCCACTTTCAATGTTGTCTGTGTCCGTTATTGGGGGGGTGCGCCTGCAATGCAAGCGTGGCGCCAAAATGACCGCCGCGCCCTTTGCGGCCCCCCCCCACAGGACAGAGAATCCGGGTAGTTAGGGGCGTGGCCAGCTCCCTTATAAAAGGGATGGCCACGAGGCAGCCGAGCTGCCATTTTACCTCAGCGGCGGAGAAGTCTCTTCCCCTCCACCCCCTCCCTAGTTAACAGTGTGATATTTTGGTCGCTTCGGGGCCGGGTGGGAATTTTTGGCTGGGACCCATATTGGCTTCCGGGTCCTGGCTTTTTTGCCCATCCCACACTGTTGCTATGGTTTGATATAGGGGTCTTCTGTGTTCATAACGTTGACTTTGGTCACATTGGCGGGTAGCACTGGTAAGGTAAACAGTATGACCCACAAGTATCCGGCAGGTTCGCAATTGACTGGACAACACTAGACAGGAATAAATTAGTTAAACGTTGTCCGGTCAACGACGAACCAGGCGATGGGGTGATGACGATTGCTAACCAGCATGCATCACCCCTGTGATTTCACGGATACGCGTCAGAGTGTGGGGTCATGAGTTAGTTATTGACTACGGTCAACAATTTGTTTGTTGTTAACAAACAAATTGATACAAATTGATACATTGTAACCAATTGCCGTTGGCAATTTTGGGGTGGTACCTTACCAGTGTTACTTCGGCCTGCTTGCCTTATGAATTATGATTGGTCGTTTTACCAATACAAATTTATAATTCGGACTAGGGCATTGAATCAATAAATGTGGCCCGGTGCTGTTATCCACTTTCAATGTTGTCTGTGTCCGTTATTGGGGGGGTGCGCCTGCAAACTCCAGACTCATCTTTAGAGAACAAGTTAAATGGCTTTTCTCAGTCACACAGAGTGATAATATATTTTGTGAAGTTCCCTTCTCAGTCCTACACACATGTAGTTGAATTAATTCATGTCTGTTAATAAAGAAGCATAGAGTTGCAACAGGATTCTTCCTTATGAGTAAGTGATCATTAAAAGCCACATCTGTACTTTATTTTATTTATAATGATAAGTGCCATTTCTTAGCTGTACCACTGAATCCCTTGCAACATGTTTTTATTTTCTATTCAGTCTGTAATGTGCCTGTGCATCAAACAGCAAGCCGTATATGTTCACTATGGGGATAAACAAGTTCCAGACATGTGGATCTTCCAGATGTGATTGCCATGTAAATGGATGTGCAAGATGTAAAATTACAATGCATTTTCATGGAAGAAAGTTACCATGTAACATTAAGTGAATGTCCCAGTGTTGATGCATTAGTTCAGAACACTTCAATTATCAACCTTCTTCTCTTTTCCTCCCTTGGGATGATGTGTGCTATTGTTCAGGTGGTACATTTATACTTTGTCCTCCTTGCAGTTCCTGCAATTGTACCAAAAACAGCAGCTCCCAAGTCTCCAAAGTGGGAAAGCTGCCAAAGAGTGAAGCAAAGACTATACTAAAGACTGAACCACATGAGCCCATGAGTCACACCAGACTTGTGATTGTTTAGCTGAAAAGCACATGGAGAAGGATGAAGAAAAGCAGCAACAGCAGCATGGGAGCTCTCTGGTTGTTAATGTCACCTGGTGCACTAAAAGCAGCTGTTACAGGAAGTTCTCGAGGTCATTGGTAAGATTTAGTTTGCTATATATTTGCCTAAAACAAAATAATGCTCTTTCAGCTTATTCAGTGATGTTTGGTTGAAGGAGACAGACTTTCTAAATGAGGTCTCTTGTTTTTTTTGTTTATCAGAAGCATATGCATATAACTAAGATAATTGTGTAATGGTCTGTGGGAGTTGAGGTGCTGAATTCAAGGAAGGCACGTGTTGTGACTCCGGTCCCTGGCCCACTTCTGGCCCCCGAACTGGCCCATCTTGGGGATGAAGACTCTGAGGATGAAGGGGAGGAGCTAACAGGACCCTCTCCCTCAGGGATTTCCCCCCCCCCCCCAGTACTGCATCAGCCTTCCTTGGAATTGCAACAGCAGGATGGTACCGTGGCGTCTTGACTCTTGGAAACTCTGGTTTTGGGACTTTGGACTGGTTGACTACTCTTTGGAAACTCTGGAATTAGGACTTTTGGACTGGATTTAGACTACTCTTCGGATATCCCTTACAGTGAGTGATTGTTCCGACAGGGAAAAGGGAAGTGAGTGGGGGAGACAGAATGTCTTGTCCGTTACCCCAAACAGGCAATGTTGCTGATGCAATGGAGGAGTTGCAACAGCTGTGGGCAGCGAACCAACAGCTTCAGCAGCAAGTGGCACATCTGGCAGCCCAGGTCACCACGCTGGCTGCCCCTGCAGCCCCTCCCCCCATCGAAAATGCCCAGTGGCCATGCTTGACAAGTTTGCTGGCCAACCGGGAATGTTTCCAGCATTCCTGGGAGAATGCCAACTGTTTATGGCCGCCTGGCCCAAGGACTTCACCAACGACTGGGCCAAGGTGGGGTTTGTGATTAGCCTCCTGTCCAGCCCAGCTGCTCAGTGGGCCACGCCGCTGCTGACCCAGGACAGCCCACTGCTAGTGGACTACCAGGGTTTCCGGCACTTTCTGGGCCACATGTTTGAGGATCCCATCTGGGTACAGATGGCAGCCAGGTGCCTCAAGGACCTCCAGCAAGGGAAGTGCCCCCTACAGGAATATATCACGGAGTTCTGGCTTTTGTGCCAGGACTCAGCATGGAATGAAGCGGCACAGATGGACGTTTTCCAGGACGGGCTGTCTGAGGAACTTCAGGATGAGTTGGTCCGGGTGGAGGTTCCCCTCACCCTAGATGTCCTGGTAGTTCAGTGTCTCCGCATTGACGCACGTCTTCAGCGTCGTCAAACTCAGCGCACCACCCGGGAGCTGTCAGCCACGCCCGGGACCTCACGGTCGGCACCTGTGATACCTCGGCCTGGCCCACATTTTTTGGCGATGGCTGAGGAACCAATGGAGTGTGGGGCGGCCCGGCCCAGGAATGGGCGCACCGCTGCCAAGGGGGTCTGTGTTTGTACTGCAGGGAGCCCAGACACTTTCCTGCCTCCTGTCCTAGGAAAGGGGGTGGGGCTCCCACATCCGGCCTGAGTTTCTGGAATGCCCCGTCGAGAAACGGGGTATGCCAGCCTAGAGGAGACCTTCGGCCGGGCACACATCATGTCCCCACCGGAGTCCACCGATGCGGATGTTGACCCTCCCCGGCACCTGGTGTTGGACACCCGGATCCTTGTTTCTGGCCAGGCCAAGAAGATTCCGGTGCATGCACTGGAGGACTCGGGGACTATAACAAACTTTGTGGATGGGCTTTTGCACCCCACTTTGGGATTCCTCTGGCCCTGGTCGACCCGCCCTTGTGGGTGGAAACCATCGGTGGGCGGGAACTCGTGTCGGGGCCCATCAAGACAGCCACCCAACCTTTGCGCCTGGCCATTGGGGCACATGAGGAGGCCATCCAGTTCTACATCACTGCGGACCTCCATTTCACTTTGGTCTTGGCATAGCCTGGCTCCGGACCCACAACCCTCAGGTGGCGTGGTCATGAAACACCATCACTGTTCTGGCCCTGCAGTGCATCGACCACATCTGCCACACCTGAGCTGGCCAGACAGTCTCCTTCCCCGCAGTCTCCTTGCCTCCCGAACTGTCTGACTTTGCTGACGTGTTCAGCGAATGTGAGGCAGACCGTTTGCCCCTGCACTGGTCTTACGACTGCCCTGTGGACCTCAAACCTGATGCACCGCTGCCAGTGGGGCGCTTGTACCCTATGTCAGGACCTGAATTGGCCACCCTGCGGGATTTCCTGGACAAAAATCTGGCCCGAGGGTTTATCCAGCTCTAGTCTTTCCCCCTCTTGGCCCCGGTGCTCTTCGTCAAGAAGAAGATGGGGGACCTGCATCTGTGTTGTGACTACCGTGGCCTCAATGCCATCATGGTGCGGAACCGGTACCCCCTACCGCTCATCTCGGAACTTATAGAGAGGCTGCAGGAGGCCACCATATTCACCAAGATTGACTTGCGAGGGGCCTACAACCTGGTGCGAATGTGCATGGGGGACGAATGGAAGACAGCCTTCAGTACCCGCTACGGCCATTTCGAGTACACTGTGATGCCGTTTGGGTTGACCAACGCCCCTGCAGTTTTCCAGCATTTCATGAATGACGTGTTCCGGAATGTACCCGATCATTTTGTGGTGGCCTACCTGGACGACATCCTGGTCTACTCTAGAACCCGGGCAGAGCATGTTCGCCTCATCCTGCAGTGTTAAAGGGAGCACCAGCTCTATGCCAAGCTGGAGAAATGTTCTTTTTTTCAGACTTCCATTGAGTACCTTGGACATGTCATTTCTCCCAAGGGTACTGCCATGGACCCGCACAAGATAGAGCCCCTGAGTTCTTGGGAACCCCTGTCGGGTGAAGGACGTCCAACTTTTTTGGGTTCACCAATTACTACTGTATGTTCATCCCTGACTACACAACACTGACGGTACCCCTCACCCAACTCCTACGTAAGAAGGTTCCATTTCGATGGGGTCCATCCCAGCAGCAGGCATTTGAGGCCCTCAAGCAAGCTTTCCTCTCTGAGCCCATTCTGTGACACGCAGACCCCACCCTGCCTTTTGTGGTGGAGGCAGACGCATCTGAGTGGCCATATGAGCAGTGCTGTTGCAAGCCCTGGAGGTTGGTGGAACCCTTTTTCCCTGCGCCTATTATTCCCGGAAGCTCACCCCGTCAGAGTGCAACTACGCCATCTGGGAGAAGGAGTTGCTGGCCATCAAGGCTGCGTTTGAGGCTTGGCAGCATCACCTTAAAGGGGCTCAGCATCAGGTGGAGGTTCGGACGGACCACCAGCGCCGGGGTACATAACCATCTTGGTGCTGGTCGACATGTTGACAAAGATGGTGCACTTCATCCCCTGTCGAGGGCTGCCATCGGCCCGTACGACCACCCGTCTGTTTCTGCACCATGTATTCTGTCTCCACAGTTTGCCGGATAGGGTGGTCTCAGATTAGGGCACGCAGTTCACGACATGCTTTTAGAAAAGCCTGATGGCTGCACTGGACATACAGGCCTGCCTGTTGATGGCCCACCATCCGGAGACCGACGGGGGCACGGAAAAGGTGATTGGCATCCTGGAACAGTACCTGCGCTGTTTCATGAACCATCAACAAAATAACTGGGCCGATTACCTGTCCTTTGCGGAGTTTGCCTTTAACAATTCCCAACATACCTCCCCCCGGTTGACGCCGTTCTATGCCAACCTGGGATACCACCCACACCTCTTTCCTTTGACTCCCTCCGATTCCCCTGTTCTGGAGGCTCGGGACCTCCTGGAGGAGCGACGTGCTGATCATGAATTGGTGTGCCGCCAGCTGGTATGGGCAAAGGAGGATTATAAGAAGGTCGCCGACCGCTCACGCCGGGCGTCGCCGCTGCTGCCAGTTGGGGATCGGGTTTGGCTCTCCACAAAGCACCTCCTGACTGACTGTCCCACCAAGAAGCTGGACCATAGGTTCATCGGGCCGTTTCCGGTCATGGCCATCATCAATTCTGTTACCTACCACCTCGCCCTGCCCTGATCATTGCATGCCCACCCGGTCTTCCACCGATCCCTCCTGGTACCGGAAGCCCCAGCTTGTCTTCTCTGGTGCCTGGGCGCACCGGTCCCGCTGCCCACACCTGATGGAGATGGCATGGAGGAATGCGAGGTCGCCAGCATCCGTAACTCTCGTTGGCTCAAGGGCCGCTTCCAATACCTGGTTGAGTGGCAGGGGTACGGCCCGGAGAACTTTACCTGGGTGGATGCCATCAACGTTCATGCGTCCGATCTTGTCCACTCATTCCATACCCAGTTTACCTCGTGGCCTCATCCGGACCGTCGGCCCCAGGGGAAGGGTCCTGCGGTGGGGGATAGTGTGGTGACTCCGGCCCACCTCTGGCCCCCAAACCAGCCCACCTTGGGGATGAAGACTATGAGGATGAAGGGGAGGAGCTGACAGGACCCTCTCCCTCAGGGATTCCCTCCCCAGCACTGCTTCAGCCTCCCTTGGAATTGCAACAGCAGGATGGCAATGAGAATGTTCTCCAACAGCAGTCTTCGCGTTCAGTCAGCTCTGGGGATGAGGCGTGGCTAGACGCCAGGCATCAAAGCAGGGCAAAGTGTTGTCTGCAGAGGCTGAGTGGAAGGAGGGGATGCAGGTAATCAGGAAGTGTCTGGCCACACCCATGGAGGCATATAAGGAACCAGGATGCCGGGTGTGTCTCTGTAACAGACAAAGTTTAGCCTCCCTGCTCTAGTTTGGTACCGTGGCATCTTGACTCTTGGAAACTCTGGTTTTGGAACTTTGGACTGGTTGACTACTCTTTGGAAACTCTGGAATTAGGGCTTATGGACTGGATTTAGACTACTCTTTGGATATCCCTTACAGTGAGTGTTTGTTCCAACAGGGAAAAGGGAAGTGAGTGGGGGAGACAGAACAGCACACGAGACTGAAGTATGATCTTAAAAAGCCAGTCCCGAGTCCTTGGGTGGTCTATATTTATTGACTACAATTGGGAGTCAACACGCACAGCCCGTGTGAGACCCCCGTGACAGAAGGCTTGCTACATGGCACTTGGCTGGTTGGGTTACACTTACCAGCCTGCATGCCCAGGTTGCCCATAGGCAGATTTAATCAGCAGATTGCAGTGAGACTCATTGTTCTCATGTTATCTGAGTCCTAGAAGACTCTGTGTACCTATGCATATCTATTTGGTCTAGCTGTGTTTGGTGTCTGCTCAGCCCTTTACACTGACGTGAGCTAGAAACCGTATGCTGTTTACGAGACCTTGGGTCTCTTTCCTCATGACACTTGTCCTACTTCCCTCAGTGCCCTCAGCCAAGGAAACATGGAGTCACTATTGCTCCCTATTACTCATTTGCCTGTGCCCAATTTCCTTTCCGGTCGAGCCAGGATGGTCTCGGGCTTGTTTGCATAACCCAACAAACCCATTGGGAAAGGTTGCTGTCCAATCAGTGACCTGGGCAACCCACAATTCCCTTTTCTTTATTTTCTAAAGCGACTTGGCTGAGAACCTGACAGACATAGGGCATAAGCTGTCGAGGTGTGATTATATTTTGATGTCTCCTTCCTGAGTGGCACATGGATAGGAATGAGGGGATGCATTGCGTAAAGCAGCATAGCATGACTCCCACTACCACAATGCCAGCGGCGACTTTAAGTGATGTTTGTAGCCAGTTCCACGGCACCCAGGACCAGAGCTCATTCCACCACCCCCAACTGGTGTCCTGTTGAATGTGTGTGACTATTCTGGATTCTGTCGTGGTGTGATTGTTTCCTGACGTCTCCATCCTGGGTAGCACATGGACAGGAGCGAGGGGATGCATTGCACAAAGCAGCATAGCATGTCTCCCACTATCACAACACCAGTGGTGACCTTAAGCATCATTTGCAACCAGTTACATGGCACCCAGGTCCAGAACTTATTCCACAAACACCATCAGGTATCCTGCTAAATGTGTGACTATTTTTCCTAAGTAAGTGATTTGACTTTGGATTCTGCGGGAGTTATCTGTGAGATTGAAGCAACACATATTGTGAACTGTTTTGCATCGTAAGTGATGGAGAAGAAGCAAATTATCAATAGCTGCTCATTTATCCAATACTGCGTGTCTAATTTCTATTTGCTCTTGATTAAGTAAAGCTAAAGCTGTAGAAGTGTGATTGAGACCTTTGGCAAGGGTGCATGCCAGCTGACCAATCTTACGCGCATTACCTGCTGCAACTCCGGGTACTCTTACAAGGCCTACCACTAAGGCAACATAGTCTGATTTACTGAGTAACCTTATGTTGCTGTTACAAGTTTTGTCGAGCCTGACTGCTCGTGTGATCCATGCTGGCCGTGGTGCGGCTCGGTGTGGTGTAAGCATTTCCCTTTTTGGGAGAACCCTTGTTAAATGACTTATACAACAGAATGAATCTGATACATTGGGTGGAATGTAGTTCGATATGTGTTGGTTACAAGTGAAGAACCACCCTGCGGGCAAAATGACATGACTGTACATAATACCAATAATGTCCGGGTGATTACATCTCCAAGTCTCTTTGTCTGGGTCAAGCCAGTGGTGATGCAAGTCCTTGACTGAGGAGCAGCCCGTCATTCTGGCACAAGATGTGTTTGGGCTGATCACCACTTGGGGTGTAACTAGAGTGACTGCATCAGTGGGCAAAGTTTTTGTTTTCTGATTCCCCCAATTTATGTAAGTCACATATGTGATGTGGCGATAGCGTCCAAGTACATGTTCAGGCACCCACTCAATGTCCCAGGTCTGCTCTCCTGGAGCACGGCAGACTGGAACAAGGCAAGTGCTCAACAACGAAGCAGGGTTCATGGTCTGCTTTATGCAAAAGTCAGATTGGTTGACAAGTCCGGCAAGTCTTTCCCATATGTTATACTGGAGCCTGGCAGACAAATCCCCACCAGGTGTAAAGTCCCCAGAGGAAGGCCCGACCCCTCCCCCAAAAGCAAGGAAAGGATCAAAACAACCATCAGGGAGTTGTAGGTAATTTGAGCTAGCACTGCGGCCACCATGTTTTGTGGGGTGGGCTCAGTGTCTTGCTCAACCAAGATAGACATGGCATCATCACACAGGGTTTTGACCATTCTCCACATGATTCTTGGGTCTGGTCTCAGCCGGAACCGTCTCCTCCGTCTGGGTCCCCCGGTCAGACTTACTCCCTCCATTTCGGGCAGGAGGTCCTGGACCGATCGCCTCCAATCCATGAGGCTCCAGGAAGGATCCGGCAGGACCCGGTAACGTACCATGTGGTGCGGGAGACATTCCCGAGTACAGAAATGCTTCTCCTGCGGGGTGCAGTCAGCAAAGATGTTAAGATGATTGTACATGAACAAAACGTTATGCAAACATTGCTGTGCCTGGGCCTGAGTTCTTGGCATGGCTACTTCTTCCCTTCTTTCTTGTTTTTCAATATAAAACTTTAGCATCCAGTTCACCCGTTCGACAATGGCTTGTCATTGGGGGTTGTACGGTATGCAGAAAATGTGTCTAATGTCCCAGATGGCCAAGAATGTGGCTAGCTGTCTGGAGCTATAGGTTGGCGAGTTATTGGTTTTCAAGCAATCTGGTTTACCCATGGTTGCAAAACATGACACGATATGTTGCTCTACGTGAGTTTCAGATTCGCCTTTCTGAGCCGTAGCCCAAACGAACTGCGAGAAAGTGTCAATGGAGATATGCATGTACTGCCATCTCCCAAACTGTGGAACGTGCATGACATCCATATGCCACAGTTGATTGGCTCCAGTCCCTCTTGGGTTAACCCCCCATGATGCCCCCTCCCCCGGTGCTACTGCAAATTGCTGGCAGGAATGGACTATTCCCTGGGCTTGTGACAATGGCAGTTTGAACTGCCTCACTAGTGCCTTCGCATTCTGGTGGATGAATGCATGGCTTTGGATCGGGGTCAAGAAAACTCCTGAAAGTAACTTCTGTTGCACTACCTTAGCCGCCGCCTCGGCTCTATTGTTGCCCTCAGAGAGGGGACCAGGCAGATCCTGGTGGCTCCATGAAATGACAAACTAAGACTTTGGGGTGCAGGTTCCAGAACTTTTCCAGTGTGTCATGGACATACATTTGGCACAGAGTGGGCAAGTTAAGCATGCCCTTTGGCAAAAATTACCACACAAACCTTTGGGTTGGTTCCCTATGGTTGACAACTGGCACCGTAAAGGCGAACCTTTCCTTGTCCCTAGGATCTAAAGTGATGGTGTAAAAACAATCTTTCAAGTCTATGACTAGGATCTCCCACCCTTCGGGGATCATGTTCGGGTTGGGAATGCAGCACTGAAGCAGTTCCATGGGCTGAATACAATTGTTGATATCTCTTAGATCATGAAGAAGTCTCCATTTACCAGACTTTTTCTTAATGACGAATATCGGTGAATTCCAGGGCCTGGTGGATCACTGTACGTGTCCTGCTTCAAGCTGCCCTTTAACAAGCTGCTTCAAGGCTACCAGTTTTTCTCCAACTATCGGCCATTGGTTTATCCATACCAGCTCAACGGTTAACCATTTGAGCGGGAGGGCCATTACCCAAACGTTACTGTTGCACAATACTGCTGTAGAATGCCCCTAGCCCAGAGACTGATAGGCACATTCAAAATGTGGGGTCGGATGACCGCTGTGCCTTCTGCCTCTGGAATAGTGACCTCCTCACAGTCATGGCTCCTGTAAGCTTCCTGAACTCCTCCCACTCCCCACACATCTGAAACTGGTCAGTGGCCCACTCTGGGGGCCACAATTTCTGACTGATTACACTAACATCTGCTCCTGTGTCAAGCAGTCCATCAAAAGGTCTTTTATTCAAAAATACCTTAATGACTGGTCACTGTTTCCAAAGCTGGATCTTAATGATTCTGGTGTAATCGGAGTCGATGACTCCCGAGATCACAAAGATTCCCATCTTCCCAGCACTGCTTCGAGGCAAGACTATTCCCACGATGTTACAAGGCAGGGGTCCCTGATACTGGGAGTTGACCAGATAGACTGCGCTGGGCAGGTCGCAAGTGACCTCCTCCTGGCATACTAAATCTAGTCCTGCACTGCCCTTGGTTTCTGCCTGTGCCTTGGAAATGCTGGGTGCCAGACTGGATGTGGCTACTGGGATCCCTGCCCTGGGGTCCCCAGGGCGGGTGTTGTCACTATTTGGACTGGGGCCAGAGACACGCCAGTGGACCAGTTTCCCGAATTGTGGCATTTCTTAGCCCAATGGAAGCCATTGTGGCACCTTGGGTACTGGGTGGCTGGTGTTGCTGGGCAGCTGGATGACCAGCCGCCCCCTTCCTCTCAGGTTGTTTCAATGTGCAGTCATCAACATGATGTCCCATCTTGCCACAGCAGAAGCAAGCTCCCTTGGGTTTATCTCCCCCTTGCACCACTGCTACCAATAGACCCATTTTATAGGAGTCCGTGCCAACATCAGAGCAAGCCCTGATCATATCGGTAAGTGTCAGATCAGGTCTATGGCCCATTGCCTGCAAGAATTTGAGACAGTTGAGGTTGGCATTGTCTTTTGCCAGCCTCTTTATCAGGTTTTCTCGTGTGTCTGAATTGTCTACCTGTCTGCTAATTGTTTCCCCTAGCCTATTGATAAAATCCATGTAGGGCTCTTGCACGCCCTGTTTGATGGAGGTGTAATTCTTAGCTCCCTTGCCAGAAGCGGATACCTTGAAGAATGCCTTAAAGGCTACCTCCGAAGCCAGTTGGAGCATGGCCGCTGTAAGGACAGATTGTGCTGAGATGGATTCGAATTGTCCCAAGCCATACAGCTGCTCGGGGATCACTGCTCCTCCCATCTTTGCCACCTTGACCTGTGCTTCCAGCCTGTACTCTCCCATAAGAGGTATTGGCTCGGGCTCAACATCATCCGCATTATGGCTTTCTGTCACACGGGTCGCATATGCATATGCATAGCTATTTGGTCTAGCTGTGGTTGGTGTCTGCTCAGCCCTTTACACAGACGTGAGCTAGATACCGTATGCTGTTTACGAGACCTTGGGTCTCTTTCCTCATGACACTTGTCCTACTTCTCTCAGTGCCCTCAGCCACAGAAACATGGAGTCACTATTGCTCCCTATTACTCATTTGCCCGTGCCCAATTTCCTTTCCGGTCGAGCCAGGATGGTCTCAGGCTTGTTTGCATAGCCCGACAAACCCATTGGGAAAGATTGCTGTCTAATCAGTGTCCTGGGCAAACCACAAGATAAGAAACATATCTTTATATCAGTATTACATCTTTTCATGGGGAAAAATTATATGAGGATGCTTTTACAATAACCATGGGCTTTCTGCAAAGGGGAACTTCTGCTTAGTTCTGCTAACTTTCCAATTCCTCCATTTCTAACTTTCTTATGTGATGGAGGAAATAAATACTTTGCCATCAAAGATAACATTCTGTGCCATGTCAAGAAACAATGCAGATAAAAAGAAATAATTTTATTTCCAAATACAATTATCTTCTTTTATCCAAGGGTAGATAGCATTTTGCTCCTTCAAAGGAGCAAGCTTCTCAACTGATCCAGAGATCCCTAACCCAAGCAGCTGACTAGCAGGTGCTCCTTATCAGGTGGGATGTGGGGGTGGGTGGTGTCATGATATTCACAAGGCCCTAGTCCTTTTAGAAGGGGGTCAGTTCATAAGATCATAAGAACAGCATTGCTGGAACAAGCCACAGCCCATCCAGTCCAGCATTCTGTCTCACACAGTGGCTCACCATTTGCTTCAGGGTATTCCCAAGCAGACACCTTCACCTGCTTGGAATTCCCTGGAAATGGCATTGAGAGATATCCTGCCTATCTCTCCAAGCTGGAGGTTGTCCTTAGGTATCCATTATTATAGCCATTGATACCCTTGTCCTCCATGAACTTTTCTAATCCTTTGTTAAACCTGTCAAGACTGATAGCTGTCACCATTTCTTCTGGCAGGGAGTTCCATAGACCAGTGATCCTCTGGGTGAAAAAGTTCTTTCTCTTATTTGTTTAAGAACTAGTATCCAAAAGTTTCATGGAGTGCCCCCTAGTTCTAGTGTTGTGCGATAGAGAAAACTGTTGTAATGGTCCGCGGGAGTTGTGGTGCTGAACTCAAGGAAGGCACACAAGACTAAAGTATGATGGTAAAAGCCAACCCCGAAGCCCCGGGGTGGTCTGTATTTATTGACTATAATCGGGAGCCATCACGTATACCCCTCGTGCAACCCGTGTGACAGAAAGCTGCTATGTGGCACTTGGCTGGTTGGGTTACACTTACCAGCCTGCGTGCCCAGGTTAGCCATAAGCATACTACTCAGTGGATTGTGGTGAGACTTAGTGTTCCCGCCTTATCAAGGGACTGAAAAACTTTGTGTACCTATGCATAGCTATTTGGTCTAGCTACGGTTCGTGTCTGCTCAGCCCTACACGCAGACGTGAGCCAGACACCATGCTGTTTATGAGACCTTGGGTCTCTAACCTCCTGACATTTGTCCTAGGAAAACATGGAGTCACTAATGATCCCTACTACTATAAGCCCATACCCAATTTCCTTTCCGGTAAAGTCCGGTTGGTCTTTGAAGTGGTGTTCTCACTGAAAGAACCCATCGGGAAAGGTTGCTGTCCAATTAGCGACCCGGGCAAACCACATTCCCTTTTTCTTTGTTTTCTAAAGCAACTTGGCTAAGAACTTGACAGACATAGGGCATAATCTGTCGTGGTATGATTGTTTCCTGACGTCTCCATCCTGGGTAGCACATGGACAGGAGCGAGGGGATGCATTGCGCAAAGCAGCATAGCATGTCTCCCACTATCACAACACCAGTGGTGACCTTAAGCATCATTTGCAACCAGTTACATGGCACCCAGGTCCAGAACTCATTCCACAAACCCCATCAGGTATCCTGCTGAATGTGTGACTATTTTTCCTAAGTCAGTGATTTGACTTTGGATTCTGCAGGAGTTATCTGTGAGATTGAAGCAACACATATTGTGAATTGTCTTGCATCCTAAGTGATGGAGAAGAAGCAAATAATCAATAGCTGCTCGATTATCCAATACTGCATGCCTAATTTCTACTTGCTCTTGATTAAGTAATGCAATAGTGGAAGAAGTGTGATTGAGATCTTTGGCCTGGGCACATGCCAGTTGGCTAAGCCTACGAGCGTTACCTGCTGCGAGTCCAGGTACACAAACTAGACTTACCGCTAAGGCAACATAGTCTGCTTTACTGAGTAGCCTTACACTGCTATCACAAGTTTCATCTAGCTGGGATGCTCGTGTGATCCGTGTTGGCCGAGGTGCTGCTTTGTGTGGTGTAAGCATTTTCCTTTTTGGGAGAACCAGTGTTAAACGGCTAATACAGCAAAATGATTCCGATACATTGGCTGGAATATAGTTCCATGCACGTTGGTTACAAGTGAAAAAACACCCCATGGTCAAAATGACATGATTATACATTATACCAATATCATCCGGATGATTACATTTCCAAGTCTCTTTTCCTGGATCAAGGCAACTGTGGTGAGGTTCCCTAACTGAGGAGCATCCTGTCATCTTGGCACAAGACGTGTCTGGGCTGATCACCACTCTGGGTGTGTTTAGAGTGACTGCATCAGCGGGCAAAGTTTTTGTGACCTGAGTCCCCCAGTTTATGTAAGTTGCATATGTGATTCTGCAGTAACATCCAAGCACACGTTTCAGTACCCACTCAATGTCCTGGGTCTGCTCTCCTGGAGTATGGCAGACTGGGACAAGGCAGTTGCTCAACAACGAAGCAGGGTCCACATCCTGCTTAATGTAAAAGTCAGATTGGTTGACAAGTCCAGCAAGTCTTTCCCAAATATTATATTGGAACCTGGCACTTAAGTCCTTGTCAGGCATCAAGTTCCCAGAGGAAGCCCTGACCCCTCCCCCCAGAAGCAAGGAAAGAATCAGGACGACCATCAGGGAATTGTAAGTGATTTGGGCTAGCACTGCGGCCACCATGTTCTGTGGAGTGGGCTCAGTGTGTTGCTCAGCCAAGGTGGACATAGCATCATCACACAGAGTTTTGACCATTCCCCATGTGATTTTCAGGTCTGGTCTCAGCTGAAACTGTCTCCTCCATCTGGGTCCCCCGGTCAGACTCATTCCTTCCATCTTGGGCAGGGGGTCCTGGACCGATCGCCTCCACGCCATGGGGCTCAAGATATGGTTTTACACAATGAGCTGGAATCCAAACAACACCTGTAGGAGACATAATCGCTGCATACCCTCTTCCCCACATTACCAGGGGGCCTGGACCCATCTAAGAAGGATCCGGTGGGACCCGATAATGCACCATGGGGCGCGAGAGGCATTCCCGAGTATGGAAATGCTTCTCTTGTGGGGTACAGTCAGCAAAGATGTTAAGATGATTGTATGTGAAAAAAAACCTTATGCAAGCGCTGCTGTGCCTAAGCCTGAATTCTTGGCATGGCTACTTCTTCCCTTCTTTCTTGTTTTTCAATGTAAAACTTTAGTGTCCGGTTCACCCACTCAACAATGGCTTGTCCTTGGGGGTTGTACGGTATGTCAAAAATGTGCCTAATGTCCCAGACGGCCAAGAATGTGGCTAGCTGTCTGGAGCTACAGGCTGGCGAATTGTCAGTTTTCAAGTGATCTGGTTTGCCCATGACCACGAAGCATGCCAAGAGATGTTGCTCTACATGAGTTGCAGATTCGCCTTTCTGAGCCGTAGCCCAGATGAACTGCGAGAAAGTATCGATAGAGACGTGCATGAACTGCCATCTCCCAAATTGTGGAATGTGCATCATGTCCATTTGCCACAGTTGGTTAGCTCCTGTACCTCTTGGGTTAACCCCCCATGCTGGCCCCCCAGGTGCTCCTGCACATTGCTGGCAGGAACGTACTATTCCCTGGGCTTGTGACAATGGCAGTTTGAATTACCTCACCAGTGCCTTCGCATTCTGGTGGAAGAATGTGTGGCTTTGGATCGGGGTCGAGAAAACTCCTGCAACCAACTTCTGCTGCGCTTCCCTTGCATCTGCTCTGCTGTTGCCCTCCGAGAGAAGACCAGGCAGATCCTGGTGACTTCTAATGTGGGCGACATAGAGCTTTTCTGTGCGGTTGCACAAGTAGAACTGCATGGTTAAGAACAAACTCAACAAGTTTTTGTCTATCGCAGGAGTAAGGTAAGCTCCTGGTAGACTGTGAATCAAATTTCTCACATACTGACTATCTGTGATGATGTTCAATGGCTCCTGGACGAATGTTCTTAAGGCAAGGTTCGCTGCCGCCAGGTCCGCCCTCTGAGCAGATTTCTGTGGAAGTGTCAGCAGAGTCTTCCAAGCCTGCCCCTCGAGCCAGGTAAGAATATCATACACTTTTCCCCCCTCTGTGAATGCTTTCTTCACTCCTTTAAGTGGGATCAAGGACTACATTCCCTCTAATTCGATTGTCCGCGTCTATAGCGAAACAAGTCTCGGGTCTTTTGGCAGATGGTAGGCCAAATTCCCTGTAAAACCTTTGAATGCAATCAGGAGAGAGTCTCCTAACTACATGAGTCTTTCTACTTGATCTTTGGTGAATGGCACCACTATCTTAGCTAGATCGTGTCCAGAAATGTCTCTTGCTCTCAGCCTCCCTCTGTAGATTACTGTCGCTACCAGCTCTTGGGGAGCAATGACATTGTGGGATGAGGTGTTTGGCAGATATACCCATTCCACTATTTTCGCCCCCACTCGGAATCTATTTCTAGTGCTCCGGTGAACATGGTCCAAGTTCTGACTATGTACAGATTCAGGACATGAGTGTCGGGCTCTTCGCTGAATCTATCTACCCATCTGTGGCTGAGAACATGGTTTACCTCTTGAAGAGTCAGTTTTGCCTTTTGCATGATGCATATGCGATCAGCTGGCTGCTTCCCTCATGTAAGCAGCGAGAAGAGTGGTTTTAAAAGCTCTGTATCTAATCTGAAATACAGTCTGTCCCAATTAATGTTGCCTAGAACGTGTTGGAGTTCTACTAATGTAATGGAATCCTTAATAAGGACCCTAGGCAGCACTGGTGCTGCATAAGATCTAAGAAGCCGGTGACCCAAATACAAATAGGGTTCTGTTCTCTGAACTTTTTCTGGTGCAATGATCAATCCTGTCTCCCCTAGAGTGCTCTGAAGGTTACAGAACATGCCACTGCCTAATTTTGGCACTGCAATCAAAATGTAATCCATGAAATGGCAAACTAAAAGTTTGGGGTGCAGGTTCCGAAACCTTTCCAGTGCACCATGGACATAAATTTGGCACAGAGCGGGCGAGTTAAGCATGCCCTGTGGCAAAAATTTCCACATGAACCTTTGGCCTGGTTCCCTATGGTTGACAACTGGCACTATAAAGGCGAACCTCTCCCTGTCCTTAGGATCCAAAGGGATGGTGTAAAAACAGTCTTTCAAGTCTACAACTAGGATTTCCCACCCCTCGGGGATCATGTTTGGATTGGGGATGCCACACTGAAGCAGTCCCATGGGTTGAATACATTTGTTGATCTCTCTTAGATCATGAAGAAGTCTCCATTTACCAGAATTTTCTTAATGACAAATATCGGTGAATTCCAAGGACTGGTAGATTGCTCTATGTGTCCCGCTTCAAGCTGCTCTTTAACAAGCTGCTTCAAAGCCACCAATTTCTCCCCAACTATGGGCCACTGGTCTATCCATACCAGCTCATCAGTTAACCATTTGAGCGGTAGGGCCATCACCCTAACGTTAGGGTTGCACGATACTGCTGCAGAATGTCCCTACCCCAGAGATTGATAGGCACATTCAAAATGTGGGGTTGGATGTCTGCTGCGCCTTCTGCCTCTGGAATAGTGACCTCTACCCAGTCACGGCTCCTGAAAGCTTTCTGAATTCCTCATACTCTCCACACGACTTTCACTGACTCAATGTCCCACTCTGGGGGCCACAAATGCTTGCTAATTACACTAACATCTGCTCCTGTATCTAGCAGTCCTTCGAACGATCTGTCATTCAGAAATACCTTAATGACTGGCCGCTGTTTCCACTCTATGCTCTGTTCCACTGTTGCTATAATCTGGAATCGTTCTACTGCCCCTTCCTCTCTCTGTCGGTCTGTCGACCTGAATCCTGCGTCTCCTCTGACATCTTCCTTGCTCCCACCTGGCAGATGATAGGGGACCATGATCAGTTGTGCTACCGAGTCTCGTTTGCTAATTGTCTGGGGCAGCTGTGTCCAAAGCTGGATATTAATGATTCCGGTGTAATCGGAGTCGATTACTCCCGGGATCACAAAGATTCCCCTTTTCCCAGCACTGCTCCGAGGCAAGACTATTCCCACGATGTTGCGGGGTATGGGTCCCTGATACTGGGAATTGACCAGGTCACAAGTGACGTCCGCCTGGCACACCAAATCTAGTCCTGTGCTGCCCTTGGTTGCTGCCTGTGCCTTGCTAATGCGGGGTGTCAGAATGGATGTTGCTACTGGGATCCCTGCCATGGGGCTCTCATGGCAGGTGCTGTCCTAATTTGGACCGGGGCTAGGGACAAACCCACTACCCGGTTTTCCAAATTGGGGCAAGAACGTGCCCAATGGAAGCTGTTGTGGCATCTCGGACCCTGGGTGGTTGGATCCGATGGGTAGCCCGTGGTGTGGCTGCTCCCCTTGTTTTGGGACCGCTTAGACCAACAGTCTCTAGCATAGCGCCCCATTTTGCCACACTGCTGGTAAGCTTTTTTGTCCTTATGCTTGGGCTGGTTTCCCCCTTGCACTGCCACTGCCAACAGACCCATTTTGTAAGAGTCTGTCCCAACATCAGCGCAAGCTCGGATCATGTCCGTGAGTGTCAGATCAGGATGATGACCCATTGCCTGCAAAACCTTGCGGCAATCAAGGTTGCCATTGTCCTTTGCCAGTTTCATCATGAGATCTTCCTGTGCTTCCCAATTATCTACCTGTCTGCTGATTGCTTCTTCTAGCCTATTGATGAAATCCATGTAGGGCTCTTGTGCACCCTGTTTGATGGTGGTGTAATTCTTAGCTCCCTTGCCAGAAGGTGGAACCTTGAGATATGCCCTAAAAGCAGTCTCAGAAGCCAGCTGAAGTGTGGCTGCCGGCAAGAGCGACTGCGTTGGGATGGAGCCATAAAGTTGCTCCGGGATCACTGCTCCACCCATCTTAGCTGCTCTAGCCTGCGCTTCCATCCTGTACTCGCTATCCCACAAAAGGTACTGACTGTGGCTCAACATCATCTGCATGATGTTTTTCCAGTTGTGAGGAATGAATAAGGTGGATTCACAAAGCTGCCGGAACGTGCCCTTCGAGAATCTGCTTTGAAGACCTGTCTCCACGATGGCTTTGCGGATTTCCACAAGCAACTTGTATGGAATTGAGGTGTACATCGCCGTTTGATCGCCCGTGAGGGCGTCCGTTTCCATGCGGACTGGACATAGCTGTTGAAGTGTGGCCAACTCGTCAGCCGGTATCTCTCCTTTGCGTATTTCCTCCTCTACCATCAATTGAAAAGGACTTTTGGTTACTTGGGAAGCGCCTGTGCTCTCCGAGTTTCCACCCCCTCCTGCGGCTGCTGCAGGTGTCGCTGGAGGAGGGTCCTCCACGCCCCCTGGTCTAAAGTGGATGATCGGGCAGAGATGTGTTGGGGCTGATGGTTCCTCATACACTGGAAGTACTGGGGAAATGTCAATTTTTGTTCGGGCTGGATTGGCTGCCAAAATTGCTTGTCTGCACTCACTCCAATTTGCAAGGATATCGTCAGGTGCCCTGGGCTCCTGTTTAAGGAAGTATCCTATCTTATCCCAAACTTCTGGTTCTAACATTCCCACTTCTGGGCAGAACAGATAATGTTCCACCAGATGCTTCACCAGCGCCGTCAGATGCTCTCTACTTATTTTGTAGTGGTGTTGCCTGGCCAGGACTGCGAGCTCATCCCTGTGAGTCTCTTACCTGATGGTCAAATGCCTCCCCAAGCTGGCCCCCATTACCACCGGTGGGGAAATTCCCTGGATGTCTGACACAACTCACCAGTTGACACTTCCATGGGACGAGTCTGAGTGGTACGGCGGGGTAGGTGAAGCACAGGACGATGTCCCTCAGGTTCGTTTGATGGATAGGGATTGCGGTCTCGGTCACCGTGCATCTGCTGCTCTGCCTTCGGTTGTTCTGGATCTCAGCTTCCCCCAGCTTTGGAACGCATCTGTTCCTATGCGTATGGTTTGCCGGTGCATGAGCGCGCTGCCTCCCTCAAGACTGTGCTGAGTTACAACCAGAGATGTGTTCCAGTCTGAACTTCTCCGCTACTCCCGAGTAGACACGTCGTGTATTTATTGACTATAATCGGGAGTCATCACGTATACCCCTCATGTGACCCCCATGACAGAAAGCTGCTACGTGCCACTTGGCTGGTTGGGTTACACTTACCAGCCTGCGTGCCCAGGTTTTATTTTTTTATTTTTTTATTTTATATTTACATTTCTATACCGCTTCACTTCCCCTAAGAGAACTCAGAGCGGTTTACAGCATGTAAAATAAAGTAAGAAATACAATCCAAAATACAGAAACAGTATACAAATCAGATTCAGACAAAATACAAAATCACAATTATAAAATAGTCAATTAATTACATCAAAAAGTACACAATATAAAAAATTCCAAACATAAAATACAAATCATCACAGAGTAACAATATCAAAAATGTACCCCGCACAGTCCTTCTGGTCCTTCCAGAGGGGAATGGGACAAAAACGTGCACCAGTCCTGGAGCTCCTAGTCGACCGGCCTCCTTACCTCCACCGAGGCCAAGACCATAAGCGACGATGATGGCAAGTCCAGCTGGCCGGAGCGGCTTCATCCTTCCATGTTGGCCTGAGGTGAGGACCGGGAATGCAAGGAAAAGAGGGAATGAAGCCCCTTCTCACAACTATAATCACAATCCCCAGGGCGGCGATGGGCTTCAGCATGATGTGACGGCCCACAGCTGTGGCAATGGTCCTTGGGGCAGCGGTGATTGCTCCCTCAGCTGTCCTTACTCCCCGCCGACCCGGGGGGAGGAATGCGAAACTCCAGCATCCAGTGTTGGGGTGGGGGCGGCGGCAGCGCCTTTGAGGGTGCAGTCCACCCCCAGCTGTTTTCACTCCCCGCCAACCGGCCGGGCCGGGGGGAGGAGCGCGGAGCTCCAGAGTCCGGCGTCCGGTGCTGGGGTGTTGGTGGCAGCAGCGCTTTTGAGGGCGCAGTCCACCCCCAGCTGCTCTCACTCCCCGCCGACCGGCCGGGCCGGGGGGAGGAGCGCGGAGCTCCAGAGTCCGGCGTCCGGTGCTGGGGTGATGGTGGCGGCAGCGCTTTTGAGGGCGCAGTCCACCCCCAGCTGTTCTCACTCCCCGCCGACCGGCCGGGCCGGGGGGAGGAGCGCGGAGCTCCAGAGTCCGGCGTCCGGTGCTGGGGTGGGGGCGGCGGCAGCGCTTTTGAGGTTAGCCATAAGCATACTAATCAGTGGATTGTGGTGAGACTTATTGTTCCCACCTTATCAAGGGACTGGAAAACTTTGTTTACCTATTTGGTCTAGCTGTGGTTGGTGTCTGCTCAGCCCTACACGCGGACGTGAGCCAGACACCATATGCTGTTTATGAGACCTTGGGTCTCTAACCTCCTGACATTTGTCCTAGTTCTGTTAAAGCCCCCAGCCAAGGAAAACATGGAGTCGCTAATGCTCCATACTACTATAAGCCCATACCCAATTTCCTTTCCAGTAAAGTCCGGTTGGTCTTCGAAGCGGTGTTCTCACTGAAAGAACCCATCAGGAAAGGTTGCTGTCCCATTAGCGACTCGGGCAAACCACAGAAAACAGTGAAGAGGCCCAACCATTGCATCCTCAGATGGTAAGGAAAGGTGTTCCAGTCCCCTAATCATTCTGATTACCCTCCTGTGCATTTTTTCCAGCTCCATATTATCCTTGGGTTCTTACTTCTAATGTACTTAAAGAAGTCTTTGTTATTTCTCTGAGTGTTTTTAGCTATACGCTACTCAAAGTTTTGCTTTCCTTTCCTGATTGTTACCTTGCATTTGTTCTGCCAGAATTTATGTTTCTGCCTGCTGTCCTCATTCGGACAAGCCTTCCATCTTCTAAATGAGCTCCATGCCTCTTGGAGTGTTTGGACTCTCTCAATTTTCCCTTTCAGCTTCTTTTTTACTAGTTTCCTCATCTTTAGGAAAGTTTGCTTCATGTGAAGCTTGCCTATTGGAAAGCATGATGGCTTCATTTAAACTGCTATGAGCCACCTCTGTTCAAACAGAGGAAGCAGCTAGAATCTTCCTGAAACAGGAAGCAGGGGGCGGAGCCACACTAGGTCCTTCTCTAAACTGTGACTCAGAGGGGCGGAGCCACACTGGCCTTTAAAAGCTCTGAGCTCTTTCAGGGTCAGCCTTTTTGATTCTGCATGTGCTCTTAAGCAGAGCTGCTGCTGAGGAGAGTCAAACAAAGTAAGGGAGCACTGGTAAGTTTTGGGCATGTTTGCACTTGGAGTAGAGCTGCTTTAGAGGCCTCCACTAACTTAAATTGATAATTTAAACTGCTAAGAGCCACCTGTGTTCAAACAAAGGAAGCAACTAGAAGCTTCCTGAAAGAGGAAGCAGGGGGTGGAGCCACACCAGGTCCTTCCCTGAACTGTGACTCAGAGGGGCGGAGCCACACTAGCCTTTAAAAGCTCTGAGCTCTGCCTTGGTCAGCCTTTTTGATTCTGCATGTGCTCTTAAGCAGAGCTGCTGCTGAGGAAAGCCAAACAAAGGAAGTGAGCACTGGTATGCTTTGGGCGTGTTTGCAGTTGGAGTAGAGCTGCTTTAGAGGACTCTGATGTGGCTTACAGGAGCTGTTTGGGAAGTCATCAAAAGCAAGAAAAACTCATTTAGAAGATGGAAGGCTTGTCCACCTGAGGACACCAGGCAGAAACATAAATTCTGACAGAACAAATGCACGCCAACTATCAGGAAAGCAAAGCAAGACTTTGAGGAGCATATAGCTAAAAACACTCAGAGAAATAACAAAGACTTATTTAAGTACATTAGAAGTAAGAACCCAACTAGGAAGGCCATTGGACCATTAGACAACAATGGAAGGCAAGGGGTTATTAAAGAGGAAACAGAGATTTCAGAGTGACTCAATGAATTCTTTGCTTCAGTATTCACTGAAGAAGACAGAGACCACATGCCCATATAAAGACCCACCACAATTATCCCAATAAGTGGGTCTCCTATAAAGACTCATCTCTTTGGATACCAGCCCAGTTAAGTGTTTTGCCCTCTTTTCAGGCATGACCAGGCTTGCCTAAGCAAAGGCAAGCTGAATACCTCTGAAGGGAGGAGGGAAGGAGTGGTTGTCTTGCAGTATGAATGATGGTTACTTTTCTCCCAAGGGAGGGGGGAAAGAAGGAGTGGAGAAAGTCAGGACAGATGTCTGAGAGTAACCTTCAAGGACAAGGGAGGAGGCTGGACACTTCTCCATCTCTAAGTCCAGCTCTCACCCCTCAGGGGAGAAACTTAATTCTTGGTCTGTCAGCTAGACCAAATTGACGCAGCTGGCAATTCCTTAAGGACTTTCCCAGAAGGGAGGAGTTTCATTGTCCAGTCCTGGAGCCTGTTTACACCTGATTAGATAACAGACTCTGCCATCTCAATTCTCAGTTTGGGAGGGGGCAAGCAAGCTCTCAGCTTCTCCGGGGAAGATCTGAACCATTGGTCCACATGCTTGATTTCCTGATAAGGCTTCCGCTTTGATTCTCAGATTGGAAGGAGGGATTGTCCCTTTCCTATGCCTGCCTATGGTTCATAAAACAGGTTGAGAGGAGAGAGAGAGCTCCTATGACCTAATGCCCAAGATTGCATTAGCCAAGTGACCATTGGTTCAATCAGATCCAGATAAGGGATCTCCTGTCTATAAAAAGGCCTGGACTTTAACATAGCAACGAGCGAACATCTTTTAGAGGGTGAAACCTTGACACTCTGGTCCTCAAGATGCCCATCTAGAAGGGGACCTATGGGGGGCTCAGAAGCCCCATTCTCTTATTAATTAATTAGATTTATTATATATGTTTTTATTTTATTAGAAATATGTTTTAAGTGTATATGTAGAAGTAGGTTAATAAAAATTATTAAAAAGGCATTTTCTCTGTCTGCCTGTCTGTGCTGCCTATTTGGAATCTGGTAACATAACCAGAAGAAGAGCCAATAAGAAGAAGGCTTTGCAGTAATCCCAGAAACACAAATCTCTCATGAAGAGAAATGGATCTGGCTCTGCTTTGGGTAGATCATGAGCGATGGAGAGAGTGATCTTCAGAGGGCAGGTCTGAAGCCCTACAAGGGGTTTCTCAAACTGAGACCTCATAGCTACCAATCCCCCCCATCAGCTACACAACAGGTGGGTCTCTGACCCTGCTGTGCGAGGAGTGCACTGCCTCAGATCTCTCCTTCTCAGCAGCACTTCCCACCTGATGGTGGAGAGCCAACTGTCAGTTGGGATGCAGGATGATCTGGGCACTTCCACAGAGGAGGGTTATTTTGCAGCAGCACTGAAAAGCATCTGCCCCTTATCAGCTGGGAGATAAGAGAGACGGCTGGGGTGTAGAAATGGCAATGAAGGAGGAAACGACACTCCCAGAGTAGAAGGTGGTGATAGCAATGATTTAATAAAAGAACACTGTAGATATATGTCCTGTATTGGGATGAGTTGTATAAAGTGTAATAATCAAACGCTTGGCGCTCAGATAAGACTATGAGATGGTGTATCTCAATAGAAATAAGCAATATTGCAGAAGTTATAAGCGCAAGCGAATAAAAAAGTAAGTAACAAGAATACAAAAATACAGTCACCCCAACATGCAAACAAGACTAACTGGTACCCCCGGCCCGACCCTAAGTGCACGGCGCTCCTGAGTTCAAAAGTAATCTGACCCGATTGGAGAACACCAAGCTGCAGAGTCACATCATGGGTGAGCAAGAGGTGAAAACTGTTACTCAGGCCATATCCTAAAGACACCTGGATGTCAGGAATAGAGAGCTCAATAGGGGAACAAACCAGAAAAGGAGGCAAGAAGATGGATGTTCTGATGCAGGTCTAGCTAGGGCAGAAAATATAGCTGTCTGGAAAATGGAAAGCTGAGAACAACTTCTTGGTGCTGACACAGCTTCATTGAGGCCAAAACAATGGGCCAGTATGAAGATGGATACATAAGGCATTCACACAGAAACTAAAAAAAATCTACCTAATCTAATGCTGAGATGCAGAAGGCTTGGTCCCATGGGTCTAGATGGGTAGTTTCAGCAGGGCTTCAGTTGCTAAACATAAGATGGTTCTTCATTGGCAAATAATATGATGGGACCACAACCATTGGAGAATAGTCTTATTTTGTTTTCAGGGGTTGATGTAACCCTAGGCACTTCCTTCCCCTGGAAGGTTGTTACCCCATGAGCCTAGGATGTTCCTCATACAGAGAGACAGTGCCTAGGGTTACGTCAATCCCTGAACACAAAATAAGACTATTCCCCAATGCGTGTGGTCCCATCATGTTATTTGCCAATGAAGAACCATCTTATGGTTAGCAACTTAAGAAGGAGGTAGGAGAGCCAATCAGAAAGCAGAGATCTTTGAGAGTGTCAATGGAATAAAAAGCAACTGTACCCCAAGAAAGTGGTCATCATCATTGTGCTCCCCTTCCTCTTCTTTTTGTCACCCCTCAAATCAATCCCTAAAGTTTTCTTTTGGTTCCTAAATCCTTTCTCTCCTTTCATTCTCCCTGACCCATCCTCCCCTCTATCCAAACTCTCCTGAGGAGCCTCTCCAGGATCCCTCATCTGGGATCTAGGAAGAAGCCCTGCTGAACCTACCCATCTAGACCCACGGGACCAAGCCTTCTGCATTGGATTAGGTAGGTATTTTTTTAGTTTCTGTGTGAATCATCTTTTGATTTTTTTTGACTTACACCTGATGACCCATCAACTGAAACATGGTCCCATGCTATTTTCTCCTATGTATATAGGGGATACATGAAGAACAATTTAGTTTTGCCCTCAAAATTGGGTAGGTTAGGGCAGATTGGCTTGATTGTAGTGTATATGCAAGGAGCAGGCTATATGCCTATTCAGACATCTTCCAACTTTTTCTTTTGCATGTAACAGCTGCCTAATTCTTCTATTTCCCAATAAACGTTATCAAACAGGAAATATGATAATGGTTAAGATGAAGCAGGAGGGGGGAAACAGTGGATGGATCCAGATTTGAAGTTTATTCCAGATGGGGCAACATTTTTTGTAAAAGCACTGAGATCTGCACTTTTGGTTTTCTATTTTTCTGCCATCCAGATAATGCAAATCTTCACCCACTATGTTTAGTATGCTTCCCTCTCTCTTTCCATGCTTCCTGACTCTGCTGAAAGTATATTTTATTTTCTGTTTCTGATGCAGGTCTTAACCACTAAGCCACCGCATTTCCTTAGGGCAATTATACACTGTACCAAATGAGAAAGATAAGCCTCCCATTTGGGTTCAGCCTAGAAAGCTGCCTCACTCAGAGGCTACTTCTTTCCACTTCTGTCCAGATCTCTGGCATAAACCCCAGGTCTCTCTGTGCAGCAAGAGGGGAAAACTGTCTCTTTTGCTGCCGCTTACTCGCAAATAAGCTTATGCATGAATCACCACCGCCTAACTGGTGGCTGAAGCTTTTGTGCGTTCAAGGCGAGTTTCCTTTAGAAGAGATGTGCACTGGAGAGCCTGGGGTCTCCCAGGGAGTAAATCTCTCCTTACCACCAGTGCCTCTGCAGATCTCCTTGAGAGAAAGGAGGCCAAGGCTCTGCAGAGGATGGGTCACAATCCAATGGATGCAGTTTATTTCTGTGCAAAACACACACACAGGTCCAACCTGCCTGCACCCAGTGCCCCCCACCCTCCAAAGTCAACTTTCCCAAAAAGCCCCAAAGAGAAACCGGAGAGCTGTGAGTGCCTGAGAAGAGTGCCCACAGCCAGAGGGCTCTTTTGGTGACCTGACAAGGACTCCCCCACCCACCATGTCCGGACCACTGCACTCACCATTGAGGCTGGTCAGGTTGCCCAGGTCCAGAGTCCTGGGGCCAAGGGTGCCCAGGGGGCCAGAAGAGTTGAGTCTGAGTAGAAAGTGATGGTGAAGGGGAGGCCGGGATGCATCCCGTGTTTGAGGCACAGTGGCAGCAGGGATGGGAGGTGAGATGGGGGAGGAAGGGAAAGGAAAGGAAGGGGAAGAGGGGAAAGTGGGGGGAAATGCAAGGCCTCAGCTCACACCTCTCTTGTGCACCCGGGCGCGTGCCCAGTCCAACCATCAAATAAGGATGGGAGGGGTGTGTGAGAGAGACAGAGAGAGAGAGGAAGAGTTGATGGTGGTAAAAGTGAGGCAGGTGCGCACGCATGCACAATGATGGTGGCAGGCTCGAGCCACAGTTCAATGGCTCACTGAGTGAGAATCTCTGTGCGACCACTCACCGCTAAATCTCTGTGCATGTGCAGTACTGTTTTCCCAATTTTGGGGGTTTAAAGCCCCAAATGTGTTTCGGGTCCCCACAGTGCTGATCATGCAAGGCCAAGGTAGGTCTGCACCAAATTTCCACGAGTTCAGTCTAGGGGTGTGCGAACCTTTCAAGCACATACAAACAAACACCTCTGTTACGTATATATAGATTGGCAAGCTGGTCATCAATATATGTAGATGCTATTGAAAGATTATCATACATGTTCTGAAACAAGTAGTAATAATGTCCCATCACTCCTTGTTCTCAGTTATTTATAGGACATTCAGTGCCTGCATGTTCACCTTTCCATATATATGAATATAGCTGTATATAGGTGCTATAAATCTACGTGCATGTTTTTATATTGTATTGTGCTGAGTTGTGTTGTATGTTTTGACTCAGTAGATGACAGCTGTGCAAATCCACAATTTACAAGGGAATTCTAAAATTGGTGGCAGATGAAACAAAAAAAATCTAACTTTGATCCTGGAGTATGGAAATGTACCAAATTTAGCACATGTAAAATTAAGCAAAAGTGTTCCTCCATTCAAAACTAGGCAAGCCTAAACATTCCCAGATTGAATATTACTCATATAAACTGAAAAGACCAAACAAGCTTATAGTGAATGAGAATGGTTAGTTCCACTCAATTTTTTGATTTGAAAATAATCCAGAGTGAAGGAGCTGAAATATTATTTCTCAAAAAAGCCTTTCAAAAGAGAAAAACAGTTACATTATTGCAAGTTGCAGGTTTATCAACAAGACCTTTCAAAATAGATACCTTGTTGTAGCTGCATGGTCTTAGAAACAGAGTGAAAAGATACATTTTCTTAAAAGAGTAAAAAGCAGGCTTGTTCTAAAGAAATCAATGGAATGAAAGTCCTCCCAGAAATGGGGATATTTTTGCTTTGTACTTCCAGGGATTTGTGTATAATTTTGTAAGGCATATTCAAACTATTTCTCCATTTAAAAAGCTCAAAGAAGCTGTGTTTGTCCCAGCCCTGACTGCTTTTCCTAAACATTATTTCAAGATTTCTGAGACAGGGTTCCTGACAAGATCTGGGAAATCTGAATTTTTGAACCAGTCAATAAGGACCCTATTGAATTTTTAACTCTTTCCCAGTATAACACATATTCGGGTTTACAAAGGAATTCTTTATCTTGTTATAAAAATATTTTTTAAAATATAGCCTAAATTCTTTTTTTCCCTTTGTGGCTGGGGATGGTATTGTTTAATGTTAGCAGAACAATGTCGTAATTTCGGCCATCCCACTTGTCTTGTTACTATATAGTTCTTTGGTAATAAAGAAAAAACTCCAAATACATTATGTACCATTAAATGCTGACTATATGAGTTAATGGCTTCCAAAATATCATATGATTAACAGTTCTGCTCAAATATTGCAAACTAAAAAGCATCTCAATTACATTGTTCTCTCTTCCTACTGCCTCTTCCTAGCAATATTATTTTTTCCAGTAAGTTCTGTTAGGTTCTTGCAAACTAATATTTGTGGCTTTCTTTATTAAAGCAATCTGTATCACATTAGGTCTTCCTACTACCTCCTCTCCGCTTTTCCCAGTAATACTGTTGTTTCTGGTCATTCTCGTATTCTAATTTTATATGCACAGTAGGATAGCCCTAGTTTCCTCATTTTTGTTCAGTTTTTTTTAACTTTCTAGAACTGAAAGGACATCTTTTGAAAAACATGTAGGCAATGTGTTTGTGGAGTTTATGGGTTGATATAACTTTTCTTCCTCAAGTTGCCTAACCCAAGGAAAGGGCTTGGAAATTGGAAGAAAACTTTCTGATTTGCTTTCTGTGGAATGGGCATGGAAACATTGTTTATCAGAGATGTTAAAGTGTTTGTATGTGTTCACTATATGTGTTGTACTCACCCACACCTTTCCTTCACCATTTTATGAAGTCTAAAAAAAGCCCTTCAAAACAAAGCACAGAGGGACAACACCCATCACCCTGATGTTCTTGCTTCTGCCCTTCTCTAGCAACCATAGTACCTATCCTTTAGCACTTAGTAATTTGACATGAGTGAAGTTTTGTTGGAGTTGCTGTGCAGGACATACCTGTCAATTATCCCAGATTGGCCAGGATTTCCTGATTTTCGGTGCCAATTTGCGCCATTTCCCGCCTGCAGCTGCCAAAACCCCGGAATTGGCAGCGGGGGGGGGAAAGAGGTACTGCGCATCCCTTCTGTGCAAGTCGCATTCTACACATGCGTAGAAGGCTTTTTCTCTTGTGTAGAACCCTTCTATGCTTGCGTAGAAGGCTACACAAGCGTAAAAGGGTTTTACGCAAGCGTAAAAGCCTTCTACGCATGCATAGAACGTGATTTGCGCAGAACCATTGTGCGCAGGTCCCGGATTGTCCAGAGCCATGGTTGACAGGTATGGTGCAGGATATGTAATAGGAGAAAATGGGGCCAAACGGTGTGACTTGAGAAGGAAAGAGTAAAAACCGTTTGTGAAAAAATAATTAGCATGTTATTTCTTGACTGTTCACACACTATTTATTTTCAAAGTCCATGTAGGTAATAAATTGAAAAAATAAATTTCCTTATTTTCAGGTTTCAAACAAACAAAAATATTCTACAGCAGTATTTTCAAATGAAGAGTTTGTAAAACTGTAACACATAGAAGAAAGGGCTCAGTTGACAAAACTTAATTCATAAGAGTCTATAATGTTCAACTTGTGTCAATTGATTTTTGTAGATATACTATTTCCGAAGCTATCCGGTATATTAGCTTTTCAGACTGACTGTCTTTTATCAAGGAATCTACAAATAATGAAAGACATTTAGTTAGAGTATAATACATAAAATAATATGCAAATGTGCATACAATATACTTATATATTTTTGTAATTGCAGTATGCATATATGAGTAATTAATTACAGCAATTGTCTTAATATGCAAATGGGGTAAAGCATTCCAAATTCTAACTTATACAGAAAAATCATTTATACATTTCTTATCACAAAAGAGAGTAACCTTTTCTTAAATAGAAGCCTACCATTTTTAAGTAAAAGTGTACCCTGCGTCCCTCGCCTCTTTACGTACTCTGTATGTTGTGCGTTGGGATGTCAATTGGGTCAGTGTTATCAAGAATTAATGCAATGGCTAAGGGACTTTGTCCCATCCTAGGTAGGAGGGATATTGTGTATGTAACTGAATATAATGTTTATAACTGTATTAATTGTTGGGATCGGGTGATCCTCCATTTTGTGTTCTTCATAGAACACAGGACTTGGGCTCCTGCCTATTCTACATGAAGTGCGAAGGCTCCATGGTCTCAGGTCACTCCATGGTCACCCCATTGTTCTCCCAACCAATCCACTTGTTTCCCATCCGAATGTAACTTTCCCAATATTGTATATAAAGGTGCTGCTGCATCATTGCTCTCCATGTTCAGTTCCCAAAATAAAGTTGTGTTTGGCCCCGTTATGATGGCTGCTGCGTATTAACTCCTGAACATCAAATTTGCGATGAGGATGGGATGGTGTGCCACAGGGCTTCTTTGAGTCCCTTCGATGTGGCCACCCCAGAAAAATGGAACTTGTACGAGCAACAGTTTTGGCACACAATGGCGGCCAGAAATATTGTCGAGGAAGACCAGAAGCAATCTTGCTTCCTTTCTCAGTGCAGTCTGGCCACCCTCAAACTAAACATCCACCTGGTGCTACCACAGGGCATAGACATGGTCCCCTCATGGACATCCTTGCAGCTTTGCAGAACCATTTCCAGCCCAAGGTGTCCATCTTCTCGGCCCGGGTGGCATTTCACAGGCATGACCAATGCCCTGGGGAGTCTGTGGCTGACTATGCTGCCATGCTGAGGTTGGCTGCCACCCCATGCCAGTGGCTCAACTTGGAAGATGCCCTCTGTGATCGCCTGCTGTCCAGCCTAAGGGACAAGGAAGCACAACACCAGCTCATGACCAGAAAAACTCTTACCATCAAGTCAGTCTTGAGAAATGCATTGGCATCCGAGGCAGCACAGTCCGGCGACAAGTCATTCAAGCAGTAGCCTGCCACCTCTGGGGGTCCAGAGTCCACAGTGCAGGCCCATCACAGCTCATCATCTGTCTCTTCATCGTCGTTTGTATTGCCGGTGTCCACATCCACGACGGGGTCCAGCAACGAAGAGGGTGAGGTCCAGAAGGTCCACAAGAAGGAAAAGGACAGGCACGTCATCGAGAAGGCCCAACAGAGGTGCGATGGCTGCGGAGGAAGACACAACCACCACAAGTGTCCCTTCAGGAACACTGGCTGCCACCATTGCGGAAAAAGAGGCCACAATGCCAAGGTGTGTTGGCAGCAACAGAAGCAGTTTCCAGCCCAGGGTGAGCAACCGAGATGAAAGGGAGTGTCCATGTCAAAGATTTCTTCGACGGAGCCACTTGTCAGCCATGTCTCCAGTGCTTCCAAATGGTTCTTTGCTGAGGTCCAGTTGCAAGGCGTCCTAGTCAAGATGGAGGTGGATTTGGGTACATCCTACTCTATTTTGCCCCAGAATGAGTTCCTGAGTATTCCCCCCACATCGTTCCCAAATTGCGGGCACTGAAGACATCCCTTCGAGACGTTCAGGGTTACCAGATTCCAGTCCTGGGGGTGTGGGATTTTGAAGTAAAGTTCAAAAACATTTCAATGAAGTTGCCCCTTGAAGTGGTGAAACAAGGCACTAACTGCTTACTGGGGAAGCAGTGGTTTGAACCACTAGGAATTAGACTGTCCGGCATCAATGCTGTCCAATCTGACCCGGTGCAGGACGTTTGTAACATGCACCCAGCAGTATTCAAAAAAGGACTTGGAATTTATGTGGGCCCCCTGGTTTCTTTCGACCTCAACCCGGCCATGCAGCCTATTTGTCTTAAGCCTCGCCATGTGCCTTTTGCCTTAAAGGAAAAAAAAATGAGGCTGAACTTGATAAGCTTGTGGGTCAGAGAATAATGGTGCCAGTGGATTCTGCAGAATGGGAGACACCCATAGTCACTGCAATTAAGTCTAATAGGGAGGTTAGAATTTGTGTGGACTATAAATGCACAGTTATCAAGGCAATCAAGCCTAATGTTTACCCAGTGCCTGTGGTAAGCCATTTGCTTGCTATGTTACATGGGGGGAAATGCTTTGCTAAATTGGACAGAGCCCAGGACTATCAGCAGCTATCCATTACAGCTGCTGCTGCTGCCACCCAAACTATAGTAATGCACAAGGGAGCTTTTAAGGTAACCAATCTGCAATTTGAGGTTAATGCACCCCCTGGAATTTTTCAGTCTCTAGTTGAACGCCATCTGAAGGGTCTCCCCTATTTTGACGATGTCCTAATAACCGTGGGAGACAAGTTCAAACTCGAAGAATGGTTAGACTGGGTTTTACGGAGTTTTGAAAAGGCTGGGTTACATCTTTGAAAGGACAAATGTGTTTTATATGCAAAGTAGGTAGAATTTCTGGGGTTTAGAATAACTCCTGAGGGGGTCAAAGCCTCTGATTCAAAGGTTGCTGCTGTACGCAATGCCCCCTGACCAACTACCAAATCAGAGTTGCAGTCTTTCCTGGGTTTGCTTACTTTTTATCACTCCTTCCTGCCAAGGAAGGCATCTGTAGCAGAACCGCTTCATCGGTTACTCAAAAAAAGATGCAGTTTGGCGTTGGGAGCACAGCCAGGAAATAATGTTTCATGAGTTAAAAGAGCTTCTGTCTTCCGAAGCAGTCTTAACTCACTTCGATCCAAAAAAGCCTGTGGTTCTTGTATACGATGCTTTGCCTGTGGGGGCAGTTCTCTATCATTCTATGGAAAATGGGAACGGAGCCCCAATTGCATTCTATTCAAGGACCCTATCTAAGGCAGAGCGCAACTATGCCCAGACTGACTGAGAAGCTCTGGCTGTAGTTGCTGGAACAAAAAAGTTCCATGATTTCCAGTATGGGAGGGAGTTCACAATCATGACTGACCACAAACCATTGCTGGGGATTTTCGTTACTTCTAAGCCCACTCCTCACATACTCTCCCCCCGTATGTTGAGATAGGCAATATTCCTGAATGCCTATCAGTTCTCTTTGGTTCACCGCCCAGGAAAAGAGATCAGCCATGCTGATGCTCTCTCAAGATCTCCTTTGCCAGAGTTGGGGGAGCCAGACTGTGAAATTGAATGGGATCATCAGGAGCTAATGATCGAATCTCTTGATTCACCCCCCCCCATTGTGCCTTCAGATATTGCCAAGGTGACTACAAAGGACAAACCCCTGTCACAGTTTCCTGGGTTAAGAAAGTTTGGCCATCAACTCCTCCCTCAGAGGATTTCAAAGCGTTCTACAGAAAACAATTTGAGCTGTCGCTCGAGAGGAGTTTACTGTGGGGCCAAAGGGTGGTTATTCCTGTTGTGTTACATTCTAATGTCCTCAGACTCCTCCACCTTAGCCATCCAGGGATCGTGCGTTCCAAAGCATTGGCACGGAGCTACTTTTGGTGGCAACAGGTGGGTCAGGATATTGAATAATTGGTTGGAACTTGCTCCAGCTGCCAAAGCTCTAAGCCTGAGGAGTCCCGACTTCCCTCCTGGGAATGGGACACAGCTCGCGGACCATGGTTGTGACTTCATATTGATTTTGCTGGTCCGTTTCATGGCACATTGTTTCTGTTAGTGGTCAACTCATTTTCAAAATGGTTGGAGGTTATTTCTGTGCCAAGTACCTCATCAGCTGTGACCATTAAACAATTATGTAGGCTGTTCAGCTGTTTCGGACTACCAGATATACTTGTGTCTGATAACGCCACAACTTTCACCTCTGATGAATTCCAGGCGTTCCTTGAGAGAAACGCTATTTGGTATGTCACTTATGCCCCATTTCACCCTGCCACCAATGGTCAGGTGGAACATCAGGTTCATACCACTAAAGAGGCTCTTTGCTGCATGGGGCATGGGGATATTGAGTTACAGCTTTGCTATAGGACGACCCCCCTGGCCTCAGGGCCATCTCCAGCTGAACTATTAATGCACAGAAAGCTGACCTCTGTTGGACCAGCTAGATCCTTCCAGGGGAGAGGATAGAGGGGTTAATGTAGATATTCCTTTGAGTTACAGGATAGGGGGAAGTTTTCTGAGTGTTCCCCCAAACTTCCAAGAGAGAAGCGGGGTTATGATTTCTCTCCCGAGACTCCCCATCCTCCTGTGTTTGAGTCTACCTCTACTCCAACCCAAATGAGGAAATTTTATGTTGAGTTGCCCCCTATTCAGAATAATCAAAGGAGGGAATTTCCATTGGATTTATCCCCTTCTAACCCAGAGTTTAATTAAGAGCGATCCCCTGCTCTATCTTCATCCAAACAGGGTTATGATTTTTCCCCTCCCTGGTTCCCATTCAGAATCGGTACATTGCTCCCATAATGCTAGTAGCTCTGACAGAATCCCCAGTGCAGGGAACTATTCAAAGGAACCACGTACTCCTAGGTCTACTGACTTCAGTCAAGTGTCAGTGCAGCCTGAAAGAGTCTGTGGGCCCCCACAATAGCTAAGGGACTTCGTCCCATCTTAGGGAGGAGGGATGTTGTGTATGTAACTGAATATAATGTTTATAACTGTTTATATTAATTGTTGGGATCGGGTGATCCTCCATTTTGTGTTCTTCATAGAACTAAACTCTCACGGGACTTGGGCTCCCGCCTATTCTACACGAGAAGTGTGAAGGCTCCATAGTCTCGGGTCACTCCATGATCACCCCACTGTTCTCCCAACCAATCCACTTGTTTCCCATCCAAATGTATCTTTCCCAATATTGTATATAAAGGTGCTGCTGCATCATTGCTCTCCATTTTCAGTTCCCGAAATAAAGTTGTGTTTGGCCCTGTTATGCTGGCTGCTGCGTATTAACTCCTGAACATCAAACTCCCTTAACTTGCAGCTATTTCCCATATATATCTGTAAGAACATAGAATGTTCTGCAAAATACAGTTTGTCTTATTAATTCCATGAGAAAGCACCTTTTAGGTTGTGATACCCTCTAGATACACAAGCTGCTCATCCAGCACTCTTAATACTTTAATACACATTCTCTTATATGACTTTTAATAATTTCTAGAGATTTAGAGAAAATGGGAAGTATCACTAACTCCTCGCAATAACAATCCCACTTCCAGAGAAGCCTGTCATCCCTTGGGCAATACGCCATTTTGAAAAGGACAGGAAATCATATGTTTCAAAAAAAACAAATGCTCCAGTTTATGAATGTGGGGTATTTTGCTTAAAAACTCCAGGAAATGTCCCAATATTGATGCATATTTTGCCCACATTGTCAGTGATGAAAATGATGCCAAACTTTACATAGCAAAGGGCAGCCTGAAGGTTGCTGATACCAGTGTCAGCTGTCAAGATGGTCTACAGCAGATGTTCTCAACTTTTTTAACCTGGGGGCCAGGTGACGCCCTTCCTGCACTGTTGTAATGCTCCCCCTGGAGGATCGGAGCAGCAGTAAGGAAGGTACACAAGACAGATGTGTGGTGGAAAAAGCCAGTCCTGAATCCTCGTGTGGTCTGCATTTATTGACTACATCGGGATCTCCCCGCACAGCCTGCATGAGACCCTATGACAGAAGGCTTGTTTACGTGGCATTCTGCTGGCCAAGTTACATTTGCCAGCCTAAGAAGTTACTACGTACATGAGTCTCTGTTTTGGGGACTGATTAGTGGATTTGGCGAGACTCATCATTCTCGCCCTATCTCAGAGTCCTTGAGGCTCTGGGCACCTATGCATAGCTATTTGGTCTAGCTGCGGTTTGCCTTTACCCAGCTCAGTCCATGGACGTGAGTTGGATACCATGTGGTGTTTGCTAGACCTTGAGTCTCTACTGGGTGTTTCACCTTAGGACATTTGTCCTACTTCTCTCAGTGTCCCCAGCCAAGCAATATGGATTCTCTATTGCTGCCTAATGCTATTGGCCCGCAATCCAATTTCCCTTCCAGCCGAGCCAGGTTGGTCTCGAGCTGCCATGCGTAGCCTGACAAACCCATTGGGAAAGGTTAATAGCCAATCAATAACATGGGCAACCCACACTCCACCACATGGCATTTCCTGGTGTGGTGGAGGCAGTGGTGGGGCACATGAAATGGTGCTGTGGGCTGCATCTGACCTACAGGTCACAGGTTGAGAATCCCTGGTCTACAGTATACCCTCATGTTGCCTGCATGTTTTGAAAAAGTTGCATTCATTATCATTAACAATTTTTTTGAAAAATGGCCATGACAATAGATTTACTAATTAGTTAACTAATGGAAAAAGAAGTCAATTCTAAGATTTTTCCTTGCTTGTTGCCACTTTGCAAATGGTAGTGAACATAAGAGGGTAACCACTGTGAGGGGTGGCTACATTCATCCACAATGACTCATCTGGTCCCACTCTCAAGTACAAGGAAGCCCTGGAGAGGGGAGGTCTTCCTAGTCATGATTTAGGGTGAAATATTTCACCACAAATGGAAGAGATGGAAGAGAAGTGGCTGTCTGTAATGGCTAGTGAAGGCTTAGCTGTTAGGGATAATAGGGAAGGAAAGACAAGGTACGAGTCATCATCCATATTGGAGGAGGAAGAAACAAGGAAAGAAGTGGAGAAGAGGGTATCCCTGTTCTGTGCAGTTGCAGATATGAAAGAGAAGGCACCCCTGTGCCTTCCTGGCCCAGCTTCAGCGTTGGAGTGGCAAACAGTGGTAGGCACATCGAGGGAGGCTCCAAGGAGAGCAGTGACACAAAACCCAGTTTAATCTCTCACTTTTACCAGCCATTGCTAAAAGGAATGCACCCCAGATATGGAAGGAAACTGTTGTGACTGGTGTTGTCAACATTCAAGCTTTTGTCCTCCCAGTAATGTGTGCATGATATTGTGCAGCAATATCTGGCCATTTGCTGGCATTTTGAATCATGGATGTAAAAGAACAATATCCCACAATCATAAACTGGAGGGTTTTTTAATAATTCAATTTTATAAAACTGGATGAAAAACAGAAATGATTGATGCTGGCATATGATCGACAACATACCAGAGAGCACTGACCACTAATTGATAATCTTATAACACTTACTATTTATGAGACCAAATGCAGAGGACAATTGCCTTGATGAAAGCATGCATGTTTACTCTTGGCTTCAGTGATTAGTTTTGAGTGCATCAGATTGAAAATAGGATAGATGAGCGGCAGCAGCGGGGATTGGGAAAGGGAAGTGAAAAATACATTTCAGTAAGAGAGTGAGGCACATTGTGGGGTTTGATGAGAAGACAGGGAGTGTCATTGTATAAAAGGATTAATACATTTCAAGTGCTAAACTATTGTAAAAAAAAAGAAATTGTTGAAACTGGGGGAAATGGAAGAAGACATAAATACATGTATCAGTTATAACGGTGATGGGTAGCTTCAATAATTGCAGTGGTAGTGATTTCTATAATTTCTGCTTCTTATATCCAGTTTTAAAAAAACACCAAAGCTTTCAGTTTGGCATGTTGTAATAATATACATTGTTTCCATATTCACTCAGAATGTCACTGCTGGGATGTGTTCTGAATGCACACATACAAACTGGGTCTGCACTTCTAAATGTGGTACCTGCAGGCAATTTCTGTTGAAATGATGGTTCTTGCAACAGGAGTATTGTATAGGCACACATATCTCTTTAAAGCTCAATATTTGCTGAAGGCCAGCTGTACCAAATGTAACAGTGAGTCAGCAGAACTCCAGTATTTAGTAAGCTTAGCCATGTGACTCCTTGGCTTGCTGCCCAATGGACTGACCGTCTTGCTGCCTGAATAGCTGACTGGCTTGCTGACCTGGAGAACAGCTGGGGCATTTGCTTTTGCCCACTGTGGTGCTTGTCCTGCCACTCAAGAATGTATTCCTGAGGACTGGGAATCTGCCAAGAACAGAAGCTGCTGCTGAGGAACTCAGCCTTCTAAGCAATGCAACTGCCCGCTAGCGTCTGAAAGCTGTAAGCAGTGAATGTTTACTGTATAACCAGCGAGGTTCTGTGATAGTGACTCTCTTGCTGTTATCTCTATGAACTTGGCCGGTTCTTCTTCTTCTGAACTGTCCTTGCTAAGGAGACCGTGCACAATCCCCTTTAAGAGACTTATCTGGGGGTTAGTTTTGGTTTATGCTGCAGTAAAGCTATTTTAGTTGTTTAATCATTGCAGGCGCACCCCCCAAGAAAGACTCAGACACCGGTAGATGGATAAAGGCATTGGGCCACATTTATTGAATCATGCCCTAGTCCGAATTATAAATTTCAATTGGTACTCAACCAATTATAATTCTTAAGGCAAGCAGGCCGCAGTAACACTGGTAAGGTTCCTCCCAAAATTGCCAACGGCAATTGGCTACAATGTATCCATTTGTATCACTTTGTTTGTTACTACAAACAAATTGTTGACCGTAGTCAATAAACTATCTACTGACCCCACCCTCTGACGTGTATCCGTCAAATCATGGGGTGATGCATGCTGAAGAGCTCCTGCCATCACCCCATTGCCTGGTTCGTCGTTGACCGGTCAACGTTATTAAACTTGTACCTGTCTAAGTGTTGGCTAGTCAATTGCGAACCTGCCGGATACCTATGGGTCATAAATATTTACCTTACCAGTGCTACCCGCCACACGGGGAGGCTTAATAAAGACTCACTGCCCCCCCCCCCCCAGACCGTCAGCTCGGTCAACAGGCCTGCTTGCAAATCTTACAAAAAGAGGTTCATACCTCTAGCCAACAGATGGACCCCATCCACTGTATAAAGATCATAATTTTGTAAACTAATGGTGGGGTGTCGGATGACCCGCCCCAAACCCTTGTCTGCAAAGAACCGGGGCACTGCCCTGTTCACCGAGCGGCGAGCACGGTCAAGGGCATGGAGGTTAATACCCCCTCTGTAAGCGTGACGCGGTATGATGTCCGACCATAGCAGCGTTGTGGAAGGCCACACATAATGCAAATAAGCTAGGTCGCTGCAAATCGCATATTTTAAAGAAAGGCCAGTGACCTGGCCTAGGTCATTGCCCCCGAGATGCAGCACCAGGACATCAGGCGGTTCAGCATCCCTGATGGAGAAAAGGAATGGCAACAGTTCCTGCATAACATTCCACGCTTACCATACCACCTGATACATGCGGAGGCACGTAGTCCAAGCTGGGGTCCCCACTCTGTCGCCACAGCGTACTGCGCTGCCCAGTGCACATAGCTATGGCCCACCAGCCATACTGCCACAGTGACAGTGACTTAACTGGTACTCATGCCTGAAGAGGGCGAACATATAATGCAAAACACTTAGATCCCCATCTCCCCATACGGCGTATATCAGCCTCAGAGTACCCAAATGCAGCCGCAGCAGAAGCAGCCCCTATTCTAAAAGAATGGGTGCCGTAACGAGCCCCGGGGAGGCCAACACTGGACAGTGCCTTACTGGTCACCCTCCAAAATTGAAATTTAGTCAGGGGAGACCCATCCTGGTGGCAGAAAAACGGGCCAGGGTGCGTGCCACGCACTGCAAGGAACTCCTGTAGGGCACCAACCGGACAGATGTCTGCAATGGAACATCGTAGCAGTCTAACACCACTGCCTACGCCGTGCTGATCAACTTTTGAGGACCGTATCCTCAACTGAGCCCACTCATTAGAGACATAGACATCTTCGAGTTCCAGTGCCCTATGAGCCGCATCCGCCTTAGACAGTAGTACCAACTCACTGCTGCGGAGTGCTCCAAAGAAGGCCACCGTGGTAGCCGCATGAAAAAGAGCTGCCTCATACCTGTCAAAACATAGGTTAGGCCAGCCTCGTGCAAGGTGTGTAAGCACCCCTGGGGAAATTGGGTGGCGAGTGTCCAGGCGGCGTCCACGTTCCCGTGTCCACCCCTCCAAAACATGTCGTATACGAAAATCAGTCATGTTGTCAGCAAAACCCCTCACCTTGGCCATGAATGCCAGTGCTGACAGCCTAGATGCTATGGTGCGGAGAGCTAGGCCCAGACTGTGTAGGTAAACCATAAATTGAAGGACGTGTTCAACCGGAATGGGCCAGACTTCTGCCAACCGGAGTTGCACACAAAATTGTTTAAACTGATTAAATGCATGATGATACGCCTTACGCGTGCGGGGCGCGAGCGACATGCTGATCGCCCGGTTCACCTCTCCTTGCCAAATGTCCAAATCTCGTCCGGGAGTTGCGAGGGGAATTCCTCCGCATCCGGAGCCAAGGCGCGGAACCGGGGGATCTGCAGGCGGGATAAAGCATCAGCAATATCGTTATTAATGCCCGGTACATGTCTGGCCCTAAAGAGAACATTGAGGAGCAAGCTGCGTAACACAAACTGGCGAACTAACCCCATGACCCTGGGTGATTTAGATGTCTGAGAATTGACAATGTGGACAACCGCAGCATTGTCACACCAAAAATGGACTACTGAATTGGCCCACTCCTCACCCCATAGCATCAAAGCTCCCAGTATCGGGAAGAACTCAAGGAATGTGAGATCGCGTAGACGATCCATGCCCCGCCATGCAGGAGGCCATTGGCCGTAGGCCCACCTTCCCTCAAAATAAATCCTGTATCCGAGGGACCCAGAGGCATCCGACTGGACCTGAAACTGGGGGGAGACCAAGAGGTCAGTACTCCAAAATGATACTCCATTGAATTCCCGCAGGAACTTAAGCCAAATCAACAGATCAGCCCTCATGCCCCTGGTCAGTCGGACCCTGTGGTGGGGCCTTGATAACCCAATCATGGCATCACACAGGCGTCGAGCAAAAGCTCTGCCAGGCGTGACCACCCTGCAGGCAAAATTAAGATGACCATGTAGAACTTGGAGCTCACGAAGTGACACCTTACGTTTGGCCAGCAAGGCCAACACCATCGCAGAGATCCGTGTGACCTTGTCCATAGGTAACCTGGATGTCTGCGCGACCGTGTCAATTTCAATGCCCAGAAATGTGAGCGTAGTTGATGGGCCCTCAGTCTTTTCGGGAGCTAAAGGGACACCAAGTTCCTGCATTAGCGTCTGAAATGTAGTGAGGAGACGCGTGCACGTGTCCAAGCCCCGTTCACCCCCGAACAAAAAATCATCGAGGTAATGGGCTACAGACCGGGACCCAGACCTGTGAACAAAGGCCCACTGGAGAAAAGTACTAAAGCATTCAAATGCTGAACAGGAAATAGAGCAGCCAAAAAGGCATGGCTTTATCTACATAAAATTTCCCTTGAAATTTAAAACCCAATAACTCAAAGTCACCCGGGTGCACTGGCAACAACCGGAATGCCGATTTAATGTCACATTTTGCCAGGAGTGCACCCGGGCCACAGGCGCGCACCATGCGCAGGGCCTGGTCAAATGACGTAACCTGACCGAACAAAGGTCATCAGGAATGGCGTCATTGACCGAATGACCCGCCGGGTATGATAAATGGTGAATTAGACAAAATTCACCAGGGACCTTTTTGGGAACCAAACCTAAAGGGGAAACCTTAAGATTAGGAAAGGGAGGCCTGGAAAAGGGGCCAGCTACCCTCCCTGCATTTACCTCCTTGGCGATACTAAGGGCGGCCACCTCCTCCCTATCCTTCAGGGAAAGCAAATTAGGAGCAACTTGGGGTCCCTGCACCCCCTTGAATGGGATACGGAAACCGTACTGGAAACCTTCAAGTAGGTACCTAGCCTCGTCCCTTCTCGGGTAAGTCGAGAGCCACCTCTCTAACATAAATATGTTAACCGGGGAGGGGGCCTTTTGACTGACCAGCTCCTTCAGCGGCAGTTCTGCCTGCTCCCTGTCCACCTCTACCTCTGCCCCGTGACCCACCGGCTCGTGGACATGCAGCGGAGGCGTGGGGGCCAGCACAAGAGGGACACTCGTGTTTGTATTGGCACTGTTTTCTATTGCATGCGCCATTGGCCAAGAAACTCCAACACAGCAAGCGGGCTGGAACCCCCTGCCCCACCACTTGGTGGGGAGCCTGCGTTGGAGTAGCTCGCTGGACTGCATGGCCGCAATGGTAGGTCTCCCCAGGCGCCGGGCGCATGGGGGTCATGTATAAAAGCCACAACTTCTGGCATGGCTCATCCCACCTCATCTCCGGGTGTAAGGGCACCCTCATTCTGAATTCCTCATCGTAAGCCAACCACGATGGGCCAGGAAAATCCAAAATCGCCCTATAAATATTGTCTAAATATTGGACCATAGGGATGGCCAAATCGGGCCGGGCCCTGAGGTACACCGCCGTATAAATGAGATATGCGGTTAACCAGTTAACCCAAGTGTGAGGTGGCTTGCGACAACGAGACAGCTCTTTGTCTCTGTCATCCTGCCCCTCCTTCTCTTCCTTGGTGGGCTCACGGTTCAATAGGGGAAAATATCAACATATTCCCCCCACCAAATCTTTTCCCTCGTGGCCTGGGACAAATGATCCCCGAGGGGGAGGGAATACCCTGCCATCGGCAATGCCGACACCGGCACTGTATTCACCCTGGGCATTGGTAGCAGTGCCTGTACAGTGCCTGGGATACCCGTTACAGTCCTGGGGGCGGAAACCCCCCCACCCAATGTTGTGCCAGTATTGGACCCATTGGCACCAGGGTAAGCTGGGAACTGATACCCACCCGCCTCCACGTAACGAGGCCATGGCCACTGAAAACTAACACCTGAAGTGGACTGTGGTGTGGGGACATTAGCTTGAACCTGATACTCACTGGGTGCACCCCCGCGAGCCGCCCCCACTGGGGGTTCCGACCCACAGCGGGCGTTGGAGCTCGCGACCGCAATCGAGCTCTGGGGCCACATCTGGCCACCCCCCGGCTGGAGTTCAGGACGAACAGGGAGCTGCGAGATCGCGGCCGGCGCAGGCCGGAGCATCTCCAGCAGCTCAACCCTGCTGGCCGCCTGCTGCAGAGTGGCGGCTGTCGAGGTGGAAGGCGGGCAAAAAGGAGCCCCAGTCAGCAATGCATTCCCCCCACCCGAGGGGTTGTTAATGACCCCCAAGGATGCCTCCAGCACGGCTAAACGTGCCAGCAATGCATCCACAGTTGCAGAACCCCCGGTATAAGGCGGGCAAGGTGGGCCGCACGGCCCACTTGGTGGTACACTGGGGACCCCCATCTGGGCGCCAGGTCCTGAATAGGGCCATGCCCAAAACTCTGGCCCATGAGGGGCCGGAGGCAAGCCCTGTTGAGCGACCGGACCAGGCCCTCCCCCATTGTCTGGACCCATGGCCGGCAATTGCGGGCCGGGGGCCAAAGCCCCTTCAGGGCCATCCTGTGGCTGGAGAGCCGAGGGCCATGCCCTAATCTGCCCCATCCCACCGGTAATGGTGGGTGCCACCGATGAGGGGGCCTGTTGCGGGGGCGCAGTCGCGGTCCTCCGACCCGATTGCTGCCCCCTCGGAAGTACAGAGCCAGGCAAATGCCTCCCTCTTGGCCGCGGCTTGGTCACCGGGGCCTTCCTTTTGGGAGGCATAGCTGGCGGAGACGATCCCTTTCCGGGGATCAGAAGCGCTAGACTGGCTGAACAGCCGAAGACCGGGCTGAAGAGCCGAAGAGACACGAAGAGTGACGGAGAAAACTTCTCCTCTCCGTTGCTTCTTCTTAAAATGGCAGCTCGTCTGCCTCGTGGCCACCCCTTTTATAGAGGGGTGGCCACGCCCCCTAACTCACCTGGATGTCTGCGTCCAGGTGGGGGGCCCCCGCAAAGAGCGCGGCGGCCATTTTGGTGCCGCGCTTTCAATCTGCTGCTTGCCTGTGTGTGTGGATCTCATAGCTGGCACCTCTGCTGCTATAGCTTTCTCTGCTGAGCACAAACAGACCCCATTTCTAACAATTTCCCTAAGGCCAACCGGGTTCCCCAGTTTAGTTTAAACATTGTCTTTTACAGAATGTATAACTTGCTGTGACTTGGAGACTGCAAATACATCAAACACTTTGTTGGAAAATCAGAGCTTGGAATATGAGGACTGAAAATTAATTTATTTATGTTAAATGTTAGAAATAGAGCAATTTTTAAACTTAACATTTAAATTTGCAAATGATTAATTCATTGAACTGGCATAATAAAATGGTTATTTATAAAATAAACAGCAGAATTTTCAGATAATGGCATATACGTTACCACCAGTGTCTCCTGAACTATTGGATCCGAGAAAAGTGTGTGTGTTTTTTTTAAAAAAATAACTTTAGAATTATCTTTCCAAATTTAGCATTTCCTAGTTCCAGTGGAGTATTTTGCCTTCTTTTCACCTCTCTCCAATAGATTATACATCCAATAATACAACTGTTAGCTAGGAACAGTACCCCAGTGTTAAAACTGATGGGCAGAGAAAGGATGTGTATCCTGGCACAGGTTCCCATCTCCCTACGCACAGAATAAGTGAAACTCATGCACACCCAAAAAAATTAACTCTATACAAAGGGAAGAAAATTATTAAACAAGTTTGAAATGTACTTTTTAAATAGAATGGAAGCTTGCCTGAAGAGTCCTAATAACACATACCTCTTAAGCCTTATTCTCTCACAGGATATGCAGGTCACAGCAATTAATTCTTGCTCCTGAATGTGGCATTCCAAATATTGTTCTCAGTGTGCACTTATAAATATGTTGCAAGAAGAAAACTCAAGACTTGGACTCGATTGATTTATTTTGTACAGATATATGAAAATACAGTTTGCATTCCTTGCCAATTTTCAGCCACGAGTGGATATTCCTTCTTCTCCCAAAAAGCATCTGAAATACTGTTACAAAAATAATTCATTTATTCTTCACCTCTGGCATAAACCTCCAATCTTTCTGACAAAATGAAAAAAATAATATCAAAACTACCCACAATAGTATGTAGAATAGGGATACTGGGACATAATTAGTCCAAATCAAGTATCCATTTTTAATGGGTCAGTCTGTAGAGTTCATTAGGGCACTCAATGAACAACCAAGGATAAAAAGAGTAATAGACCTGGAGATAAGATGCTCCCCATATGTTCTAAGGAAGGCAGTTAACATCCTGGGAGGCTTCAAATGTTTCCAAAATCACACATCCCTCTTCATCATGACAGCAAATTACCCTTCACATTCATTTCAGCAGCTTTCTCTCTCAAGCCAAAGCTCTTTAGTATTCACTTATTCAACATGAAAAATGACAGTCAAGAGAGTGGAAAAGCCCATTAAATGAAATCCCAATTTCATGTAAGCAGACTTGGTCTCACCCAATATGACTTTCTCTTACTATCTCCCTATGAAACACTAAATGCATCCAAAACTTGCTCAGGAGAACATACATGAGTGGGGAAGAGAGTATTGCCCCCTGCTCTGTTATCATGAGATTCTTCTTCTTCAGGTGCCATATCCATTCTGGATATTGGCTATCATCATGGCCATAGTCTTCCTGTTCTTAACTCCTCAGCACAGTTCTTCTGTGAACATGACACACCAGTCTCTCAGGTTCTTCAGCCATGAAGTCAATCGACGTCCAGGGCCTCTCTTCCTAGGGATCTTTCCTTGCAGAGCAAGTTGGAATATGTTGTAATGGTCCATGGGAGTCGAGGTGCTGAACTCAAGGAAGGCACGCGAGACTGAAGTATGATGGTAAAAGCCAGCCCCGAATTTTCGAGTGAACTGTATTTATTGACTATAATTGGGAGTCAGCACACACGGCCCTCATGAGACCCCCGTGTCATAAAGCATACTGTGTGGCACCTGGCTGATTGGGTTACACTTACCAGCCAGCGTGCCCAGGTTGCCCATAGGCAGCTTATATCAGCAGATTGCAGTGGGACTCATTTTTCCCATGTTATCTAACTCCTAGAAGGCTCTGTGTACCTATGCATGGCTATTTGGTCTAACTGTGGTTAGTGTCTGCTCAGCCCTTATACACGGATGTGAGTGAGATACCATAGCTGTTTGCGAGACCTTGAGTCTCTCTCTACATGACACTTGCTCTACTTGCTTTCAGTACCCTTAGCCAAGTAAATATGGAGTCACAATTGCTCCCTATAACTAACTTGCCTGTACCCAATTGCCTTTCCTGTCGAGCCAGGATGGTCTCGGGATCATTTGCAGACCCCAACCAACCCTTTGGGGAAGGTAGCTGTCCAATTAGTGGCCTGGGCAACCCACAGGAATATTCTATACTTTATGTTGTTCCTTTTTAAATGGTCAAAGTATTGGAGCTTTCTTTGCTTAGTAGTCTTAAAGAGTTCTTGTTCTTTATCCAATACTTCTACATTAGTGTTGTGCCCCTCCCTGCATTGAAGAACAGGCTGGCTAGAAGGTATAGCACAAAGAGAGGGAACAAGTGGAAGAGTCTTACTAAAGTCTGAAGGATGAGGCAGAATTGTTGGTCAGGAGGAGCTGAGTTCAGAATCTGGTCATTGGAGAACTGAGGGAAAAAGTTGATCCAGAAGAGTGCTCAAGTTTCCAGGCAGAAGGTCCAGGGTCAGCAAGCAGGTAAGAGGTACAGGACAGAGTTGGGATGCAGAAGATTGTTCCAACAAGACTTGAGCTGGCATGTGCATCTCCTTAAGAGGGTTCAGGCTCAGGCCTCACAGCTGGGAGTGGATTTTGCAGATGAGCCCTTGCCCTTCTTCTTCACACCTGTAGCTCATTTTTCAACTGCAATCTGCATCGTTCTGATGAGTTTGGCTCCTCCTCCTTTTCACTGACAATTGGTGCCTCAGCATATGCTCCTATCAGATCTTGATCAGTTTGATCAACTTGATCAAGAGAGGGCAGTTCCATACTGACAGTGGGCTGAGAGGCTGCCAGAAAGGTATTTCCCACACCAGTGGAGGAACCATCTGTGGCGGTGGAACTTCAGGTGGCAGGCCAGAAGCAGCACCAGAGGAAATAGCAGCAGAGGAACCTCGGGCAGCAGCCCCAAAAAAGGAGTGGGGGAAACGAGGAGGGTGACCTGCAGGTAAGTCCAATACTGGGGAGGAGGGAGGGTCCGGGGAGGAGTGGGTGAGGGAGGGGGCTCCAGGCATCCGGCACCCAGGGGGGAAGTGGGGGGGCAGGCCAGATGGTGGTGGGGTGATGAGGAGGGGCCCCATGCATCCAGCTCCATGGAGGGGGGCACAGGGTAGGGGGCAGGCCTCTGGGGGAGGCCCAGCAGCTGGGGGGAATGTGGAGGGGGGAATCCAGTGCTGCATGGCATGAGGAGCAGGCCAGCCCTGACAGCACAAGGTGGCAGGGGACTGAGGGGAAAGGGACTGCCCCCATGGGGCGAGGGGAAAGGGACTGCCCCCATGGGGTAAGGGGCTGGTGAGGGGCCAGCAGCTCACGAGGGGCACAAGAGGATGCCTTTCCACCTCCTTGAGCTTGCCTGCTCGGAGGATTCGAAGGTGGGATGCTGAGGCTTGGAGCCATCTGCCCAGTTTGGCAAACGGGGGGGGGGGGGGAATGAGAAACACCTGCTCCAGCCCCCTGCAGGGCAGCACAAGGTGGCAGGGGACTGAGGGAAAAGGGTCTGCCCCCACGGGGTGAGGGGAAAGGGACTGCCCCTATGGGATAAGGGGCTGGCGAGGAGCCAGCAGCGCATGAGGGGCACAAGAGGATGCCTTTCCACCTCCTTGAGCTTGCCTGCTCGGAGGATTCGAAGGTGGGACGCTGAGGCTTGGAGCCATCCTCCCAGTCTGGTAAACTGGGGGGGGGGATGAGAAACACCTGGTCCAGTCCCCTGTAGGGCATAAAGGACCTTCCGCAGATGCTGCTTCCCTGCCTTTCCACCTCCTTGAGCTTGGCTGCTCAGAGGATTCGAAGGTGGGACGCTGAGGCTTGGAGCTATCCTCCCAGTTTGGCAAACTGGGGGGGGGGGGGGTGAGAAACACCTGCTCCAGCCCTCTGCAGGGCATAAAGGACCTTCCGCAGACGCTGCCTCCCTGCCTTTCCACCTCCTTGACCTTGCCTGCTCAGAGGATTCGAAGGTGGGACGCTGAGGCTTGGAGCCATCCTCTCAGTTTGGCAATCTGGGGGGAAATGAGAAACACCTGCTTCAGCCCCCTGCAGGGCATAAAGGACCTTCCGCAGACGCTGCCTCCCTGCCTTTCCACCTCCTTGAGCTTGCCTGCTCGGAGGATTCGAAGGTGGGACGCTGAGGCTTGGAGCCATCCTCCCAGTCTGGTAAACTGGGGGGGGGGGATGAGAAACACCTGGTCCAGTCCCCTGTAGGGCATAAAGGACCTTCCGCAGATGCTGCTTCCCTGCCTTTCCACCTCCTTGAGCTTGGCTGCTCAGAGGATTTGAAGGTGGAACGCTGAGGCTTGGAGCCATCCTCCCAGTCTGGCAAACTGGGGGGGGGGGGGATGAGAAACACCTGCTCCAGCTCCCTGCAGGGCATAAAGGACCTTCCGCAGACATTGCCTCCCTGCCTTTCCGCCCCTTTTGTTCTGCATTGCTTTTGATATTTGATTGTTGTCTTTTATACCTTGTATCTAAATTTTATAACTATTGATTAATAATATTTTGATGATGTGCCTTTTGTATTATTGTGGATTTTTGATCATTTATTTTGTTTATTATTATGATATTGTAATTGTATGTGCATTGATTATTGTAACTCCTTTGAGTTGACCTTGTGCTTGAGTGGAGCGGGATATAAATCCAATAAATAATAATAAAATAATAATAATGCTTGCACATGGGGGGGGGGAAATCTGGGAGAGAGCGGCGTGCTCCCAGCCTGCCAGCATTTGCTGGGTTGCCAGAGTTGTGCATGCTGGCTGGCTTTTCGGGAACAGCCGTCCTGCACGCGCAACCGAGTAGAGCCGTGGGCATTGCCTGGCAATGCAGGAGATGCTGCTGGGCCAGGTGTGTGCCCTTCTCTCCTGGCCCCAGACCCCACCCTACTGACACGGGATGGGGGGAGACCTCTGGGGAAGGCCCGGCAGCTAGGGGGAATGTGGGAAATGTGGCACCATAGGGGGTGAGGGCGGGCGAGGTGGCCCTGCCTGGGTCTGCCAGCTCTGGCAGCACGAGGAGGGCATGGACTGGGGGAAAGGGACTGCCCCCACAGGGCGAGGGGCAGGCGAGGGACCAACAGCGCATGAGTGGGTACAAGGGGACACCCGGGGAATGCTGGCACATGGGGGGCAATGCAGGAGAAGGATGCATGCCCAGCCTGGTAGTGTCTCTTGCATTGTCAGGTGATGCCCACAGCTTTTCCAGGTTGCGCACGCTGGCCAGCTCTTTGGTAACAGCCGCCATGTGCGCACAACCCAGAAGAGCCACAGGCATTGCCAGGCAATGCGGGAGATGCTGCCAGGCCGGGCGCACACCCTTCTCTCCTGTCCCCAGCCCCCACCCCACCCTACTGATGCTACATGGATGGGGAACCCAACCTGGGCGCTTGGGTCAGGGGGTGGGGGTCTCCTCCTGGGATGGAGTGGTCCATTGCTCCTCCAAACATCCACCAGCCCACCCTGCTCCCAGGATTGCCCGTGACATCCCTGACTGGGAGGCGGAAGTCCAATAGTTTGATTCCCAATTACTGCAGCACAGAATGAGCTCCCTTCTTTGTCCCAGCTCCTGCAAACCTAGGAGTTCAAAAGCAAGACAATGCAAGTAGGGAAATTGGGACCACTTGGGTGGGAAGGTGAACAGCATTTCATTTGCTCCAGTGTGTAGTCATGCCTGCCACATGACTATGGAAACTTCTGCAGAAGCAGACAGCGCTGGCTCCTCAGCTTTGAAACAGAGATGAGCACTGAACCCTAGAGTTGGATACAACTGTCTTTTCAGTAAGGGGAACATTACAAACAAGCGCAGTTAATAAATTTGTCCAGAGCAACACCAGGCACTTCTGCTTCTAATCTATAAAGCATCAATGCATGTCACATCTCATGTCTCTACATCTTTGTATGAGGATCTGCTTTGTAAATAGTGCCTCCCTGGTATCCATAGAATTCTGGAAGCCAAATTGTGCTTCACTTGTGCTTTCTTCACACTTCCTATAAATTCAATTGTGGATGATTTTCAAGAAGTCCTTAAGAGGGTAATTGTTCTGTACTCCTCACAGGACATTGTATTTGGTTTCTTTGGCAGTGTACAAGGGTTGATAGCTATCAGGGATGTAGGGGGCGGAACATGCCTCACAAAGGCTTCTTTGGGCTCCCAGAATTTTTCTTGGGGACAGGACAGGACAGACCTTAGATCCTGTGACCTGCTTGCCTCTATGAGCATGCCTCCCCCTAGCCCGATTCGCTGAGGACACTGACAGAGTAGCCTTCTGCATATGGCAGGTAATATTAATCACTTAGGAGAAGCTAGGCTTCTTAGAGTTGCCACTCTTCCCCTCTCTTTCTGAGACAGAGCATCCCTCTCACCTCTTTCTGTCTGGCTGGAAGCGATGAGGACAAATTGAAGCCACTTCAGCTCTGCTGGGTTTCCTTCTTCATCTTTACAAAGGCAGGCACACACAACTGGCTTTTGAAGATTTATTTCGAGGAAACACGATACAGGATACAGCTTAACTAAATCTATACTTCATAAAACACAAACAAATAAGTGAACTTGAAAGTCTTGCTAGCTCCCTAACAGATTTCCCCCATACATGGTTAGGGGCAATTCAGCCCCTCATGGCTAAGTGTTAGCCCCGAAGAGTTATTTTGGGATGCCCACCGACAAGGGCTCCTGCTGCAATCAAGATTATTATGTGGAGGGGCCAGAGTTTCCCCTGGCTCCCGAAGTGTGCGTGCTTAGTGCTCAAATTGGGCTTTTTTTATAAGAAAAAGGTGCCCTTGAATGTGGTGATCTAATGGCAATCTCATGGGAAAGCACCTGTGTTTCCCATGAGAAAGAGTGAGGTCTTCAAGGACCATTTCCAGGTGCAGGTGCCATCTGTTCCGCATATGGTCCCCACCTTTGCTTTCTCTGGGAATGTTCTATTCTAACAGATGTCCAGGCAATCAGTTTGATTGACAGGAGTGGAGACATTTCTCCCTGGTGGTGTATCAGCTGACCTAGCTGTCACTCAGTCCCTTGTGGGGCTGCAGGTATCCCTGGAATAAGTCCAAGGATGGACACTCATTTTTCCCTCCTCCCTTAGGAGAGAGTTCTAATCTTATCTATGCATCATTTGTCATGTCAGGCTATCAACCTGGCATTTCAATGTGCTCTGGAATGAAATTTGGCTTTCTAAACCTGAGAAAGCTACATGAATCAAATGTCATCTAAAAATTAAGACAAGGCCGCATGTGGAAACCATGACAATAGCAACCAATTGCTCAGAAGGATGCCTTATTCTTATGTTTTGGCTTTTGTCTGCAAAGGTCTTTCTGTCTAACTTTTATTATCCCCATTTCTCTTCTACATTTCTTTCCACTTGATGTTTTATCATTTTGTCTAACTCCTCTCTCATTGTCTCTTTTGCCACTGATCTACATTCTTTGTCCTTAAGGACATTGACATCAAAACCAGTTTTAATTGTTTTAGTTATGATTTTATGCAATTTTAGGCGGAGACGACATATTAACAGGTTATGATCTGATGAAATATCTGCTCTAGGATAGGTCTTTGCTGACAAGATCCTGTTTTGAAACCTTCTGTTTATAAAAACAAAGTCTATTTGATTTCTGAAAATATTATTTGGCCTATCAGCAGGGGACTTCCAAGTGTAAAGTCGTCTAGGTGGCATCTTAAACCATGTGTTGGTGATCAATATATCTTCTTTGAAGAACTATGCAAGGAGATTTCTTTTCTCATTCCTTTTTCCAAGGCCATATAGTCAACATTATTATTCTCTTTTCCCTGGCCAACTATAACATTAAAGTATCCCATAATCATGGTACAGTAGACCCTCAATTAATGACAAAGCTTGGTTCCATGAGTAGCATTGTTAATCATGAATCGTTGTTAATCGCGTTTTACCACACAACGATGCTAAAAAAGCGGCTTTCTATGGGAAAACTTTGAAGAAAGACATTTTCGCATAATGACGCTAAAAACATCATTGTGCAAATGGTGACTTTGCCGCTAACAATGCGTCGCTAATTGAAAATGTTATTAGTCGAACGTGTTGTTAGGCGGGGTTCCACTGTAACTTCATTTCTTTTTGTAGATTTCAACACAGCTTTGAGTTGATCATAAAACTCCTCGATCTCTTCATCCAATTTGTCTGCAGTTGGTTGTATGACATACATGTTGAGAGTTTTATCATAATAACCCTAAATGAAAATGATATCATGCTAAGCGTTGTGTTCTTTATCGCTTTGTTCACAATCACCCCAACTCCATTCCAGTGATGTTTTTCATTGTTTTTCATTGTTTCCTGAGTAATGGATCATGTACTCTGACACACTGCATTGTCAGATAAAATCCGTTGTCTCATGCTCTTCATACCCCAGCCCAAATCCAGTTTTAACAAAATCAGTTCCTCACAAAGTTTCCAAATGGTAAGCTCCAGAAGTGGAAACTATTTCTCATCAACCTGGTGCAACAGAGGAATTAATGAGAAAAAATATTTCATTCTATTCTATTGTAGCACTATAAATGTTTTTTGGTTTTCATTTTGCTTCATTTTGCCTTCTTGTGTAACACATAGAATTTCCAAAAAAATAATAATAATCTAGCTCTTGAATAAGCACAGTTTGCCAAGATTTTAATGCTTTCAATTAAAATACAATTTATTTATTTATTTAAAATTTAGGCAGCTACTATCAGAAATCACTACAAAATGAATGTAGATTACAATCAGATTTCCTTTGCAGGCGCACCCACCCAAATAAAGACTCAGACACCGGTATTGGATTAAAGGCATTGGGCCACTTTTATTGAATAATGCCCTAGTCCGAATTATCACTTTCAATTGGTGTATCATCCAATTGTAATTCTTTAAGGCAAGCAGGCCGCAGTAGCACTGATAATGTTCCTACCAAAATGCCAATGGAAATTGGCTACATATATCAATTTGTTTGTTGACACAAACAAATTGTTGACTATCTACTGACTATCTACTGACCCCACCCTATGACGTGTATCCATCCAAATATCAAGGTGATGCAGGCTGTGAAGCTCCTAACATCACCCCTTTCATGGTTCACCTTTGACCGGCCAATCCTGTTTCCCCTGTACCTATCTACGTGTTGGCCAGTCAATTGTGAACCTGCCGGATACCTATGTGTCATAAATCTTTACCTTACCCAGTGCTACCCGCCACACAGGGAGGCATCCATGATGACTCACGGGCCCCCCCCCAGACCGTCAGCTCGGTCGCCAGGCCAGCTTGCACGTCCTCCAGAAAGAGGTTCATACCTCTGGCCGACAGGTGGACCCCATCTCCAGCATACAGGTCAAAATCCTGCAACCCTATCCCCGGGTGTCGAATAGCTGTCCCCAAGCCATTCTCAACAAGAAACCGGGCAACAGCCCTGTTCACTGACCGCCGGGCATGGTCCAAAGCACGGAGATCCATGCTTCCTCTATAACACTGTCTCGGCACGATGTCAGACCATAGCAACCGTGTGTACGGCCATAAATGATGTAAAAACGCCAGGTCACTGCACACCGACATTTTTAAGGAAAGGCCAGTGATCTGTGCTAGATCATTGCTGCCGAGGTGCAGAATCAGAACATCAGGCGGTCCAGCATCCCTGATGGACATCAGGAATGGCAACAGTTCCCGCCATCTCATGCCGCGCACACCATACCACCGCATATGTGCGGATGCACGCAGCCCGAGATGGGGTCCCCACTCCATCAATGCAGTATACTGTGCCACCCAGTGCACATAACTATGGCCCACCAGCCACACTGCCACCGGTGTGCGTAGACACACAGGGTCTGTAAAAGAAGGAGAAGGAATTAAGGACATAACTGGTACTCATACAGTGAGGGGACGTACATATAAGGAAAACGAGAAGACCCCCACATGCCCATCCGACATATATCAGCCTCAGAGTACCGAAACGCAGCCGCAGTTGAAGCGGCGCCTATCCTAAATGAATGGGTGCCATAACGAGCCCCAGGGAGGCCGACACTGTGAAGTGCCATACTGGTCACCCACCAGAACTGAAATTTGGTAATGGGAGACCCATCCTGGTGGCAGAAAAACGGGCCGGGGCACGTACCACGCACTGCCAAAAATGCATGTAGGGCACCAACCGGACAGATGTCAGCAAATGTACATCGTAGCAGTCTAACACCACTGCCTTCTCCATGCTGATCGGCCTTTGAGGAACGGATCCTCAACTGAGCCCACTCCTGGTTAATAGACACATCGTCGAGTTCCAGTGCCCTACGAGACATGTCACCTTTTGACAATGGGACCAGCTCGCTGAATCTCAGAGCTCCAAAGAAAGCTACGGTGATAGATGCATGAAACAGAGCCTCCTCATACCTATCATAACACAGTCTATGCCAACCTCGTGCAAGGTGGGTCAGAACACCTGGTGAAACTGGGTGACGTGTGTCCAGGCGGTGACCACACTCACGTGTCCACCCTTCCAATATGTGGCGTATGCGGAAGTCATTCACGCAGTCAGTAAAGCCCCATGCCTTGGCCATAAATGCCAAGGCGGAAAGCCTGGTGGCGATAGTGCATGGGGCCAACCCCTGATCATGAAGGTGCACCATATACTGCAAAATCTGGTCGACCAGTATCGGCCACATTTCGGGCAAGGGCCTTTGCACACAAAAAGTCCTAAATTGGAGGAGTGCATGCAAATACGCCTTATGCGTGCGAGGTGCCAAAGACATACCGATCACCCGGTTTACCTCTCCTCGCCAAATTTCCAAATCTCGGCCGGGAGTGGAGAGGGAAGTTCCTCTGCATCTGGAGCCAAGGCACGGAACCGGGAGATCTGCAGGCGGGATAAAGTGTCAGCAATATCGTTATTAATGCCTGGCACATGTCTGGCCCTGAAGAGCACATTAAGGCGCAAGGACCTAAGAACAAATTGGTGAACTAAGGCCATGACTCTGGGGGATTTGGATGTTTGGGCGTTGACAATGTGCACCACCGCAGCATTGTCACACCAAAAGTGAACTACCGAATTAGCCCACCTGTCCCCCCAGAGCATTAGGGCCCCCAAAATTGGAAAAAATTCCAGGAATGTAAGATCGTGTAAGCGATCCGTGCCCTGCCATGTCTGAGGCCATTGACCATAGGCCCACTGTCCTTCAAAATAAATCCCATAGCCCAGGGAGCCAGAGGCATCCGACTGTACTTGGAAATGGGGGCTGACCATAAGCTCAGATCTCCAAAAGGAGACGCCATTAAAGTCCTGTAGGAATGTGAGCCAAACCGAAAGGTCTGCTCGTAAACCCCTAGTCAGCCGTACCCTGTGGTGTCATTTAGAAAGGCCCACCATAGCGTCACACAGATGCCTGGCAAAGGCTCTACCTGGTGTCACTACCCTACAGGCGAAGTTGAGGTGGCCATGAAGCACCTGCAACTCCCGGAGGGACACCTTATGCTTGGCAAGCATTGCCAAAATCGCATCAGAGATCCGAGTCACCTTTTCCATAGGCAACCTGGATATCTGAGCGACGGTGTCGATTTCAATACCTAAAAAGGTAAGGGTGGTGGCTGGGCCCTCTGTCTTTTCAGGTGCTAGGGGGACACCCAGTTCCCCCATAAGCACCTGAAACGTGGTGAACAGGCATGCACATGTGCCTGTGTCATGTCCACCCCGAACAAAAAATCTTCGAGGTAGTGGGCTACAGACCGGGACCCCGACCTACAAACAAAAGCCCAGTGGAGGAAGGTGCTAAATCGTTCGAAGGCCGAACAGGAAATTGAACATCCAAAAGGCATGGCCTTGTCCACATAAAACTTGCCCCGAAAACAAAAACCTAAGAGCTCAAAGTCATCTGGGTGCACTGGCAACAATCGGAATGCCGATTTGATATCACACTTTGCCAAGAGTGACCCTGGACCACACAAGCGTACCATCTGTAAGGCCTGGTCAAAGGACATATACCTGATAGAGCAAAGGTTGTCCGGTATAGCGTCATTGACCGAGGAACCCGCAGGGTAAGAAAGGTGGTGAATTAGACGGAATTCACCCGGGGACTTCTTAGCGACTAAACCTAGAGGGGATACCTTCAAGTTAGGATATGGGGGGTCGTCAAATGGCCCCGCCACCCTCTGTGCCTTAACCTCCTTGGCTATATGCTCCACAGCAATTCCTCATTACCCCTGAGAGACAGTAGGTTCGGGGCATCCTGAGGCCCACGAACATCTTTAAAGGGTATGCGGAAGCCAAACTGGAAACCCTCAAGCAGGTATATCACATCATCCTGTCTAGGATAAGCGCGCAGCCATCGTTCGAGCACCGGGACATTAATTGGGGAGTGGGCCTTTTGAATGGGTAGCACCGTCAGAGGGAGCTCTGGCCGCCCTCTGAAAACCCTTCCTCTGGCTAGTGATCCACCGGCCCTTGGGCACGTGGAGGCGGCATGAGGGCCAGAACAAGAAGGGCACTCATGCCTAAATCTACACTGGCGCTTGGTGCACACTCCGTTGGCGGAGAAACTCCAACACAGCAGGCGGGCTGGACCCCCCTGCCCCGCCGGCTGGCGGGGAGTCTGTGTAGTAGCAGCCCGCTGTACGGCATGGCCACAGTGGTACCAGTCACCAGGCGCTGGCCGCGTGGGGGTCATATACAGCAGCCACAACTGCTGGCAGGGCTCATCCCACCTCATCTCAGGGTGAAGGGCCACCCTCATCCTAAATTCTTCATCATAGGCCAACCATGATGGGCCAGGGAAATCAACCACGGCCCGGTAAATATTGTCCAGGTACTGGACCATTGGGATGGCCAAATCAGGACGGGCACGTAGGTATACATAAATCAGATAGGCCGGTAACCAATTGGCCCAAGTGCGAGGTGGCTTATGACGACAGGACAACTCCTTGTCCCTGTCATCCTGCCCCTCCCTCTCCTCCTTAGTGGGTTCATGGTTCAGGAGGGTGAAAATGTCAACGTATTCCCCACGCCATATCTTCTCCCTAGTAGCCTGGGATAAATGGTCACCCAGGGGTAGGGAGTAACCGGCCGTCGGCAGGGCCGCCGTTGGCACGGATTGAAGTGGGGGTACCCATAATGGGCCGTGTTGGACACCCAAGAAGTTAGGCGTACTCATAGGGGCGGTCACCCCTGCAATAACCGGGGGATAATTGGGCACCCAGGAAGTAACAGGATAGTGTGGATTAAACTGCCCTCCCACAGTAACTTGTTGCGGCCATGGCCACTGGACCCCCACAGTATTATTAGCTAGTGTCACCAGTGTACTGACTTGACCAGGATACTCACTCGTTGCACCCCCATGGGCCACCCCCACTGGGGGTTCCGGCCCGCGGTGGACGTCGGAGCTTGCGATGGCTATCGAGCTCTGTGTCCCGGTGCGTCCCTGCCAAGCAGGACCGGTCCCCGGTGGAAAGCCTTGCTGTAATGGCGTGATGGGGAGCTGCGAGGTGTCAGCTTGTGCTGGCCTGATGGCCTCCAGCAGCTCAACCCTGTTGGCGGCCTGCTGCGTGGCCGTGGCTGGCATGTGGGCCGGAACTGAAGAGCTGGGAAGCCCACTATCTGAAGGAGGTGGAGCAATTCCCATTGATGCCTCAAGTGCCGAGATGGAGGCAAGGAGAGCATCTACAGTGCCTGACCCATCAGGATAAGGTGGGCCAGATGGGCCAGATGGCCCGCCGGGTAATTGCTGAGCGGGCAGAGGGATAAAACCGTGTGGCAATCCCTGGCCAGAATAGAATGGTGGAGCACAATCCCGCACCGCGCCCGAGCGGGCCGCTATACCCCAAGCCGGGCAAAGGTGCAACAAGGGTAGAAACCCCAGGGGAGCAGGCCTGTGTAGCCCCCGCTCCAACTGGGTGGGTAGGCAGAGGCCTGGTCACCCTCATTGGTGGCAGTGGGGATTATGACCCTGCCACCACCCTGTGGGGAGGCCACCCGAGCCCTCCGGCCCGGTGGTTGCCCCAAGGAGGTCGAGGGGGTGGGCCGAGCCCTCCCCCTAGGTCACGGCCTAGAGGCCACCTGGGACTTGCGCTTGGGTGCCATAGCCACCCAAGCAGGCGCTGATCGGAGGAGAGATATCCTCCGATCAAAGTCCAAGAAAAAGGCAAGCAAACCGGGGAGCAGCTTTGGAGCGAACTTCTCCGCTCCGTCGCTTCTCGTAAAATGGCAGCAAGGCTGCCTCGTGGCCACCCCTTTTATAGAGGGGTGGCCATGCACCCTAACTAACCCGGATGTCTGTGTCCGGGTGGGGGCCCCCGCAAAGAGCGCGGAGGCCATTTTGGCGCCGCGCTTGCATTTGTGCTGTTTTAGTGTGCATCTGTGTACTGGGGGAGAGGGACAAAAAATCCTTAAAAAATTATGCAAGGGAGCTCAACAAATTCCAGAGTCCATAATGGATGACATCCAGAGCTACAGTATTCCAGGTCAGCAGCATCTCTCCAGAGTACCCACCCCACCCCACCTCAATATATTTCATATCATCTACCAGCTGTTCCTTTCAAGTTGAAATGGGAAGAATGGGAGCAGCAAGAATGGCATAATGAGAAAATCATAATCCATTGATGTCAGTCTGTAAATATTGGGATAGGCAATCTGGATTTCAAAATCAAAAAGTTCTTGAGGTAGAGAAAATCAAGTGTAGAGGCTACCACATCACTGTGACACCCCACATTCTGGCTCTTCCTTTGACATAAAACTATCCTAACAAAATAGAAGTCACTTTCATACAGAAACAGTATGTGCTAATTTGTGTTTCAGGATACTGTCGGTTTGAGTGTGCCAGGATACTTCATCACTCCTCTCCACTAGCATTCTTATGTCAATCATCTGCCATCTGGTACATTGGGGTTTTCATTCGCTTTGTTGCTGTCTAACCTTGTGCCAGGTTTCAGCAGACAGGTAGTTCATAACCACTGTCAAAATTAGCATTCATGATACTACTTAAACTCCAGAGCAAATTTTGAGTTCATTATTAAATGAGGCATATGCTACTACACTCATAACTGATTCAGTTGAGTTATTTTTAGTTTGACCTTTTCTGTATTCATCAGCTTAGCTTTGAAATAGACATTGAGACACCCTTTTGCAATGGGATATAAAAATTCACATAGCGATAGAAAGTTGTGTGAGCATGTGTTATGTGTGTGAGAATGGAATGTGATAATACTTTTTGCAAATTTTTCATAGATATTATTGTGGTAGAGAGTGTACTAGCTTGAGTGCCCAGCTCCACCAGGCTGATTTTTGTGGGGGGGCTCTGCCCTAACTCCTGATGCCCATCGGGGGCAGTGGTGGCAAGTTCGATTTCCCTATGTGTTGGAGAGGTGACGGGTAATGTTACTGACCTGTGGGGTTGTTGGACTGAGGGAAGAGGTGTAAGGTTGGCATGCCAGAAAGTCATGGGAAGGACAGAAGGGAGAAGGGAAAGAAAGAAAGGATGGAGGGAAGGGGTGAACGAAGGAAGAAGTGAGAGTAAGAAAGGAAGGATGGAAGGGGGAAGGAAGATGGGAAGGAGAGAAGGGAGGAAGAAGGGAGGGTAAGATGGAGGGAGCAAAGGGAGGGAGGAAGAACGGAGTGGAAGAAGGGGGAGAAAGAAAGGATGGAGGGAAGTGGTGAAGGAAGAAAGAAGTGAGAGTAAGAACGGAAGGAGAGGAGGGAGAAGGAAGCAGGGGAGGGGAGAAGGGAGGGAGAAGGGAGGGAAAGAAGAAGGGAAGGGTGGGAGGGGGGGTAAGGGGGAAGGAAGAAGGGAGGGGAAAGGATGGGGTTAATTTAATTTAATTCTTCAATTTTTATCCCGCCCACTTGAACTAACCCGACTCAGGGCGGCATACAAAATTAAAAACATATAAAGAACAAGTTTTAAAAAAACCCAAAAAAACCCCCCACCCACCTACCCACCCTTCTACCACCACCCCATTAATAAAAAGCTAGAAGGGGAATAGGAGGAATGCGGAAATACAGAGGAGGGATACTAATTGGACTCTAGCTGGGAACGAGCCAACAGGCTAGGGCCATATTCCCATCAAGGCCCCATACCTGCCCTGCAAACCAGGTCTTCAAACCTTTCCTGAAAGACAGCAATTCTGTCTGTAATCTCAACTCTGTTGGCAGGAGGTTCCAGAGGGCTGGAGCAGACACGGAGAAGGCCCTTCTTTGCGTGCCAGAGAGGTGAGCCCCTCTAGATGAAGACACCACAGGAAAGCCCCTCCGGTCCGCTCTGGTTGGAAGGGCAGACAATCTTGGGATGATGTGGCCTCTCAGGTATCCTGGCCCACTGCCATATAGGGCTTTAAAGGTCAAAACCAGCACTTTGAATTGCACCCAGAGGCAAACTGGTAACCAGTGCAGCTCCCGGAGTAGTGGGGAGGCAAGAGCATTATGCCCACACCCCATCACCACCCAGGCAGCTGCATTCTGAACAAGCTGCAGCCTCCGAATGGTCGTCAAGGACAGCCCCATGTAGAGCGTATTACGGTAATGTAGTCTGGAGGTGACCAGAGCATGAGTGACCCTGAGTAAGGAGTCTCGGTCCAGGAGTGGGTGCAACTGGTGGATTACTCTAAGTTGAGCAAAAGCCCTCCTGACCACGGCCGCCACCTGCTCTTCCAAGCAGCAGCCGCAATTCCAGGAGAACCCCCAAGTTGCGCACCGGGTTTGTCTGGGGTAAAGATGCCCCATCCAAGATCAGAGGTGGTAACACACTGGATAACCCCGGACCCCTGACCCATAGCCACTCCATCTTGCTAGGGTTCAGCTGAAGCCCGTTGTCCCCCATGCAGACCCCAATGGCCTCCAGACATCCAGACAGGACTTTAACCGCATCACTGGGATCACCACAGGCCGAGAAGTACACCTAAGTGTCATCCGTGTACTGATGGTACCACACCCCATGGGTATTCCAGTTTTTTCAAATACAAGTAGATAAAACACCCTAGTGTGCTAAACCTATGTCGTTGAATCTACCAGTTGTCTTCCATTATCTTATTTATTCTGCCAAAAACTCATTACTTCTGGTACAGGTTTGTCTCCGTTATTTTTTCCACTGTGTATTGCAGAAATGGCTTCCAAATGTCCCAAAATCTGTTTTGTTTTAGAATCCCCCTTTTTTATATTTAAATCACATGTATGTTTTTCACTAAGTGCTGTAATGGAATGGACCCAAGTCATTCACATGGTTTTCCCTGGTTCTAAAAAGCTGTTTGACTTTCTAAAAAAAATAGGCCATAGCCTTTATGTTTTTCTGTGGTCTCAGGATCTGAGCGAGGTCACCTGGTTACTACTTACTTACTACATACTACTTGCTTCTTTCCTTCTCACCTGTCCCTAATAGCTAATTAATTCTAACACCAGGTTTGTTAGATTGCCTGGGTCCCTTATGAGGTAAATAAAAACAAGCCAGCAAGAGAGAGAAAAGAAGGAGAAGGAAAACTATCCTGCTATTGGAATTGTTTTGCTGTCCTAACAAGAACTTTGAAGGTTAGTTAGATTGTGTTCTTTTATGGGGGGAAACCTGTATGTGCAACCTTGTAAGCATCCATGATTAGTTGTAACTGATATTATTGCATTTTTTCTACCTGACGAATAAACAATCTTCTTTTACAATTTGCCTGATTTTTGAATTGGGGTTACAAGAGTGGCAAACTTTACACTACCAGGATATTTTAAATAAAGTTCTCCTTTTTTAATTAGCTGGTTTTTTCCCCAACAAGGGAAATGCAAGGAAAGGCAGCCTAGGAAAGGCTGTACAAGCTTTGAGACCTACAGGTAGTAGCCATGGGGGTAAATGTGATACCCAGAAGGCTTGGCCGGAGGAGGTCCAAAGGCTCACATGGTGCAGAACAGTGGGATATTAACACAATCTTATGCATAGGGGCCTGATACTCTTTTCCCTGGAACACTGTAGTTGTCTGTTTTCAATAAGGAAGCAGGGAAGGACTCCTCAGTTTTTATTGTTGCCTGTGCAATTGCTGCTTTTTCTAGAGGGTCGACACATACAGGATACTCCAAGTATTTTTATTGATTTTAAGATACTGTTTTTTCTGGTGTATAAGACTACTTTTTAACCCCAAAAAATCTGTGCCAAAGTCGGGGGTCGTCTTATAGGAGAGGTACTTAACTGCAGCTTGTTTCCCCTTGCCTCATATGTCCGGCGCATATGGTGGGGGGTGCCACGGCTGAGTCCCTGCTCTGTGCGGGAAGTATGAAGCAAGGGGAAGCAAGCTGCACACATCTTCCTGTACCTCGAGGAGGAGAACGTGAGCGTGGATTGGCTCTCCACCAGAACCAGCCCATTCGACTCGGAGGGCTGCGCGTCTTCGGGTTGAGTGTGGGTTAATTTTTATTTGGTGTGCATTGAAAAAGAGGTAGTCTTATACGGCAAGTATATTCCAAACTCTATATTTTAACTGGAAAAGTTGGGGGTCGTCTTATACGCCCAGTCGTCTTATACACCGGAAAATACGGTAGTTTAGGGTAGAGGCAATACTTGCCAAAAATCAACAGCATTTGCTGGAAGAGGGCATTTGGCCAAGGACTCAAACATATTAGCATTGGTGCCTTTGATTCACCTGTGGAAGTTGATTTTCCTATGGTTGACCAAGGCATTTTGCTGGCAGTTGCCTCCTGAGATTAGGGTTCCTGTCTTGCAGCAGGAGCCTCACAATCTCTCACCATTTTCGACGAAGAATGGTAAGCCATGCAACTTATATTGAATATTATTAGGATATTGTAATCACGCTAGCATGAATTTATATACTTATATTTTTATGCTTTGTTATAGTAAAGAATATAACTTCTGATGAAGATAATTTACGAAAGACTGAATACCGGATCGAGTTTCAGGTCTATTTCATGTTGTTGAGAAGCATTCATTAAGATTATCTATTACTGAGAAGAATCTATTTTCATTTGTGGACCATTTATCAACAGAAGAGCATATTGTTTATTGAGAAGTATCATTGTTTATTTTGGCAATTATAAATAGAGGAGAATCTTTGGATAGCCATAATAAATTCATCTAAACTTTATTGCTTCAAATGGTTTTTGTTCTGCATGTGGTATTGACATCGTTTGGCCGTCATCTAAGAATTTATGTTTCTGCCTGCTTTCCTCATTCGGACAAGCCTTCCATCTTCTAAATGAGCTTTTCTTGCTTTTGATCACTTCCCGAACAGCTTCTGTAAGCCACATCAGAGTCCTCTTGGATCTGGCAGTGTCCTTTTTCCTTTTGGTTATGCATTCCAATTGGGCCTCTGTTATTGTTTTTGTAAACAGCCTCCATGCCTTTTGGAGTGTTTGGATTCTCAATTTTCCTTTTTAGCTTCTTTTTTACTAGTTTCCTCATCTTTGGGAAATTTCCTTTTTGAAAATTTAAAGTCTCTGTCTTAGATTTTATCACTGCCTTGCGGTTCTATGATCAAGTTAAACATAATTGAGTTGTGGTCACTGTTCCCTATTGGCTCAGTCACATTAACATCTTGCACCAGATCCTGAGTATTATTCAGGATCAAGTCAAGGATTCTTGTACCTCTAGTTGAGTCTTGAACAATCTGTCCCAAGGAACAACCATTTAGCATATCTAGGAACTTTATCTCTTTATCATGTGCTGAACAACAGTTCACCCAGTCTATGTGAGGGTAATTGAAGTCCCCCATTATAACCAGGCTTCCCTTCTTGGATACCTCCTTTAGAACATTCTCCAACTGCTAGTCTCCCTCAGGGGTTTGGGTCGGAGGCCGATAGTATATGCCTACTGTTAGACCATCCTTGTGGCCTGGTTCGCATACCCACAGAGTTTCTAATGGTGACGACTCCAAATCACCTAGATATTCCAATTCATACAATTTTATAACTTCTTTGACATACAAGGCTACACCACCTCCCATTTGCCCCTTCCTATCCTTCCTGTACAGTTTGTAGCCTGGGATAACCGTATCCCATTGGTTATCATCCATCTACCAGGTTTCAGTTATGCCAATAATATCAATATTTTTATCTATTGCTAAGTATTCCAGCTCCCCTATTTTGATCCGGAGGCTTCTGGCATTTGCATACAAGCATTTATATATGCTTTTCTCATACAGTCTTTTGAGTCCAGTTGCATTGTTGGCCTCTTGCATCCTTCTGCTAGAGTGCTGGTGACTAGCTTCTTGCTCTGCTCAGTAATTTTTGTATCCTCCTCACTACTCAAGTACACACTTTCCCGAACCAGATGCTGCCCAGCTCCTGTCGGCTTTCCCCCAGTTATCAGTTTAAAAGCTGTTCTGCAGCCTTTTTGATGTTGAGTGCCAGCAATCTGGTCCCATCATGGTTCAAGTGCAACCCATCCCTCCTGAACAGATTTGGCTTGTCCCAAAATGTTTTCCAGTTCCTGACAAATCTGAAGCCCTCCTCTCTACACCACCGCCTCATACATGCATTGAGGCTTCTGAGCTCAGCCTGCCTGGTAGGTCCTGCACGAGGAACAGGCAGCACTTCTGAAAATGGTACCTTGGAAGTCCGGGACTTCAATCTTCTTCCTAACAACCTGAATTTGGCTTCCAGGACTGACCACTTGGTCTTCGCAACATAATTGGTACCAACGTGTACCATGACCACTGGCTCCTTCCCAGTTATCGCTAACAAGCTATCCAGATTTCTTGTGATGTCTCCAACTTTTGCACCTGACAGGCAAGTCAGCATATGTTTATCATGTGCATCACAAATCCATCTCTCTGTATTTCTAATTATTGAATCACCTAGTACAAGGAGCCTCTCTCCTGCAACCTGTTCATCTACATGCACCTCATCAACTATATTAAGGAAGTGGACTTCAGAGGGAATTGTGAGTATAATAAATTTAAAATGTAGTCCACTAATTTGATCTTATCAGGCCATAGCCTGATAAGGTTTTTATTTTCATGAATGAAACGGCTAAACTGCAAATCATGTTCCTATGGTATAATCTTTTGAAACTTATCAATAAAGTATTTTTGGAACCCAGAACCCTTGTGCCTGGTGATTGGAGAGCAGAGCAGAGCTGGGAATGATCTAGTGCCTTAGCCAAAGCTATCACTGATGCATTTTTAAATATGTTCTAACTGGTCTAGTTGCTAGATGATAACACTTCACATTCATGCTAGCCCAAAAGCCAGACAGAGATTACCAGGGCCATGCTGGAGCATGGGCCCACAGCATTGGGTACAGACTGCTGCTCAAAGGGAAAGGCGATGTGGTGTAGGGTAAAGGGGAGCTAACCCTTCAAGGTCGAGTAGAGTTGACCTTTACACCACACACATGCCTTTTTCCCCTTAGCATCCACACCCAAATGGTGTGTGTGTGTGTGTGTGTGAGAGAGAGAGAGAGAGAGAGAGAGAGAGAGAGAGAGATTGTGTGTCTGAGAGAGAGTATTTGTGTCTATGGATTTGTGTGTGTTTTTATGTGTGTATGAGAGAGTATATACAGGTGTGTGTGTGTGTGATAGAGAGAGAATGTGTGTATTTGTGTGTGAGAGAGAGTGAGAGAGTGTGTGTAAGTGTGTGTGTGTGTGTGTGTGAGAGAGAGAGAGAGTATTTGTGAGAGAGAGAGATGGATAGAGAGTGAGTGAGTATGTGTGTGTTCTTTTTCCATGTCTAGGCCAGACATAAAAATGTCAACATGTCTGAGGAAGTGGAATTGATCCACAAAAGTTCACTTTTAAATATAGGAGTTAGTTTTTAAGGTGCCACAACTTTTTTGTCTTTTATTTTGCTTGCTCTCTGATATGCCAAAATGAAGCCACCTTTGGGGAGTTCATTCTGCAGTTCCTTTCACCCAACCTAGTGTGAAAAATAGTAGCTGGCAACACAAGGTGGCCATTACTAGGGTACAGCCAATTGTGATTTTAAAATAGCACAATCTTTGAGGAGGCTCTTTCTGTATACCTGTGTGTGAGAGAGAGAAAGAGAGAGAGAGAATATTTGTGCGTGTGTGAGTGAGTGAGTGAGAGAGTGTTCTTCTTCTGTGTCTAGTCCAGATATGAAACTGTCAGAATATCTGAGGAAGTGGATTTAATTCATGAAAGCTCACATTAAAATATAAAAGCTAATCTTCAAAGTGATACAGTGTTTTTGTTTTGTTTATTCTCTGATAAACACAATGGTAAGCATGAGTTTACCATCTTAATCAACTGTTTGTTGTTGTTGTTCAGTCGCACAGTCAATTCTGACCCTTTGCAACCCTATGGACCATTGCCCACCAGGCACCTCTGTCCTCCTCAACCCACTCAGCTCTGTGGCCACTGCATCTACAATACCATCTAGCCATCTCATTTTTGGCCATCCCCTTCTTCTTTTGCCCTCCACCTTTCCCAGCATCGTTTTTTTCAAGTGAATCCCCTCTTCTCATTTGATGTCCAAAATGCATTAGCTTCATCTTTACTATTTGACTTCGAAGGAGCAGTCAGGGTTGATTTCTTCTATGATTGACCTATTTGTTCTCCTCGCTGTCCAGGGTACTCTCAAAACTCTCCTTCAACACCACATTTCAAAGGCATCTATTCTTCTGTGCTCAGCTTTCCTTATGGTCAAGCTCTCAGAAACATACATTACTAACAGAAATACCATTGCTTTGACTATGCAGACTTTTGTTTGCAAGGTGATGTCCCTACTTCTAACTATGTTCCCCAGGTTTCTCATTGCTTGCCTCCCAAGAATTAGTTGCCTTTTTATTTCATGGCTGCAGTCTCCATCTGCAGTGATCTTGGATCCTAAGAATAAAAACTCTGTCACTGCTTCTACGTCTTCCCCATCTATTTTCCAGGGAGTGATAGGGCCTCTTGCCATTATCTTGGTTTTCTTGATATTAAGTCTCAAGCCAGCTTTTGCACTCTCCTCCTTCAACCTAAGCAAGCACTTTGTTAGGTCTTCTTCACTTTCTGCCATTAGGGTAGTGTCATCTGCATATCTCAAATTGTTGATGTTTCTCCCAGCGATTTTAATTCCAACTTTTGATTCATCCAGCCCTGCGTTGTGCATTATGTGCTCTGTGTCAACTGTACTATCTGTTTTGATGATATGAGGCTGTTTTGAGTTGATCCATCTGGTTGACAGTTGACTAATAATGATTGAATTATGGTGAGACTCTCAGCCCCTGTAATCCTGGGCCCTCTCTACAAATACTGTTCAGGATTGCCTTTTTGCAAAATGCCAGTCTTCAAATACAATGCTATTTACCCTGAGAATATTAATTCTGAAGTCAATCTTCTCCACAGAGTTACTGACTCTGTAGTTACTGGTGTCCAGTTCTTTGAGCAAGATCCTAGTAAATGTGAACTTCTGGCCAGGAGCATGCTGGCTTCCCTAAAAGGGTGCTGGAAAGGAAGTGATTAGGTTGTCTAACCCCAAAAAATTATATATGTTTCCACTCGTCTTCTAATTTAAACTCCCCTCTGTGGATTCAAACCAACAACCTCCTACTTACAAGGCAAAATTGCAACCGCATGGCAGTCAGTGGTGGTCTCAAGGGTCAGGGATGGAAGTGAGGTCATCGGGTAAGCCAGGGTCCTTTAATAGGGTTAGGTGAGGTCAGAGGAATAGGGTCGGAGGAGTAGGGTTACATAGGCAATGCACCATGGTATATGTAGTTCAGGGCAGTGTGATATTACATCTGACAAAACCCCTTCTAATATCATACAAACTGAATACCTTATGGATAAGGTCAATGGTCTATCACTCACTAAGGCATAGGCTATCAAACAGGTAACCGTGCTGAGCCAACGGGAGTGGCTTGGTCAGAATATCTGCTATCTGCTCTTTTGTCTTGCAGTGTGTATAAAGCCTTTTCCTATGAGCTCCCTCATGTTCCTTCACTTGATATCTATGTGTTGGGATTTTCGCCTCACAGATTCAGTCTTTGCTATGTCTATGGCTGCTTTATTATCTTTGTGAATGGTGATGGGAAATTTGGGTCTCTCCCAGATGAGAGAGATCAATTCATTTATCCACATTATGCGGCGTTGGACAGACAAACGTACTCTGCTTCTGCTGTGGAGGTGGAGACTAGTTTTTGCTTCTCGGTGCACCAATATATAGGGCTGCCGTTTAGCATCACTATGTAGCCGGATGTGCTTTTTCTGGTCATTGAGCACCCGCCCCAGTCAGCATCCGCATAACATGAAATATTGATTCCATTGTCCACCTGAGGAGTGAGCAGCAGTTTTACATCCATGGTACCCTTTAGGTATCTCAGTAGCCTCTTGATAGCTACCCAATGATGGGTCTTCGGATACCCTGAGTGGTGTGAGAGAAGGTTCACTGCCAGCGTGATGTCCGGCCTGGTCCAGTTGGCAATGTGTAGCAGTGATCCAATGGCGGATCTGTAGAGGCTGATATCCTCGAAAGGTTCTCCCTCCTCATGAGTATTTTTCATGAAGTCTGTTTGCATGGGTGTCCCACATGGGTGAGCGCCCGACATGTTGCACTTGTCAAGGAGTTCAGCTATCTTTTCTTTCTGAGAGATGGCGAAGCCATTGGGTTTCCTTGAGACTTGTACCCCTAGGTATTTGTTCACTTCTCCTAGACTTTTCAGAGAGAATTCGCTTTGTAAACCTTTGGCAAATTCGTCACATCTGGACTTGCTTTTTCCAAAATGCAATAGGTCATCAACGTAGACCAGGACCTTTTCCATGCCATCTGGTGATTTCCTTAGGAATGCACACTTGTTGTCCTTAACTGGGAAAAAGTTCAATCATTCCATTGCCTTGGCCAGGCATTCGTACCATCTCCTGCCGGACTGTTTGAGGCCATAAATGCTCTTGCTGAGCAGCCATGTCTCTCCACTTTTGCGTCCAAAGCCGGGTGGTGCCTTGACATATATTTCTTTATCTAGTTGTGTGTGTAGGTACGCTGTCTGTACATCGAATTGGTATACTTGTTCTCCATGTATGGTTGCCATCACAAAAGTGGGCTTGACACTTTCTGGTTTCACTGTTGGGGAATATGTGACCTCCTAGTCGTCTGGGTACCATTGGGTGAAACCTTGGGCCACTAGTCGGGCCTTGTACAGCGCTTGCTTATCCTCTAGCTGTTTCACCTTGAATACCCATTTCATTCCCACCATTTTCTGTCCTTCGGGAATGTTTGCAGGGGTGTACACACTGAGGGCCTAGAGACTTTCCATCTCCTTTTCCATTGCTGCTCTCCATTTGTCCTGCTTTTCAGGTGGTAGCTTGGTAATGTTGTCATAACTTATGGGTGCCTCGGGGTAGGCATCTATGCCCAGTATGTAGTCCTCTAGGTCTCTGGGGGTTCGGTTTTTGGTCGACCTGGTTGACCTTCTAGGTGCTGTTTCCATAGGGTTTGGCAATTCAGCATCCTTAACATCTGTGGTGCTCTGATCTTCTGATCTGCTGGGCCTCGGTCGGACAGCGGCGTTCTGGTTTCTTCTCATTCTGGGTCGCTTGTCAACACTTCATTTGTGTGTATTTTGCTCCAGTTTGCATGTTCATAGAATGTGGCCGATCTGGAAACCACCACTTTCAGGTTGTGGTCTAGGAATCGGTATGCCTTTGAGCCTGGTTCGTACCCTAGGAACCTTAGTCTTCTTGTTATCTTTCCCCCTTTTTTTCTCAGCTGTCTTGGTATGTGCACGTCTGCAAGCACACCGAAGATGTGAAGGTTGGCCAGTTTGGGTTTCCGGTTGTACATGGCTTCATAGGGTGTCCTTCCAATGACACTGGACCATAATCTGTTCAGCATGTAGTTGGAGTATAGTAGTGCTTCCCCCCAGCATGAGAAGATCAGGCCTGCGTCTTCTATTGCGCACCTGATCATGGTCTGGAGCACTCCGTTCCTTCGTTCAGCGACTCCATTCTGGAAGGCTGAGAATGGTGCAGTCTTGTAGTGTAGCATCCCCTTCTTGATTATCCAGTCCTCAAACTCTGTGGGCAGGAATTACGAGCCTCTGTCCATCATCAGTTGCTTTATGTTTGTGTTGGGTTGGGTTTGTACCCTCTTGTAGAATTCCTTGAATTTGCTGAAGGTCTCGTCCTTGCTTCTGACGGTGTACATGAAGCTGTACCGGCTGAAGTCATCAACTATCATTAGGAAGAATCTCTTCTGGCCTAAGGATTTCTTGAGTGGTCCCACCAGGTCAAGATGGACCAACTGGAACAGATGGTCTGACCTTCTAGTGGACGTCTTGGGTCATGGTTCAACCTTTGCCTTGCAGCTTTTGCATACGGAGCATTCCAGATAGTTTTCGCAACTCTTGACCTTCAGCCCTTCCGAGCATTCCAGCATTTTCTTGACTGTTGGGAAACCTATGTGTACCAATTTCCTGTGCAGCAGGTGCGCACACTCATCGTGTGTTGGCTTTCCTTTCGATATCCTTGGTGTTCTTTGCTTCGCTTCGTTGACCCCTTCATTTCTTGTGGGACTGTGGGGGGTATCACTCTCCCTTTCTGGGTCCTCATTTCCTTGTTCTCTGGAGTCATCCGTGGTGCACTCTTGTGTTGCTTTGTTGTCACTGCTATCGATTAGTCCTATCGTGACTTGCCTGTCATCAGCTTCCTTGGCTATGATGTATGGTAGGCCACCTATGAATTCCATGCTCCCTATTTCTTCTCCCCTTCTTTCGATGGATGCCTGCTTATTTCCAAAGATTATTCTCAAGCTTGGGTCTTCCGTGAGTCTGGTGGTGGCCAGCACATTGTAAGGAATTTCTGGGACATAAAGGACATTTTTGGCCTGTCCAATTCCAGGGATGAGAACGTTGCCCCTGCCAGCTACCTTTGCATGTTCCTGGTTGGCAACCTTGATTCTGAAAAAGTCTTCTTCGGAGGAACTGAATATCTCCCTGTGGAATGATGTGTGGGGTGATGGCCCCAGAGCCAATCAGCCAGCGTTGCAGGTAAGCGTCTGTGGGTCTGCCTGCCCTATGGCATCTGGCCCCTTTGCCATGTTTGACTACATTTCTGGAGTCTGATTTGTGTTTCTCTTGTTCTCTCTGTGGCCTAGGCTCTCTTCCTGGGATGGGCGATCTCCATCGCCTGTCTTCTCTATTCTTGTCATCTCTGTGCCTGCTTGGGTATTCATCATGTGACCCATGCCTTGGCCTTGGAGCGCCTTCGTGGCATGCCCTATCATGTGGGGAGTTGCGTTCAGTAGCCCTCTTATCCTTGTGATGTGTTGGGCAATCCTTTTTTAACGTGTCTCCTAGATCCGCATGTGTAACACTCTGGGGTTGAGCTTGCTTACTCAGTGAAGCTAACCTTCTTGTGTGGCCTGCCTTCCCTGCGCTTGATGGCTCTATCCCTTCTGACATTGTCCTCAGCTATGAGTTTCCTAGTGACATATTCCAAAGTGGCATCGTCACTACCCATACTGTCTAATTGGGTCAGGAAGTAGTCCCAGCTTGGATCAAGAGAGTTGTAGATAACGCTAATCAGATGCTGTTCTGTGACGCTTTCCTCCCTTCTCAAGAGGTCGGACCTCATATTGTTTAGCTTCATTAAGTGTTCACTCATGGTTGTTCCCTCTTTGAGTTTGTATGCGAACAGCTCTCTTAATAGCAAGCAGGTCATACTCCTGTTTTTGCAATAAAACATGTTATACAATCTCTCCCAGACATCATCAACAGTTAGCCCATTCGGAACACTCCCATACATTGCAGTGTTAATAGAACTCAAAAGTAAAGAGAATACCATGTGATGCAGTCTGTCCACCTCCAGAATCCATGGTCTCTTTGGTGGGTTTTGGATCAGATGCACAGCCCCCTCCCTTATCAGAATTACTTGAAATTGTTGGGCCCAGTTAATAAAGTTCTTCCCAGTCAAGGAAAGCATTGGGAAGTTGTTTGGCAGTTGGTTCTGCTGGCCGGCATTGCTTCCATTGCTTGAGTAGTTCTGGTGTCCTGGGCTGTCTTCAAATTGGCAGCAAGGAATGGGGACACAGACTCTTTCAATTGAAGGTCCCGCTTGTTCTTTTTCAGCTTGCCTGTAGGGGGAGCTTGCTTGCCCTCTGGCCTTTAAGCGACCTGATGTGACCTATTCTTCCTCCTCTTTGCCAGAGGAGGAGCTCTCTTGCCTCTTCTGCACCTGTGTGAGTCTCTCTGCACCTGTGCCGGCTGTCAAGGTGAGTGGACCTCTGCTCCAGAGGTCCTGCTTCTTCAAGCTGGAGCATCGCTGAGGGGGCAGCTTCATTGCTGGAGCTGCTGTCTTCATTGGAGGATCCCGTGATGAAACCACAAGGAGGCTGCTGTCCCTGCAGGGTCGAAGGAGTCCGACGTTGCCAGGGCTCTGCTTCTTCAGACCGTGGCCTCGTGTGGGGACCGGCTCCATCACTTGAGCTTCCCCCACAGCTGGACTGGATGGGCAATGGGTCATGGTACGTTGCTGTTTTTCATTTCTCTTTGGTGCACGTTTTTGGTTCTTCTGCATGGGTGTGGGTTTTGCGGCTTTCGTACCCCTCACGTCTGCAGCTGGGTTTTTCGTGGTGGTCGTGGTATTTTGTCTTTGGGGAGAGGTCGTGTCCCCTTTGGCCCTTTCTTGGGGGAAGTTCATGGTGGTCTGCTTTGGGGGACCTGCCATGCTCTTTTCGCCCGTGGTAGCTTGCTTCTGGGGAGAGGTGGTGTCCCTTCTGCTTCTGGCTGCGGAGGGGGCCTCTGCCTCTTGGGGAAGGCTGATCGGGTCATCGGCAGCATCCTTCTCAGGTGCTCATCATCTGCTTGGGACGTCCCACTCCCATTCTGACTCCTGGGGGCTAAGAGTTGGCATGGCCCATGTTTCTAGGGTCTGCGTGTCCACCCTCCGGGGTCCCAGGGCTTTTTCCTTTCTTCATGTGGCTGGGGCGCATGGGTCATCTGTGGGCATTGTTGGCTCAATGGGGTTTCCCGCCTGTATGTTTGAATCTAGGGCCGCCGCTTGTGATTGGTAGGCCATCTTGGCTAGATTCAAAACCGGCGTGGTGCTTGGGGTTCCCACCATGGAGTTTCCCAGGGTAGAACTTACTGCACCATTGGTAAGAGGTTCACCTCCGTCATTCATCAAGGCCAGTAGCTCTGCCATGGAAATCATTCTTTTTCCCAACCACTTTATTGTGTTGTAGATTTTGGTTACCGGGATTGTGCCTTGGTCGTCCCCTTCAGTGGGTGCTCCTCCGGTCCCGGCCTCTATCTGGCCATCTGGGTCCATCTCCACGATGGTTCAGTCAGGGTTAGCCTCTTTCATTACCGATTGGGATCGTACGGTTGCCGGTTCCAGAGTTTTGGGTCCTTCTTTGGCTCCTGTGGGTCTGGCCTGTGTCTTGGCCCCCACTTTGTTCATCCGGGTCTTCCTTTACAGAGTACTGAGAAAATAATTTTTACTTTTAAACCATAATTAATATTATCTTAATATCTTAATTCTTTCACTACTATTTCATTCCCTCCTGATTTCTTGAAAATTATAAAAGTTTAATAACTTTTCACATTCTTTATTGCAATAAATAAACATTTCTATCATGTTGATTGCAGATTCCTCAGGCTTCTACTGGGCGTATAGGCAGCTTCCGGTTTGTGCCTCACGCTGAGTTATCGTCTTTCTTCTTGCGATGACTTATTGAAACAAAATCTATGCATTTTAATCCTTCCAGGGTTTTTAAACTGCAAAAGAAAAAAGATACTACCAACAGTATATAGTGCTTTTTGGTTTTGCAATAATCCATTTTATCAATGTTTAACTATAGACCAAACTTGCTGTACTTTGATTCACATATTGATTTCTACTGCAGTGACTGAGTTAATAATTTCCAAACTTCCATTTCCTTCTATGCGGGCCAGATCTGGCCATCTCTGTTTAGGACAGAAATTCAAATGGGGAAATGCAATACTTTGTACAGAAGGGAGTTCTCATATCATGCATTGTCATTGGCTAAAACCTGGACTTATTGATTTAGGCTTTCATACTATTCCGCAATGCTTTCAACAATCCCACTTGCTTTCTCAACCTCTTCCTATCTGTGGATTAAATGAACAAGGATGATTCCACTAAGCCTCCCTGCTTTAAGTAAGTATTCCTTTACTGGCTTTTTATTTTATTTTCATGTACTTCAGATGTTTTATACTTTCAAGTCCTCAAATTCTTTAATCAAATACAACTCCGTGTGTTTATTTTAGCTGTTTAAACATAGCTGTTTTTCGCTTTGCTTCTGCCCTTTTGTTCCTTTTTGCCAACTGTGCCTTCTGTTTTCTGATTAATTGCAAGGGATTTAGGCATTCTGGGCAGCTTTGATCAGTCTTTGATTACTAACCCATAAATGTCCCTAATTTTCCAAATCATCTGGAGGGCATGGCCAGTATGTACTTGTACGTCTGCAGAAAAAGTAAGCTGGTTATTCTGCCACTTCTGCTAGAACTTTAAACACTTATTTCTGCGTACTTTCACATACTGCCTGAAAAAGTTGGGACAAACCTAGTAGCCTTAAAGCTTGGGGCTAACTAGGGATTCAAAATCTTGGGGTTAGCTATCAAGTGCTCAGCTGTTGTTTTTTTCTTCTTTTTCTGGGATTTCCCAAATTCCTCTGGTTTCTTCAATCATCCCATTCCATCTCAGCCAATTCATCATGTTCTTTTTGTATGTATCCATAACTTCCTCTGCTAAATGGGTGTATTTTTCTCATTCCTCTCTCAGGGCAATTCCTCGGCCAATGGCCCTCTTGCTTTCAGTAAGCACATTGATTGTAATCAAGTGTTTCTTTGCCTCTTCCCAAAGCAAGGGCGATCATCTCAGCTTTCTTATATTCTCTTATATTCTGCCTCTCCTCTTCCTCCTCTTCTCTATTAAAGTAGACCTTCCTCACAATTTGCACCAGTTCGCTTGTGTTCTTTCCCAATGCTCCTTCCAGCTTTTGTAATTTCTTTCTTACATCTGGCGCACTCTGAGTAATGAATCTCTCATTTAACATCTGGCGGTTTTCAGGATCTTCCATATTAAGGAGTGTATTTATTATTTGCTGCATAACACTCCATGTAGGGTTTTGGGTTTGGACTATGGCTCCAATTAGTTCAATCACTTCATTCGGCTTGGTACTAAAAGGTCCATAATGCTGTTTCCAATTTAACAAGTCTGTTGTGGTAAATGGTACATATTGGAAGATTGACTGATTTACTGGCTCATCATCTTCCCTCATATGGCTGGTTATTATCTCCCTCAGTGGGGCCATCATTTCCTTTCCTCCTTTGGTTACTGGTGAGAAATATGCTGTTGCTGCTGTGTTTGGAGGAGGTTCTCTATCCATATTATTGTTGTAGGGAGAAGGTTGGCTGTACCTTTTGAATTTTTCTTCTCCCTGTTGAATTACATCTTTCAAGATTTCAGTTACTTTTCTTAGTTTTTCTGAGGTTGGGGAAGTCTCACTTCTGTCTGGGATCTGAAATCTTCCTGCAGAGTGACTGCTTCCTGCATTTGCTAATGCAAGGTCTGGATAAATATGTGGAACTTGGCCATCTTGTGGCGCTGATTTTGGCATGACATAAGGTGGTGGTCTTCGAAACAGAATTTCATCTTTTTTCATTTCTGCTTAAAATTCTCAATCTTTCTTCTGTCTGCCATTCTATTTCTGGGGTATTGGGCGTTCTGACCACTTTCCTTCCTAATTTAGATTTCTTATCTTTGGATTTCTTTTCCTTCATTATATATGCTTTCACACATTCAGCCTGGCATTTCCGTAGACAAGGGGGGGTCACGGCTTTCTGCATTACAGTTTGCCATGCTGATATGTGGGAATACTGATCCCATTGTTTATTCTGTGTTATCCTTTGAAACACTCTATTTATAAGACCCAAATCTAAGGAGCCTTCCGGAGGCCACCCTACTTGGAAACTGGGCCATTCATATTCACAAAACTTTCTTAACTCGAATTTTGTTAAAGGGGGTTCATGTGCCTCTGGTGTAAATATCTCAAAGTTCTCAAGGAAACATTGTAGTGGCGTTCTTGGAAGGCTACTACCACCACCCATTCTAAACTAAACACTACCACCGGCCTGGGGCACACGAAAAATCAAGGGCTACCGTCAGGGAACGCGATGGTTTAACCACCCACACACAATATATATTTAAAATCTCACACATAAAAATCAGGTTCACCGCCCTGATTTTTCCAGGAACACTGGGTTACTGCCTGTGGTTCATTAAGGACTTTGGAATTGCCATCCTGTCCCCTTGAAGGTGATCAGGCTCCACTTCCACTCCTCAAATGAGTGGGCACACATAAGTATACTTCTACAGTTTCATACAGTTTTATACTTGCCTGCAGGCTTTTGAAAATCCAGCTCCAGCTCCAGCTTTTGGAGAGTTCTCTGTCTGTCAGCCTTCCAGATCCTTGACTGGTCTGTTTCTCTGATAGTTACTCGCCGCCTCTTCACTGATTTTCTAGAGTAGATCAAAGGTCTACTATGCCGGCATTTTAGGTTATCCCTGGAGAGGCGCTGTTTTATCCCATCAGGAACAGCCATCTAGAGTGACAATGGCACCTGCTGTTTGTCAAGTCAGTCCCGGCGGAGTCGCCAAAAATGTTATGGAATACTGAACTAGACAAAATCATATTCCACACGCCAAGACAGATTTAGGAGTTTTTATTATCATTATTTGGCCAAACAGATTCAGGAACGCTTTACCAAGCTAATAGTCCCTGAATAAATATCTATTTTCAGAGGCATCTTTTTATAGCATAAAATTTGGAAATTTCTACACATTTCATCACTATGGGATGAGCCAAAATTATTAATTAATCTTCTGAAATTTTCATGGAGTTCAGGTTAGAACACTCAGATTTTTTCATGTCATGTCACACAAATATTATTCAGCATTATGCTTCCCTGTCAGCTGTACAAAGTGTGCTGAGCTTGTGGACACAAGGCCTTCTGTTTACTTTAGCCTCATCATCAGTTCTATATGATAGCTCAATCTGATCTATTTAAGTTTACAGAGTACTGAGAAAATATTTTTTACTTTTAAACCAGAATTGATATTATCTTAATATCTTAATTCTTTCACTACTATTTCAATACAACTTAAAACTGATCTCCCACCTAGTTGATCAGAGTTACTTGAGATTCTTCTTACTGTTTCTTTAGCAGCTATAGTTTTAGAGGGATGGGTAGCTAGCCCAATGCCAAACCCTCCTCATTTCTCATCTGGGCTTGGGACAGGCAATGGTGGAGTTAAGAAGGCTAGTGGTAATACATTTTAGTAATACTGTATATCCTAATAGTGATAGCCAGTTTTTCATTAAGGAAAAAAGAGGTGGGGCAAAGGGAAAGAGAGATAGAATAGTGGACTTGTTAAAAGTTAACAAATTTATACAAACCTGATCATCCAACCTTCTGCTTCCCTTCCCTCACTTTTTTTCCTTAATGCAGAACTAGTTGTCACTATTCACTATGAGTGAGAATGAGGTAAGAGAGTACAGCCTGTCTATTGCTAGCTTGTAGGCAGGAGAAAACAGATTGTATGCACTGTAATACCCCGGATAACAACAAAACCTGGTTTCCCAAGTCACGTCATTATGCGGTTTTTGTCGTTGTCCAGTGCATGCAATGGACAATGACAAAAAAAGCCCTGGTGCCTCTCTGAGGCTCATGGAAGCCTATTGGGGCTTTTTCCAACCCACCGACCCCTACCCCACCCCACCTGTTTGGATGCTGCTGGAAGGCAAAACAGCGGGGAAAACTCCATTTTGGGGAGAGAAAAAACAAAAATCAAAATAGCGGCCACAACTATTTTCACTTCTCATGCAGCTCTGGAAGGTCCTAGGAAGGTGAGGTTTTCACTGAATAGGTCCTCCCAGCCTCCCTGCTTCTGCTATGGAGCCAACGAGCTGGAAACAGCAACACGATGATGGCAATTTTTTTGTCCTCAACCAGCTGGAAAGGTCACTTCATCCTTTTGGTGGGGGAGGGCAGAGGGTGCCTCTCTGAGGCTCAGGGGAGCTGATCAGGGCTGTTTCTGTCCCCCCCCCCACCTGTCTGGCTGCTGCTGGAAGGCAAAACCCCCACTGTTTTGCCTTCCAGCAGCATCTGGACAGGTGGGGGTGGATCGGAAATAGCCCTGATCGGCTTCCCTGAGCCTCAGAGAGACCAAACACAATGCACCACATAACAACATAACATCAGTATACAGGGCATGACTTTTCAGAAAAAACAGCATTGTTATCTGAATTCGTTGTTGTGCGGATGGATAGCTATCCGGGGTTCTACTGTATTTGCAAACAGAAAGGGAGTTTGTGTTTCAGGTTGCCGATCACTGCTCAGTTTAGGGTAGCCAAAGCTGGTGAGGAAGGCAAGTGGGCAGGAAGGAAGGAAAAGAAAGGAAGAAGGGCTTGGAATAAGTTGGAATGCCAATCACACGTAAACACTAAACATCCAAATCAAATCAACAACCCAAGAAGAACACTCATTACATTTTCAAATGTAATTGAGGTTGCGAGTCAAACCACAGCAGAGCCAAAACTCTTGTATTTGACTTTCCAATGTAGTCATACTCTCAGCCTTGCAACCAGTGTAAACTAAATATTCTATAGCAGGTGAGCTTTTTATCAAAAATACCATCTTTAATTCATAAAGAACCCACAGTTTGGCCTTCGTCCCACAGTTATATGATCCATTATTTTCTTAGATAACTATTAACCAAGATTCCCAGCATATGTCTGATATTCATAGAAGTGGAATTTACATGTCTAGAGATGCAGCTACACCAAAAATAGAACTGGAAACAGGTGGGAGAGAAAGAACTGGGAGAAGAGAAGATGGAAATCAGCATTCAAAAGTGAAAGATTTATATGATGAATACCCATGGTGTATCACATAAAATAACCCAATTAAACTAAGTTGTTTAGATTTAATTTCTTGCAGGCACATTCAATAATATCAGCTTTATTCCAACCAGTTTAACTAGGTTGTGTATTTGACTATAACTCTTGTCATCACCAGCAAAAAGTGGAAAAAGTCGTGAGTTTTGAGGAATGTAGGTTAGGTAAGGCTAAAGATAACAAGATCTGTTCTCCTGGGACTGCCAGGCATAAAGGAAAGCATTAATTTTTTAAAAGCCATTGTCAAAGACATAGCACATTGGCATCCATTCCTGCCTTCAATTTTTGTTGCACATGGCAGGGCCCTCTGGCAGCTTGGATTACAAAAAACATCAGATGTACTTTATTCTTTTCAAGTAGGCTTTTAAACATCATTTGCAGTCTTCGCCAAAGAAATGAGGAGAATGTGAACCTTTTTAATTGTACAACAAACTGAAGGTCAAAAGTTCAAAAAGAGGTCTGTGATTGTTCTTTGAATGGAATGAAGTTCTTCACTGAATTTTTTTTCCTTTTCTCCTCTCTAAAACTAATGTGGTATTAATGTCCTCTTATTTTACCCTTGATTTGGGACAGATACAACTTAGTGTAGCTTTAGACATCTCTCAAAATAGAAGGGTATTCTCCTCTGGAATATTGGAGGAGGAGATTTCATCCACTGACATTTTGAACATCTGGTAGAGAAAGAGGGCCATAAGGATCAGTGGAGGGATGTGTGTGCCTTACATGGCTAATGTTGAAAATTTGGTGGGCTTTTAAAACATGTTTGCTGAATATTTGGTGAGCTACCTTTAAAAGACATGTAATAAAATAGCAAAAATTAAGAAAATAAGTTAACACAAACAATAAGGAAGGAAGAACAGCTGAATAAAAACCACTCAAGAAAAGGGGGTACACAGAAAGAGCCTAATGCTTCCAGGGTTCGGACACAACACACTGATAAGACACCAGATTTGGGGCTGGGTTTATTTTTTATATTTAAGAGTAGTAGTAGGTTATCCTACTAAACACACCTGGTTAATGTTGGCTCAAAGGTCTGAAAGAGAAGTCACCTAAACAGAAGTACATGCTTGAGTATGTAATCATCTTCATTTTCATTCCTATATTTAAACAAAAAAATTTCCATGTTCCCTGATGTTATTTGAAATAACCACATGATTTATCTTATTGTGACATTTCCTTTAGTGACAGATGCTTGTTTTCTACCTATCATGTATCCATAGCAGCAAGTTATTACTTTCATTGGAATTAAATACCTACTGTGTTGCCTTTTCCTACTGATCAGTATATGAAATTAACTTCTATACCACCTGTAGAACTTTTCCTTTGACCAATTTTTCTGTGTGTATGTGTGTGAGAGAGAGCACACTCATGCCTTTCCTGTGGGGGGAAAAAACCTTAATTGTCACTGTCGCCAAACCCCAGTCGCTGGCACCTGGTAAAGTGAGGCTTAGTAAGTACAGTAGCTGCTCCTTTATTTTTGATTCAGCACGCCATTCTCTCATGCAGCAAGTACCAAACCTCACAGTGCCTGCACTAGCTCTGGGTGGGATCTCCTTCCTCCAGGGAATGTGTGATTTCCAAGTGTTGGTAGCTTATTTAGACAGAGAGCTTGTAAAAGACTGAGTTCCACTCAGATCTGCAGCAACAAAGTTTTATTTCTGAAAACATCTAAAAAAAGAATAAAGTACAAAAGACACACACACATAAAGATAGAATTATTCAAAGTCTCTTTCTCTCAGACATTTCCACGGGCAGGAAAATGTTCCCATTAGATAAGGAGGCGATGCATAATGAAACAAGGGAGTCTCAGTTAAGATCGCCCATTTAAGAAGTGTCAGGCTTCCTCTTTTATACGCTCTTAATTGAAGCTCTCCAAAGGACTGTCCCTTGATGATTCAGCAGTCTGAGAGAGTGTCTCTGGCCCCCTCCTATGGGAAAGAAATCTTGCTGACTAGTGTAGGAAAGCCTCAAGCATGTACTACATGTACTGAAGAGATGAACATGTTCCCTACTAGACATGTTGATAAGAGGCAAAACATGAGTTCAGCCTAAGAAACACATAAGCGATAAACATGCTTTCTTGGCAGGTCTCCACTAAGTTAAAGATAATGCAGCTAGCTGACATAGCGTTCCTGCCTAGCTGAACAGTGAAGGCTTATCTGAGTAGAAATATGCAAACAATGAAAGGCTGTCTTCAGACTCCTGCTAGAGCAGAAGTTTTCAGAGCAGAGATTTGCCTAGTTCATCAGGATATCATGACATCTCCCTCCTTGCAAAGATGAATATACCTTTCTGGTTATTCCATCTCAAGACCAGAGATGATCCTGATGAATACAAGCCTGCATAAGCAAAAAGTACTTCTGAGTTCTTTAAGAGATCTCAGAGGATTCTTAACTAGTTTCTGCAAAGCAAAGCAATAAAGCATAGCTACTTAGGCAACTATCAGCAATCTGGAAGTTCAAGTTCCAGCAGAACTTCTTCTGGAATCTCAGGAAACATTTTGGACAGCGAATCAGCTTCCACATTCTGCTTCCCTTTGATGTGAGAGATTTTGAAAGAAAAATCCTGAAGAAGAAGTGCCCAGCGAACAAGGCACTGATTGGTGGCCTTCATTCTATCCAAGAAAGCTAGAGCATTATGGTCAGTCAGGAGAGTGAACTCCTGTCCCCATAAGTAACATCTGAGCTTAGTAACAGCCAATAATTCCCTCTCTATCACAGAATAAGCCTGTTCCCTTGGTAACTTTTTATGTGAAATAGGAGACTGGATGTAAATTTCCATCTTCATTTTCCTATAAGAGACACACTCTTATACCTGTCTTAGAAGCATCAGTTCTTAAAGAAAACTGTCTCTGATAGTTAGGTGATACTAAGATTGGAGTTTCTATGAGCTTCTGCTTTAATGTCTCAAAAGCTTTTTGGCACTCCGATGTCCATCTTAGTCTTACAGCGTGACTTTTTTGTCAAATCCGTGAGTGGTGTAGCAATCTCACTAAACTGAGCAATGAAATGTCTATAGTAATTCATCATACCCAGAAAAGATTTAACTTGGGTCTTGGTGGTTGGAACTGGACAATTCTTGACACTTTCAACCTTAGCATCAACAGGGGAAATTTTCCACTTCCAAATTCATGACCCAAGTAAATTACTTTGGCCTGGGCCCACTGACATTTCTTAGCATTGATTGTGAGACCAGCTTCCTTCAGTCTGGTTAACACCTTTTCCAAGTGAACCAGATGTTCCTCGAATGTCTGGCTGTAAATGGCTAAGTCATCAATATAAGCATCAGCAAAGTCCAATCCAGCAATTACAATGTTAATCATCCTCTGGAAAGAGGTGGGGCTATTTTTCAAACTGAATGGCATTTTGGTAAAACAATACTGCCCCCTTGTGGTACAAAAGGCTGTTTTCAACTTTGCTTCAGCTGGCAAAGGAATCTGCCAAAAACCTTTGGTCAGATCCAAAGTAGTAACCCACTTTGAACTGGCTAATTTCTGGATAAGATTGTCTGTCCTAGACAAAGGAAAACAATCATGTGGAGTAACAGGGTTAAACATTCTGTAGTCCACACAAAACCTTATCTCAGGTAAGATTTCACCTTGAGCATTCTTTTTCTTATCTAGCACAATGGTGCATTCCAGGCTGATTCACACTTCTCTATGACTCCTAAAGATTACATCTTCTCTACCTCCTCATGCACTTTCTCTTATGTAGCTCCAGCCAACCAGTATTGGTATCCATATGGGTGCTGAAGTCACAGGTATATCATGAGAAAGAATATGAGTGGTACCTGGGCTTGAAGTGAAAAGATTTCTGAATTTACCAAGCAAACCTCTCAAAGCAGCTTGTTCAATTTCAGAAACATTTTCAGGTATATAGACAGAATCTAAATCACCTGCATTCTGATATTCTTCCATTACATTTACCCAGTCCCATTCCTCTCCTGAATCTTTGGGACCTGCAATCCTAAACATTTTAGCACTTTGTCTAGCCAAATAAGGTTTCAGAGAGTTAGCATGGAAAGTTTTACAATCTTGAGTATCATTAAATTGAACCACATAGTTAGATTCACCACATATCCTAATAACTTTAGCAGGACCCTCCCATTGGACCTGTAACTGCACAACTGAGTGTGGATTTTGGACTAACACCTGAAATCCTGGATGGAAATCTCTATGTCTGGTTTTCCTGTCATAGTACAGTTTGGTAACATCCTGAGCAGACTGAAGATGCTTCTTTGCCAAAGAGTGAATATCATTCAGTTTCTTTTGCAAATCCTCAATGTGCTTAGATATTGGTCAGGGCAATTCCGAGGTCTCACCCTCTCATTCTCCTTTCAGAAGGTGCAATGGGATTGGTAAATTGAACCCAAACAGCATTTCAGCAGGAGTAGCCCCACTCAAACTTTCATGAGGAGCTGACCTGTATGTGCTGATAATTAGTGAAAGACCAATGACCCAACTTTCCTTGCCTGTACATATGCAGTTAACAACCTTTGCAAAGACCCTTGACATCTCTCTACTCCACCATGTAACTGAGGATGGTAGGGTATTGAAAACTTTTGTTTAACCCCTGCAAGTTGACAAACAGTTTTCTTGAGGCGGGAGACAAAAGCTCCGTCTCGACCTGAAATTATTTCCATTGGCAGCCCCACTCTACTTGTTATTTCAATAAATGTTTTCTCAATGTGCGAGGCGGAGATCGCTGTCAAGGGAATAGCCTCACACCATTTGGTAAAAGAATCAACATAAGTGAATACATATTGTTTACCACCTTTTGACTTTGGCAATGGACCATACATTCCCATGGGGTGCGGTACCATCAGTACGCGGATGACACACAGTTGTACATCTCAGCCCATGGGTACCCAAGTCATGCTGTCAACATCCAGTCCGGGTGTCTCGAGGCTGTGGGGTTCTGGATGGGGGCCAACGGGTTACAGCTGAATCCAAACAAGACAGAGTGGCTGTGGGTTCGGGGTTCTGCATTATCCCAAGAGCTGCCATCCTTTGTCTGGATGGGGCTACTCTGGATGCAAGTCTGCTGCTAGAAGAGCAGGTGGCGGCTGTGGCCAGGAGGGCCTTTGCACAGCTACGTGTAATTCGCCAGTTGCACCCACTCCTGGATAGGGATTCCTTGCTCATGGTCACACATGCGCTGGTTACCTCCAGACTTGATTATTGTAATGCACACTACATGGGGCTACCCTTGATGACCATTCGGAGGCTGCAGCTGGTCCCGAATGTGGCGGCCTGGATAGTGTTGGGGTGTGGGCGTTATGTCCATGCCTCGCTTCTTCTTCAGGAGCTGCACTGGTTACCAGTTTATCTCCGGGTGCAATTCTAGGTGCAGGTAATGACCTTTAAAGCGCTTCATGGTAGTGGGCCAGGTTACCTAAGAGACTGCAACGCCCCAAGGGAGTCTGCCTGCCCCACTAGGGTGGACCGGAGGGACTCTCTCAGTGTCCCATCGGCTACAGGGGACCACCTCTCTAGAACAAGGAACCTCCTGCCAGCAGGCATACAGCTACAGACAGAATTGCTGCCTTTTAGGAAAGGGTTGAAAACCTGGCTAGCAGGGCAAGTTTGTGGGGCCGATGGGGTGCTGACTCCCGCTCGTTGGCTCTGTTAGAACTACATGTCCCTTTTATTGTTGGGTGGGAAGGGAGGGCCTTTTAAATTCAGGATGGTGTTAAATAGTTTTATTGATTTTTAAGGGGATTTTTATAATATTTATATGTAAGTGCACCGCCCTAAGTCGCCCTAGGGCAAGAGGGCAGGATATAAATCCAAATAAATAAATAATAACAATTTCTACCCTGTGGAAGGGTTTCCCTGCTAAAATCAGATTAGGCAAATATCAATCTCGCATCAGGAACAAGATTGTACAACCTCCGATGGTGTCACATTTTTTTAGAAAAAAACCATTGTCATGACATGAAGGTGGTTATACTCGAGCTATACTCACCACAGAAACACCAAATTACGGACGTAGAGCGCTTCCTTCTCCAGAGGGAACCGTATTAAATACACCGTTTTGCCACATTAATTCTGCACAGAATGAATATGGATCAGGACCTTTACACTTTTCTCTAATTCAGTTACTAATTCTATAGTGGTCTATCTTTTAAAAACACCATTTTGACTGCTTGATAAGCCCCACATGCCCCTGTTTAATTCCTTTAAATAACCAGCACAGTGACTCATAGCTTTAACGCTCAAACACTGTAAGAGATTTCGAGAGAGGTTGTCTATGAGCACGCTCAATATAGTTCTTTTTCAGGTAATTGATGATTAAGATTATTTGACTTTATTTTTAGATACCATGTCTGTATATTGTGATACATGTATTCAGTACATTGGGCATTTTCAAGATAAATATTTCATTGCAGATTCTCGATAAAGATCCCGAAATATCCTTGATTTACCGGAGGGATATCGACTCTGATGTTCTGCTTCTCCTTTGAGATTTACAAAGACTTTATCCGCATGGATTCTTCTGCCACAGAGCTTGATATTCACTAATTTCGTGGACTTTGATCAGATTAGTAATTTTTAATCATGATAACGGACAATTTGAACCATTCTGAACCATTATAATCTCCTTAGTATAGTACATCACCATGTTTATGATGTTGTATATAGGTGTGGTTTACATGCTTTGATGGTTTTGTTCCTTGTATATGTTTCTATATCAGCGAATATTCCATGACCTTTTGCTACTTTATGTATTACCAGTCCTGAATGTTACTTCCATTGAGATTGTAATTGCTCCTTGCTCTTTTCTAAATCTGAATCCTACGTGGATATATATTAAAGAGCATACACTTTTTTTTGCCCTTCTAATTTGGGTGGTTTCTCCTCCCCCTTCTCCTTGACTACACCCAACTGCCTTCCTCCATTATTCTAGCCACGGCCATGACTGACAAAGGATTCACATTTTCGGAGTCTGAACACGACTGTATTATTAACAGTACAACTTTAATTCATCAAACTGGGGGCACAAATGAGGACGAATAAATCAATCTGGAAAATCTTGAGAAGAAACGGATTAGGTTGAATTTACATTCTTCCTTCTTATTAGAATATTACTAGTCGTTGATCATTCCAAGAGGGTTACGCATGCCAAAATGTCCCACCCTCTTCGCCACTAACAAAGAGTTTCTGGATAAATGGACACTGATTCTGGATCAATGCTCTTTCGACCTCATCCTTCTAATTATAGATCAGTGTAATCATGAGTCGGAGGTAATTAAATCTGATATAGATAAGATCAAGAGTGGTCTCCCCTCATCCAGTACATCTACTTTCCAACAAAAGATGAATACTCTTGAGACGAGATTGGAAGAATTCAGGGACCATCTTTTGGCTTTCAAAAACAAGAAACTTAATCGCGACCGCAATGACTATCAGAATGCTCGCATACATAAATGGCAGTTTACACGTACTACAACACACAGACAGGTTTTGTGGTGTCACCCTCTGGAACTAATGGATTATGAAACTCCGGATTTCGATCTCGCTGATTCTTCAGCGGACGAAAGATCACGGGATCCATACAATTTTAGACAAAATCGGAATAGACAGACCACTACATCTAGCAAGAATACCACCAGGATGGATTTTTTAGAACCACACAATCCGAGAAGGACAAGGAAGAATTAACTGCCTCTTTAGTGTTTAATTTATCCCACAGAGTGTTAACAGTAAGGGAATCCCAATTATTAAATCTTAGGCTAGGTTTTGTTCCAACTCCTAAATATTCATCTTTTCGCACACGTATACTCATCTTCAAACTTATCCGATTGTTGAAATTACGTGCATTCTTTAAAGATAACACTGGAGGACACAGGAATATCCCCCCCCCCCGCTCTCTACTTTTATTCCACCCATAGATAATGCTTCCATCGAGGTATTCAAACGTTTGGTACTCTGTGACATTGCCGCTCTTGAGAGCAACTTTCGTTGCTCATATAAACTATCGCAAGAGGATGTTCGCCTCCTGCATGATTTAGGCAATGACCCCAGTATCATAATTAAGGCAGCTGATAAGGGCGGAGGCATAGTGGTCATGAATAAAACTGACTATCTCAAGGAGGCACAGAGACAATTGACCAATGAAAATTTCTATCATAAATTACAGAATAATCCCACCTCCATTGTTTCAAAAATCATTTTGGTAGTTTTGCTGGAGGGACTTTCTTTGGGGTATATAACTGAATCAACCTTCCAGTTTTTGTTAAATAAATTTCCCCGGGTCCCTATTTTTCACATGGTGCCCAAGGTCCATAAAATCACACCACTTTCACCCAATATCCCCTGTAGACCCATTATTTCTGCCAATAATTCCTTGTTAGAACCCCTATCTATTTACATAGACCATCACATCAGACAATTTGCATTAGAAACTCCATCGTACATTAGGGATGTAGCACACTTGATCCAACTTTTGGAAAATTATAAGGTTTCCCCGGATTCCATTTTACTTACTCTTGATGTCTCCTCCCTTTATACAAACATACCCTTACAAGAAGCATGCACCATCATTGAACATCATTTATCTACATGGAGTGATCCTGACCCCCCATCTCATTTTCTTTTGGATATTCTCGATATTTGTTTTGAACACATTTTTTTTAGATTTGAGAACTCATATTATTTACAGTCACAAGGGGTATTGATGGGGTCCAATTTTGCTCCTTCAGTAGCAAACATCTTTATGATTAATTTCGAGAAAACTTTCATTCTTGACCCTTTAGTTAATCCATTTTTTACAGAGGTAATAACTTACAAGAGATACATAGATGACTTGTTTTTTGTATTCAGGAATTCCTCTTTAGTTGCAGATTTCATGAATTTGATTAATTCCTCACATGAGAATTTAACGTTCACACACAACATGGATCCCCTGTCTTTACCCTTCCTAGATCTCACAGTTTTTATTTCTGATAGTACTCTAAAAATAAAACTATATCACAAGCCCACCGATCGACAGGCATATCTTCAATTTCATTCATTTCATCCTCACTCTTTAAAAACTAACATTCCCTACAGTCTCCTCCTCAGAGCTAAGAGAAATTTGACCGTTAACTCTGATTTCCTTAAAGCAGTGGTTAAGATCAATGACTCATTACGCATGAGGGGCTATCCAGCCAGAGTCATCAACTCTGCATTAACCAAAGTTAAATCACGTCCTAGACATTCCTTTTTTCAGTGCAAAGATAGATTGTCAGTCTCCAACATCTTTTGGTCCCTGGACTTCACTCCGTTGGCTCATAACATCAAAAAAAACCATCATGAAACACTGGCACATCCTGAACTTGGTTCCAGGATGTGATGACAAACCAACTGTAGGACCAAAACCATAGCCAGCATGGTCTCCATGACTGATTGTCTGTCATGACACACAGACACATTGCAGTTCCAAGCCGACCACCATCCTTGTGGCCATTGTAAATTTTGTTCCAATATATGATGTACTGATGAGGTGTCTATACCTACTAGCAACTTTAAGGTACAATTATCTAAATTCTCCAATTGCAATTCGCGAGATTGCATATACATGATTCTCTGTGCCTGCAATTTGGCATATATAGGGCAATCCAGATGCCCAATTAAAATCAGATTAGGCGAACATCAATCTCGCATCAGGAACAAGATTGTACAAGCTCCGATGGTGTCACATTTTTTAGAAAAAAACTATCCCTGTCATGACATGAAGGTGGTTATACTCGAGCTATACTCACATCAAAAACACTAAATTACGGACGTTGAGCACTTCCTTCTCTAGAGGGAAGCGTATTAGATACACCGTTTTGCCACACTAATTCCGCACGGAATAAATATGGATCAGGACCTTTCCGCTTTTCTCTAATTCAGTTACTAATTCTATAGTGGTCTATCTTTAAAAACACCGTTTCAACTGCTTGATTAGCCTCCGGGTTGGAGAGATAGGCAGGATATCTCTCAATGCCATTTCCAGGGAATCCTAAACAGGTGAAGGCATCTCCTTGGGAATACCCTGAAGGAAATGGTGAGCCACTGTGTGAGACAGAATGCTGGACTGGATGGGCTGTGCCCCTTTCCAGCAAGGCTGTTCTCATGTTCTTATCTTCCCGTTTAATTCCTTTAAATAACCAGCACAGTGATGCATAGCTTTAATGCTCAAACACTGTAAGAGATTGTGAGAGAGGTTGTCTATGAATGCGCTCAATATAGTTCTTTTTCAGGTAATTGATGATTAAGATTATTTGACTTTATTTTTAGATACCATGTCTGTATATTGTGATACATGTATTCAGTACTTTGGGCATTTTCAAAATAAATATTTCATTGCAGATTCTCGATAAAGATCCCGAAATATCCTTGATTTACCAGAGGGATATCAACTCTGATGTTCTGCTTGTCCTTTGATATTTACAAAGACGTAATCCGCACAGATTCTTCTGCCACAGAGCTTGATATTCACTAATTCCATGGACCTTGATCAGATTAGTAATTTTTATTCATGATGATGGACAATTTGAACCATTCTGAACCATTATAATCTCCTTAGTATAGTATATCACCATGTTTATGATGTTGTATATAGGTGTGGTTTACATGCTTTGATGGTTTTGTTCCTTGTATATGGTTCTATATCAGCGAATTTTCCATGACCTTTTGCTACTTTATGTATTACCAGTCCTGAATGTTACTTCCATTGAGAATGTAATTGCTCCTTGCTCTTTTCTAAATCTGAATCCTAAGCGGATATATATTAAAGAGCATACACTTTTTTTTGCCCTTCTAATTCGGGTGGTTTCTCTTTCTCCTTATCCTTTGTCTGGATGGGGCTACTCTGCCCCAGACAGACCCAGTGTGCAACTCGGGGGTTCTTCTGGATGCGAGTCTGCTGCTAGAAGAGCAGGTGGCGGCTGTGGCCAGGAGGGCCTTTGCACAGCTACGTGTAATTCGCCAGTTGCACCCGCTCCTGGATAGGGATTCCTTGCTCATGGTCACACATGTGCTGGTTACCTCCAGACTTGATTATTGTAATGCACACTACAGGGGGCTACCCTTGATGACCATTCGGAGGCTGCAGCTGGTCCAGAATGTGGCGGCCCGGATAGTGTTGGGGTGTGGGCGTTATGTCCATGCCTCGCTTCTCCTTCGGGAGCTGCACTGGTTACCAGTTTGTCTCCGGGTGCAATTCAAGATGCAGGTAATGACCTTTAAAGCCCTTCATGGTAGTGGGCCAGGTTACCTAAGAGACCGCATTGCCCCAAGGGAGTCTGCCTGCCCCACTAGGGCAGACCCGAAGGGCTCTCTCAGTGTCCCATCAGCTACAGGGGCCCACCTCTCTAGAATAAGGAGAAGGGCCTTATCTGTGTCTGCCCCAACCCTGTGGAACCTCCTGCCAGCAGACCCACAGCTACAGATAGAATTGCTGACCTTTAGGAAAGGGCTGAAAACCTGGCTAGCAGGACAAGTGTGTGTGGCCGATGGGGTGTTGTCTCCCGCTCTTTGGCTCTGTTAGAACTATATGTCCCTTTTATTTTTGGGTGGGAAGGGAGGGCCTTTTAAATTCAGGATGGTGTTAAATAGTTTTATTGATTTTTAAGGGGATTTTTATAATATTTATGTGTAAGTGCACCACCCTGAGTTGTCCTAGGGCAAAAGGGCAGGATACAAATCCAAATAAATAAAGAAATAATATCAATTTCTACCCTGTGGAAGGGTTTCCCAGCTATTTCAGGTGTCCCTAGGTTAACCTTGATTTTAGACTGGGCAATGGCAATTCTTTGACAGGTGAAACATGATTTTAGATACAATTCAACATCCTTTGAATACCCTGGTGAATAGAAATGTTCTTGTATGCTTAACAAAGTTTTCTTTCTACCCTGATGGAGAGCAAATGCAGCGTCATGGGCCATTCTTAACACAATGTCCCGAAAATACAATGGAACAACTAGCAAGTCCTTGATTTCAGAAGATGCTGGCATTTTGATCTGTTTGTATAACAGCCCATCAGCAGAAAAGTAGAACCTGCTGGGACTGGCATCAGAAAAAGGCAAGTTCAGTTCAGCTTTCTGCCTTATTTCCTCCAAAGTAGGGCAGGTTTTCTGTTCTTGTGAGAAATGAGCAAAGTCCAGTTTCTCAGGAAGTACCCAAGAATACACAGCTGGTTGTCCAGTTTGAGGCATTGTTACATCAGTATCACTAGTAACCTTACAGATTTTTATTTGCTTCTCTCTGGCCTGTTCCTCAAGAATCATGACAGAAAGGCCTAAGAGAAGTAGTGATTGGCTATCTGAACAATGGATAAGACACAAAACCTCCCCCTCAAAATACCCATACCACATTCTAACTTTGGCTACAGGACACTGCTGTACCTGTTTACTTTGTTCCAAATGAAATCCTGCAATTGGCATATATAAATCAGTAATCAATTGTTGAGGAAGTACCAAATTAGTATGAATACTTGAGAAGTCAGCCCTAGAATCTTTGAACCCTTTCAATTTACAATACTTGACACCTTTATTGTCCAGCAAACTCACATTAGCCCCCCTCATTTTATTCATGGCTGTAAGTAGGTGGTCTTCTATTATTTTAACTGGGTCAAGTAAAACTGGAGTCTGAGTCATTAGAGCTGAGGCATTCAGCTGCCAAGCAACTGAGTCAGGTTGGAGAGCCCGTGATCCATGCTCACGAGCAGGAGTAACAAGCGACCTCAGGACCTGAAGCTGTATCCTTAGAAGATTGCTGCTTTCCTCCAGAACTCTTTAAAGCAGCCCCTGCCATAGGAGACAGGTCACTGGGTTGGCCTGTAGGTGAAACCACTGCCTTTACCATCCTGTAAATAGAAGCACGACCCCCTGACTTTTCCTTAGAATATTTAGAAGCACTTCCTTTGAGGGCAGTCCTGACGCAGATGACCAGGCTTAGAACAATGAAAGCATACTAAACCTGAAGAAACTGGTTTGGCTGTCTGCTTAGCCTCATCCCTCCTTGGACCATGATCTTTGGAAGGTTGAGTACCTAGTCTCCTAGCTGCATTCCGCCCTCAGCTTTCCTTGGCTTTGCTAGAGAGGTGAGAAGTCTTAGGCATTGACTTCCGTGCTTGCTCTCTGCACACACAGATCATTTCTGCTTTCTGCGCCAACAACTGGGGATCATTTAATTTAATTTAATTTAATTTAATAGTCATATTTATATATGCCGCCCACTCAGGCAGAACCCGACTCAGGGCGGCATTACAACAAGTTCTAAAAACACATAAAAACACTTTAAAAGACCCACATCCCACCCATCATCAATTTCTTTGTCTGCCAAACTGAGTCACAAACCAGGAGGAATTATAGACATAAACTGCTCTTTCAAAGCATAGTCCCTGGCACTCGGTGTTATTTCAACACGTGATGCTCTCATGCATCGACCATGTGCTTGGGAAAGTCTCATCATAAGATCAACGAAAGGCTCTCTTTCACTCCACTTAAGTTCACAGAACTTTTGATGGTAGAACATCAGGAACCAATGCACAATACTTTCCCAATGCAGTTTTTATCTCAGGCAAAGGCAAATTTCTCTTTCTCAGTTCAGCAAAGTAATCTGTGATTGGACATGTTAATTGGATTCCCAACAAGCCTGGCCACTCATGCTCTGGTGCATTTATTGTCTCATAAGCACTTTAAAACCTGGAAAGGAAAGAAAGTAGATCTTGAGGATCTTCCAGCATCGGAAGATTTCTTCTATCCACATTGGTTGCTCTTATTGGTTTGAGTCCTTTTTGAGCTTCCATAGCCTCTATTTGGGATTGCAGAAACTTTCCAAACAAACTCTCCAACTGGCTGGCTCCTTGTGTTTCAACTCCATTATTTCCGGGAATGGGTGCTGGACTGGCACCACCATTTGGCGGTTCACCCCCTCCTCTGTCTCCTGACTGTGAGGAATTATCACTTGAGGTGGGGGGGGTGTGTCATCATTATCTCCTCACGAAGGCACCGTCATTCCGGTTATAGCACCCAGCGGAATTACTGGGGCTCCTCCATTGCTCCAGATGGGGTTACCGGGGCTCCTCCCATGGCACCCAGTGGATTTACCAGGGCACTTCCTGACACACCCGGTGGGGCCAATGGAGCCGCTCTCAAAAACCCCAGATGGTTCACTGATGGATGAACCTGTGGAGGTAAGAGAGAAAAGGGAGGGGGAAAAGACTGCACAGGCACCTGTGTGCTCTTGGGTCTTGTAGCTGAAGGTGCTGTAGAATGAGAAACAGCTGCAGAAGTAGAGACAGGCTGAGGCAAGGAGGCAACAGGATGAGGTGCAGCTGGAAGGTTATAAGGGGGATTTACTGGCAAGATGGCTCCTTTGGGCTGATTTGCTGGTATGGGCTGTCTGGACACCATTGCTGAAGTTTGCCACTGGATAGTGGTCTCAGGTCATTGGGCCATTTCCGATTCCATTATTGCTTTCGCCAAAGCTTAATCTGCCCATATCTGCTCTCTTTTTGCCTTTCAATTTTAGCATTTAGCACTTAAATCATCCTCCATATCTTGCCATTGGTCATATGGAGCCACCGTAGATGCCTGTTCATCCACCCCAACACTATACCCCCACCGCCCGTAATTGCCCTCCTACCTGGTTCAGTGGTGCTTGGGATGAAGCAGATTTTTCCTTGGCTTTCCACTGCTTTTCTGCATTAAGCTCTTCTTGGAGAGAGTCCACCATCTCTTTTAACTCATGGGCTTGCCAGCGAAAAAACTCAGTTTGAGCTAGCTCCTGAAGCCAGGCATTTTGCTTCAGTAACAACAACTCCTCTCTCCTTGTTTTAATTTCCCCATAATTTTTCCAAGCAATTTTTAATTGCCTTGCTTCCTCCTTCTCTTTCTTTCTCAGCATAGAGTTTTAATGCTGCATATCTTGAAAAAGTTCCTCCATATCAATCCGATGTTGCTCTAGAATTTCTTTCTCCCATGCAAGCCTGTCTTTATTCTCCTGTTGTAACTTTTCATAGACAGCCCAAAGATTTCTCATGCCATTGGCCAACAATACAATTTGCTGGGCTTGCCTTTCAGTCAGTTTTTTGCTGTCAAGGAGCTTGGTCTCCCTGGGTTCCCCCCAGGTTTCGAACAGAAGCTGCAGTTTGAGGCAGATTTGGGTTTTTGGGTTTGAATCCCCAGCCAATCCCTGATATCCACCCCTGGTTTTGTCCCGTAGGAGCAGAAACCGGTGACCCAGCGAGTATGCTCGTTTGAGCCATGTGAGATGCCGCAGCAGCCTCCACCGTGGGCTTGAAGGGCTTGGTTCCAGCACCAGACCTTCATTGCCATCCATGTGGGTTCCAGATATTCCGTGCAGTGGGTGGGCTCCGTGGATCCAAGAGGGGTGCTGGAGCAGCCACCTCCACTGGTGTAGGGTTTCCATCATTCCGGCTGGAACCCTTATCTTGTTTTCCCTGGCTTGGGATGGGTTGCTCAGTGGGTGCACTCTTTTGAGCGAAGGGTGCTGCTTGAGCGACCTCCTCCACTGGCGGTGGCACACCAGTTCCCCTTCCAGTGGCTTGATCTCGCCCTCCTGGGTTAGAGACCTGTTAGGTGGTTGGGCTCAATGGAGCCAGGAGGACCATGTTCACAGCCTCCTGAAACGACTTCTGGGATCCCTCTCCGTCACTGGGATCCGGGTCTAGTCCTGCCAGAACTAGGACCGGCGGTCGTGCCTGAGCTCTTGGGAGTGGGAAACACCACAAAAGCAGGATCCCTGCCAGGCTTACATTATGGCCCATTCTCCCTAACGGTCCCGCGGCCATATCCCGCCTGGATCGGGGCAGGTGCAGATAAGACGTGGCTCCCTTGAAGGGGGAGTACTACTGAAACAGATCCCCTTCCTGGCTACCTAAGATCATTCTCCCTAACGGAACCTTGGCCATGTCCCGCCTGGATCAGGTCCGGTACTCACAAGCCAGTTACCTCTAGAGCTGGAGAAGCTGTCGTAGCAGCTGGTGGCAATCGCCCCTCCAGAAGGGGGTTGGGAGTGCTTGCCACCTTTTTCAAGTACACCTCTGCTTCTGCAGAGTACTGCTGGAGAAGTTCTTCGATAAGAACCACTTTCTCCACATCCCTTGGCATGGATGGGGACACATTGCGCACCATGTCAATTACTATTTGTTTGGCCCTTGTCCTTAAGGGTTGTATGAGCCACGTTTCTGGCTCTGCTGCTCCATCCTGGTCAGCACATTCTCCCACAAGGTACTCCTATTGTATTACTTCCCATTGGGTAGGACCCATGTGGATTGGGGTCCGTACACCATCCATTCTCCAGAACATTTCTGCATCCATTTTCTTTGGCTGCAGTGGGGAAGAACCATATGACAGGGGCAGCGATAGCTCGGGTTGATCAGTCCTGGCCATGCCACTTTCCTGACACTTGGCTTCCTCTGAGTCCTCCACATCCTCCCGCTATTCATACTCTGGGGTTTCTCTCATGGTTACATCAATGGTAGGGGTTTTATTAGCATCCTGGCTTTCCATGGCTTTGTACCTGACAAGGGGATCTGGGGAAAGAGAGATGTTGCAAGCTATTTTGTCTGTGATCCCATCTGCCTTTGGATTCCATTTCCAAGTTCATATCTGACTGTCTGCTGCCATGTTGCCAAACGCCGATCACTGGCATCTGGTAAAGTGAGGCTCAGTAAGTATGGTAGCTGCTCCTTTATTTTTGTTTCAGCATGCCATTCCCTCATGCAGCAATTACTGAAACTCACAGTGCCTGCACCAGCTCCAGGTGGGATATCCTTCCTCCAGGGAATGTGCAATTTCAAAGTGTTGGTAGCTTATTTAGGCAGAGAGCTTGTAAAAAGATTGAGTTCCACTCAGATCTGCAGTAAAGAAGTTTTATTTCTGAAAGCATATAAAAAAGAACAAAGCACAAAAGACATACACACACAAAGATAGAATTATTCAAAGTCTCTTTGCAGGCGCACCCCCCAAAGAAAGACTCAGACACCGGTATATGGATAAAGGCATTGGGCCACTTTTATTGAATAATGCCCTAGTCCGAATTATAACTTTCAATTGGTGTATTCATCCAAATGTAATTCTTAAGGCAAGCAGGCCACAGTAACACTGGTAAGGTTCCTCCCAAAAATGCCAAAAACAATTGGCTACAATTTAACCATTTGTATCAATTTGTTTGTTGACACAAACAAATGGTTGACCGGAGTCAATAAACTATCTACTGACCCCACCCTATGACATGTATCCGTCAAATCACGAGGTGATGCATGCTGTAAAGCTCCTGCCATCACCCCTTGCCTGGTTCGTCGTTGACCGGCCAAAGCTATTACACCTGTACCTGTCTAAGTGTTGGCCAGTCAATTGCGAACCTGCCGGATACCTATGGGTCATCAATCTTTACCTTACCAGTGCTACCCACCACACGGGGAGGCGTCTATGAAGACTCACCGCACCGCCAGACCGTCAGCTCGGTCACCAGGCCTGCTTGCAAATCCTCAAGAAAGAGGTTCATACCTCTAGCCGACAGGTGGACCCCATCCCCTGCATAGAGATCATAATTTTGCAAACTAATCATGGGGTGCCGGATGACCATCCCCAAACCCTTGTCTGGCAAGAACCAGGCAACAGCCCTGTTTACCAAGCGGCGAGCGTGGTGAAGGGCATGGAGGTCAATACATCCCCTGTATGAATGACGCGGTACGATGTCCGACCATAGCAGCCTTGTGTACGGCCACACATAATGCAAATAAGCCAGGTCACTGCAAATCGTGAATTTTAAGGAGAGGCTAGTGACCTGGGCAAGGTCATTGCCCCCGAGGTGCAGTACAAGGACATCAGGCGGTTCAGCATCCCTGATGGAAAACAGGAATGGCAACAGTTCCCACCATCTCATTCCGCGCTTACCGTACCAATGTATACGTGTGGTTGCACGTAGTCCAAGCTGGGGTCCCCACTCTGTCACCGCAGCATACTGCACTGCCCAGTGCACGTAACTGTGGCCCACCAGCCATACTGCCACCGGTGTGCGGGGACACACAGGGTCTGTAAAAGAAGAAAAGAGAACAATGACTTAACTGGTACTCATGCCTGAAGTGGGCGAACATACAATGTAAAACGCATGGATCCCCATCTCCCCATTCGGCGTATATCAGCCTCAGAGTACCCAAATGCAGCCGCAGTGGATGCAGCACCTATCCTAAATGAATGGGTGCCGTAACGAGCCCCGGGGAGGCCACACTGGATAGTGCCATACCGGTCACCTTCCAAAATTGAAATTTAGTAAGGGGAGACCCATCCTGGTGGCAGAAAAACGGGCCAGGGTACGCACCACACACTGCCAAGAACTCATGTAGGGCACCAACTGGACAGATGTCTGCAATGGACCATCGTAGCAGTCTAACTCCACTGCATACGCCGTGCTTATCAACTTTTGAGGACCGTATCCTCAACTGAGCCCACTCATTAGTAAGATAGACATTGTCGAGTTCCAGTGCCCTACAAGTCGCATCCACCTTAGACAGTAGTACCAACCCACTGATGCGGAGCGCTCCAAAGAAGGCCACCGTGGTAGCCGCATGAAAAAGAGCCACCTCATACCTATCATAACACAAGTTATGCCAGCCTCGTGCAAGGTGGGTCAGTACCTCTGGTGAAATAGGGTGGCGAGTGTCCAGGCAGCGTCCACGTTCCCATGTCCACCCCTCCAAAACATGACGTATGCGGAAATCATTCAGGCAGTCAGTAAAACCCCTCACTTTGGCCATAAATGCCAGTGCCGACAGCCTGGATGCTATAGTACGGGGAGCCAAACCCTGACTGTGTAGATAAACCATAAATTGTAAAACTTGTTCCACTGGAATGGGCCACACTTCGGGCAACTGAAGTTGCACACAAAAGGTTCTAAATTGTACGAAAGCATGTTGATACGCCTTACGCGTGCGAGGTGCCAAAGACATGCCGATCGCCTGGTTCACCTCTCCTCGCCAAATGCCCAAATCTCGGCCGGGAGTGGTGAGGGGAATTCCTCTGCTTCCGGAGCCAAGGCACGGAACCGGGGGATCTGCAGGTGGGATAAAGCATCAGCAATATCATTATTAACGCCTGGGACATTTCTGGCCTTAAACAGCACATTTAGGCATAGGCTTCGTAATACAAACTGGCGAACCAACGCCATCACCCTAGGTGATTTAGACGTCTGAGCGTTGACAATGTGCACCACTGCCACATTGTCACACCAAAAATGGACCACTAAGTTGGCCCACTCCTCGCCCCATAGCATCAAAGCTCCCAGGATTGGAAGGAACTCAAGAAATGTAAGATCACGGAGGCGATCCGTGCCCCGCCATGCTGGAGGCCATTGGCCATAAGCCCACCTCCTCTCAAAATAAATCCCATATCCCAGGGAGCCGGAGGCATCCGACTGTACTTGGAATCTAGGGGAAACCAAAAGGTCGGATCTCCAGAAAGAGACCCCATTAAATTCCCACAGGAATGTAAGCCAAACCAAAAGGTCAGCCCGCATGCCCCTGGTCAGTCGGACCCTGTGGTGGCGCTTTAACAGGCCAGACATGGCATCACATAGGCGCCGCGCAAATGCTCTGCCGGGTGTCACCACCCTGCAGGCAAAGTTAAGATGGCCATGAAGTACCTGAAGGTCACGAAGTGACACCTTACGGTTGGCCAGCAAGGCCAAAATCATCGCGGAGATCCGGGTGACCTTGTCAATGGGTAACCGGGATGCCTGTGCGACCATGTCAATTTCAATACCCAGAAATGTGAGCGTAGTGGATGGGCCCTCGGTCTTTTTGGGCACTAAAGGGACACCCAGTTCCAGCATTAAACAAAAAGTCATCGAGGTAATGGGCTACAGACCGAGACCCGGACCTGCGAACAAAGGCCCACTGAAGAAAAGTGCTAAAACGTTCGAATGCTGAACATGAAATAGAGCAGCCAAAAGGCATGGCCTTATCTACATAGAACTTCCCTTGGAATCTAAAACCCAATAGCTTGAAGTCCCCAGGGTGCACTGGCAGCAATCAGAATGCCGATTTAATGTCACATTTTGCCAGGAGGGCACCGGGACCACAAGAGCGCACCATCCGTAGGGCTTGGTCAAATGACGTATATCTGACCGAACAAAGGTCATCAGGAATAGCATCATTGACAGAAGAACCCGCCGGGTACGATAAGTGGTGGATTAAACGGAATTCACCCGGGGTCTTTTTAGGTACTAGCCCCAGAGGGGAGACCTTCAGGTTAGGGAAAGGTGGTTCAGAAAAGGGGCCCGCTACCCTCCTGGCCTCTACCTCTTTGGCAATACTCAGGGCAGCCACCCCCTCCTTACCCTTCAGGGAAACCAAATTGGGGGCATCTTGGGGTCCCCGCACCCCTTTGAATAGGATACGAAAGCCCCACTGGAAACCCTCCAGGAGGTACCTCGCGTCCTCCCTCCTTGGATAAGTTGAGAGCCATCGCTCCAACATATACACATTAACTGTTGAGGGGGCCTTTTGACTGGCTAGCTCCATCAGTGGAAGCCCTGCCCGCTCCCTGTCCACCTCTACCTGTGCCCCGTGACCCACCAGCCCGCGGGCACGTGGAGGCGGCGTGGGGGCCAGCGCAAGAGGGATACTCATGTTTGTATCGACACTGTCGCTTATTGCACACGCCATTAGCTGAGAAGCTCCAACACAGCAAGTGGGCTGGAACCCCGTTGCCCTGCCGGCTGGCGGGGAGCCTGTGTTGGAGCAGCTCGCTGCACAGCATGGCCACAATGGTACCTATCCCCAGGTGCCGGATGCGTGGGGGTCATGTACAAGAGCCACAATTTTTGGCAGGGCTCATCCCATCTCATCTCCGGGTGTAGGGCCACCCTCATTCTAAATTCCTCATCATAAGCCAACCACGATGGGCCAGGGAAATCCACCATCGCCCTGTAAATATTGTCCAACTATTGGACCATAGGAATGGCCAGATGAGGCCGGGCCCTAAGGTATACCGCCATATAAATAAGATATGCCGGTAACCAGTTGGCCCAGGTGCGCAGTGGCTTACGACGACGAGACAGCTCCTTGTCTCTGTCATCCTGTCCCTCTCTCTCTTCCTTAGTGGGCTCATGGTTCAATAGGGAGAATATATCCACGTACTCCCCTCGCCAAATCTTCTCCCTCGTGACCTGTGACAAATGATCACCAAGGGGCAAGGAATAACCAGCCGCCGGCAAAGCCGTCACCGGCACATTATGTATAAGAGGGCATACGCAGCAGGATCTGGACAGCCCCTGCGATGCTGGGCACTGCCCCAGGGGCGGAAACCCCCGCCCTTGACGAGGTGCCATTTTGAAACCATGGGGCACTGGGATAGGCTGGTAACTGATGCCCACTCATCTCAACTTGACGAGGCCAGGGCCACTGAACCCCACCACTGGAAGTGGGCCGTGATGTAGGTGCACTAAATTGAACCTGATACTCACTAGGTGCACCACCGGGGGCGCCCATGGCGGGCGTCGGAGCTCGCGACCGGAATTGAGCTCTGGGACCACACCTGATTACTCCCAGTCTGCAGATCTGGACGAACGGGGAGCTGCAAGACACCATCTGGCGCCGGCCGGAGCGTCTCAAGCAGCTCCACCCGGCTGGCCGGCCGTTGCAGCGTTGCGGCCGTCAAGGTAGCCGGTGCCAACGAAGGGGCCCCGGTGGAAAAAGAAGCGTCCTCCTCCACAGGAGGCTGTGCAATGCCCAAGGATGCTTCCAGCACTGCTAAATGTGCTAACAAAGCATCCACTGCCACAGAGCCCCCAGCATAAGGCGGGCAGGGTGGGCCAGACGGCCCACTAGGCAGTTGGAAATGTAACCCAAAAGGCAAGCCATGGCCAGAATAGGGCCATGCCCAAAACTCCGGCCCATGAGGGGCTGGAGGAGGAACGGGTTGTATACCCACACCAGGCCCCCCCATGCTGCCCTGACCCATGGCCGGTAACGGCGGGCCGAGGGCCGAAGCCCCTGAGGGGCCGGCCTGAGCTGGAAACCCGCTGCCAAGTGCCAGCCTGAGTAGCCCCACCCGTATCAGTGGGCAAGGCTCCACATTGCCCTGCTGCGGGGGCGCAGCCCTGGTCCTCTGACCCGATGTCTGGCCCCCATCCGGCACAGGGCCAGTGAAAGTTCTCCCCCTCGGCCGCGGCTTCATCGCCGGGGCCTTCCGCTTGGGAGCCATGTATCCCTAGGAGAAGAAAAACAGGATTCCTATCCAGGGATCGAACTCCTAGCGCCTAAGCATGCGGTGGCCAAGCAAACCAAGGCTCTGCGTGCGCTAATCCCCCTTTCCCAGCCGGGAAAGAACCACAAGGGCTAAAGAGCCGAAGACTAAAAGGACAAACAGCGATGGAAAAATCTTTTCCTCTCCGTCGCTATTTCTAAAATGGCAGCTTGTCTGCCTCATGGCCACCACTTTTATAGAGGGGTGGCCACGCCTCCTAACTCACCCGGATGTCTGAGTCTGGGTGGGGGGGGGCCCGCAAAGAGCGCAGCGGCCATTTTGGCGCCGCGCTTTGCAGGCGCACCCCCCAATAAAGGACTCAGACACGGATGAAAGTGGATAACGGCATTGGGCCACATTTATTGATTCATGCCCTAGTCCAAATTATAAATTTCTATTGGTAATTGACCAATTATAATTCTTAAGGCAAGCAGGCCGAAGTAACACTGGTAAGGTACCACCCAAAATTGCCAACGGCAATTGTTACAATGTATCTATTTGTATCAATTTGTTTGTTGACAACAAACAAATTGTTGACCGTAGTCAATATCTAACTAATGACCCCACCCTCTGACGCGTATCCGTGAAATCACGGGGTGATGCATGCTGTCTAGCTGTAGCCATCACCCCGTCGCCTGGTTCGTCGTTCACCGGACAACGTTTTACCAACTTATGCCTGTCTAGTGTTGACTAGTCAATTGCGAACCTGCCGGATACCTGTGGGTCATACATGTTTACCTTACCAGTGCTACCTGCCCATGTGACCAAAGTCAACAGCAGCAACAGAAACCCCTATATCAAACCATAGCAACAGTGTGGGATGGGCAAAAAAGCCAGGACCCGAGAGCCAATTGTGGGTCCCAGCCAAAAATTCCCACCCGGCCCCGAAGCGACCAAAATATCACACTGTTAACTAGGGAGGGGGTGGAGGGGAAAAAACTTATCCGCTCCGTCGCTTCGCAAAATGGCAGCGCGGCTGCCTCGTGGCCACCCCTTTTATAAGGAAGCTGGCCACACCCCCTAACTACCCGGATGCCTTCGTCCGGTGGGGGGGGGGCCCGCAAAGAGCGCGGTGGCCATTTTGGTGCCGCGCTTGCATTGCAGGCGCACCCCCCAATAAAGGACTCAGACACTGATGAAAGTGGATAACGGCATTGGGCCACATTTATTGATTCATGCCCTAGTCCGAATTATAAATTTCTATTGGTAATTGACCAATTATAATTCTTAAGGCAAGCAGGCCGAAGTAACACTGGTAAGGTACCACCCAAAATTGCCAACGGCAATTGTTACAATGTATCTATTTGTATCAATTTGTTTGTTGACAACAAACAAATTGTTGACCGTAGTCAATATCTAACTAATGACCCCACCCTCTGACGCGTATCCGTGAAATCACAGGGTGATGCATGCTGTCTAGCTGTAGCCATCACCCCGTCGCCTGGTTCGTCGTTCACCGGACAACGTTTAACCAACTTATGCCTGTCTAGTGTTGTCCAGTCAATTGCGAACCTGCCGGATACCTGTGGGTCATAAATGTTTACCTTACCAGTGCTACCCGCCACGCGGGGAGGCTTCCCAAAAGGCTCACCCCCCCCCCCAAGACCGTCAGCTCGGTCAACAGGCCTGCTCGCCAGTCCACTAACAAGAGGTCCATACCTCCCTGCGACAGATGGGCCCCATCCCCTGAGTAAAGCTCGTAATTTTGCAGACTGATGGCGGGGAGGTGAATGACGCGTCCCCCACCCTTGTCGAAAAGGAACCGGGCAATAGCCCCGTTCACGGAGCGTCGGCTCGGTCAAGAGCCTCGAGGCCGAACGCTCCCCTGTAAGCGTACCGCGGTATCGTGTCCGACCAATTGAGGGTTGTGGCAGGCCACAGATAATGTGAGTAGGGCAGGTCACTGCAAATCGCAAGCTTACGCGCTAGGCCAGTGACCTGTCCCAAGCCATTGCCCCCAAGGTACATAACCAGGACATCAGGCGAGTCAGCATCCCTGATGTAGAAAAGGAATGGCAACAGTTCCCGCCATAACATGCCGCGCTTACCATACCACCTGAGACGTGCGGATGCACCCAGTCCCAGTCGGGGTCCCCACTCTGTCGCCGCAGCGTAACGCGCTGCCCTGTGCAGCGTAACGCGCTGCCCTGTGCAGCGTAACGCGCTGCCCTGTGCAGCATAACGCGCTGCCCTGTGCAGCGTAACGCGCTGCCTTGTGCAGCGTAACGCGCTGCCCTGTGCACGTGGCTATGGCCCACCAGCCATACTGTCACCGGTGTAATACGACACCCAGGGTCTGTCAAGGAAAAAAAGGGGGAGAGAAACAGTGCAGTGACTAAACTGGTACTCACGGTTGAAGAGGGCGAACACAAAACTGAAAACATTGTGGTCCCCACCCTCCCATGTGGCGTATTTCAGCCCCGGAGTACCCAAAAACAGCTGCAGTAGAAGCCGCCCCCATCCTGAATGAATGGGTGCCGCAACGAGCCCCAGGGAGGCCAACACTGGCTAGTGCCTTCCCGGCACCCTCCAAAATTGAAATTTAGTAAGGGGAGACCCACCTTGGTGACAGAAAAACAGGCCATGGTGCGTGCCACGCAGTGCAAGGAAATCCTGTAGGGCACCAACCGGACAGATGTCTGCCAAAGAACATCGTAGCAGTCTTACTCCACTGCCTACGCCGTGCTGATCCGTTTTAGAGGAGCGTATCCTCAACTGAGCCCAATCATTGGCCACATAGACATCTTCGAGTTCCAGTGCCCTACGACTCGCATCCACCTTAGACAGCATCACAAGCTCGCTGATGCGGAGCGCTCCAAAAAAGGCTACCGTTGTAGCCGCATAAAACAGGGCTGCCTCATACCTATCAAAACATAGGTCATGCCAGCCCCAAGGTAGTTGGGTAAGAACCCCTGGGGAAATAGGGTGGCGGTCGTCCAGGCTACGCCCACGCTCCCGCACCCACCCCTCCAAAACGTGTCCCACACGGAAGTCAGCGGTATTGTCCGCATGACCGCCTACTTTGGCCATGAAAGCCAGCGCTGACAGCCTGGATGCTATGGTACGAGGCGCGAGGCCCTGGGCATTTAGGTGAACCATAAATCGAAGGATGTGGGCCACTGGGATCGGCCAGGTGTCTGGCAGCCGGAATTGGGCACAGAATGCTCGGAAAGAATTGAATGCGTGGTGATACGCCTTACGCGTGCGTGGCGCTAGCGACATGCCGATCGCCCGGTTCACCTCTCCTTGCCAATGGTCCATAACTCGTCCGGGAGTGGCGAGGGAAATTCCTCCGCATCCGGGGCCAAGGCGCGGAACTGGGAGATCTGCAGGCGGGACAAAGCGTCAGCGATATCATTATTGACACCCGGGACATGCCTGGCCCTGAACAGCACATTGAGGCGCAGGCAGCGCAATACAAACTGGCGCACCAGGTCCATGACCCTGGGTGATTTAGAGGTTTGTGAGTTGACAATGTGGACAACGGCCGCATTGTCACACCAGAAATGAACAACCGAGTTGGCCCACTCCTCACCCCATAGCATCAAAGCCCCCAGAATGGGAAAAAATTCCAGATTAGTAAGATCACGCAGGCGACCCGTGCCAGACCAGGCTGGTGGCCACCCACCATAGGCCCACTTCCCATTGAAGTACATCCCATAACCCAGGGATCCCGAGGCATCGGACTGTATCTGGAAACGAGGGGAAGCCAGAAGGTCAGACCTCCAAAATGACACCCCATTGAACTCCCTCAGAAACTGGAGCCAGATAAGCATATCTGCCTTAATACCCTGGGACAGTCTCACCCTATGGTGGGGCCTGGATAAGCCTGTCATGGCGTCGCACAAGCACCGAGCAAATGCCCTGCCCGGTGCGACCACCCTGCAAGCGAAATTGAGGTGACCATGTAGCACCTGCAGTTCCCGCAGTGATGCCTTGCGTTTAGCAAGCAAGTCCGAGATAAGGGCCACTATCCTTGACACCTTATCCCCTGGTAACCTAGAAGCCTGCGCTACCGTGTCAATCTCCACCCCCAGGAAGACTAACTGGGTAGATGGGCCCTCAGTCTTTTCGGGCGCTAAAGGGACACCAAGTTTCTCCATTAGCGTCTGAAATGTGTTGAGGAGACGTGTGCACGTGTCCCAGCCCCGTTCATCTCCGAATAAAAAATCATCCAGGTAATGGGCTACAGACCGGGACCCTGACCTGCGGACAAAAGCCCACTCTAGGAAGGTGCTGAAACGCTCGAATGCCGAGCATGATATGGAACAGCCAAAAGGCATGGCCTTATCGAAATAATATTCTCCCCGAAACTTGAAACCCAGCAACTCAAAGTCACCCGGGTGGACCGGCAGGAGTCGAAAGGCAGACTTAATGTCGCACTTAGCTAACAGCGCACGCGGGCCACATGAGCGCACCATGCGCAGCGCTTGGTCAAAAGATTTATACCTGACCGAGCAAAGGTCATCAGGGATAGCATCATTGACCGATCTGCCGGCTGGGTAGGACAGGTGATGAATCAGGCGGAACTCACCCTGTGATTTCTTGGGCACTAAGCCCAAGGGTGACACTTTAAGGTTGGGGAACGGGGGTGCAGGGAAAGGGCCAGCGACCCTGCCCGCATCAATCTCCTTAGCAATGCTGGCAGCAGCCACCTCCTCCCTTCCCCTAAGGGACAAAAGGTTGGTGCGTCTTCGGGGGACCTATCACCCGTGAAAGGAATACGGAACCCCAGTCGAAAACCCTGAAGCAGGTAAACTGTATCTGCCTCCCTCGGGTACAATGCGAGCCAACGTTCCAACATGTCCACATTAATTGGGGAGGGGGCCTTTCAATGAACCAGCTCCCTCTGCGGCAGTCTTGCCAGCCCCTTGTCCACCCCTACCCCTGCCCCGCATCCCTCCAGGCCTGGGGCAGGCGGATGCAGCATGGGGGCCAGCACAAGAGGGACACTCATGCCTGAACCGGCAATTCTTCCTATTGCAGGAACCATTGGACGAGAAAGTCCAGCACAGCAGGCGGGCTGGAACCCCCTGCCCCGCCACCTGGCGGGGTGTCTGTGCTGGGGCCGCTCGCTGGACCGCATGTCCACAATGGTATCTTTCCCCAGGCGCAGGGCATATGGGAGTCATGTACAGAAGCCACAGCTTCTGGCAGGGCTCGTCCCACCTCATCTCTGGGTGCAGGGGAATTCGCATACGGAATTCTTCATCGTAAGCCAACCACGACGGGCCCGGGAAGTCAACCATCGCTCGGTATATATTGTCCAAATACTGGACCATCGGGATTGCCAGATCTGGCCTGGCCCTGAGGTAAACCGCCATGTATATGAGGTACGCTGGCAGCCAGTTGGCCCACGTGCGTGGCGGCTTACGACGACGTGCCTGTTCCTTATCCTTCTCATCCTGCCCCTCCCTCTCCTCCTTGGTGGGCTCTCTGTTAAGAAGGGAGAAGATGTCCACATACTCCCCACGCCAGATCTTTTCCTTGGTAGCCTGGGCCAGATGATCCCCAAGGGGCAAGGAATACCCCGCTGTCGGCAATGCCGACATCGGCACGGTGGGAACTGTGGGCATTGCGAAAGGGCCTCAACATTAACATAGCCCCCTAATCCCAGGGGGGGCAAAGGGCCAGCCGGCCCATGGGCCGCAGGCGCCGGTCCAGGTCCCTGGATCCCAGGGCCCGAATACGGCCAAGAGCTCAGGCCCGGCCCCTGCAGGGCCGGGGGCATACCCTGCTGGGGTAGGGAACCCAACCACCCCCCATGGCTGGAACCCCCCGCAGGAAGCTGCGTACTAATAGAAGAAGGCCCTGAAGAATGGGCCATGCCAGGGGCAGTGGCCATTGCTTGCGGGCCGGGGGCCGCGGCCCCTGCCGGGCCGGTATGCGGATGGCCCGCCTCAGGCCAAGGGGCTATCAACCCCATCCCACCGGTCCCGGTGGGCTCTGGCAAGGGGGGCTGCTGAGGAGGCGCATTCGCGGTCCTCCGACCCGGCTGGCGCCTCCGCGCGGAGCGAACCGCGTTCACAGTTGCCTTCTTCTTAGAGGGCATAGCAGATCTGCTGGGAAGCTGGAGAAAGAGAAGGAAAAAACGCCACCCAATAGGCTTCCCGGCGAAGGAAAGAGCGAAGGAGGTAAGCGGGAAAAAACTTCTCCGCTCCGTCGCTTCGCAAAATGGCAGCGCGGCTGCCTCATGGCCACCCCTTTTATAAGGGAGCTGGCCACGCCCCCTAACTACCTGGATGCCTTCGTCCGGTGGGGGGGGGCCGCAAATTTTGGCGCCGCGCTTGCATTCATTCTCTCAGACATTTCCCCGGGCAGAAAAATGTTCCCATTAGATAAGGAGGTGATGCATAATTAAACAAGGGAGTCTCAGTTAAGATCGCCCATTTAAGATGTGTCAGGCTCCCTCTTTTATACCCATTTTAAGTTACAGCTCTCCAAAGGACTGCACCTTAATGATTCAGCAGTCTGTGAGAGTGTCTCTGACCCCTTCCAATGGGAAAGAAATCTTGCTGACTAGTGTGTGAAAGCCTCAAGCATGTACTGCATGTATTGAAGAGATGAACATGTTCCCTACTAGATATGTTGATAAGAGGCAAAACATGAGTTCAGCCTAAGAAACACATAAGTGATAAACATGCTTTCTTGGCAGGCCTCCACTAGCTTAAAGATAATGCAGCTAGCTGACATAGCATCCCAGCCTAGCTGAGCAGTGAAGGCTTATCTGAGTAGAAATATGCAAACAATGAAAGGCTGTCTGCAGACTCCTGCAAGAGCAGACATTTTCAGAGCAGAGATGTGCCTGGTTCATCAGGATATCATGATAGTCACTACTAGACAATGATAGTAAAAATGGATTCCTGGTATATAACGTATCATACCTATCAACCCGCGGCTCCGGAAAAACGGGACCTGTGCACATCGCTTGTGCGCAGGTCACTTTCCACGCATGCGTGGAAGGGTTTTACCACTTCCACGCATGCGCGGAAGCGCTATGCTGCTTGTGCAGCCCCTATGCAAGCGGTGTAGCGCTTCTGTGCATGTGTGGAAGGGGTAAAACCCTTCCACGCATGCACGGAAACTGGCACACCGCTTGCGTAGGGGCTGCACAAGTAGCGTAGCACTTCCATGCATACGCAGAAAGCATTTCCCCCCGCTGCCAAATTACGGGGCTTTGTCAGCGCAGGGCGGTTTATGACATCATTCGACGTCAAATTACAGGGTTTTCCTGGCAAAATCGGGATGGTTGACAGGTATGTAATGTATACTCTGACCGAGTAATTTTTATCATGTATATATATGTTTTGAGGATATTATCAAGGAGTGCCTTCACAGCCATGCCATATGGAATGGCCTATTTCACTTTCATGACCATCGGTAATCTGAATCAAAATAGTGAAGTGGTTCCTCCTCCACTTATTTTGCCATTGAGCCCAGTATGATGGTTTCCAGTGGCATTTACTCCATTGAGGGGGACCATCACTCTACCCAAAGGGGCTCATCTTCCCATAGCTGTTGGTCTCTTTGGAGAGTCAGATTATTTACTGCTGCCCAAAATTTGGTGTTGAGTCGCTGGCTGTACAATCTACTCCATTACCATAGTGGGATGTCCGGCCAGACTAACATGGCAATAATATATCAATGGAAAACATAACATCTTGTGCTGCAAATGGTGCTCCTGTTATGATGGGCAAGAAAAATGGCTGCTTAAAATTGATGAAAGATGAGAATCCAGAAATTCTTCATGTGCACTAAAGAGAATTTAGTGTCCAAAAATATTTTTCCTTTTCTTAATGAGGTACTATAATCAGTTATAAAATGTATCAATGCTATTAAAATCAATGCCAAATTTGAGCGTCTTTTCATGCAAGATTAAGAATGTAGACCATGTAAGACTTTTACTCCACACTGAGGTGAGGTGGCTCTCAAAGGGAAATTACTTGAAAATATTCATGGATCTATTTTCTATTCTTAGTGACTTTTTAAGTGACAAGCCTGAACTGAAGCACCTGCTAACTGCTGATAGTAAAAGCATTTGTGAGTTATTTTGTAGATATCTTTGAAAAACTGAATATGTTGAATAACCAACTTCTCTATTACTCTCCATATGAAAATGTATCATAACAAAAGTAAAGATTTATGAAAAAAGATTTAAGATTTATTTATCATATTTGGCAAGATTCTACTGAGCATGCTCCAAAGTTATAAAATGGCTGGTTTTCCTTTTTGAAAGAGTAATTTTAAATTATTGTTTTTTCTACAACTATTGGATAGATTTGCTATAAATAAAATAGGTAAGGTAGTATATTTTGAAAATACCATACAGTCCCTCTTCTGAAAAGCTTGGGGGTCAAACTCTTTGCAAGCATTCACTTTATTCTAGCAGGGTTGCTCCACCCTCCTCACAACCTTTGGGTCAAAATCATCAGTCTGAAGCCTCTCTGTCAAGGGATGGGGTGTGGGAGATCAAAACAGTCCAAAGCTATCCAGGGAGACCCACACCAGCTCTTCGTGAGGGATTTGTTTTCACCGTTCCTTACTGCATGAAATCCTACTGGTTTTGTCAGTCTTGCCTCACTTAAACTCCTTTTCATCCTCTAGTGCTATGTTCCATTCATCCTCAGCCCTCCGCCATGTTGACTCCACTCACCAATTCCCTAACAAACATGCACCATGTTTGAGTTCTCATCAAAATTCTGATTCTTGCTCAGGCTCTTATATGCAGCTGAAAAGCCTTCACCTAAAATGCCCTAGTTCTTTCTATGGCACTGCAGAGATCAAATTTAAAGCATAAAAATTCCCATCACACTTTTTCAATGCAAGTTCTTATCCTGCTGTCATTGCTATTTACATTTTAACTATTTCAAGAGCAGGCAAAGAACATGCAGTTTACCTTTCAAAACAACCTTTTAAAGAGTCAATTAGAAATAGCATTTAATGATTTCAGTACCAGATGAGCAATTGGTTGACGAGTAGTCTAAGTTACTAAGAACTGACAATGAGCCTGAGTTGAAGCATCAAGGGGTGGGGTCCAATATTTTTCTATCTGTGTTTAATCCATGTGTAAATGGCAGTTCAAAAGCAAGAAACTGCTAGTAGATAAATAGGTACTGCTTCAGTGGGAAGTTAGCAGCATTCTGTGCACTCTAGTGTCTAGTCATGCCTGCCACATGACCACAGAAATGTCTGTAGATGCAGATGACACTAGCTCTTTGACTGTGTACGGAGATAAGCACCGCACCCTGTAGTCAGATATAAATGGCTTTTGAACAGGGGCAACCCTTACCTTTACTAATATAGCTTTTCGTGTCTAAATCATGCAGAAGTAAAATACTGTATGTTAAAGTGAAAGACTGTGGGTGTGATCACTGGGTATCTGCTGCATTAGTATCTTGGTCCATAGATATGTGTGTATTTGTATATTGAAAGAGGATGAAAAATTTATATGAATGTATCTCTAAGAAATGAGCTTCCGCCTTTGTCCCAGGTCCTGCCAACCTAGCAGTTTGAAAGCAAGAAATTGCAAGTAGATGAATAGGGACCACTTCGGTGGGAAGATAACAGCATTCCATGCGCTCCAGTGTCTAGTCATGCCTGCCACATGACCATGGAAACGTCTGCAGAAGCAGACAGCACTGGCTCTTCGGCTTTGAAACAGAGATGAGCACTGAACCCTAGAGTTGGATACGACTGGCCTTCGAGCAAAGGAAATCTTTACCTTTACCTATCCCTAAGAAGAATAAGATTCAGACTATTGCAAGCGCGGCGCCAAAATGGCTGCCGCGCTCTTTGCAGGCCCCCACCCACCCAGACTCAGCCATCTGGGTAGTTAGGGGGCGTGGCCACCCCCTCTTTAAAAGGGGTGGCCACGAGGAAGCTGCGCTGCCATTTTAGAAGCGACGGAGCTGAGAAGTTCGCTCCATCGCTTACTCCCTTGCTGCCTCTTTCAAGAGGCTCAATTTGCTTGCATCGGAGGTTGTTTCCTTCCTCCGACCACTGCACTGCAGTGGCTCAGGTGGCTAAGAGGCTGAGTGGGAGGCTGAAGGTCAGCAGTTCTATTCCTAAGTACTGCAGCACGGAATTCTCTGGATCCCTAGGCTCAGGCGGCCCGTTGGTCGCGCCTGGGGGGGTCTTAGCCCACCCCTCTATTTTTTAGGGAGTGCCACTGGGCCGGAGGGCTCGGATGGCACCCCAGCAGGTGGGTAGCAGGGTTGTCGGTCACACTGTCACCAATGAGCCCAGGCTGAGGGCTTGGGCGGGGGGCGGCATGGGCCTGCTCCACTGGGGTTTTTGCCCCGCTGCTTCTTTGCTCACTCGGGCACGGTGCGGGTCTTCCACCCCACCGTCATCCCGGCCCCTCATGGGCCAGATTATTGAGCATGGCCCTATTATGGCCAGGGATTACCACATCGGTTTATCCCTCGTCAATGACCCGGTGGGCCATCTGGCCCACCATTTCCTGGTGGGTCAGATGCTCAACTCAGCAGTTCCGGCCCACATGCCGGCCACGGCTGCGCACCGGGCCACCAACGGGGTTGAGCTGCTGGAGGCCATCCGGCCAGCGCAGGCCGGTGCCTTGCAGCTCCCCATCCGGCCTGGACACGCGGAAACACGGAGCTCGATTTAATTTAATTTAAATTAATTGTCACATTTATATACCGCTCACTCGGCCAAAGCCAACTCAGGGCAGTTCACAATAAAAATAAAAAAAAACACACATGTTAAAAACAGTTAAAACTACCCACCCCCTAAAAATAAGGGCTGCAGGATCCAAAGGCACCATGGGGAAGAGTTCTTCTACACCAACCACCCAATGGATGGCCATCGTGAACTCCGACGTTCACCACGGCCGAAACCCCCAGTGAGGGCGGCTTGTGGGGGTGCAACAAGTGAGTATCCTGGTCAAATCAGCACACCTGTGACACTAGCTTTAGTGCGCGGGGGGGGGTACAGTGGCCATGGCCGCAAAAGGCCAATTAAACCATGGTTCTTACAGGGGTGACCGCCCCTATGCTTTCCCTTGATTTCTTGGGGGTCCGATGGGCCTTATTATGTGTATCCCCACTCCTATCCATGCCAACGGTGGTTGTGCCGATGGACGGTTGCTCCATGCCCCTGGGTGACCATTTGTCCCGAGCTATTGGCAAGATGATGTGGCGTGGGGAATATATTCCCATTTTCCCCTCCTGCAGCGTGAACACACCGCTCAGGACATGGAGGGGCAGGATGACAGTGACAGTGAGTTGCCCCGTTGCTGCAGGCTGCCTCGCAATGGGGCCAGTTGGTTACCGGCCTATCGGGTATCCATGGCAGGATATTTAAGGGCCCTCCTGATTTGGCCATCCCAATGGTCCAGTGCTTGGTCAATATTTACCAGGCTGTGGTTGCTTTCCCTGGCCTGTCATGGTTAGTCTACGGCCAAGACCTTAGGATGAGGGCTGCCCTTCACCCTGGAAGGAGAGCGATGAGCCCTGCTAGCACTTGTGGCTAATATATATGACTCCTACGTGGCCAGTGCCTAGGCTCTGTACGGAGAGTCTACTTTTGGGCAACTACCTCTGTGCCATGATTTGGAGCTCGCAGATCAAGTTAGCTGCTACCATTTTCAACAGGGAATATGTTCTGCAGGGCACTGGAACTGGGAGATGTGTTGCTTGATCAGGAGTGGGCTCGGGGAGGTTTTGCTCCTCAAGGGATGGTCAGCCGGAAAAGGGTACTAGCCTGGGGCTGCCATATGTCCGGTTGCTTTCCCACATGTGCTTGTGGTGGCGCATGATTCATGCCCTAGCCTGCCATCTGCTACCAGACGGGTCTACCCCTTACTGAATTAAAAGTGGTACTCATTCCTTCAGGTTGGACGCCGCATCAACTGCGGCTGCATTTGGGTACCCGGAGCCTGGCATATGTTGCATGGGCAGGTGGGGATTTGCGCAATTTTCTCTGTCTGTTCATCCCCTCACTGCAGGAGTGCCTTGTTCTGCCCTCCATTCTCCCTCCTTATTTTACAGACCCTGTGTGTTCCCGCACACTGGTAGTAGTGTGGCTTGTGGGCCAAAAGTATGTGCACCGGGGTGGCACAGTATCCTGATACGTCAGAAGGGAGACCCCATCTCGGGCTACGCGTAACCGCGCGTATGCAGTGGTATGGTGTGCACGGCATATAGGTGGTGGGAACTGTTGACATTCCTGATGTCCATTGGGGATGCTGGGCCGCCACATGTTTTAATTCTGCACCTCGGAGGCGGTGATCTTCCACGGATTGCTAGCCCAGACTCAAAGACTTCCGAGTGCAGTGACCTGGCGTTTCTTTGCCATTTATGGCTGTTTACATGTTGCTATGGTCATACATCGTGCCGAAGCACTATTATAAGGGAGGCTTTGACTCCGTGGTTGGACTGTGCCCGGTGGTCAGTGAACAGGGCTGTTGCCTAGTTCCTTATCCAGAATGGCTTGGGGACAGCCATTTGTCCTCTGGGGGTAGGGTTACGGGAATTTGGCCTGTATTCTGGAGATGCCAACCTAGCAGTTCGAAAGCAAGAAATTGCAAGTAGATAAATAGAGACCACTTCGGTGGGAAGGTAACAGCGTTCTGTGCGCTCCGGTGTCAATCATGCCTGCCACATGACCATGGAAATGTCTGCAGAAGCAGACAGCGCTGGCTCTTCAGCTTAGAAACAGAGATGAGCACTGCACCCTAGAGTCGGATACGACTGGCTTTCAAGCAAGGGAAACCTTTACCTTTACTGGAGATGGGGTTCACATGTCAACAGGCGGATGCACCTCTTGTTTGAATAACATGCAGGAGGGCAAGGCGACCAAATTGTCTGTCAAGGGGGGCGGCGGCTCCTGCTGCGATTTTGGCAATGTTGCCAAGTGTAAGATACCTATCCGAGAGTGGCAGGTGATGCATGGACGCATCGACTTCGCCTGCAGAGTGGTAGCACCAGTCGGTGCCTTCACCTGGTGTCTGGGTCACACTATGGCGGGTCTTCATACACAACGCCGTGGGGTACGGCTGACTAGGGGTTTACATACAGACCTGTTGGTTTGGCTCACATTCCAGCAGGACTGTCACGCTGTCTCCTTTTGGAGGTCTGAGCTTATGGTCAGCCCCAGTTCCAAGTAAGGCCGGATGCCTCTGGCTCCCCGGGGTATGAGTTTTAACTCAAGGACAGCGTGCCTATGGTCCTTGGCCCCAGGGATGGCAGGGCACGGATCGCTTACCCGATCCTACGTTTCTGGAGTTTCTCAATTTCAGGTCCCCTTATGCTCTGGGGGGACGGGTGGGCTGATTCTTTGCTTCACTTTTGGTGGGACAATGCTGCGGTGGTGCACATTGTTAATGCCCAAACATCTAAACCCCCCAGAGTCATGGACTCAGCTCGCCTATTGTTCTTGGGCCGTGCGCTTGAATGTGCTCCTTAGGGCTTGACATGTGCAAGGCATTAATAACGATATTGCCAATGCTTTATCCCGCCTGCAGATCTCCCGGTTCCGTGACTTGGCTCCAGACCCAGGGGAACTCACCTCTCCACTCCGGGTGAGATATGGACATTTGGCAAAGGGACGTGAACCAGATGAGTTGCTTGTCTTGCCACCTCGCACGCGTACGGCATGTCAGCATCCACTGCTTCACGTTAGAGCCTTTTGTGGACACAGGCAGTCACCTGAAATGTGCCCGATACCAGTCGCCTAGGTTTTACAATGTATGGTGTGCCTTATGATATGGGGTTGCCCCCATGCACCATAGCCACCAGGCTTTATGCCTTGACATTCAGCTTTACTGACTGTGCGAGTTTTTTCTGTATATGCCATCTATTGGAAGGGCGGACGCGTGTACGTGGCCGCCGGCGGACACACGTCGCCCTGTTTTCACAGGTATTCTGACCTTGACCCACCTTGTACGAGGTTCCCATAGACTATATTACAGTAGGTGGGAGGAGCCTCTTTTCATGCAGCTACCACCGTAGCTTTCTCTGGAGCTCTGCAAATCAGCGAGCTGGTCCCATGATCAAAGGGGGACGTTTTTTGTAGGGCACTGGAACTCGAAGATGTCTCTATCAACCAGGAGTGGGCTCAGTTGAGGATTTGTTCCTCAAAGGCCGATCAGCATGAGTAGGCAGTGGTGTAGACTGCTATGATGTACATTTGCTGAAATCTTTCCGGTTGGTGCCCTACATGCAATTTTGGCAGTGCCTGCTGCATGCCCTGGCCTGTTTTTCTGCCACCAGGATGGCTCTCCCCTTACCAAATTTAAGTTCTGGAGGGTGACCGGTACCGCGCTCCACAGTGTGGGGCCCGTTATGGCACCCATTCATTCAGGACCGGCGTCGCACTGACCACGGCTGCGTTTGGGTACTCGGAGGCGGATATATGTGGGCACGTGGGGGGGGGGGGGGTTGCACGTATTTTCCTTATATGTACGTCCCCTCACTGTATGAGTACCTAGTTATGTCCTTAACCCCTTTTCCTTTTTTACAGATCCTGTGTGTCTCTGCACACCGGTGGCAGTGGGGCTGGTGGGCCACAGCTATGTACACTGGGTGGCAGAATATGCTGTGGCAACAGAGTGTGGACCCCAGCTCGGGCTGCATGCATCCGCACGTATGCGGTGGTATGGTATGCGCAGCATGAGAGGGCGGGAACTGTTGCCATTCCTGATGTCAGGGATGCTGGACCGCCTGATGTTCTTATTCTGCACCTCGGCGGCGATGATCTCACACGGATCACTGTCCTTTCCTTAAAATGTTGAGGTGCAGTGACCTGGCGTTTTTACATCATTTATGGCCATACACATGGTTGCTATGGTCCAACATCGTGCCGAGACACCGTTTTAGAGGAGACATGGATCTCCGTGGTTTGGACCGTCCCCGGCGGTCAGTGGACAGGGCTGTTGCCCGGTTCCTTGCTGAGAATGGCTTGGGGACAGCCAGTAAACATCTGAGGATAGGCTTGCAAAAATTTTGACCTATAGGCAGGATATGGGGTACACCTGTCAGCCAGAGGTATGTACCTCTTTCTGGAGGATGTGCAAGCAGGCCTGGTGACCAAGCTGACGGTCTGGGGGGGCACGGTGAGTCATCATGGACGCCTTCCCGTGTGGCGGGTAGCACTGGGTAAGGTAAAGATTTATGATACATAGATATCCAGCAGGTTCGCAATTGACTGGCCAACACGTAGATAGGTACAGGGGAAACAGGTTTGGCCGGTAAAGGGCGAACTATGAAAGGGGTGATGTCAGGAGCTTCACAGCCTGCATCACCTTGATATTTGAACGGATACATGTCATAGGGTGGGGTCAGTAGATAGTGTATTGACTCTGGTCAACAATTTGTTTGTGTCAATAAACAAATTGATACAAATTGATACAAATTGATACATGTAGCCAATTTCCATTGGCATTTAGGGTGGAACCTTACCAGTGCTACTGCGGCCTGCTTGCCTTAAAGAATTACAATTGGATGATACACCAATTGAAAGTGATAATTCGGACTAGGGCATTATCCAATAAAAGTGGCCCGATGCCTTTAATCCAATCTGAGTCTTTATTTGGGTGTGTGCTCCTGCAAAGGAATATATTTATAGAAAGTTAAAGTTCATATCAGAAATACATTATTTATCATGGTTTGTATATTCATTTCTTACATATTTCAATCTGCTTTGGTCAAACAGTTCTTATATAGGGAATTGAAGCTCTATAAAAACTTGAGTACTGTATGTGAAATATAAATAGCAAAATCTACTTCTTTCAACTTTCTCTTTTGGAAAGGAAGCATGTTACATCTCTAGTCTCTGAGACTGGAAACATGCATAAACGTACAGGCCAGAGAAAAGATAGTGAACTAGCTATGTATGAATGTTTTCCTTGTAGGGAGTTTTAACATTATAGTGATCCCTCTTGTTACCTGTGAACTCTCTCACCTGTTTTATGATAACTTTATTTATTTTGTTGAACTAATGCTATTATGTTCTTGGCTAGGATGCAAAAATTTTTTTAAAAAAAAATCCACACAGAAGTAAAATTTATTCTTCATAGCAATACAGAATAGCAGCTCATGCACAGAGTTCCTGGGGGAAAATAGTACTACGTTAAGTTGTTTCAAACATGTATAGATTTTTCCTTTAAATATATGATACAACATGACATTTTCATCTGGTTCTGTCAGGTCCTATTATATTATGTCACACTGCAAGATATGTTTAACTTAATGCAACTTGATATATATAGCAATGTCTCTATCAAAAATTTAGAAGCTTTAAAAATACAATAAAATAATCTTCTAGTTGGATCTGCTCCAGGTAACATATATATCTTTATATTTTCATCATCAACAAGTGTTTTCTGGACTCTACATTTATATCGGATTTAGAAACAGATACCTCATCCCCTTGTCCTTGCAGGTTTTTTTAATGGTCAATTTTCTCTCAAATGCCACTTACTTTTTTCTTGTAATGGGTCCTGACAAGGAAATGTTCCTCTGTGTGACTTTGAAAATGTCTCTTCTTGGCAGGCAGCTTTCCTGCCAGCTTTCCTGCCAGCTTTCTTCATAGATGGCATTAAACAACAAGAGGAGGGGGAAGGGGAGGGCTAAATTGTTTCCTTTCTAGACTACCTCTTCTGTACAAATATTTCATTCTTATTAGAATACGCATTCATGGCTGTGTTGCTGAAGTAATGAACAGTATAACATAAGAACTACACAATTCATTCTTCAGTTGTTAATTCAGGTACTAAATCACACTGTGTACTATATTGTTCTAGACTGCAAGATGGATTTCCCCAGTGAAATCTAGTCTTCTTAACTGTAGTATAGGTGAGTGAAACTGTTGCATGTAAACACTCAAACAGAATGAATCAGAAGCGTCCAAGGTAGGTACTAGTAAGATAATAAAATTGAAGAAATGGCTAAATAAATTATGTAACAAAGATAAAATAGTAGAGATATTAAGAAGATACTGAGGTAAGATATCTGGGTATAATGTGATTCAGTTCAAAAAAGGGACTAGAACTTGGAAAAAATATATAGAAAATTAGGGGAAAAAACAAAATTTGAGGAACTAATCTCACAGAGGGAATGATGCATTAAATTGAACAAGGAAAGCTTTGGTCAATAAAATATATAGAATATTATTAGAAGTACAGAATCAACAGCAAGGTTTAAGAAAAATGGGAAAAAGATTTAGATATGAGCTTAAAATAGGAGGGATGAGCTAAAATATGGAAGAAATGTATTTCGAAGAATATGTCTGTTAGGATTAAAGAGAATTGTTATAAAACAACGTGGAAAAGGTACCTAACACAAGTAAAGCTGAGCAGTTATTATTTGAAATATTCAAAATAGTGTTGAAGATGTAAATGGTATGTTGATACTTGTTTTCATTTATAGTGGGAGGGTGTGGTAGCAATTTTTATTTATGTTTCTTATGGTTTATATTGAGATTTTCGTCGATATTTGGATATTTATTGGGTTTTTCCTTCTTTAATAATTGAATAAATGATTAAGGGACAAGGTGCAAGTCTTTCTTTTTGAAACATTACCTAGCCTTTCCTCTCCTTTTCCCACCTTTTACAAAAAGGTAGACCTGACATGCCCTGTACCCATCCACACAACTGCTTTATCTTCCTTACACACATATATACCTTTCAAAATTGTAGTACATGGAGACAAAGAGTGAAAAAGCTGACTGGTACAGGTTCCCAAGCTGTGCTTGATAGTAAAGCACCCAACATGAGCAAAATTATAGTATGGAGGATAAAATCAAGAGGAGGTACCATGGAAACCAGGAGAAAAAGTTTTTGCTAATGTGTTTTTTGTAAGAAAACTCCTGAAAAAACAGCAGAAGATGGTGCTGCTTGAGGCAGGAAAAACAATGTGGGTCTGAGAGAAAGTGCCTTGTGGGTGATAGTAGTAAAAAAGCAGATTGGAGGGACAGACAGAAAGAGCTTGGAGCTACATGATTCACACAGCCGGTAATAATAATAATTTCACGTCAGACAGGTTGGGAAACCCTGCTATGTGACATTGACATCCAAACTACTGTGGCAACTGTAACTAGTTGCCACTACCATAGGCTACATAAAGGTTTTTCCTTGCCGATAGCATGGGATGTCCCCATATTTGTCCTTCATTAATTTACATGAGCTGGAAAAACTGCTAACAAAATGTACATTGAACTAATTGCACTTGAAAGAGATATAGGAATGTTAAATGATACCATTCATTATTGCCTAGAATAGTGATGGCGAACCTTGGCACTCCATGTGTTCTTGGACTTCAATTCCCAGAAATCCTGATGCACAGGAGTGCTGACTTGGGTTTCTGATAATTGCAGTCCTAGAACACCTGGAGTGCCAAGGTTTGCCATCATGGGCCTAGCAGAATGCCCTAAGATGGATGACTTGCTACATTTTAACCAAATGTTGCCTATGAGCAAATTTGATAGATCACTATCCTAAACCTTTAACAACTGAGCCAAGAACAACTCCCCTTTATATAAAGCATTGTTTCTGCTCGTTAGTACTGACTATTATGTATTCTACAAGACTACTAAATTCTATATACTAAATACTAAAGACGCAAGATAATACAGGATAGACTTCAGCAGCATGTGGAGAGAGAATTACCAGAGGTGCAGGCTGGTTTCAGAAGAGGCAGGGGGACTAGAGACCACATTGCCAACATACGTTGGATCATGGAAAAAACAAAGGAATACCAGAAACAAGTTTACTTTTGTTTTATTGACTACACCAAGACATTTGACTGTGTGGACCACAACAAGATGTGGCAAGTAATTAAAGAGAAGGGAATACCAGAACACCTCATATGCCTCCTGAGAAATCTGTACATGAACCAAGAAGCAACAGTTAGGACAGTACTGTCAACACAGAATGACAGAGTGGTTTGGAATAGGAAAAGGAGTAAGACAAGGCTGCATTTTGTCACCCTGCTTATTCAACTTATACACAGAGCACATAATGTGCAATGCAGGGATGGAGGAATCACAATATGGGATTAAAATTGCTGGGAGGAACATGAACAATCTGAGATATGCAGACGACACCACCCTAATGGCAGAATGAAAGCGCGGCGCCAAAATGGCCGCCGCACTCTTTGCGGGCCCCCCCCCACCGGACTTGGACATCCGGGTAGTTAGGGGGGCGTGGCCAGCACCCTTTAAAAGGGGTGGCCACGAGGCAGCCGCGCTGCCATTTTGCGAAGCGACGGAGAGGAGAAGTTTTTCCCTTTTGCTCCGTCGCTCTTCCCTTCAGCTGGGAAGCCTTTTCTGGGCAGCGGTTCCTTCTTAGCTTCTTTCTTCGGCTTCCCAACGACTGCAGCCATGCCTTCCAAAAAGAAGGCAATGGCGAAGGCGGTTCGCTCTTCGCGGAGGCGCCAGCCGGGTCGGAGGACCGCGACTGCGCCCCCTCAGCAGGCCCCCTTTCCGGGGGTGTCCACCGGGACTGGCGGGATGGGGGCGATTGCACCCTGGCCTGAGGCTGGGCAGCCTCAGGCCGGCCCTGCCGGGGATTCGGCCCCCGGCCCCCAATTAGAGGCCACCGGCCCGGGCCTGGCGTATAGCCAGGCTGGGCCTTCGGGCCTTGGCATCCAGCTTCCAGCGGTGGGCTGCAATCAAGGGGGTTGGCTGGGTTCCCTTCCCTGGCAGGGCATGCTCCCCGCCCCGCAGGGGCCGGTGGTTGGGGCATGGCCATATTCGGGCCCTGGGGTCCAGAGACCTGGCCCGGCGCCGGCAACAAGTGGGCCAGCCGGCCCTTTGCCACCCATTAGTATTGGGGGCTATGTAAATGTTGATGCCCTACTGGCCCGCGTCGCGGCTCTGGAGGCATCCTTAGGGGTAGTTAATCCATCTGGGGCACCGTTTGGTTTACAGGTCAACTCAGCGCTTGCCGGTCCTCGGCAGGCGGCCGACAGGGTTGAGCTGCCTGAGGCGAATAGGTCGGCCTCGGCCGTGGCCTCGCAGCTCCCCACGCAACAGATCCCACCAGCAGGTAGTGGTCAGGTCCCATCTTCGAGCTCGGTTGCGGTTGTGAGCTCCGACGCCCGCAGTGGGCCGGAACCCCCGGTGGGGGCGGCCCACGGGGGTGCAACTTGTGAGTATACGGTCCAATCTAGTGCACCCACGACACAACCCACAATGGGGGGAGGCTTGCAGTGGCCGTGGCCTCGCCTGGCTGGGGCGGTGGGTCAGTCACCGCCGGCCCATCTTGGAACGGCTCTCGCACTCCAGGGCCCCTCTTGGGGCGGGGTACCCTGTCCTGCGGGGAACTTACTGGTGGTGGCAGGGCTGCTCCAGGCTCCTTTCAGGGTGCCCAGTACTGTCAATGTTCCGGTGTCGGCCTTGCCGACGGCAGGTTATTCGTTGCCCCTCGGGGACCACCTGGCCCAGGCCACCAAGGAAAAGATATGGTGGGGGGAGTACGTGGACATTTTCTCCCTCTTGAATAGAGAACCCACCAAGGAAGAGAGGGAGGGGCAGGATGAGAAGGACAAGGAGCAGGCTCGTCGACGTAAGCCGCCACGTACATGGGCCAACTTGTTACCCGCGTACCTTATATACATGCCGGTGTATCTCAGGGCCCGGCCTGACCTGGCAATTCCGATGGTCCAGTATTTGGACAACATATACCGGGCGATGGTTGATTTCCCTGGCCCGTCGTGGTTGGCTTACGACGAGGAATTCCGTATGAGAGTGCCCCTACACCCGGAGATGAGGTGGGATGAGCCCTGCCAGAAGCTGTGGCTTCTGTATATGACCCCCACGCGCCCGGCGCCAGGGGAGAGGTACCATTGTGGACATGCGGTCCAGCGAGCTGCTCCAGCCCAGGCACCCCGCCAGGTGGCGGGGCAGGGGGTTCCAGCCCGCCTGCTGTGTTGGAGCTTCTCGGCCAATGGTGCGTGTAACAGGAAGCAGTGCCGATACAGGCACGAGTGTCCCTCTTATGCTGGCCCCCATGCCGCCTCCGCGTGTCCTAAGGCGGGCGGACTGCGGGGCAGAGGTAGAGTTGGACAGGGAGCGGGCAGAACTGCCACAGAGGGAGCTGGTCAGGCAAAAGGCCCCCTCCCCAATTAATGTGGACATGTTGGAGCGTTGGCTCACGATGTACCCGAGGAGGGCAGACGCAGCTTACCTGCTTGAGGGTTTTCAGCAGGGGTTTCACATTCCTTTCACGGGGGTCAGGTCCCCTCAAGATGCACCCAATCTGTTATCACTCAGGGGAAGGGAGGAGGTGGCTGCCATGAGCATTGCTAAGGAGGTTGCGGCTGGCAGGGTTGCCGGCCCTTTCCCTCTTCCGCCATTCCCCAACCTCAAGGTTTCCCCTTTGGGGTTGGTGCCCAAGAAGTCGCCGGGGGAGTTCCGTTTGATACACCACTTGTCTTACCCGGCTGGCCGTTCGGTCAACGATGCTATCCCTGATGACCTTTGTTCGGTCCAGTATACATCTTTTGACCAGGCCCTGTGCATGGTGCGCTCATGTGGCCCGGGTGCACTACTCGCTAAGTGCGACATTAAGTCCGCGTTCCGTCTCCTGCCAGTGCACCCGGGCGACTTTGAGTTGCTGGGTTTCAAGTTCCGGGGTGAATTTTATTTCGACAAAGCCATGCCTTTTGGCTGCTCCATTTCATGCTCAGCATTTGAGCGCTTCAGCACCTTCCTCCAATGGGCCTTTGTTCGCAGGTCAGGGTCCCGGTCTGTAGCCCACTACCTTGATGATTTCTTATTCGGGGGTGAACGGGGCTGGGACACGTGCACACGTCTCCTGAACACATTTCAGATGCTAATGAAGGAACTCGGTGTCCCTTTAGCGCCCGAAAAGACCGAGGGCCCTTCAACCAAGCTCATATTCCTGGGGGTTGAGATTGACACGGTTGTGCAAGCATACAGGTTACCTGCTGATAAGGTTTCACGGATCGTTGCACTCATTTTGGACTTGCTGGCAAAACGCAAGGTGTCCCTTCGGGAGCTACAGGTGTTACATGGTCACCTTAATTTCGCTTTCATGGTCGTCGCACCTGGCAGAGCATTTGCTCGACGATTGTGTGATGCTATGACTGGCTTGGCCAGGCCCCACCACAGGGTCCGACTGAACAAGGGCATGACGGAGGATATGCTCATTTGGCTCCAGTTCCTGAGGGAATTCAATGGGGTGTCCTTTTGGAGGTCCGACCTTTTAGTTTCCCCTCGTTTTCAGGTTCAGTCGGATGCATCGGGGTCCCTGGGTTATGGGATTTACTTCGCAGGGAAGTGGGCCTACGGCAGATGGCCGCCAGACTGGTGGGGCATGGATCGCTTGCGAGATCTCACGTACCTGGAATTTTTCCCCATTCTGGGAGCTTTGATGCTATGGGGTGAGGAGTGGGCCAATTCGGTTGTACATTTCTGGTGTGACAATGCGGCGGTGGTTCACATTGTCAACGCACAGACGTCTAAATCTCCAAGGGTTATGGAACTGGTTCGCCAGTTCGTGTTGCGCAGCCTACGCCTCAATGTGCTTTTTCGGGCTAGACATGTTCCAGGTATTAATAACGATATTGCTGACGCTTTGTCCCGCCTGCAGATCCCCCGGTTCCGTGCCTTGGCCCCGGACGCAGAGGAATTTCCCTCGCCGCTCCCGGACGACATATGGACACTTGGCAAGGAGAGGTGAACCGGGCGATCGGCATGTCGCTCGCCCCTCGCACGCGTAAGGCGTATAACCATGCATTCAGTTCGTTCAGGGTCTTTTGTGCCCAATCCCGGCTGCTGGAAAGTTGGCCCATCCCAGTGGCTCATATCCTCCAATTTATGGTTTATTTACATGCCCAGGGCTTAGCCCCCCGCACCATAGCATCCAGGCTGTCAGCGCTGGCATTCATGGCCAAGGTGGGTGGTTTTGCTGACAGCACAAGTGATTTTCGCATACAACATGTTTTGGAAGGGTAGGCGCGGGAACGTGGGCGCAGCCCGGACGACCGCCACCCTATTTCCCCAGGGGTACTTACCCAACTTGCACGGGGTTGGCATGACCTGTGTTTCGACAGGTATGAGGCAACCCTGTTTCATGCGGCCACTACGGTGGCCTTTTTTGGAGCGCTCCGCATCAGTGAGCTGGTGCTACTGTCTAAGGCGGATGCGAGTCATAGGGCACTGGAACTCGAAGATGTCTATGTTTCCAATGATTGGGCTCAGCTGAGGATACGCTCCTCTAAGGTTGATCAGCACGGTGTAGGAAGTGGTGTAAGACTGCTACGATGTTCCATGGCAGACATCTGTCCGGTTGGTGCCCTACAGGAGTTCCTTGCACTACGTGGTACGCACCCTGGCCCGTTTTTCTGTCACCAAGATGGGTCTCCCCTTACTAAATTTCAATTTTGGAAGGTGACCGGTAAGGCACTAGCCAGTGTTGGCCTCCCCAGGGCTTGTTACGGCACCCATTCATTTAGGATAGGGGCGGCTTCCACCGCAGCGGCCTTTGGGTACTCTGGGGCTGAGATACGCAACATGGGAAGGTGGGGATCACGATGTTTTCAGTTGTATGTTCGCCCTCTTCAACAGTGAGTACCAGTTAAGTCACTGCCCTGTTTCCTTTTTTCCTTGACAGACCCTGGGTGTCATCTTACACTGGTGACAGTATGGCTGGTGGGCCACAGCTATGTGCACAGGGCAGCGCAGTTTGCTGCGGCAGCAGAGTGGGGACCCCGACTGGGACTAGGTGCATCCGCAAGTCTCAGGTGGTACGGTAAGCGCGGAATGTTATGGCGGGAACTGTTGCCATTCCTTTTCTCCATCAGGGATGCTGACTCGCCTGATGTCCTAATTATACACCTCGGGGGTAATGATTTGGGCCAGGTCATGGGCCTATCGCTGAAGCACGCAATTTGCGGTGACCTGGCCTACCTGCATTATGTGTGGCCCGCCACAACCCTGCTTTGGTCGGACATGATACCGCGGCACGCTTACAGGGGAGGGTTGAACCTCCAAGCCCTTGATCGGGCTCGGCGCTTGGTGAACAGGGCTATTGCCCGGTTCCTTATGGACAAGGGTTGGGGGCGTGTCATACGACACCCCACCATCAGTCATGATGGTAATGATTTGGGCCAGGTCATGGGCCTATCGCTGAAGCACGCGATTTGCGGTGACCTGGCCTACCTGCATTATGTGTGGCCCGCCACAACCCTGCTTTGGTCGGACATGATACCGCGGCACGCTTACAGGGGAGGGTTGAACCTCCAAGCCATTGATCAGGCTCGGCGCTTGGTGAACAGGGCTATTGCCCGGTTCCTTATGGACAAGGGTTGGGGGCGTGTCATACGACACCCCACCATCAGTCTCCATAATTATGAGCTTTACGCAGGGGATGGGGTCCATCTGTCGCCGGGAGGTACAGACCTCTTGTTAGGAGATTGGCGAGCAGGCCTGTTGACCGAGCTGACGGTCTGGGGGGGGCGGTGAGCCTTTATTGAAGCCTCCCCGTGTGGCGGGTAGCACTGGTAAGATAAACATTTATGACCCACAGGTATCCGGCAGGTTCACAATTGACTGGACAACACTAGACAGGCACAAGTTGGTTAACGTTGTCCAGTCAACGATGAAACAGGCAATGGGGTGATGGCATGAGCTGGGCAGCAGGCATCACCCCGTTATTTTACGGATACACGTCAGAGGGTGGGGTCACTAGTTAGATTATTGACTACTGTCAACAATTTGTTTGTTGTCAACAAACAAATTGATACAAATGGATACATTGTAACCAATTGCCGTTGGCAATTTTGGGTGGAACCTTACCAGTGTTACTTCGGCCTGTTTGCCTTAAGAATTATAATTGGTTGAATACCAATAGAAATTTATAATTCGGACTAGGGCATGAATCAATAAATGTGGCCCAATGTCGTTATCCACTTTTACCAGTGTCTGAGTCCTTTATTGGGGGGTGCGCCTGCAATGAAAGCGCGGCGCCAAAATGGCCGCCGCGCTCTTTGCGGGGCCCCCCCACCGGACTTGGACATCCGGGTAGTTAGGGGGCGTGGCCAGCACCCTTTAAAAGGGGTGGCCACGAGGCAGCCGCGCTGCCATTTTGCGAAGCGACAGAGAGGAGAAGTTTTTCCCCTCCACCCCCTCCCTAGTTAACAGTGTGATATTTTGGTCGCTTCGGGGCCGGGTGGGAATTTTTGGCTGGGACCGTCAATTGGCTTTCAGATCCTGGCTTTTTTGCCCATCCCACACTGTTGCTATGGTTTGACATAGGGGTTTTTCTTGTTCTGTTATTGACTTTGGTCACATGGGCGGGTAGCACTGGTAAGGTAAACATTTATGACCCACAGGTATCCGGCAGGTTCACAATTGACTGGACAACACTAGACAGGCACAAGTTGGTTAACGTTGTCCGGTCAACGATGAACCAGGCAATGGGGTGATGGCATGAGCTGGGCAGCAGGCAAGGCATCACCCCGTTATTTTACGGATACGCGTCAGAGGGTGGGGTCACTAGTTAGATTATTGACTACGGTCAACAATTTGTTTGTTGTCAACAAACAAATTGATACAAATGGATACATTGTAACCAATTGCCATTGGCAATTTTGGGTGGAACCTTACCAGTGTTACTTCGGCCTGTTTGCCTTAAGAATTATAATTGGTTGAATACCAACAGAAATTTATAATTCGGACTAGGGCATGAATCAATAAATGTGGCCCAATGCCGTTATCCACTTTTACCAGTGTCTGAGTCCTTTATTGGGGGGTGCGCCTGCAAAGTGAAGAAGACCTTAAAAATCTCTTGATAGGGCTGAAGGAGGAGAGTGCAAAAGCTGGCCTGAGACTCAATACCAAGAAAACCAAGATAATGGCAACAGGTCCGATCAGTTCATGGAAAATAGATGGTGAAGAAGTAGAAGCAGTGACAGATTTTACATTCTTAGGATCAAAGATCACTGCAGTAGGGGATTGCAGCCATGAAATAAAAAGGTGACTGATTCTTGGGAGACAAGCTATGAGAAACCTGGGGAACATAGTGAAATGCAGAGACATCACATTGCAAACAAAAATTAGAATAGTCAAAGCAATGGTATTCCCAGTGGTAATGTATGGATGTGAGAGCTGGACAATTAGGAAGGCTGAACACAGAAGAATAGATGCCTTTGAAATGTGGTGTTGGAGGAGAGTTTTGAGAGTACCCTGGACAGCGAGGAGAACAAATAGGTCAATCTTAGAAGAAATCAACCCTGACTGCTCATTGGAAGGTCAAATAGTAAAGATGAAGCTAAAGTACTTTGGGCATCAAATGAGAAGGGAGGACTCACTTGAGAAGGCCTTGATGTTGGGAAAGGTGGAGGGCAAAAGAAGAAGGGGGAGGCCAAAGATGAGATGGCTAGATGGTATTGTAGACACAGTGGGCACAGAACTGGGAGTGCTGAGGGGGATGGTGGAGGACAGAGGCGCCTGGAGAACAATGGTCCATAGGATCGTAAAAGGTCGGTATCGACTGTGCGACTGAACAACAAACTAAATTCATTAAATGAGCCATGGATAGATGGAATTCATTGCCTGCTTCACAATATTTACAAGTTATTTTCACAACAACAGTGGTGGGCAGCTAACGGTCCGCAATGGTCTGTGCGGGGGTGGTGGTAAAGATTTCCCTCATCCTCACTTGCACATGCATGCCTCCAGTGCTCATTGTGCATGTGCAAAGCCCAATTTTGGATTAAAATGCATGCACACCAAGCCAAGCAGCCATTTTCTGCATGATCATGGAGGCGGCTGGCAGATGGAGCAGTGGGGTCGGCGTTGGCAGCTGAGCGGAGTTGGCAAGGCAGTGGCAGCGGCAGAAGCTGTGGCGGCCTGAGGCGCTCATCGGTGGCAAGGCGAGGCGGCGGCTAGAGAAGTGGTCGGAAGTGGAGTGGTGCAGGCACTGAGGTGGCAGTGGCCTCATTGGAGGCAAAGAGGAGGAGGCAGACGGGTGAAGAAACCGGAGGAGGAGGATCCAGAGGCAGACGTGGCGAGCGAAATGGCGGCGGTGAGGGAACCGAAGGCGGTGGCAGCAAGCGAAATGGCGGTGGCGAGGGAACTGAAGGTAGCGACAGCAAGGGAAATGGTGGAGGTGGCGAGGGACCCAGAGGCAGCAGCAGCGGTGAGCAAAACAGAGGCAGAGCAGTGGCAGATGCCCCTAGGTGTGGTGGTGTTTCAAACTGCCACCCACTCTCCTCATACCATCCGGCCATGCAGGGCAATGGATGAGGCTGGGGCGGCCACACCGGAACCTTCCATCCCTGCTGGGAGTTGGTCTCCGAGAGCAGAAGCTGGAGAAGAGCCATTACAAGTTAGGTACCATTTCTTCTTAAAATTGTCTTGCTGTGTCCTCCCCATCAGACCAAGGACCCAACCACTGTGCCCGGCCCGGGCAAAGGGGAAGGGAGACCCTGGCCTCAAAACAGTGAGGGAGAGGCGGGGGGAAAATACAAATCCACCAGGCACTTCTCTGTAAGAGAAAGCAATTTCCCTTGCAGAGAAGTGCCTGTCACCTTCACCCCTCACAGTTTCAAGCCTGGCCTCGAAACAGCAAGGGAGAGGTGGGGAGGGAGGATGGAAATCCGCAAGGCACTTCTCTGCAAGAGAAAGCACTTTCCCTTGCAGAGAAGTGCCTGTCACCTTCGCACCTCCACCTCGCTGTTTCGAGACTGCCCTCGAAACGACGAGTGTGAAGCAGGGGGAAGTCCAAAGCCTACAGACACTTCTCAGCAAAGGAAGGAAAGCGCTTTCCCTTGAGGATAAAGGCTTGTCGCCTTTGCCCCTCCACCTCGCTGTTTCAAGACTGGCTTGGAAAAAGTAAGGGGGAAATGCAAATGTGACATGCCCTCTCGGAACATTCGGCAAAGCACAGAACCCACATGACCACCAACAATCCCCGGGGCGAATCCCGGGCAAAAATGCTAGTTGCTAAATAAATCCAAAGTGGTCTTGATCCACTAAGGCCCACATTAAAATACAGTCATTAGGGATTTTTTGTGAGTTTGTTTTTAAAAGAGTCTTTTGCTGCATTTTAATGTATTAAATGACTGTATTTTTAACTGACTGTATTTTCGTCCACTTTGGTTTTATTTAGCAATTAGACTTTGTTGCTGCAAGATTGTATGTGGGGCCTATAAAATGTCCCTCCACACAATCCTGCAACAGCATGGTATAATTGCTAAATAAAACCAAAGTGGACTTGATCCACCAAGGCCCACACTAAAATACAATTATTACTGGTTTTTGCATTGCAGCAGAAAGACCATTCCTAAGCACACACACACACACAGAGTGGTACCTCATACAACTAACTAACTAACTAACTAACTAACTAACTATATATATAGTTATAGTTATATATATAAAGAGGTAAGACACATTTAATCTTGTGTAACTAAATAAACACTATAAAATTATATAAGTCTAGAATGCATTTTGTTATAATTTAAATCTGAAGTATTTCAACTACATAATTACTTCTTGGTTACTTTTAATTGTTCAGATAACTATTGATTTGAGCTACAAATGTTTTATGTTTTGATGTTCTTTTATGATATATGTTTTGTTATTAATAACCATGTTCAGTAAAGCTACTTAAAAGGGGAACTTGTCTCATTATTGCATCTCAAAACAAAGTACAACAGGGTGTAAATCTATGAATATACAGGTATGCTGGGTCATGAGGATGGGGGGGGGGGGATTTTGTGTAAATAACCTAATTTTGTAGTTTTTGTTTTGGGTGAAGCAGCAACTTTTACTTTGTGTTTTGCATTGGGAAGTTGTTATTCACTCAGTGAAGGAGAGTTGGACACAGAGATCAGGTCAATGGGCAGATCAGCTTATTTTGCAGAGTTTGCTATGCCCTTTTATTAAGCAGAGGAAGGTCTAACATCATAAAGCAAAAGCATCATGATGTTACAGGATTGGATATCTTGGGATGTACATGTGAACACCCCATGCTTGCAGTAGATAGAGTATATGCCAGGGGCATTCCAAGAGGCACAGGAACGGGGTATATACTAAAACTGGCTAGGCTGGGGGAACATGCTCTTGTGAGCATGGGTGAACCGGAAAGCACCTGCTATTCAGGGGAAGAGGCAGCTGCGGCCAGGCAGAAGTGGTGCCTTGAAAGCGGGGCAGAGTGTCATTTATACAAAGGGTGAAACTGTACTGACTTTTGCTATGGCACAGTTAGTCAAAGGTGACAAGGGTAAAGTTTTATGGGGCCTCTGTATATGCCCTTCTGCCAGACTTTCACCGGGACCCAGGTTTTTCTGTTGGTCCAAAGTCTTTGGGAAGACTTTGGGTCTAGTGCCTTATCAAAACCATTTATCTCACACTTGTATTTACATAATTTGTTTCATCTATTTAAACCCATAAATTGGCTTAAAGGCTCCAAAATGGACCCCACCCCATTTCAGTAATTATATTACTGAAAGAACATACAAATTTTTGTTGAAAGAACACCCACGGGTTCTATTTTTTTATATCTTGCCAAAAGTACATAAAATCATTGATGCCCAGATTAGGATACCTGGACGCCCCATTATCTCTGGGGTGGGGTCCATTTTGGAGCCTTTAAGCCAATTAATAGATCATCACATTCGGCATTACACCTGTGACACCACTTCCTTTATTAGGGATTTTACCGATTTTATAAACAAGGTCGAGGGCTTCCAGCTTCCAGCAACGGGTGGCTTGGTAACCATGGATGTTACAGCTTTGTACACAAATGTCCCGTTTGAAGATGCGAGATTAGTGGTCCAGGATGTATTAAATACCAGAGTAGTTCAACAACCGCCTACTCATTTTCTAATCGATCTTTTAGAAATCTGCTTGGAAAAGAACTATTTTAGGTTCAACCAAGACATCTTTTTGCAAATAAAAGGAGTGGCAATGGGGTCCCCAATGGCACCAAGTTTGGCCAATCTCTATATGATTTCCTTTGAGAGAAATATTGTTTTAAATGCACAACTTAATCCATTTTTTCACCACATTTTATTGTTTAAAAGATTTATAGATGATCTGTTTTTTGTGTTAGATGACTTTAATATAATTCCAGACTTTGTTTCCTGGTTGAATATACAGAATGTGAACCTAAAATTTACCCATTGCATGAACAGGACTGAAATATCATTTCTGGACCTCATAGTTTTTGTAGGAAGGGACAATAAACTGCAGGTTAGGCTATTTAAGAAGAGCACAGATAGGAATGCCTATCTTCCATATGAGTCATACCATCCACCCCATTTACGCAACACCATTCCATACGGAATATTTGCTATAGCCAAACGTAATTTTTCACATCAAGAAGATTCTGAAACAGCAGCCAGGGGGATTAAGCAGAATCTTCTGGACAGAGGGTATCCAGATCAGGTATTGGAAAAATCATTAAATAAGGTTAGAGGTGTGGCAAGGAGCACACTATTGGAAAGACAGGAGAGACAACCCAAACAGGGGATTTTTTGGTCCATAGACTATTCTCCCAGAGCCAGAGATATACAAAATACTATACACAAACATTGGCATATATTATCCGACATTCCGGGGTGTCTAGAAAAACCCATGATAGGTTTAAAGAGGACTAGAACAGGTGGCAACTTGATTACTAGAGCAGATGCTGCACCGTGACAAGAGTTATGGAGCATTTGGTCAAGGGCCATCACAGGTGCGGCCAATGCGTTGTTTGCAGGTTTGCTTGGGAGACTCAGCACATCAATTTTCCAGAATTAAACTTTAAAAAAACACTCAATTTTTTTAGTAATTGCAATAGCCAATTTTGTGTATATCTATGGATTTGTGGTCTCAAGTATTTGGGAAAATGCTCACGCAAATTAAAAATCAGGCTGGCGGAACATCGATCCAGGATAAGGGGGCAGGTGGAAAATGCACCATTGGTAAATCATTACATGGGAAAAAACCATCATGACACAGATTTTAAATTTGTAGTGTTAGAAAAACTCACGGTCATGACAGGTAGAGGTGTCAACGTTGAACAATTGTTATTACAAAAGGAGGCATACTATATTCATAGACTAGGAACCATGCATCCTAAGGGTTTAAACTATGAAACTGATTTAACCTGCTTTTTGTAAGTACACAAGAATCAGAACCATGGTGCTCCTAGTAAGTAAAACAGTCAGCACACAGGTGGCAACGTGAGCTTGCAGATTCAATCAGGAGCAGGCAGCAAGTTGTATTTAAGAGATAGGACTCTAATGGTATGCAACGTCCTTAGCAACCATAGAGAAATTACAGAAGAGACAGAGAGGACGCGAAACACAAGAGTGGTAAGCTTGGACTGGATAATGAGCATGGGGGCTTGCAGCTTGTTTGAACATATAATATTGTAACATGTGTTTTGTAACCTTTCAGATATTGCAAAAACTCCCCTGATGAAATTTATTGAATGAAATGTCTAATTAACCGGATAGACGTCGGGAGTTTGGGGCCAATTTATATGGGAGTTTGACTTCCCAACTGAATACGAATTTATGAGCTGTTTTGGACAAGAGATAGAAAGTGTAATAGAGGAATGAATCATTGTTTCATATTGTTACAAAGGACATAGTGAAGAAGTTGAAGAGAACATATTTGAATTTGGTTACTATTGTCAAGATTACAAAAGGAACTTGAAGACTTTATGTGCAGAGATGTATCTGAGTTTGATTTCTGTTTGATGACATTACAAGTGAATATACATCAGTTTATTATCAGAGTTTGCAAAATAAAAAATAAAAATAACATTAAGAATACAAAGACCTTATAAGAAGATTCGTTTATCATTATCTTCATCATTTTTGGGCATACACAAATGGTACATTGTGTTTGTATCCTTTTCTCCGTTTGGCCATTTTTCACTGTGCTTAGTTTTTAATAATATGCAAAATCAAAGAAAAACATAGGACATACATTAAGTAGCAAAAAAAATTTATACAACTACTTATAGAATAAAAAAGTCAAAGAGGAAAGAATATTTTAAATTAAAAGCTAAATTCCTTACATTCTCAAACATATATCAACATTCTAATAATAATAAACTTAATTGCATTAATACTGATTTTTATCCTCTCCTCTAAAATTCACTTTCTCATCAAATTCTAGTAAAACTAAATAAATAATCCTGTATTACATTACAATGCCAAAGGGGAGCTGCATCCTGTCTCTTATCATTTTGTCCAAAAATTCAGGAGGCATAAAACCTCCTCTTTTCTTTAATGTGTATTCAAGGAATGGTTTCCAAATTTTCCCAAAATTATTTTCTCTTATCATTCCTTTCTTTTCATTTAATTCCCATGTCAACTTATTGTTCAGGGCAATTTTTGAAGAATAAAAAGTTTTACTTTGGGAGATTCAGTTTGAATTTTACATGTAAGGTGGTTGCATCAGGGAAGGCTTTTTTTCTGGAGGTTTTGCGACACCATGGTAAGGTTTAGTCTAGCCTCACTGCAGACAAAGAGCTACAGCAGAAATTAAGGAAGATGCCAGGATGTGACTTTTATCTCTTGAGCAGTTCAAATGCATGTCTTTCTGGCATGAAGACCTGCAGCTGGCATGAAGACCTGTACTTCAGACATGTTTGGCTTTGATTTATATTTTAGGGATAGATGGTATGCAGAAAAATGGCCAACAGATTGGACCACAGCAGGCATAACTAAGGATTTGGCTAGTATATAGTGATGCTACAGCAGGCCTATTAAACAGTTCCTTGGCTTCAGGACAACTAGTTACCAGTGATATGGCCTATACCCATGTCACATCTATTGCAATTTTGTTTACCTGTGGGCTTTGGTGATTTGGCACTGTGATCTATTCAAAGACTTCTGGCAGCTTTGCCTTTTGATACCAAAACTAAAAAGTTTGTGGATTCTAAAGGCAATTTCAAGTCAGGAAGACAATTAAGGTTTGGTCTAGAAAGGTAGGTTCCCTTATATATGATAGGGTTCCTTTGTTGATCCAAATCCTAAAGGGATTTGGGTGTTGGCCATAAATTAAAGAAATGGGAATACCAAAACACCTCATATGTCTCATGAGAAATCTGTACATGAGTCAAGAAGCAACAGTTAGGACAGAGTATGGAATGACGGAGTGGTTTGGAATAGGAAAAGGAGTAAGACAAGGCTGCATTCTGTCACCCTGCTTATTCAACTTATACACAGAGCACATAATGTGCAATGCAGGGATGGAGGAATCACCATATGGGATCAAAATTGCTGGGAGAAACATCAACAATTTGAGATATGCAGATGATACCACCCTAATGGCAGAAAGTGAAGAAGACCTAAAGAAGCTCCTGATTAGGTTGAAAGAAGAGAGTGCAAAAGCTGGCCTGAGACTCAATATCAAGAAAACCAAGATAATGGCAACAGGCGCTATAAGTCCCTGGAAAATAGATGGGGAAGAAGTAGAAGCAGTAACAGATTTTACTTTCTTAGGATCCAAGATCTCTGCAGATGGGGATTGCAGCCATGAAATAAAAAGGCGACTGATTCTTGGGAGACAAGCTAAGAAAAACCTGGGGAACATAGTGAAAAGCAGAGATATCTCACTGCAAACAAAGGTCCGCATAGTCAAAGCAATGGTATTCCCGGTGGTAATGTATGGCTGTGAGAGCTGGACCATTAGAAAGGCTGAGCGAAGAAAAATAGATGCCTTTGAGATGTGGTGCTGGAGGAGAGTTTTGAGAGTCCCCTGGACAGCGAGGAGAACAAATAGGTCAATATTAGAAGAGATTAGCCCTGAGTGCTCCTTAGAAGGACAAATAACAAAGATGAAGTTGAAGTATTTTGGACATCAAATGAGAAGAGAGGATTCACTTGAGAAGGCCTTGATGCTGGGGAAGGTGGAGGGCAGAAGAAGAAGGGGACGGCCAAAGATGAGATGGCTAGATGGTATTGTAGACACAATGGGCACGGGGCTGTGTGGACTAAGGAGGATGGTGGAGGACAGAGGTGCCTGGAGAGCGATGGTCCATAGGGTCGCAAAGAGTCGGAATCGACTGTGCGACTGAACAACATAAATTTGCATGTCAAATTATAAATTGCTTTTATTCCACACTGCATCCTTCACAATGTCATGGAATTTGAATGCCTTAGTCATGTAAATAAGTTACAAAGAGTGTGTTGGGGAAGATGTTGGAAAAAGCAGTGGCACAGCAGGTCCAGGGGGTCCTGGATGAAGCGGATTATCTGGACCCATTTCAGTCAGGATTCAGGCCCGGTTATGGTACCAAGATGGCATTGGTCATGCTCATGGATGATCTCTGGGGTTAGCGAGACAGGAGCAACCCCTCTGTTCTTGCTCTCCTTGACCTCTCAGTGGCTTTCCATACCATCGACCATGGTATCCTTCTGGGTCGGCTCCGAGGATTGGGGGGGGGGGGCAGGGCACTGTGTTGTCATGGTTTTCCTCATTTCTGTGGGGCTGGACCCAGTCAGTGTCTCTGGAGGATGAGTTGTCCAGCCCCAGGCCCCTCCAGTATGGAGTGCCACAGGGCTCAGTACTCTTGCCTCTTTTATTTAACATTTACATGAAACCACTGGGTGAGATCATTCGTTCCCATGGGGTTAGGTATCATCAGTATGCAGATGATACCCAGCTGTACATCTCGGCCCCTAGAGACCCAGGTGATGTAGTCAAAGTCCTAACCAGGTGTATGGAGGCTGTGTGGGTTTGGATGGGGGACAACGGGCTTCAGCTGAATCCTGGCAAGACTGAGTGGCTGTGGGTTTGGGGCCCCACATTGTCCCGGGAGCTCCCAGCTTTGGTTCTGGAGCTATGTAGTGGTCCCACCAACCAAAGTAGCACATTTGACTGGGAGCAGGAGAAAAGCCTTCTCGGTGACTGCTCTCATAGGACCCTGTGGAACCTCCTGCCACCTGAACTGCACTTCCAGACAGAGCTGCTCCCTTTCAGAAAGGCACTGAAAACATGGCTATGCCAGCAGGTGTGGGGCATGAATGGTGTCACAGTCCAATCCCACTGGCTCATGTAGCCTGCCTGAGGGTTTGTGAACTGTTTTTGCTTTGCTATCCTGCCCCTTTTTTAATGGGTTGGGGAGGGTTTAGGGTGGTTTTAGATAGGGTTTCAGTTGACGTTTTTAGCTGTTGTTTTAACCTATGCTGTAAACCGCTTAGGGTCACCTAATGGTGAGGAAGGCAGTATGTAAATATTCTAAATAAATAAATAAATAAAATTTGTTCATTAATTGGTTTGGGTTTTGAAGAAACAACCCTGCGTTGAGTTGCATTGTACCTATGAATCTCTATTGAGAGGCATTACATCAACTAGATGGATGCCGCTAGTGACACCTTTAAAAAGTAAAGTGAAAATTTACCCATTAGGACACACACCAGTTCATACACTTTGAACTCCCAGCAGGACACAAGCAAATTCACACACTTTGAACTCCAGAGTTCATCCACCCAAAGGCAGTCAGGAGGAAAAGGTGTACTTGAACCTTTAGATGTTTAACAAAAGTATATGTGAGTATATGTGATTGTGTATTGTGTAACAGAATATTTCAAAAACAAATGACAAGAATGATGCCTAAAATATTACTTATTGCTTAACAGAGCAGGTATGAGTGAATATGTGGTTACAGTAAATCATACTGGAGATAAAGTGTAAAATGTGGCTTAACACATCTATGACATTAGCAAGATATGAAGCAATTGACACTTGGCAAGTCCACTACATATAGCAAGGATATGTTGTTTTACAGAATAATCGCTAAATTCATAACAGTGCAATTAAGTAACTTAACATGTTTCTGGTCTTAATGGGTTATAAAGTAATTACCATGCATTATAATAAAAGTAATTCTCACAGAAGATTCTGTAAGTATTTCAATGTAACACACTCAGGCTAAACTTAAAAGTTACAAGATTATTTTAAAGATTACATGCAGACTATACTTTCCATTAATAGCTTACTGCATCTAGGCACTTACTTCTTACAGAACATCTGCAACACAGAGAAAAACAATAGCATTGAAAAAAATATGACATGTTACATTCAATGCATTTGTAATATCTGGTTGCCACTTATGGTCTCCTGTCCTTCCTAGACTCAGGGTTGGCACACCACTTGTGCAAGCAGGCAGGATACACTTGGTTGCCATGTCAACAGCAGAAAAGAAAAACAAACAGTACTTTCATTTTGAAAGGAAGCAAACACTCAGCATGTCAATTTATGTGCTCCAAGGCAAAAATGAGAATAGTTTTTAAAGTGTGAAATTTAACATTCTCAACCTTTAAACCATGAGAAAAGCATTTTGCACATAACACTTGAAACAGAATATATAATGGTAAAGAAAAGACTGTCAGTTAAATAAACAATATGAATTAGCTTCCCTGCTCTAGGACAAAATCACTTTATCTCAGGATTTATACAAGCCCTTGGCTGCATGCCCAGACAATTGGCTGATAGCAACATGGTCCATCTTCTATAGTGAGGGCAAGTGATTTCATCCTCAAGATGCTTCAGACAACTGGTAAGAGGCAGTGTTAATATTTCAGCCATGGAAATACTCCTTATAGATGTAGTGGCCAAACTATGGCCTTTGGGCTGTATCTGGCCTGTGCCATCAAATAATCCAGCCTGCGCCACCCTTACCGCTGCTGTTAGCAAAAGTTAAACACACCCACACTGTGCAAAACACTGCCGTAAATGCATGTGTTTACGACAGCCATGGGTGCATTTACACAAAAGAATCAAAGAACCATTCGTGGCAAGTTCAAAAATGAATTCTTTATTCTAGAAGAATGTAATGTGTATAAATACTGAATAAAGTATTGAATCTTCAACAAATATGATTGTTTTCTTCTCACAGTTGAAAAACTCAAAGTAGATACTTATATAATACTCAATAAAGTCTTAAATCTTCAACAAATATAATTGTAAATAACACTCTTCTTGCAGTAGAAAAACTCAAAGTAAATACTTTTCTTTATGTACTCAAGGTTTGTAATCCACAAATTAGCAAAAATGGTTAAGTTCGCCAGTTACAAAAACTTTTCGGAACAAACTCCTTCATTAGAGTAAATTGCTATCTGTAGAAACAAAATTTCATATTACTATACATACTATAACTATTACTACAAAATATCACATAAAAGTATACAATTGTTCATTATTCAAAGAAATAATAATAAACTTACATTTAAGTTTTGTAGTTGCATTCACAGCCTCATTCTGTGGAAGTCTTACAATGTGCTCAAGAACATTAATAAGGTAAGAAAACTTCATGTAGTTATATAGAAGAAGAAATACATCTCAGGTGTGTTAAATCAAGGACAGCAGTAACCATGTAATGTTTTTAAATCAGCAACTATTAAAGATCGCAAGACAGGTCCAAATCATTGTTTAAACCAAGAGGATATAGAGTTTGTACTCTTCAAAAAAGGATTCAGGGGTGATCCAGGAAATTACCGACCTGTCAGTTTGACATGTGTCCCAGGTAAAGTGATGGAAACCATCCTAAAAGATAGAATTAATAGGCACATAGAAGAGAAGGCGCTGCTAAAAGAGAGTCAACATGGCTTTAACAGGGGCAAATCATGCCTCACTAATCTGTTGGAATTTTTTAAGAGTGTCAACAAGCATGTGGATAAGGGGGATCCAGTTGACATTGTTTATCTGGACTTTCAGAAGGCTTTTGACAAGGTCCCACACCAAAGGCTCTTGAATAAACTTACCAGTCATGAAAAAAGGGACAGGTCTTGTCCTGGATCAGCAACTGGCTAAGGGACAGGAAACAGAGGGTAGCACTCAATGGACACTTCTCCAAGTGGAGGGAAGTAAAGAGTGGGGTCCCCCAAGGTTCAGTACTGGGACCCCTGCTTTTCAACCTCTTCATAAATGATCTAGAGGTAGGAGTAAAAAGCAAGGTAGCCAAATTTGCTGACAACACTAAATTATACAGGGTAGTGAAAACTGTGAGAGATTGTGAGGAGCTCCAGAGGGATCTCTTGGCACTGGGGGAGTGGGCAAAACAGTGGCAAATGAGCTTCAACATTAGTAAGTGCAGAGTGATGCATGTTGGTGCAAAAAACCCCAAATACATTTATAAACTGATGGGGTCTGAACGCTCTGCGACAAACCAGGAAAGGGATCTTGGTGTCCTGGTGGACAGCTCAATGAAGGTGTCAACCCAGTGTGCCTCAGCAGTGAAAAAAGCAAACTAAATGCTAGGGATCATTAGGAAGGGTATAGAAAATAAGTCAGCAAGTGTCATTTTGCCTCTTTATAAATCTATGGTGAGGCCCCATCTGGAATACTGTTTACAGTTCTGGTCGCGATACCTCCAGAAGGATATTATGGAGTTGGAAAAAGTGCAGAAGAGGTCAACCAAAATGATTAGGTGACTGGAACACCTTCCTTACCATCTGAGGCTGCAACGGTTGGGCCTTTTCACTCTTGAACGATGGTGTCTAAGAGGTGACCTGATTGAAGTTTATAAAATCATGCACAGTGTGGACAAAGTAGGTAAGGAAAAACTGTTTTCCCTATCACATAACACTAGAACTAGGGGACACTCGATGAAACTTTTGGGTACTAGTTCTCAAACAAATAAGAGAAAGTACTTTTTCACCCAGAGGATTACTGGTCTATGGAACTCCCTGCCAGAAGAAGTGGTGACAGCTGTCAGTCTTGACAGCTTTAAGAAAGGATTAGACAAGTTCATGGAGGACAAGGGTATCAATGGCTATAATTATGGATACTTAAGGACAACATCCTGGTTGGAGAGATAGGCAGGATATCTCTCAATGCTATTTCCAGGGAATCCTAAGCAGGTGAAGGCATGAGAATACCCTGAAGGAAATGGTGAGCCACTGTGTGAGACAGAATGCTGGACTGGATGGGCTGTGGCCTGTTCCAGCAAGGCTGTTCTTATGTTCTTAATATAGAATGCTTCTCTCCTAAGCAATTCCTGATCAATGTTCATCTTTTCAAATTGTCTCTAATGGATGACCTCAATGACGGTAAACCTGAACTGAAGTTTAGTGAGGCCCTTGTGAATGTAATGCATCACCAAAGGAGCATTCTCAACCTTATTTCTTATTTGGGATTGATGTTCCATCAGCCAAACCTTGAGAGGGTGTATCGATTTCCCGATATAATTTAATCCTCAGGGAGGTTGCCAAATATATACGCAATTTCTTGTTTGGCAATTAGAATAATGTCTACGAGTGATCTTAAAGTTCACATGAGAAAGTTCCAAAACATTCATTTCCCAAACATTTCTACAGATAATGCACTGAAAACATCTAAAATGTCCTGTGACTGAGAGGGCTGGTTTTTTTATAAATCTAACTATCAGATGAAGTTAAATAATTCCGTATTGATTTAGTTTTATGAAAACCTATAAAAGGTCTATTCTGACAGTTAGGAATATCTTCAATAACATGCCAATGACGAAGCACTATTTTCTTGATGTGGTTGGCCAGCGGGCTATTATCTAAGGACCAAAAGATTCTGGTTTGTTGTTCATCTCTCTTTCGCTCAAACAACTTATTTCTAGGTCTAGTAATTACCTTGTCTAAGGAGCACTCAATAATGTCCAATGGATAGTCCCTGTGCCTTAACATGTTAACTATCAAGGTGGCAGCCTCCTTAAAGTCCCCCTCCCGTGAAGAATTTCTCTTAGTGCATGCTAACAAACTTTCAGGAATGTTTTTTCCTGAGAGCAGGTGGATGGAAAGATCGATACTGTAAATATACATTGTGGTCTGTTGGTTTACGATAAAGTTTAACCTGTATCTTACATAGTTCAGAAATATAGACCTGCAAATCTAAGAATGGGATGGTTTGGTGATGTTTTGAATAAGAAAATTTCAGGTGTGGATTCAAACTATTGATCCAGGTAGCAAAATGATCAATACAACACATATCATCCATGACAAAAAAATTGCTGGTGAAAAAAATAAAGGAAACACCTAAACAACACAATGTAACCCCAAGTCAATCACACTTCTGTAAAATTAAAACTCTCCACCCTGGTAGCAACACCGATTGACATTCAATTCCACATGCTGTTGTGCAAATGGAATATACAACAGGTGGACATCAGAGGTAATAAGCAAGGCATCCCCAATAACAGTCTGGTTCAGCAGGAGTTGACCACAGACCACTTCTCAGTTCCTTTGCTTTCTGGTTGATGGTTTGGTCACTGTTGAACGCTGGTGGTACCTTCACTCTAGTGGTAGCATGAGATGGAGCCTACAACCCACATAAGTGGCTCAGGTAGTGCAGCTCATCCAGGATGGCACATCTATGCGAGCTGTGGCAGGAAGGTTTGCCGTGTCTGCCAGCGTTGTGTCCAGAGCATGGAGGCGCTACCAGAAGACAGGCCAGTAAACCAGGAGACGTGGAGGAGGCTGCAGGAGGGCAACAACCCAGCAGCAGGACCGCTACCTCCACATTTGTACAAGGAAGAACAGGTGGAGCACTGCCAGAGACCTGCAAAATGAACTCCAGCGGGCCGCCAATGTGCATGTGTCTGCTCAAACTGTCAGGAACAGACTCCATGAGGGTGGTATGAGGGCCCGACGACCACAGGTGGGGATTGTGCTCACAGCCCAACACTGTGCAAGACATTTGGCATTTGCCAGAGAACACCAAGATTGGCAGGTTCACCATTGGTGGCCTGTGCTGTTCAAAGATGAAAGCAGGTTCACACTGTGCACATGTGACAGATGTGTCAGGGTCTGGAGATGCCATGGAGAATGTTATGCTGCCTGCAACATCCTCCAGCATGACCGGTTTGGCGGTGGGTCAGTAATGGTGTGAGGTGGCATTTCACTGGAAGGCCTCACAACCCTCCACATGCTCACCGGAGGGAGCCTGAATGCCATTAGGTACTGAGATGAGATCCTCAGACCCCTTGTGAGACCATATGCTGGTGCGGTTGGCGCTGGGTTCCTCCTAATCAACTACTTTGAGTACAGTATGTGAAAAATAATGGGAATACAGTATTTCAGTCATTCAGATCGTGGGATGCTTTATTTTTGTGTTCTCTTTATTTATTTATTTTAGCAGTATAAATCGTCTATGAATCATTGGAAATAATAATGTGCGTGAAAAAAGGATTAATAGATAGATCTAAAACCGTGCTCTTCTCAAAATTAATCATATAAATGTTAGCTATGCTAGGGGCCAAATTTGATCCCATAGCGACTCTTTTAGTCTGCAAATAAAAAGAATTTTGAAACCTAAAAAATAATAATCCAAAACTAAATCCAAAAAATCTAAAAGAAAGTGTGTAGGAGGAAATTTGTGTGTTCATGTGGTGAGAAGGTCAGCTTCCAGTGTTTGAGCTTCTTCGGCTGGGATATTCATGTAAAGGGCTGTTACATCCATTGTCAAAAGAGTAGCATGTTGCGGAACCCCATGATTTTCAACTTTAAGAATAAAGTCTGCAGAGTCTCTGATGAAGGAGGGAGTGTCTCTAGTATAATCAGAAATAAACAAATCAATGAATCAGGACACAGGTTCCAGTAGGGAATTAATCCCAGAAATAATAGGATGTGCTGGCAACGGAGAACCTGGCTCATATGGTTATGTATTTTTGGAAGGGTATGAAAAAGCGGCACCTGGGGATGCTCGTTAATCAAAAACCTGTAAGTTTTGTCATTGATGTAATGCATAGCCAGTCCTTCATGAGCAACAACTTTAATTAAAGAGGCAACATGCACAGACGGATCACCAGAAAGCTTATTCTAATAAGCAGTGTTCGACAGCTGTCAATTTGCCTCCAGAATGTAATCAGAGCTATTTTGTATCACTATAGCTCCTCCTTTATCTGCCTGCTTAATTACAATACTACGATTCTGTCCTAAATCTTTCAAAAGTTTAATGCCATGATTTGATAAATTCCTCTGCCATTTTGGAGGTTTCGTCTCTAGGGCTTGAATGTCCCATATCACCAGTTTTTTATAAACTTCTATAAAAGGGTTCTCTACTTGTGGTACAAAAACCAATCTGGGACTAAACCTATCAGAGGTGGGTGTGTCTGAATCTTTAAAGAAACATTTTAGCATTAAGAATCTAATTAAAAGAAAAACATCTACCCTTGTATTGAAAGAAAAAAAATCAGGTGTAGGAACATAACTAAGCCCTAAATTAAACAGATACATTTCCCTTTCACCCAACACATTGGTGGAATAATTAAAAACCATATCTACTTTTTTTTACTTCTTTCTACCCTGGAATGGTTGACGTTATACTAAAAAAGATTGTGAGGTTGAAGGTGTCTGGGTCTGGGTCTGCTTCCGTGAAGGTCTAAAGTTATAGGACTTGGAAGAGGATTCATCCACTGAATATCCTCATGTCTCACAGTCACTCTTTTCAGCTTCCGACTCCGAAGGGGGATTCTTCCATGTAACCCGCTTCTGTCTCAAGGTATTCAAATATCGTCATCTATAAACTCTGGATTGTTGATAATCCTGTTAATCCCTTTCAAACTGCTTGTTTTTTTAAAGTTGTTTTTAAAGCGTCAACTTCATTCAGAACACTTGAAGACTCAGCATTACACTCCTCTATAATATGTAACATTAAATTGAATGAACATTTGTCAAGGATTGCTTCCCACTTTAAAGCAAAATCAGTGTTGTTGGCAAAAAGTGTCGGACCTTTTTGTAATCTTAAACCTCTGGGAATCCTGGATTCCTTATAGTATTTAGCAAGAAACGTGGCATGTAGTTGCAGTCTGATAGCTTTTTTCTGCATGGTTTCCAACTTAGCAAAATCTGTACTAGGAGCATTAAAGTCCATATCAAAAGGAAGAGTTGTGCTCAAAATGCGTTCTTGATCTAAATCAGAAAATGAAAAACATTTATCTGAGAAAGCCATAATGCCAGGAATTGGAAGGAAAAAATCGGCCAAATGGTGTAAAACACAAAAGAATCAAAGAACCGTTAATGGCAAGTCTAGAGGAATATAACATGTATAAATACTGAATAAAGTATTGAATCTTCAACAAATATGATTGTTGTCTTCTCACAGTTGAAAAACTCAAAGTAGATACTGCTCTTATACTCAATAAAGTCTTAAATCTTCAACAGGTTCTCTGTTGCCAGCATGTCCTATTATTTCCGGGATTAATTCCCTACTGGAACTTGTGTCCCAATTCATTGATTCATTGATTTCTGATTATGCTAGAGACACTCACTCCGTCGTCAGGGACTCTGCAGACTTTATTCTTAAAGTTGAGAATCATGGGGTTCCACAACATGCTGCTATTTTGACAATGTATGTAACAGCCCTTTACACGAATATCCCAGCCGAGGAAGCTTGAACACTGGTAGCTGACCTTCTCTCCACATGCACACACAAATTTCCACCTACACAGTTTCTTTTAGATTTTTTTGGATTTAGTTTTGTATCATATTTTTTTAGGTTTCAGGATTCTTTTTATTTGCAGACTAAAGGAGTCACTATAGGGTCAAATTTGGCCTCTAGCATAGCTAACATTTATATGATTAATTTTGAGAAGAGCACTGTTTTAGATCCATCTATTAATCCTTTTTTCACGCAGATTATTATTTACAAGAGATTCATAGACATTTATTTTTTTGTCATGAATGATATGTGTTGTATTGATCGTTTTGCTACCTGGGTCAACAGTTTGAATCCACATCTGATATTTTCTTATTCTAAACATCACCAAACCATCCCGTTCTTAGATTTGCAGGTCTATATTTCTGAACTATGTAAGATACAGGTTAAATTTTATCGTAAACCAAAAGACCACAATGTATATTTACAGTATCGATCTTTCCATCCACCTGCTCTCAGGAAAAAACATTCCTGAAAGTTTGTTAGCATGCACTAAGAGAAATTCTTCATGGGAGGGGGACTTTAAGGAGGCTGCCACCTTGATAGTTAACATGTTAAGGCACAGGGACTATCCATTGGACATTATTGAGAGCTCCTTAGACAAGGTAATTACTACACCTAGAAATAAGTTGTTTGAGCGAAAGAGAGATGAACAACAAACCAGAATCTTTTGGTCCTTAGATAATAGCCCGCTGGCCAACCACATCAAGAAAATAGTGCTTCGTCATTGGCATGTTATTGAAGATATTCCTAACTGTCAGAATAGACCTTTTATAGGTTTTCATAAAACTAAATCAATACGGAATTATTTAACTTCATCTGATAGTTAGATTTATAAAAAAAACCAGCCCTCTCAGTCACAGGACATTTTAGATGTTTTCAGTGCATTATCTGTAGAAATGTTTGGGAAATGAATGTTTTGGAACTTTCTCATGTGAACTTTAAGATCACTCGTAGACATTATTCTAATTGCCAAACAAGAAATTGCGTATATATTTGGCAACCTCCCTGAGGATTAAATTATATCGGGAAATCGATAAACCCTCACAAGGTTCGGCTGACGGAACATCAATCCCAAATAAGAAATAAGGTTGAGAATGCTCCTTTGGTGATACATTACATTCAAAAGGGCCACGCTGAACTTCAGTTCAGGTTTACCGTCATTGAGGTCATCCATCAGAGACCATTTGAAAAGATGAACATTGATCAGGAATTGCTTAGGAGAGAAGCATTCTATATTTATAGACTATAAACTCTATATCCTCTTGGTTTAAACAGTGATTTCGACCTGTCTTGCTATCTTTAAGAGTTGCTGATTTAAAAACATTACATGGTTACTGCTGTCCTTGATTTAACACACCTGAGATGTATTTCTTCTTCTATATAACTACATGAAGTTTTCTTACCTTCTTAACGTTCTTGAGCACACTGTAAGACTTACGCTAAGTGAGGCTGTGAATGTAACTACAAAACTTAAATGTAAGTTTATTATTATTTCTTTGAATAATGAACATGTTGTGCACTTGGTCAATTGTATACTTTTATGTGATATTTTGTAGCAATAGTTATAGTATGTATAGTAATATGAAATTTTGTTTCTACAAATAGCAATTTACTCTAATGAAGGAATTCATTCCGAAAAGTTTTTGTAACCAGCGAACTTAACCATTTTTGCTAATTTGTGGATTACAAACCTTGAGTACATAAAGAAAAGTATTTACTTTGAGTTTTTCTACTGGAAGAAGAGTACTATCTACAATTATATTTGTTGAAGATTTAAGACTTTATTGAGTATTATATAAGTATCTACTTTGAGTTTTTCAAATGTGAGAAGAAAACAATCATATTTGTTGAAGATTCAATACATTATTCAGTATTTATACAGATTATATTCTTCTAGAATAAAGAATTCATTTTTGGACTTGCCACGAACGGTTCTTTGATTCTTTTGTGTTTTACACCATTTGGCCGATTTTTCCCCTCCAATGGGTGCATTTACAGCAGCATTTTGTGCATGTGTGGACACATTTTACCTCCACTTCCAGTGGGAGGAATCACATGACCGGCCCACTCAAACTTGTGACCAGCCTGTGGTGTGAAAAGCTTGGGAACCCCTTCCTTATATGCTTTAAAAATCACCCTTTCTTCCCTCCTCCTATTCATACCTGTCAAGTTTCAGGAAATTCCTGTCAAATAAGGAAAATTTCCCATCCACAATGGGAAACTGGACAGCTATGCTTATCCTGTCCTCACCTCCAGTCTAACTTCAGTCTAATTGCAGTCTATCCAATATGGGATGATGGCAGGAAAGAGTGTAAAATATGGGGATTTGACTGAAATTTCCCAAAACTTGACAGGTATGCTCCTATCTCTGAAATTAATTGCCTGGTGATACCTTCTTTGCTTGGAAGATTTATCACAATTTGATCCAGTTGTAAGATTCTCTGCGCTTTAGTTTGGTTGCTTACAGATGGCTCTTGATGTGAGCTACAGGGGGGGCTGCCGCTGTGGGGAGAGGTTTTGTGGCTTTTCCTGAGCTGTTAACTCCTTGTTGTAACTTGGCTGGGAGTTGGGAAAGGTCCAGGGACAGTTCCAAGGTATTTATCTGCTCCTGGATGTTGTTGAGTTGATCAAATATAGCAAGGAGTGATTCTGCAGAGATTAGGCATGCATCTCACAGTTGTTTCATGATAATTTCCAACTGTGGGTGTTTAGGAGATTTTGCTGTGATGGGTATATATTCCCCTGGTAAGATTTCTTTATCATTCGGGGTTGTTTCTGGGGGCAGGGCTTTAATAAGATTAAAAGAATTGTTACTCATATCCCCGGACGTCTGTTGGTTTGCCAGGTAGAGGAAGGCTACCATTCCAATCTGCTTTTTTCCCCTTTCCTTCTTTCTTTGTGCATCTTCCCCTTCTCCTTCTTATTTTTGGGGAGTCACATCAGGGGGTCTTGTCTGCTGTCTTTTCTTGCACCTGGGTGGGAGTCTACCTTTGACTGGCATGTTGTGTGGTTTGGGGTCTATTGTGTCCAAATGTATATTGCTTTAACTTTGCAATCACCAATAAGTCCTTGCTGTAAAAGTGCGCCCTTTCTGTAAGGTGCCATATTCATTTGTTATCAATGTAATCTGAATGGTTCATGCACAGGTTTCCTGCGTTAACAAAGGCCAGGCAAATGTATCACTGTAACTGTCATTCTGCATTTATATAGGTTGCTACCTCGTTCCTGTTTTCCCCAGTCCAAACTGAGCTGTAATAAATGACTTGTTGGTTAACCCCTGAACTGCTGTCACATTGCAATTAATACTCAGACTCAACGTTGGTGATGAAGGTGGGATCTCCTGCCACAGCAATGCCACTCGGAGGGTTTGATGTGTCTAAGGCAGACACCTGGCCAAGCTGTGAAATCCAATTCAAAAATTGGGTAATAGCCAACAAGGTCAAGCCGGAGGAATGGAAGGTGACATTCTTTGCAAACTGTGGCATCTCCACAATTGATCTTATTGTGAACTTGCTTCGGCCACGAGAAGTAAAGGACACTTCTCTTAGAGACATTCTCTCGGTGTTAAGAGACCACTTCAAGCCCAGGGTCTCTATCTTCATGGCCTGGGTAAACTTCTACCGTCAAAATCCCAGAGATTCCATCACTGACTATGTTGCCGCCCTGCGACAGGTGGCTGGAACATGTGAGTTGCCAAACTCGGATGATGCCCTGAGGGAAAGGGTAAAAAAGGGCATGTTGACCTTTGAAGAAGCTTTCGAGGAAGCCCTGGCTTCTGAAGTTGCCAGCACAGGTGTAAAGATGTTCCGGGAGAAGAGCTCCTCAGTCAAATTGGCTGCAGCTGACCAGAGGCCGGAGTGTGTTGGCCCATCCTCTTCAGATTCGCCATCGTCTATGTCCTCAGATGACAGAGAGTTGGGGGACAACATGCAGAAAGTTCACCGCAAGTTTTCCTAACCTGCAGACAAGGTTAAGGCACAGTGCAAGGGTTGCGGAGGCAAGCATCTTTGGGAGACATGCCCGTTTGGAGAGGCAGAGTGCCACCAGTGTGGTCGGAGGAGAGCAGCTTCAGGCGAGATTCGCTGTGCCAATCCAGAGGGGGTCGACGAGCTATCACCACAGTCCGTGCAGTGCGCCAGCATCTTCAAGTGGCACCACAGAGGGTGACAACGCTGGCAATGTCCAAGGTGGGCACACCGTCTCATCCCAGGGCACCATTGCATTGTGCCCAGACTGAGGGAGAGGATGTCTCCACACTCAGCACTGCTCAGAAGTTGTGGAACAAGGGTGACCATCAGCATGCTGAGAGGCCCTCCCAAGGAAAGGGTCATCAAGGGATGGTGCACCCGAATGTCCAAGATTCAGGTCTCCAAGATCCACGCCGGTCAATGTAAAGGTCAAGATTTCAGCTCCAGTGTTCATGAGGTTACGGGCCAGTTGTTCATCAACATCAGTCTCAAGGGTCATCGCTGCCGCATGGAGGTTGACTCGGGATTGTCATACTCAATCCTCACCTAGGGTGAGTTTTTCTAGATTCCGCCTGAGAACCACCCCAAGTTGTGGGCTCTGCAGTTCCAATTGAGGGATGTGCAAGGTTGCCACATTCCTGTATTTGGCAGGGGCATGTTTGATGTGAAGTTCAAAAGGATCGCCATGAAACTCCTGCTTGTTGTGGTCAAGGTGGGTAAGAACAACCTTCTGGGTACTCAGTGGTTTGGGCCCCTAGGCAATGCCCTTTCTGGCATCAGTATGGTTCAGGCTAACCCCTGGGTGGTTGTTGTTGTTGTTGTTGTTTTTTGGGGGGGCTGTGAGTGTTGGTTCAGATTCCACAGTCAAGATTGTTAACGTGAAACACTGCCAAGCACATGTTGCATGCAGAGATTGTGCTAAGACTGAATTTGTAAAAAAACTGTCTACTGTCCAGCGTGGAGCCAGAAATCTCAGAGCTGTGGAAGTCCCTGTTACCCACTACATTGCAAGCCAAGAGTGATGTTTTGTATGTATCATGTAAACATCCCCTTCTGTCCATTATTACTCTATGGGTTCAGGTTGGGTGGCTGCCATCACTGGGTTCGGTAAAACTCAGGATAATGTTGCATGTAATAAACTGCTAGTGAAGGGGGGGAGTCATTTTGGGAAGACATCGTGATAGTTCTTTCTGTCCTACGGGTTGTGGTATTGCATACACTGCCAGTCGGATGCGCCAGCATGGTCCACCAAAAGGCATTTGCTGGTAGATATTGTGGGGGGGGGGGGCAGACTCATCTCCGAGTTAGAGGTTTGGGTGGTAGAGGTCACAGCTACTTCCTTAGGAATTGGGGGAAAGGAAGACATTGGTTCAAAGGAGTTCCGAAAGCATCCCCAGGATCGGGGAGGAAACAGTCACACTGGGGGCAGGATGGCTCGAATGTCACAAGACAGTCCTGTGTCCTTAACAAGTGCTGCCGCAGTCATAGCTATGAGGCGCGCATACCCTTGAGGGAATGTAATGGGATAGACTGCACGAGTCAGTTAGTGTGGCCCACCATCACCCGGGGGTTCGAGGCTAGGGTAGGTTGCCCATATGTGACCAGTTCCCCAGAGGAGAGGGGGAAGGATAAGGCACGTCTCTGCATGGCAGGACAAAACGGTTGTGCAGGTATAGCTGAAATGTGGTAACATCAAGGCACTCTGTCCCAGTGGAAGCCTATTCCTCATGTCTCGGAGCCAGTCACTAGGGATCACGCCTACCCTGGAAACTCATGCAAAGTTTCCCTAGCCGCCCTGGCACAATATCTGCTTCGTGTAAGCCTTCCAAAACTCCTAGCTTGCCTAGGTCAACCAGTGAGTCCACCGGCACTTCCATAGATCCTGGTCATCCTGTATCCATTACCCTAAGTCCCACTGATGCTGGGTGCCCTAAACGGACCTGTGGTCCTCCTCAAAGGTATGGAGAGTGGGTTCCCCGCTAAGGGGGGGGGGGGAGAATGTTGTATCCAAACGTATATTGCTTTAAGTTTGCAATCGCCATTAAGTCTTTGGTGTAAAAGCATGCCCTTTCTGTAAGGTGCCATATTCATGTGTTATCAATGTAATCTGATTGGTTCAAGCATAGATTTCCCATAATAACAAAGCCCGTGCAAATATATCACTGTAACTGCCATTCTGCATGTATATAAGTTGCTACCTCATCCCCGTTTTCCCCAGTCCGAACTGAGCTGTAATAAATGACTTGTTGGTTAACCCCCGAACTGCTGTCCTGTTGCAATTAATACTTGGACTCAACAGGGTCCCTGGTGATACCTTGCTCAAGGCTTTTAGTACTTTTCTGCAGCGAAGAATCAGGAACTGCCTCCTTCCATATTTGGTAGTTCCTTCCTTTCTCATGTCCTTATTTGGAACTTACTTCCTTTCTGATGGCTCTTATACATTTTTCTGTAGTCAAGCATGCTGACTAATTTCACTATGCCCTGAAGCCTCATTTAAGGGCAAATATTTCAGTTTTGATGAATAAATTCTCTTTGCCCTGAAGCCTCATTTAAGGGCATATATTTCACTTTTGAGGCCATCGTTATCAATCATAAATCTTGACATCTTTTTGCCTCTACTGGTGAAAGGGTAAGTAAGAAAAACAGTTTGGGCAAGGTTAGTGAAAAGTTCTTGTAATTCTATTGCTGTGCAAGCTGGGAGGGAGTGGGAGCATTTCCCCATGCAGTAAGATGGAGGTAAAAAGGTTGGTTTATGCCTTGGCATCACTGCTTATTAGCTTTGAGAGTGTAGCAGTGAGCCTTTAAGACTGAGCCTGCCCCAAAGCCAGATTCTTGGCTATCACTGTTGCTTGACAGGAAGCAGCAGTGTGGAATAGTAAAGCAAAGCAATCACAATTATATATCATCCCATAGTGCTTATTGCACTCTCTGGGAAGTTCACAAGTTAATTAGCATTTTGCCCCCAACATGTTGGGTATTCATTTTACTGTCGATGGAATGCTGAGTCAACCATGAGCCCTGGTCAGGATCAAACTCACAACCTTTTGGTTTCAGTACAGCAGTTTAACCACTGCACCACCAGGGCTCCTTGTTTTTTCTGAGGCTTCTGTAGGAACCTGGTGACTTTTGTGAAGGACATGTCCTGAAGGGGTTAAATAAAATAATAAAGGAGAAGAAAAGTTTGGTAACCCAACAGCCTTAAATCTGCAACCTGCTGGGAACACTAGAATGAACATGTGCCAGCAGCCCTTCTGCTGGCGCACACTTTGCAGCCACGCCACCAAGAGACGGGAGCATGCAGCCTTTCCAGTCTGGCAGGGAGGATCCAGCACCCCTTTATAAGGAGTCGCTCCTCCCTGCCTCGCCCTCTGCAATTTCTGCTCCGGGAGAAGCTTTTGCTTCTCCTCCGGCAGATCCCTCTCCATGCAGCCTGGTGAACTGGCTGGTTTTTGCCTGTCACTGCCTTCTCCCGCCAGTATGCCTCACTCCCTGGGCAGTCGCTCTCACTGACGCATGGCTACCGTTCCTTCCCCCAGGGCTTTGGCGCACATTTTGGCCCACTGCCGCGTGCCTGGCCCCCCTGATCCTCAGGCCTCCTTGGCCTCGCCTCCCTTGGCTCGGGCCCACCCGGATCCAGGGTGGTCTGCCATTGCGGATGCCCTAGTCTGGCAGGTTGCTGCCTTAGAGGCCTCGGTGCCTCCTCCTGCCTTGCCTCAGGCCTCCTCCCTGGCTGTGGATGGCTTCCTTGTGGACTCAGATGCTGCTGGGGCATCTTCTCCCACCCGCCTGCCCAGGCTGCCTTCCCCTTCAGAGCCTTCCCAAGGGTGCCTTGAACCTAGCCCCAGCCCTGGTGCCTCCTCTCAGGCCCCTGGGCTCTCTCCTTCTGTTGCCCCTGGGGACACGTGTGAGTATGGTGGTCAACTTAGTGCACCTTTCTTTTCATGCCCAGCCCCCACTTATGGCCAATCCAGTTGGCAATGGCCTTGGCCCTTCCAAGGACACCCGGCCTTTGCTGCCCCCCCTGCTTATGTTGATTCCCCTTGCCTTCCTCTGGGCTTCCTTGGCCTCCATTGTTTGCCTCATCACAGCTTGCCTTCGTGCGGTTGGACCTGTCTGCAGTAATGTCCCCCTGCTGGCCTTTCCCCCGGGGGACACGGCCCTCCCATTGGGTGACCACCTCACCCAGTCCACCAGGGATAAGACTGTCTGCAGTGATTACATGGACCTCTTCAGCCTCCTCAATTGCGAATCTTTTAAGGCTGATTTTGATAAACTGGACAACCCTGACAAGGAACTGATATGAAGCAAAAAGCCCCCCCCTGCATGTGGGCCAATTGGCTTCCTGCATTCCTTATCTGTGCCGGTGTCCTGGTTCATGCCTACCCTACCAGGGCACTTTCCCTTTTCCAGTACCTCGACCTTATTTACCAGGTGCAGATTGATTTCCCCAGGGAAGCCTGGTTGGTTTACGACCAGAATTTCCATATGCAGGCAGCCCTCCGGCCTTCCATGCATTGGGATGAGCCTAATTCCAACCTGTGGCTCCAATGTATGGCACCATTGCGGCCTGCATTTGGTGACAGGTATGACTGCAGTCACCTTGTGCAACACCCTACCTTGTCAGTTGTTCCCCCTACTGCTGAGGCCCCCGCTCTGGTGTCCCACACCTTCTGTTGTGAATTTGTGGCTCAAGGATGCTGTGCCAAGAAGCAATGCAGGTATAAGCATGAGTGCTTGGTTTGCCTTGGCAACCATGGTGTCTCTTCCTGCCCTTTCTTGGCTGCGTCCCACCCCCCAGCTGCTAGCCGCTCCTCAGCCATTCCCAGGTTTCCCTTCCGCCATCTGCAGGCCCCTGATTCTGCCTTTCTTTGTATTGTGGTTGCTGACCTGCTTTCTATGTTTTGCTCTGTTCATACCTGTCAACCGTGGCTCCGGACAACCCTGGACCTGTACAGAACGGTTCTGTGCAGATTGCTTTTTACACATGAATAAAAGCCTTCTACGTATGTGTAAAAGTGACTTGCGCAGAACAGTTCTGCACAGCTCGCTTCTACGCATGCGTAGAAGGCTTTTACGCATGCGTAGAAGGCTTCTACAATCCCCTTCTGCGTAGAAGGGTTCTATGCATGCGTAGAAGCAAGCTGCGCAGAAGGAATGCACAGTAACGCCTTTCCCCCGCTGCCAAATTCCGGAGTTTTGGCAGCTCTGGGCGGGAAATGGTGAAAATCAGTGCCGAAAAACGGGAAGGTTGACAGGTATGGCTCTGTTCCTCACAGGTTCCTCCTGCCACCTTCCTTCTTTCCTGCTCCATTCGTGGGATCCCGTGCTACCCACCCTGCGCCTTTGGGGGTCACAACCATCTCCTTGCTGGGGGTTTTTCTGCACTGGGGCTCCCCCAGTCCGGTCTTTCGGGCTGGGTGGATTGGTTCATTGTCTCTCACCATGTGGTGGTTAGTGTGGGTGCATCCTGTTCAAAAACTTCACTATGGTCATCAGGTACGGGCTGGGGTTGTTGCCTAAGCTGGAAGGCTATCATCTAGGTGTGTGCCACAAGACTTCTGCAGCAACCTCTCACCGGTGTTGGCTTATCAAGGCACCTCCAGTGCCTTGTTATTGGACTCCGGTGTTTTTCTCCTGATGCCAATGTTGGTTAACAAATTTCTGGTCACCACCCGCACTATTGCCCCAGTGCATTCTTTTGTTTATCAATAAAGTGGCCCATTGTATAATCCAACTACAGCGTATGTCTCTTCAATCGGGGGTATGGTTGCAATGAACACGCACCATAAGACCTTCTGCTGGCACACACTTTGCAGCCACGCCCCCAAGAGACAGGAGCGTGCAGCCTTTCCAGTTGGGCAGGGAGGAGCCAGCACCCCTTTATAAGGAGTGTCTCCTCCCTGCCTCACCCTCTGCAATTTCTGCTCTCGGAGAAGCTTTCCCCTCCCTCCCTGTTAACAGTGTGTACGGGCGCTGCGGGGCTGGGTGGGAATTTTTGCCTCGACACCTGATTGGCTTTGGTGTCATGGGTGTTTTCGCCCACCCCACGCTGTTCTGCAGGTTGAGCTTTTCCTGGAGGTCTTTTTGCCCGGTCACTTTTGGCAGTTAGTGCGGGTGCATCCTGTTCAAAAACTTCACTATGGTCATCGGGTACAGGCTGGGGCTGTTGCCTAAGCTGGAAGGCTATCATCTAGGTGTGTTCCACAAGGCTTCTACAGCAACCTCTCACCAGTGTTGGCTTATTGGTAAGCCACATCCACCATGGTCACCTCCGGTGCCTGATTATTGGACTCCGGTGTGTTTGGCCCATAAAGTTTTTCTCCCGATGCCAATGTTGGTTAACAAATTTCTGGTCACCACTTGCACTATTGCCCCAGTGCATTGTTTTGTTTATCAATAAAGTGGCCCATTGTATAATCCAACTTCAACGTATGTCTCTTCAGTGGGGGGGGGGGGTATGGTTGCAAGGAGATCTCATTATCTCTCTTCTGTTCCAGGCTGAGCCTTGGGACTTTATTATAGCTGGGAACAGATTGGTGATAGACACCTGTGCTAGGATAAACTAACCTTTCTGTGGGCTGTATCTGGGGAGAAATTTGCTCCATGGTCCTAGCACCCCAATGAGGCTGGGGCAAGATCAGGAGATTGGCCAAGAGTTATAACCATCCCATGAAGAGCTTTGGTTGTCCTGTGTAGACCTCTGAATGGGTCAGATTAGCCATGTGACCCAAACTGCAGATGGGTTTCCACAATGGTTACCCTGTGGAGTGCAAGACAGAGTAGTTTGCAGAGTAGCTAACTAGCTGCAAGGCCTGCTATGGAGAGCCATTAGGGGCATGCCAAGCCAAGTGGAGGAGACAAGGATTGAGATAGCAGAAGCAGCAGAAGCAGCAGCTGGAGCAAGGGCGTGGGCCTGATGATTTAGTGCCTCATGCTGGATCCAGTCATGCAGTTAGTTAGTACAATATACTTATGGCCAGCATATAGGTATAGATAACTTATGGTCCATGGTTCTCACTGAAATATGGGGTGACCCCTCACTGCTTGGATCAGAAGCTGTCATGAATATTCAAGAGCTCTGTCATAATTTAGCTTGAAGCACTCTGTACTCTAAAGTTGAAACCAGGACCAAGACCCAGGTTACTATAGTTCAAATGCATGATATGAGAATGTGGCATCAGTATCACCATTTTGTACCTAATTAACTTTCATACCCTGGACAATGTACGTCAATTAGTCCAGCTAGGCATGAGAAGCCAAGTTTCTCAGCTTCCCTTGCCACCCTTGCCAAGAATTCAAAGAAGTTCCCAGATGTTTATCTCTGGAGAAATGTTATCTCAAGAGATGTCCTGATAAGACACCTTTACCCATGGGATAGAAATCTCATAAGTCAAAACAAATGTCTTAATTAATGGCCTAATTGCATATTTTCTCATGAAAATCCCTAAATAAACAAGCCGATTTGGGGGCTTTGTTAGTCATCACCCCGATGCCAGCGGGAGCGACTGTCAGTCAAATCCATGACGCCTTAACTACCCAGATGCCACACCTCTCTATGTGGGCTGAAAGCCCTTGCCATCATTAATTAGGTAGCTGTGCATTACTTTTGTTATTTTCTGTGTTTAGAATAGATTAAGAAAGAGTATTATTTTCTACTATGCTGCACTAAGAAGGCTACTTTGCCTAATAAATGCTGCTAAAGAAATAGCCTAGTAGCACCTCATTATTTCTTCAAAGAAGAGTCAAAGGAAGAGGGAAGATAAGGAGCGGGATCATCACAATAGATCTCTCTTCTCCTAATCAACATCTGAAAAAGTTCGTTTTTACCTGGGAATCAAATCTTCGAAGGGAGTTTTTCAGTGGCTGGGCTAAACTTGAAAGGTAAACAACCTTGCTCCCTTGAATTGTTCCCAAGGGACATTTCCTCTGCCCTGTCAGCATGGGGGTTGGCATATAGAGACGGGACTTTTATGCTGCCAAGAATTGCCACCTGCCCTAAGGGTAGGCTAGCCACTCCTTTATCTTATCTATGAGCCAGCCAAGACTAGACTAGAGGCCTGCACACATTTCAAAGCCAGCAGTAGAAGCAGCTCCATGATTTGCCTCAAAGCATAGATGCTGACACCCCGCAATCCAACTGGGGATTTCTGGAGACCCCAGCCTCAATACAGGAAGCCCTGGGAGGGGGAGTTGTTCGCAGGAAGCCACCAGTTGTGACAGAAACTACCCCACACATTGGTATGACAAATCTTGTTGCTGCTGAGAAATTCACTAAGGGGATTTAAATAAACTGGAATATTTCCTTACAACCTGGATTACAAAGCAGGACTGACTAATGATAGCTAATAGTTGATAGTCATGAATAGTTGCTTTGAGTAGTGATGAAATAGGAAGAAGCCACATGTCCAAATTAGCATTAACTGCTGAGAAGCATGAGAGCCAAGTAACATTATATTACAACAACATGCTGTGTGAATGTGGATTGATACAGAATCTGGCTCATTTACTAGTCTGCCAATTACAACCAGAAACATGTACTGATGAAGATTTATTTTTGGCCATCAACAAAGCCCAGAAATTGGGTTCATTTTAGCAGTCCAAATTTTGATCTGGACATGAAAGAAGAAGTGTGCCACTTTTGAACATACCTGTCAAGTTTTGGACATTAAAATAAGGGAATTTTAGACCACATCCCTCTCTGCCAGGCCACACCCCCTCTCCAAAATCCAGGCACACACAAGAGCCTAGAAGAAGGAGCTGCAAGGAAGTGTTGGGCTACCCTGGTGGATGAAGAACCACCCCCAAAGGCAGGACTGCTTCCCCTCACAGGGAAAAAAGCAATCAGCAAGCCATGTTTATTGTGATAATAAATCCAACATTTAAGAGTTGTAAATGTTGGGGAGTTTAAAAGGCACTGGAGACACCAGAGTTGCTGCTGCTGCTGCTGCCGAAGCCGGGACTGCCACCCGAGCCATTCCCGGAGCCCTTCTCACCGGCTCCAGGACAAGAAACAGCTGCACCCAGCGCCTCTCACCTTGGCCGTCGGGCAGGGAGTTTAAAAGGCACTGGAGATGCTGGAGTTGCTGCTGCTGCTGCCGAAGCTGGGACTGCTGCTCGAGCCATTCCCAGAGCCCTTGTCACAGGCTCCAGGATGAGAAACAGCTGTGCCCAGTGCCCCTCCCCTTGGCCATCAGGCAGGGAGTTTAAAAGGCACTGGAGACGCTCGAGTTGCTGCTGCTGTTTTTGACAGGGGGGGAGGCTGCAGCAAAGATGCCAAACATCACCACCACTGCACTTCGGGCCCACCTTCCATCGCCCGCCTCCGGCCAGGACTTTTAAAAGGCTGTGAAGGCACTAGAACTTTTGTTTTTGTATTTTTATCTGCTAGGAGGGTAGGAATGAGTGCGTGTGAGAGTTGGTGTTGTTAGTGTGGCTGTATTGCAGTCACGCATTATATTGCTTATATTGTGGTTTTGTATTATTGTATCTTGTAATCGAGAATTTGCCATATTGTGGAAATTTCTATTGTACCTGTAATTTATTTGTGTTTCTGATTTATATTGTATCTTTACCATTTGTTTCTGAAATATTGTAAACCACTGTGAGTCTCCCATTGGGATGAGAATAGCGGTATAGAAATCTAAATAAATAAATAAATAAAAATAAGTCTATTTCAAGTTTCCCCCTCTTAATTCGACTGCATTTCATATTATGGTGCTTTTTCATGGAACTGTTTTTTACATTTTAATCAGTTAAATATCTACTGTCTTAGCCTTTTATGCCTCAATTTCATTTTTTAAAACTCTGTGTTTAAGAGAAAACCACGGAAGTATGATATTTATGCTGTATGCAAATATACTTGAAGCCCTCTCTCTCCTGGGAAAGAGGGTGTTAAAGGGAAGTCAATGAGCCAATCGGCTTCAAGTATATTTGCATACAGCATAAACAGGATACTTCTGTGGAGATGTAAATATGTGAAGATATATCAGTAATGCTAAAATCTGGGGAGAACTTCAGCTAGAGGACCTAGATCATAAGCTTGAGACCTCAGCTGGCAATCCTAGCTGGCAGCACCAGCCTAGGACTGAAGAGGCCAAGCCATCTGATCTAGAGAGGCTTCAGTCCATCCAGATGAAGAAGCCTATAATGTCTTGAGTATTTTAGCACAACCCCAGTATGCAGTAAAGACTAACACACTATCCAGTGAGACAGGAAAGAGTAACTTGACCTAAGGAAGTTCTTTGCATTGTTTGTCTCTAAGTAGCCAATTAGAGAAGTCTATATTCCCACCTCAAGGGTAACTTGACCTTATTTGCATGTCTGAAGACTTTTGTTTGTTCTGGCCTTTCTCTCTCTCTTTTCTGCCTTTGGAAGAGGGTAGTATCTTTTTTAGCATCTTCATCTTCCTAGCCACATGGCTTGGATGAGAAACCATCTTTTACTTACCTTTTCTATTTTAACTATCTAACTTGAATTCCCTGTCATCATTATTGACCTAATGCCACCTTACCGGGGCTAACTGAGCACATGTAACTTCTGAACCAATTTAGTGAGTAAATGTTATTTTATTATTATTATTGCTTTCTTTAAGCATCTCATCCAAGTGCATGCATCACTGAGATCTGGCTGGCACTGGAAGACAGTGTACCAATATCAGAATTGTGTCCAGCCAGGTTTGGTATTTGGCACCAGCCTATAGGGGAAGGGAGGGGTGTTGGTGTCACCATTGTAGCCAGAGAGTCTCTGGGTGTTGCCTGGGCCACTGCTCCACAAGTTCTGGGTAGTGAAGATCTGCTACTGCGGTTGGGCCCTAAGGGTCAGTTGGGTGTCTTACTCCTGTACCTGACCCCTTGCATGGTAAAGGATGCCCTGCCTGAGCTCCTCGAGTCCGTCTCAGGGTTGGCATTGGAGGTCCCGAGGCTGATGGTTCTGGGGGACATCAATCTGCCTTCTCTGGGAACAAGCTCTGTTCATGGCTTCCATGGCAGCCATGGGCCTGACCATGGTAATTCAGGGTCTGACCAGGGCCAGTGGCCACACACCGGATTTAGTCTTCTTGTGGCTTAGTGATCTGAAATTACAGAAATTAGATATAACACCTGTGCCATTGTCAGATCACTTCCTGGTGACCCTTGACTTTCTGGGGGTGACACTTCAGCACAGGGAGGTGGGGCCAATTAGATTGGCCCACCACTGGCAACTAATGGATCCTGATGGATTCCAGAGGAAGTTGGGGGGGTCCGCTCTGGACAGGGAACACAATTCACCCAAGGTGCTCATTGACCTGTGGTACAAGATGACAATGGCAACCTTGGATGAAATCGTGGCACTATGGCCTCTCCAGGACCGTGGAGCTAGATCATCCCCATGGTTCAGTGGTTCACTGAAGAACTATGGGAGCTCAAACGGGATAAGAGATGGCTAGAGCGCTGCTGGGTGCGGACTCGGAGGGATACTGACTGAACACTTGCTAGAGCCGCTATTAGTGCCTATCAAGTGGTGATGAGGGTGGTGAAATGCCAATACTTCACCACCCTTATTGCCTCTGCTGATAATCGCCCAGCCACCTTGTTTCGGGTGACCAGGTCCCTCCTAGCTAGGGGGGCCTGGTGACTGGTTGGCAGGGTTCAGCTGAGGACTTTGCTGACTATCAGGAGGAGAAAATCAATCGGATTCGCTCCAAGCTCAATCCCGGCATGGTTGGGAAGGGTCAGGAGGTTACCAGAGCGCAGTCTTGCAGGGTCATCTGGGACCAGATTGACCCAGTGGGCCCTGATGAAGTGGACAGGCTCCTTGCAGCTTCTCATGTCACTACTTGCCCATTGGACTCCTGTCCCTCCTGGATAGTGAAAGCCTCTAAGGAGGTGACAGGTAGCTGGGTCGGGGCAATAATTAATGTATCATTATGGGAGGGGATGGTTCCTGCATCTTTAAAACATGTTTTGGTGTGCCCCCTCCTAAAAAAGCCTTCCCTCAACCCAGCCATCCTTTCTAACTATAGACCGGCCTTCAACTTCCCCTTCTTGGGGAAGGTAATGGAGAGGATGGCGGTGCATCAGCTGCCGGGGGTCCTGGATGAAGTGGATTATCAGGATTCAGGCCTGGACATGGTGCTGAGACAGCATTGGACATTTCTACCTTCCTCCTGAAAAATGGTTGAATTCCTCGCTCGGTGGAGTTGTGGGCCACCCCTTCCTTACCCAGGAGCTAACTACTGAAAGGACCTTGTCTTTTACCGTCGCCTTTGTGAGGTCTGGGGGTACGATTCGTGATGGGTCGAGGGACTCAAAGAGCAGCACCTGGTGGTCCTGCTCTATCTCGCATTCAGGCTCTCCCAATGCCGGAAGGGGCGAGCGCAAGAGTGCATCGGCATGGCTGATCTCCTTGCCTAGGTGGTGTGTTAACGTGTACTAATACGCATTTAGGAATATGGCCCACTGGAGCATCCTGGGGGACAGAATCTGGAGTGTGGGCTTGTCCGTGGTGAATATACCCAATAGTGGCTTGTGATCGGTTACGATTGTAAATGGCCGGCCATACAGGAAGTCGTGGAATTTCTTCGTTCCAGCAACTATAGTGAGGGCCTCCCTGTCTGTTTGCATGTAATTGCACTCTGCCTTGGGCAGGGACCTAGAATAGAAGACTATTGGGGCTTCCCGCCCGCTGGTTAGCACGTGGCACAGCACGGCACCCACCCCCACTTGAGAAGTGTCACACACTAGTATTACGGGATTCTTGGGGTCGAAATGTGTCAGGACCGCCTCTGAGAAGAGGAGCTGCTTGAGTTACTTGAATGCCTTTTCCTGGCTGTCGCCCCATCTTCAAACTGTGTCTTTCTTTAAAAGGCGGTGTAGGGGCTCCACTATGGATGCCTTTCATTGCAGGAATGAATGGTAAAAATTGAGCAGTCCCAGGAAGGACTACAACTCTGGTTTGGCTGTAGGGCGAGGGGCATTCTTTACAGCCGTAACCTTTGCATCCAAGGGCTTAACTCCTTCTGGGGTGATCCTAAACTCTAGGAAATCCACCTCCCTCGCCTGGAACACACACTTGTCTCACCTGAGCCTTAAACCCGCTTTTTCAAAAACCACTAATACCTTGTCCAATCTCTTTGCTAGCTCTGCCTTGCTCCCCACAGTAATCAACATGTCATCAAAGTAGGGGAGGACCCCGGGGAGACCCTTGAGGAGGCATTCGACAAGAGATTGGAAAATCCCTGGGGCTGAATTCACGCTGAACTGTAGGCGTAACCCTTGTGCGTAACTATAGTTTGCGCTGCTGCAGTGGCCGGCATGACTGTGAGTTGTTGGTAAACTTGGGCCAAATCTAACTTAGCGAAGCACTTACCCCCATGTAAGGTGGCGAATAAATGGCTAACCACTGGCACCGGATACGCATTAGCGTGGATGACCTTGTTTATGGTGCATTTGTAGTCTGCACAAATCCTGACTTCCCCATTTGCTTTTAACGCCATCACAATTGGCGTCTCCCACTCTGCCGAATCCACTGGTACCAGGACCCCCTGACCCACTAGTTTGTCTAACTCTGCCTCCATTTTGTCCTTCAGGGAAAAGGGTACCCGTCGGGGCTTTAGTCTGATGGGGCGAACCTCGGGGTCTAAGTCGAATGAAACTGGGGGATCCTTGTGCCTCCCGAGCCCCTTCTCAAAAACTGCTGGGTGTGCATCGCACACGTCTCGCACAGGGTCAGAGTTTATGGCGTGAATGGCAGACAGGCCGATGCCTAAGGGGGCAAACCACTGGCTCCCCAGGAGGCAGCACGATCCCTGTTTAGGACCAGAAGGGGCAGCTTTTCCCTGAACCCTTTGAACTGAACCTGGACATTCCCCACTCCCCAAACCAGAATCTGGTTTCCCTGCACATCCCGCAAGGTAGTCTTTAGAGTCTTAAGTTTCAGACGCTGGGTTGGGGGAATGCGTAGAAACTCCTTGTTGGGGATGATGGAGTATGATGAACCTGAGTCCACCTCCATCCGAACAGGGAAACATACACACCCCAACAGTACCTCAACAAAAAAAATGCTGGCGGGCGAACACACAGCCCACGACCTCCTCGTCGTCATTGATCTGTCCAATGCCCCCGCTCTGACATGGTCATTCAGTTGGTCCTTGGTCTCCGTCCTTCCAGTGCCTGCAGACTCTGGCGATGAGGCCCCGTTGTCCGCAGTGGTGGAACTTGGCCTTTCGGAATGGGCACTTTCTCCTTCGTGGGTGCCCCCACACCCATCGCAACGGCAGCTTCCCTCAGTGGTGTCCCTCCTGCCAGTTGGATGTCTCCACACCTTCCAGACGTCCAGCTCCCCATCGCTCTCGCTGAAGTCTGATGAGGATGTGGCCGTGGCCGTGGCAGCCCCCGGTTCCCGCTCTTTTTGAGACGAGCAGAAGTGAACCGGGGTCCCTTGTGTTGAGCTTCCAGTGGTTGTGGTTTTAGCTCAGCATGCTCGCACCCCATCTTTAACTGCCTCGGCAGCCTGTGTGGCCCGCAATACCTCCTCAAAGGTGATGTCCTCATCTTGGGCGAGGAGCCTCCGCTGGGCCTCCTCGTCTCTCAGGCCAAGCAACAGTCAGTCCCGCATGGCCTCCTCCAAGGTTGTGCCCCACCGGCATGGCACGGCAGCCACTCTCAGGGCAGCAACAAATTTGGCCACGGACTCTCCAGCCGACTGGTCACGCTGGTGGAAAGCCAGCCTTGCCAGGAACACCGACACCTTTGGGCAAAAATGCGCCCTCAGCGCTGCAAGAATATCCGCGAGGGGCATCAGGCCTTGGCATCAGGAGGTTCGTTGCCATCTCCAATGTCGGCAGCCCGCACTGAGCCAGTAGGCAGGCTCATTGCTGTGCTTCAGCCTCGATGCCCTCGGCATCCATGGCGTATATGAATTGCTCTTCGTAGAGGTCCCATGTCTCTGCCTTCGCGGTGTCAAAGGGAGCGAGGGTGACCTTATGGGATGCCATTATCCGACCTTCGTCGCCAATTTGATTTATGCAGATTGATATGCAGTAGGCAGTATTCAGTGAGCCAGACACATCTTTATTGCAAGGTATGCAATCTGAACATGTGGTAATGGCGGAGGCGCAGCTGCTTTTATACAGTGAGATGCATTGTTATACATTTGAATCTGGCTACATGGTTCCCCATTGGTTACTATACTCGTGACGTCATGTTGACGTTCCACCTTCTTTACCTGGTTTTACCTATGGAGGGAATGTTTCCCGCGGTAGGCTTGATTGGTTGATTAATACCATGTGGTCACGAATCACTGCCATCTAGTGGCAGGTGAATCGCGTTCCCATCAGCTGACTTGCATTGGGTTACATTGTTTCATTCAGGTTGTTACAGTTACTCTTAATGGACAGAGACTTCCATGCACTGATCTTAAAGACACATACTTCCATACACAACAATGTCCCTGTTAGAATTATATGTCCTTTTTATTGTTGGGAGGGAAGGGAGGGCTTTTTAATTCAGGATGGTTTTAAATAGTTTTTATTGAATGTTTTAAGGGGATTGTGATAATATTTATGTGTAAGTGTGCCACCCTGAGTTGCCCTAGGGCAAGAGGGTGGGATACAAATCCAAAAAAAAAAGTGTGTTTATTAGCTGGCCTAAAAATGGCTTGCATTCAAATAGAAAGGCCTTAAAACCTTCCACAAGGAAGAGCACCTTTCCAAACCCAGAGATTGCTAGAGGCTCAGTGTACGGTTAAAATGTACTCTGCCTTAAATAAATTGAGCTGTTAAGGCTAGCTGAGGATGTGTAGTTGCTAGGAGTCACCACCCTAAAAACAGCAGCTTTGAAACAGTACTATAGTGCTGAGGTCAGTCTCTGTTCCTGGCCTACCCTGACCCTTGCATTCAGCTCTCAGAGTTCCTTGTTCTCTTGATTGATAGACCTCATGTAAACTCAAACCAGATTGCTTCCATGCACTACTAGTTTTCAGTGCCTCTTCTTGCTCTCTGACTATTGAATTGACCCAGTAAAGATTTGTATTATGGACTGACCCAGCTGGCATGCAGACAGTTCTTTTACTTGCTTTCTGAACTCTGGTGTTATAACTTGATTCAGTTTTAGACAGAGTCTCCATCTCTACAAGCCTAGCTCTTGGTCTGCAAACACATATGGCTCTGAAAAGAGGACCAAGCTGCAGAGCTAATCAAACAAAAGATTGTGGAGATTGTATCGACAAATACCTTTTATTTAAAAGATCCAATATGTGAATAGGTGTAAAGCTGAAATGGCTATAATGTAATAATAAAAACTCTAAGGTTTATTGGCTTCAATTCTTAACTAGCACTGGAGAACTGATGTATATTTGCTTTTGTAAAACCTATTATTCCAAGGTGTGTTTCATTTACTTTTCTCTGAAATGTTGAAATTTGACTATTGTCAGAGGGAGAGACAGCCTATCTATCAGCTATGGCAGCTCCATTAATTAAAAGAGAGAGAGAGAGAGAATCTGAGGTTGGAAGAAAAAGTTTAACACATGCAAATTATTCTTGGTGAAATCAACCAAGGCCAAGTTTAGATTGGATTAGCTGTAAATATTTCTTCTCTAGTAGGACAACTTTTGTGGAATGTGCATTTCAAGAACTATGTTCCAAATAAGTGCCATAGAAAGAAATGAAAAAATAATAATGGCCAATTAAGTATAAAAACAAAAAAAAATTACATGCATTGGTACCTAATTTAAAACGGTGGTTATAATCTAGGTAATGGAGCTCAGTTGGAAGTCTTCTTAACACTCCCCTAATTTAAAAAGTCATTACTGATTGGCCTGCTGCTTCATATAATTACTGTGATAAGCCACTGCAAATATAACTGACTTTAGCTTGAAAATATTTGTCCATTAAACAAGAACAGCAGCAGTATGGATGTTCATTGATTTATATATTTATAGCAACTAAAGGGAGCTCATTAACACATAAGGTCTGCAGGCACCTTTATTAAGCCAGAATGTAAAACAAGATATGACAGATACCTTTCCATGCACTACTAGTTTTCAGTTTTTGCCATTGTCTGTTCTTCCTGAAAACATAAATGATCTAAATAGTTATAATGCTGAGGGTCTTCTCTATCTTGTGTTTCTCCACTGAATTGTTTTTGCTGTTAAAAATGAGGCTCATTACATGGTGCTGTTTATCAGATACCAGAAAAATCAATTTTCTATTCAGTATGCTGTTTTCAAAGATCTTTGATTATATTTGTTTTTCTGAGCATTCATTTGACATCTCTTTGCATTGGAAGACCTATGTCAAATTACCCTTGCTTTGACACAATGGCCCACATTTTATTTTCTAGTTAGCTTGATTGCAATGCATTATATCATGTGAAGCAAATGCAAGCGCGGCGCCAAAATGGCCGCCGCGCCCTTTGCGGGCCCCCCCCCCCAGGACAGAGAATCCGGGTAGTTAGGGGCGTGGCCAGCTCCCTTATAAAAGGGATGGCCACGAGGTAGCCGAGCTGCCATTTTACCTCAGCGACGGAGCGGAGAAGTCTTTTCCCCTGTGTCTCCGTCGCGCTTTAGCCTACCGGGAAGCCTTTTTGGTAGCAGTTCTGCCTTGCTGGCTTCCCTTCTTGCTTCGGTGGAGATGCCTTCGAAGAAGAAGGCAGCTTCTAGTGCAGCTCGCGCTGTTAGGAGGCGCAACCCAGGTCGGAGGACCGCGGTGCCGCCTCCTCAACAGCCGCCTTTGCCGGCCCCTGCCGGGGCCAGCGGAATGGGGTCTATTGCCCCTTGGCCCGATCAGAGTGCGGGCGCGGAAGGCGTTCCGGCCCGCGGCCCGCGAGCGGTGGACACCGCTCCTCCATCTGCCCACCCTGTTGGGCCTACTCATCTTGGGTCGCAGCCTCCCCCGGGGCCCTCCAGCCTCGGGGGGTGGTGCGGCTCCCTGCCTTGGCAGGTTTCTCCACCGACCCTGCCGGGCTTCGGTGCTGGCCAATGGCCATATTCGGGTCCTGGGGTGCAGGGACCTGCACCCGCGCCTGGACCAGGCGGGCCGGCCGGCCCTTTGCCCCTGGTCAACGTGGACACCTTATTGGCCCGCATCGCGGCCCTGGAAGCGTCGTTGGCTCGGGCCAGTCAGGCGGGCGCTCCCTTCGGGGTCCCTTTTGAGGCGATGTCGGCAGGAGGACAACAGCCGGCAGGGAGGGTCGAGCTGCTGCAGGTGCGTGGCGCGGTTCCGGCCACTGCCTCGCAGCTCCCCAGCCAGCAGCCAGGTGCGGGTCAAGCCCCGGTGATGAGCTCTACGTCGGTCGTGAGCTCCGACGCCCCCAGTGGGCCGGAACCCCCGGTGGGGGCGGCCCGCGGGGGTGCGGCATGTGAGTATACAGTGCAAGCGAGTACATCCACACACATCCCCAATATGGGGGGGGTCTTTCAATGGCCTTGGCCTCGCGCGGGTGGTGCGGGGGCCACGCTATCGGCAACCCACCCGGCGACGACGACTGCCACCTTGGGTACTGGGGTGGGTACTTGTTCTTACACTCCGGGGAATGTGCTGGGGGTGGCTGGTTTAGCTCAGGCCCCTTTTCCTAGGCCGGCTGTGCCTTTTTCGGCTTTGCCGACGGCGGGGTATTCCTTGCCACTAGGTGATCACTTGGCACAGACTACCAGAGAAAAGATATGGCGGGGGGAATACGTAGAAATCTTCTCACTCCTGAACAGAGGGCCCACCAAGGAGGAAAGGGAGGGACAGGATGAGAAGGACAAGGAGCAGGCACGCCGCCGTAAGCCGCCGCGTACCTGGGCCAATTGGCTCCCCGCTTATTTAATATACATGGCGGTGTATTTGAGGGCGCGGCCGGATTTAGCTATTCCCATGGTCCAATATTTGGACAATATATACAGGGCAATGGTTGATTTCCCGGGCCCCTCATGGCTAGCGTATGATGAGGAATTCCGTATGAGGATTCCCCTCCACCCCGAGATGAGATGGGATGAGCCGTGCCAGAGGCTTTGGCTCTTGTATATGACGCCTACACGCCCTGCCCCGGGAGATAGATACCATTGCGGACATGCGGTCCAGCGAGCGGCTCCAGCGCAGGTTACCCGCCAGGCGGCGGGGCAGGGGGTTCCAGCCCGCCTGCTGTGCTGGACTTTCTCGTCCAATGGTTCCTGCAATAGAAAGAATTGCAGGTATAAGCATGAGTGTCCCACATGTTCGGGCCCCCACGCAGCCTCTGCCTGTCCCAGACCTGGGGGGGCACGAGGCAGAGGGAGGGGTGGACAGTGGGCTGGCAAGACTGCCTCGGATGGAGCTGGTTCTCCAAAAGGCCCCCTCCCCAATTAATGTGGACATGCTGGAGCGTTGGCTCGCATCGTACCCGAAGGGGGAAGATGGGGAGTATCTCCTTCAGGGTTTTAAGCAGGGATTCCGTATTCCTTTCATGGGTGATAGGTCCCCTCAGGATGCCCCCAACCTGTTATCCCTCAGAGGGAGGGAGGATGTGGCTGCGGCCAGCATTAAGAAAGAGTTAGATGCGGGCAGGGTCGCTGGACCTTTCCCTGCACCCCCGTTTCCCAATTTTAAGGTGTCGCCACTGGGCTTGGTCCCCAAAAAGTCCCTAGGCGAGTTTCGCCTTATTCATCATTTGTCCTACCCAGCCGGCCGATCGGTCAATGATGCTATTCCTGATGACCTCTGTTCAGTCAGGTATACATCGTTTGACCATGCATTGCGCATGGGTGCCTTGCTGGCCAAGTGTGACATTAAGTCGGCTTTTCGCCTCTTGCCAGTGCATCCGGGCGACTTTGAGTTGCTGGGTTTTAAATTTAAGGGTGAATATTATTTTGATAAGGCCATGCCTTTTGGCTGCTCCATATCATGCTCGGCATTCGAGCGTTTTAGTACCTTCCTAGAGTGGGCTTTCGTCCGCAGGTCAGGGTCCCGGTCTGTAGCCCATTACCTGGATGATTTTTTATTCGGGGGTGAACGGGGCTGGGACACGTGCACACGTCTCCTCAACACATTTCAGACGCTAATGGAGGAACTTGGTGTCCCTTTAGCGCTCGAAAAGACCGAGGGCCCATCTACCAAGCTAGTATTCCTGGGGGTTGAGATTGACACAGTAGTGCAGGCTTCTAGGTTGCCGGGTGATAAGGTGTCCAGGATAGTGGCCCTTATCTCGGAATTGCTGGCCAAGCGTAAGGCATCCCTGAGGGAACTGCAGGTGCTACATGGTCACCTCAATTTTGCCTGCAGGGTGGTCGTACCGGGCAGGGCTTTTGCCCGGCGCTTATGCGACGCCATGGCAGGGTTATCCAGGCCCCACCACAGAGTCAGGCTTACCCGGGGTATCAGGGCAGACATGTTTGTCTGGTTGCAATTCCTGAGGGAGTTCAATGGGGTCTCATTTTGGAGGTCTGACCTCCTGGCATCCCCCAATTTCCAGATCCAGTCTGATGCCTCAGGATCCCTGGGTTATGGGATGTACTTCAATGGGAAGTGGGCCTATGGTGGGTGGCCACCGGCATGGGCAGGCACAGGTCGCCTGCGGGATCTCACATACCTGGAATTTTTCCCTATTCTGGGGGCTTTGATGCTATGGGGCGAACAGTGGGCTAATTCGGTGGTGCATTTCTGGTGCGACAATGCTGCTGTTGTCCACATCGTTAATGCACAGACTTCCAAATCGCCCAGGGTTATGGAACTAGTGCGCCATTTTGTGCTGCGCTGCCTGCGCCTCAACGTCTTGTTCAGGGCCAGGCATGTCCCTGGGATTAATAATGATATTGCTGACGCTTTGTCCCGCCTGCAGATCTCCCGGTTCCGCGCCTTGGCCCCGGATGCGGAGGAATTTCCCTCGCCACTCCCGGACGAGATCTGGACTATTGGCAAGGAGAGGTGAACCGGGCGACTGGCCTGTCACTAGCGCCACGCACGCGTAAGGCGTACCAACAAGCATTCAATTCTTACAGGGCATTTTCGGCTCAATGTCACCTGCCAGAGACCTGGCCTATCCCGGTGGACCATGTTCTGCGGTTCATGGTTCACCTGCATGCACAGGGCCTCGCACCTCGCACCATAGCATCCAAGCTCTCGGCGTTGGCTTTTATGGCCAAAGTGGGAGGTCATGTGGATACCACCTCTGACTTCCGTGTGAGACATGTTTTGGAGGGGTGGGTGCGCGAGCGCGGGCGTTGCCCGGACGACCGGCACCCTATTTCCCCAGGGGTTCTTACCCAGTTGGCCCGGGGCTGGCCAGGCCTCTGTTTTGATCATTATGAGGCAGCCCTTTTCCATGCAGCCACAACGGTGGCATTTTTTGGAGCGCTCCGCGTCAGCGAACTCGTGATGCTGTCTAAGGCGGATGCAAGTGGTAGGGCACTGGAACTCGAAGATGTCTATGTAGCCAAAGACTGGGCCCAGTTGAGGATACGCTCCTCTAAAACAGATCAGCATGGCGTAGGCAGTGGTGTAAGACTGCTACGGTGTTCTTTGGCAGACATCTGTCCGGTTGGTGCCCTACAGGAATTCCTGGCACTGCGTGGCATGCACCACGGCCCGTTTTTCTGTCACCAAGATGGGTCTCCCCTTACTAAATTTCAGTTTTGGAAGGTGACAGCCAGAGCCCTCACCAGGGTGGGCCTACCAGGTGCCCGTTATGGCACACATTCGTTCCGTATTGGTGCAGCCTCTACAGCAGCTGCTTTTGGGTACTCTGGGGCTGACATACGCAGCATGGGGAGGTGGGGCTCGCAATGTTTTCAGTTTTATGTGCGCCCACTCCCGCCATGAGTACCAATCCAGTCACCTTACCGCCTTTTTCTCAATTTTCTTGCAGACCCTGGGTGTCGTATTACACCGGTGACAGTATGGCTGGTGGGCCACAGCTATGTGCACAGGGCAGCGCATTACGCTGCGGCGACAGAGTGGGGACCCCGACTGGGACTGGGTGAACACGCCAGTCTCACATGGCATGGTAAGCCTGGGATGTTATGGCGGGAGCTGCGGCCTTTCCTTTTTTATGGCCTGGGTGCTGACCCGCCTGACATTCTCATTATCCACCTGGGGGGCAATGATTTGGGCCAGGTCACCGGCTTATCGCTCAAGCATGCGATTTGCGAGGAACTCGCCTACTTGCATTATGTCTGGCCTGCCACAACCCTGGTGTGGTCGGACATTGTTCCGCGCCATTCTTACAGAGGGGGCGTTAACCTCATGGCCCTTGACCGTGCTAGGCGCACGGTCAATAGGGCGGTGGCGCGGTTTCTTGCCGACAGGGCTTGGGGACGGGTCAGTCATCACCCCGATATTAGCCTGCAAAATTATGACTTGTACGCAGGGGATGGGGTCCATCTGTCGCGAGGAGGTATGGACCTCCTGTTGGGTGATTGGCGAGCAGGCCTGTTGACCGAGCTGACGGTCTGGGGGGGGGCGTCAGGTCTTCTTTGAAGCCCCTCCGTGTGGCGGGTAGCACTGGTAAGGTAAACAGTATGACCCACAAGTATCCGGCAGGTTCGCAATTGACTGGACAACACTAGACAGGAATAAATTAGTTAAACGTTGTCCGGTCAACGACGAACCAGGCGATGGGGTGATGACGATTGCTAACCAGCATGCATCACCCCTGTGATTTCACGGATACGCGTCAGAGGGTGGGGTCATGAGTTAGTTATTGACTACGGTCAACAATTTGTTTGTTGTTAACAAACAAATTGATACAAATTGATACATTGTAACCAACTGCCGTTGGCAATTTTGGGGTGGTACCTTACCAGTGTTACTTCGGCCTGCTTGCCTTATGAATTATGATTGGTCGTTTTACCAATACAAATTTATAATTCGGACTAGGGCATTGAATCAATAAATGTGGCCCGGTGCTGTTATCCACTTTCAATGTTGTCTGTGTCCGTTATTGGGGGGGTGCGCCTGCAATGCAAGCGCGGCGCCAAAATGGCCGCCGCGCCCTTTGCGGGCCCCCCCCCCACAGGACAGAGAATCCGGGTAGTTAGGGGCGTGGCCAGCTCCCTTATAAAAGGGATGGCCACGAGGCAGCCGAGCTGCCATTTTACCTCAGCGACGGAGCGGAGAAGTCTTTTCCCCTCCACCCCCTCCCTAGTTAACAGTGTGATATTTTGGTCGCTTCGGGGCCGGGTGGGAATTTTTGGCTGGGACCCATATTGGCTTCCGGGTCCTGGATTTTTTGCCCATCCCACACTGTTGCTATGGTTTGATATAGGGGTCTTCTGTGTTCATAACGTTGACTTTGGTCACATTGGCGGGTAGCACTGGTAAGGTAAACAGTATGACCCACAAGTATCCGGCAGGTTCGCAATTGACTGGACAACACTAGACAGGAATAAATTAGTTAAACGTTGTCCGGTCAACGACGAACCAGGCGATGGGGTGATGACGATTGCTAACCAGCATGCATCACCCCTGTGATTTCACGGATACGCGTCAGAGGGTGGGGTCATGAGTTAGTTATTGACTACGGTCAACAATTTGTTTGTTGTTAACAAACAAATTGATACAAATTGATACATTGTAACCAATTGCCGTTGGCAATTTTGGGGTGGTACCTTACCAGTGTTACTTCGGCCTGCTTGCCTTATGAATTATGATTGGTCGTTTTACCAATACAAATTTATAATTCGGACTAGGGCATTAAATCAATAAATGTGGCCCGGTGCTGTTATCCACTTTCAATGTTGTCTGTGTCCGTTATTGGGGGGTGCGCCTGCAAAGACATTCACACCCCACATGTGGTAGTCTCAGAATGAGTTGGGTTGGTGCTCCACACAATTAATTTAGAAGGACAACAAGATGTGGAGTTTTATACCTTTTTTCTCATACAGTGAATAGCAAAACTATGGAATTCACTACCAAAAAGTTAAAATATGGAATTCAGTAACACAGTAATACTAGATGTGATGAACAGATTTAAAAGAGGATTAGACATATGAAGGATAAGGCCATCAATGGCTACTTGTCATAATGACTAAATATTACCTCCAGTATCTGAGGCAGTACATGTCTTAATAACACTAGTTGCTGGTCAACATGGGAAGGAGAGTACTACTAAAGTTTTATTCCTAGACTTCCCATATTTGCTTGGCATTTGCAGGAGTGGAAAGCCTTTAGTAAGATCCAACACACTTTCTCATGCTACTTTTCCTGTGGTATTTAATTAAAATATAGTGTTGTTTGATCCAGTGAGTTTCTTTGTTGTGTTTGTGAAACAGTATGATACTGAATCATAAACTGCAAAAATATTGCAGATAAATGATGCTTTCCTTATGCAAAAAGCTTTGTCATATCTAGAATTTAGTGCAGAAACATTTTCTGACATATTTTCATGATTCTACCTACCTACCGAACTTGTATGCCACCTTTTTCCTCAGTGGTGGGACAGAAAGTGGAACATACACTATGAAAATTTACATATCTGGTACCTACCTTGGATCCTTCTGATTCGTTCTGTTTGAGTAATCACATATTATAAATAAAATGGGATTAAGAGAAATACAAATTCATGAAAAATGGAGATAGAGTGGATTTATGAATGGTCCACAAAATGACTGAAGCACACATCAAATATAGTTTCCTCAAATAAATTCTTCTATGCTACTTCCATTTTTTGAGCTAATGGAAAGTTGTGAAGTTGTTTCTCTTATGGGTGGTTTCATATTTTTATACAAATAATACAAGATAAATACAGATGAGGATCTCTATGGTGTCATTGAGTTGTGTCCATTTTTGTCACTTATGAATACAACTGAAACAATAATATTAATTCACTATTTTTTATTATTATGGTAATGGCCTCCCTTTGGAATGAACTTATGATAAGGTAAAGGTTGCTCTTGCTCAAAATCCATCTGTATTCAAACCTAGGGTATGGTGCACATCTCTGTTTACAGCCAAAGAGCCAGTGCTGTCTGTATCTGCAGATGTTTCCGTGGTCATATGTAAGCATGACTGGATGGCGGAATGCATTGAATGTGATTACCCTCCCTGTCAAAGTGATACATATTTATCTACTTGCAATTTCTTACTTTCAAACTGCTAGATTGGCAGGAGATGGAGCACTACTGATTTGCCAAACTTCTGGTCATCAAGTTTAGCATCTTAACCACTAAGCCACTGCAGTCCCTGAATTTATGGTAGTAACCTATTAGTCCAAGAAATGATTTAACTTGCTTTTTGATTTTCAGAACAGGTCACTCTTTGATACTTTTAACTTTTGTCTCTAAAGGCATGATTTGACCTTTGCCAACCAAATGTCCAAAAGTTACTTTTGCCTGTGTCCATTGGTATTTTGAAGCTTTCACATTTAGACCAGTCTCCTTTAGCCTTTGCAGCACCACTTCAGTGTTAAACAGTTCAATACAGTCCTTCTCCACATGTAATTCCATAACCACCTTCATTCCAGCCTCAGTCTTCCATTCCTTTCAGTCTGCACTCCTTCCAACCTCACTCTTTTAACCCACTATTCCTGACTTAGTCTTCCCATTTCCTGGGTAACTCAATTTCCATCCAGCCATCTAGTTTCCTCAAATAAATTCTTCTATGCTACTTCATCCAACTCCTTCTCCAACACTCACAGACACTGCCTATTTTCATTGCCATCAGGTTGCAGAACATGAGCCAGTTATACCTGATTTCACTTGCCTACAGCCCAACTGCCTTCCAGAAACTCAAGGGAATCAAGACCAGGTAGAGGAAAATCAACTAGGTGGCACAAATCTAATCAGTGACTGCTCCTTGCAGCCAACACTGCCAGTAGTAAATCTCAAGTCCCACACCCTGCAGCCTCAGGTAGGAGCCACCAGATCTCTAAGGTTTCATCTGTGCCCCAGAGGCTCTCACAGCACAAGAGAGACCAGTTGTGACTCCACAATAATCTCTGCAGACTTCCAAACTACAAAGTATTAGTATGAATTAATAAAAGAAAAAATATCAAACAACAAAAGTGAAATGAAAATAACTCAGGCAGGAAAAATGTAACTTTAACCTAAACCGGGATCAGCACACTTGGCTCTACAGGTGTTCTTAGACTTCACTTACCAGAAGCTTAAATCAGCATACCTGCTGATTGGGTTTTTGGGAATGGGAGTCAAAGAACATCTAGATAAACAAGTTTGCTGATCCCTGACCCAAATAATCAGAAAAAAAGAACCTAAAGGTGCCACAAACTCAGAATGCCAGGTGGAAACCTGCTGAATGCTGTCATTTTGTTACGTAGCTGCTGCTAAGTATGCATATATCCCAAACAGTTGCCCACTTTTCTATGCCTCTTAGGAACCTCTATCAGCCACTTCTTAGCTGCATATTTCAATCACTTCACTTGTACATTTGTCTTGGATTTTATTTCTTGGTTGAAATCCAGAATATCATGTAACCTTACACACAAGTGCATATGCAGCATACACATTCAAACACAACTGGACTGTACAACCTCTAGTTCTTTCCACAGTAAAAAAAATATCATTTCTTTTTCTCTTTCTTTAAAAGAAAGATTAAATCAATTAGCACCTGGATCATCTGACAATATGGATACATGCTCATTTTTAATAATGTCATCAGTTCAATTAGTTTTGTGAGACCATGGCTGAAGTGAAAATGAGGGATTAAATTCACATAATATACAGAATGAATTATTGTTTGAGGCCAAGCTATTAGTTGCTATAAATGACTTTACCAGAAGATGTAACAGACTTTGAAATCCAAGCACTTAAAGAGCTATTTCATCACAGTTTTAAAACAGCTTAATTTCACAGCTACTTTGGTAATGAAATAATATTGCAGGAATGTCTTTGCAATGAATGAAAGAGAAGGGAATTAATTTTTCTCATATATTTATTTTAGGGAAAGCAGCATTCTGGGAGCTCTGGTGTCTAGTCGTGCCTGCCACATGACCACAGAAATGCCTGCAGATGCAGACAGTGTTGGCTGTTTGGCTGTAAATGGAGATGAGCACAATACCCTAGAGTCAAATACAACTGGCTTTCGAGCAAGGCATAGTTGTAATGTACTTCAACGTTCCCTGTTCCCTGCACTGGAATGTTGCAACCCCGCAAGTCCACCAACTTGCCTGGAAGACCTTTAAGCTTGGGCCGCAGATCCTGAGGGATGTGGTGAAACTCGTCTTCGGTCACGACAGAGAGGTAGGAACCAGAATCCACCTCGAGACGAAAGTGGACACCTTCGATGCGGATGTCCACAAAGAACCTTTCCTTCAGGACTTGACTCTTGTCCTTGGCCCCAAAACTCATGAAGACCTTGGATATGCAGAACTGTAGTGTCAGTGAACCTTCGCTGCACTGCTTACACACTTTGGAGATGTGGCCCTTCTTCCCACACCAATGGCACTGCACACTCCTAAAGGGACATTCGGTGTGGAGGTGTCATCTCCTGCAACCTTGGCATGGCGCAACCAACCTAGGCATTGGTATTGGTGCCTGCATTCCCCGTAGAGAGGTGGCGATGCTTCGGTGGATGTGGCTGGAGGCTTGTGAAGGAGCGGCCACAGTCATAGCTGGACCCAGCAGTACTTTACCTTTGAGGGCCAACTTGCGCTGGAAATGCTTGCACAGAGTGTGCAGCAAGGCCAGCAGAGAAATTTGTTGGAGCACGTCGGGTGGTAGAAGTTTTGAAACAACGTTGAGAGTCTCTAGCCTGCAGTGGGCCAAGAACGTTGCTTTCCACAGTGACGGGTAAAGTTTTCTTACTGTGAAGTAGCTCTCCAGCTGAACTTCATAATACGGCCACAGGCGAGGCTTGCATGTGTCAAACGGTCGCAGCCAGAGGGGGATTTGGTCAGCCATCTCGTTGTTCTTCAATCCCACCTTCATCGCCAATGTTGCATCCAGTCCTTATAAGCAATAGTCGAGGTAATGATGAACAGAACAGCAACTAGAGTTTATTCAACAGTCTTTTCAGGTTAAGCTTACAAGGTGTTCCGGAGACAGAGATACAATCTGATGAAATCAGTCCCTCTGGAGTCTGCCATAGAAGAGGCAAGGGCTGAGCTACACTAGAAGTGGTAGCGTGTGGAGGAGTCCCAGGCTTAGCACGTTGATGGCTACCTGTGCGGAATGGGTAGTATAGGTCTGGCCTGCCCCCCCACTTGGGGGGGGGTGGGGTTGTGCCAACTTTGGCTCCTAATTTGGATGGCGGGAAACCACCATTTTCTTCTTGCAAGGCTCTTCCCGCACAAATTGCAATAATGCCTTAATACACAACACCAGGGTACTGATTGTGGCTCAAAAATGTAAAATGTATCTACAGTCTTCAAGGAGTCTCTTTCTGTGTACCCCATGATTGGTCAATATACATTCCAATGTCTTATTCCTGCTGAATAAAAAGTTTTAAAATGTACCACAAGTTACAAATTTTATTAAGAAGTGAGCAAACCTCACTCTTTTCACCCAACCCACTTTTAAACATAATCCATAATTTGATCAAATGTTCTTAGCCATTTTAAATAGTAGTAAAGCCCTTAGTATTTTTGTTCCATGCTTCCTTCTGTAATTATTCTCTATTCTCTATTTATTATTGCTGCCCTGAGGACTTTAAAAATACTAGGAATGATAAATAAAACAATACAGTTTGGCACATAGTTCACCAGTGGGAAGAGTTACAATTTAATGCATTGTCTTCTGAATTTTTTTCCTGAATTATTTAATTGCAACTGCTAATGTTTTTTTTTTTTTAATTTAAAGTATGGCATAGAAGCACAAGCTCCATGACATGTGCTCCTTGCAACTCATAGAAAGCTATTTAAAACATAAAGTATAACCTCGGGTTACGATGGACGTCTGTTCCAACAGCCTCCATCGTAACCCAAAGCAAACGTAACCCGAAGCACATTTTCCCATAGAAGTGCATTGAAACTTTTTAAAAAGTCCTGACCAGAACAAAAAAAATTTAAAACTACAAAAAGCAGCAAAAATGCCAGATGCAATTGTCCCCCACCCCAACAAAAGCAAGGGAGCATTCTCCCTACCCTTTCCATGCTGTTTGGGGACGTTATCCAACAACGACAACAGCACCTCTGGAGCAGCAAACACTGCCATTTTTATTTCTGAAATGATTGTGTTGGCCATTTTGAACTGCCAAGATTTCTGGGATATGTAATCATGAACCACAAAATGCTGACACAACTGTTTCAGAAATCAAAATAGCCATCCCTCCACCCGAATTCAGAATGCATTGTTTACTACTGTGGGGGTGTTGTTTTTGTCATTGGAAAAGGTCCCCAAACAGTGTGGAAAAGGTAGGAAGTGTGCTCCCTTGCTTTTGTGGGGGTGGGGGACAATTGTAACCCAAAAATCAGTCTTAAGCCAGGGATTTTTTTGAATTAAATGTCAGGTTGTAACCTGCAGCAAATGTAACCCAGGGCAGATGTATGCCAGGGTTTTACTGTATATGTTTAAATTAAGTATGAAATAGTCTCTCCACACAGATCTTAACCAATTTTCTAGTTGTAATTTCATTTTTATTTTTAATGAGTGTTGTCTGCTACAGAGGATCATAAAAATATTTTTCAGAGGACTCTCAAATGTTTAAGAAAGTAGCTAGCACTGCCAAACCAAGGTCTCTCTTCCCCCATCTTTTAAGTAACAATCATTATTGACTATATTGTATGTTTTATGGGTTTCATTCACAAATAGTTCTTAAATTAAGCCCTAACATGTTTGAATATTAGAATTCAGTAGCAATTAGTGAATATTAATTGCTTTCTCTCTTCTGCCTAATTAACCCACAAAATAATTGATCTTTTTGAGGAAATGACACATTAGATAAGGGGCTCCCAAACTACTGCCCATGGGCCCAATTAGGCCCCTGCATATCATTAATGCAGCCTGCGGTGAGCACCCAGGCTCACTGCGGACCGCCTCCCACCGGCCCCCACCTCTTGACATCAGCAGTGGCAGCGGCGGCAGTGATCACACTTTGTCTGGGCTGCTCCGAGCAGCCTCTTGCCCAGTCCCATTCCCCTCTGCAGCTTTTGCCAAAGCCGATCGCCATGTCAGGAAATTTTTTGGAGCCTCCTATGTTTCAAAATTCACAGCACTAGGAGAACCCCCTGGTGCACCCAGGACGACATCACCGCAGTGTGCCAGGTTTACCCTTCCAGCATACCTGTCAAGTGTCCCGCATTGGCCAGAAAATCCTGTACTTTACCCCTCTTTCCCCCTCTTTCCCACCGTCATCCCAAATTTGGAGTGGCCAGAGGGGGGTGGGTGGGTTACTGTGCATGTGTGCTCATCAGAGGCAGCGGAGCTTTCTGTATTTTCACAACTGCATCTTGATAGGTATGCCTTCCAGCGCCGTGAATTTTGAAACACAGGAGGCTCCGAAAATTTCCCTGACATGGTGATCGGCTTTGGCAAAGGCTGCAGAGGGGATGGGACCAAACAAGAGGCTGTACTTTGGATGTGAAACTAAACCCCTGGTGGGTTTGAGACACACCTCTTCTTTCAATAATCTTTTAACAAGAATGGACCTTGTTTCCTTTAGATACTGCCCTCAAAGGGTCACCTCAGGTCATTTTTAATGAGGAACTTGTTCCATGTGCATGTTTACTCAAGATACCAAAATAATTAAGTTTTCTGAGCTTGGCTACATGCATGTACTTAGGGATTTTCCACTTGCGGGACTCGCAATGTCGTGTACATGATCACGTGTCCCTGCAATAAATATTACATTGGAATAACCACTAGACCGATTCGTACTTGGATCTCAGAGCATTGCTCATGGGTGCGAGGTCAGGTAGAAGGAGCACCTCTAGTTTCCCATTTCTTGAGAAAACATCTCTCTGAAGTCCAGTTGCAATTCGTTGTTTTGGAGATTATTATCCTGCAAAAGTATCAAAGGGTTGGTACTAGCAAATGCTTGCTTCAGAGGGAAGCCTTTTACACCTTTAAACTCTGGACCCAGGAACCCCATGGGCTCAATAGTGAGCTAGAACTTTCTTGCTACCTATTATTATTAATCACAGGTTTTAATAGACACACCATCAGCACTTGAGCTTAGTTTGTCCTTATAAAAACTTTCTTCATGAACCAAAAAACTTGACACAAGGGCACAGAAAGAATTTGACATATCTGAGGCTGTTTGTGCATTTAAAGGTATTTGGGTTTTTCCTTTATGTTTTTCTCGTACCAAGTATAAAATGTTGTTAATTCTTGTTATTTCCATATATGATTTTGTGATAGTTTTATTACTATGATGATTATGTTTCCATATAGGTTTCCTGAAGATTTTCTATGAAAAGCTGTGAATATCTGGAAACAGCTTTGAATTATTTTTGTTCGCTGATTGGTTTTATGAAAATGGATTTCATGATTTAAAAAATTGAATTTTTGGATAAAACATTTGAATTGTTGGATAAAACCTTTGAGTTGACATATTAAACAAGAGACTTTTATACCGACTGTAAGGCAGAGAGGCTGGTTGGGAGGGGGGAGTGGTGTAATGTCCAGAATGTCCATGTCAGCTAATTCTTCCTCCTGTTTTTTTTCCCCCCCGGGGCTTGGTTACTGCTTCCAGGCTGTAATTTGGTGCACTGGAGAGAGAAGGGACAGAGGCAACCAGTCGTGGTGGCAGTTGTGCTGTGATGTCTAGAACCCATGTCTGATGTCATGCAAGTGATTGATGTCTGTTGCCCCAGAGTGCAACAACAAGAAGAATTCAAAGCCCCAAGTGTGGCTGAGAAGGAACTGCCCTGCTTGTGTATGTTCCAGCTGATTTCCTCTGCCCCAGAGTGCAGAAACCAGAATTCAAAGCCCCAAGTGTGGCTGAGAAGAAACCTTGCCCTGCTGTGCAAATCTAATACAGAATCTGATGCCAACTGCCCCGGTGTGTAGTGTGGCCAAGGCATAGAATTCAGTGCATTGCATCAGTGTTTGTTGTTTTCTTACTTAGCTAGTGCAGGGACAGGGTAGAAATGGAGAGTCTACAGGATGCCCTGCAGCTATTGATCAGGACACAGGAGAACGTCCTTTCCCTGGTGCCTCTGATGTTAGGGGAAGTGGACAAGTTGGTGCTTCCCAAGCAGAAGGAGGGGCAAGATTTGTGGCTGTTCCTGCGCTCGTTTGAGAGAGTCTGCCTAGACAATGAAAACCCGAACTGGTGGTGGCCGAGGTTGCTGCAGAGCCAGGTTTTGGACAGGTATGCCAATATGCTGGCCTCCCTGGACCCGGGACTGGAGTGGGAACCCACCAAAGAGCAGCCAAGGGCTTACTTTGCAGACCCCCAGGAGGTGGCTCTTGAGAGGTTCTGGGTCTGCCAGAAGAGGGAAGGTGTCTCCTACATGGAGGCCTTAACCAAGATGACCCAGGCCTTTGATAGCTGGACAGAGGCTGCACAGGTGGAGTCTTTCAAGGAATTATATCATTGGTACTTAAGGGAACAGTTTACCCGAGATGCTCCACCACATCTATGGGTCCTATTTGCCCAGAGGGGGAGGTGTCAGTGGTAACCCTACCTCAGCTAGACAACTCCCTGCAGGCAGTGGAGCAAGTGAGAATCCCCAGGAAGGAAAGGACCCCTCCGCCTCGGGAGGAGGAAAGAGGGAGGAGGTCGATGGCCATGCAGGGCCTGCCCAGAGGAACTCCGACCCAGAAGCAGAGGGTTGCAAAGAGGGCCGTCCCCCAGGGTCCACCCCGAGGGAGACCGGCCCAGAAGCTTGGGCCAATGGGGAAGTCCATCACTCAAGTTCTTCCCAGAAGGGAGATCCCAGAGAAAGTAGTCCAACCAGTATTGGCAGTGGAGGCCAAGCGTCCAAGGCTGGTTCGGCCCTCCGCCTTTGTTTCAGAGAAGCAGGTGGCCTGGGTGCAGAAGCAGCAGGAGGGAACAGTGACCCTAGTGAACCCACAGACAGAAGCGCGGCTGCCCCTCTGATTGTTTAGGGATTCTTGGGCAGATTTTTGTTCAGTGCACCAGCGACACCTGCTCCCGGAAGAAGCTGTACCCCAGCTGGAAGTCCCCATTGAGGTCTGCCATCTGGAGACCCCCACCACATGGATGTGTCCTGCCACATGGCTGCACGTCCAATACAAGGACTTTGAAGGCCTGGTACTCTACTGGATTCACTCCAGCCAAGGGCTCCCCTCCTTCATACTGGGTATGAACCTGCTTTTTAGGGCTGGGGCCGGAAAGGTGGCAGGGGCCATGAAGAGGGTGCAGACCAGGGCCCAGATGGCTGCTGCAGGGTGCAGGGACTGATCCGCCAGCCCCCTCCTTTGCCAACCCCCATGAAGGAGAAAAAGCCAACCGACCAGGAAACTCCCGACTGGGTACAATCCCGGAAATTCCAACAGGAACAGCTGGAGGATCAGTCATTGGTGGCAGCTAGTGCCGGGGTGGCGCAGGAGGTGGAAGGACAAGAAAAGGGGGAGTGCTGATTCCGATCAACAGCTTGCTGTATCAGGAGGTCACGGTAAAAGGGGCTGTTGCCGGCAGTGCCCGGAGGCAGCTGGTGGTCCCAAAGTGTTTCCATGAGGAGGTGCTCCAGCTGGCCCATGACAACACCTTTGCTGTCCATCTGGGATGGAAAAAGACATTGAAAAAGGTTTCAGATCAGTTTTACTGGAAGGGTATGGCCAGGGATGTACAGAGGTATTGCCCTTCCTGCGACGTCTGCCAGAGAGTGGATCCAGCAGCTTTCTGTATGAAGGCAGAGGTGCAAATCCCTCAAATCGCGAATGAGCCCTTCAGTCAGGTTCAGGTGGGCATACTGGGGCCCTTCAAATCCTCCCATGCGGGGAATAAGTACTTGCTGGTCTACATCTGCTTGTCCACCCGGTGGCCAGAGGCCATTCCTGTGACGGGCATCCCTGCCATCCAAGTTGCCTGGGCTTTCATTGAGATCTGTTTGAGGATGGGCCTTCCAAATACCCTCATTTCAGATAGAGGGATGAACTTCACCTCCCGGCTGAGGGAGAAGGTGTGTGAACTGGCCGGGATCACCCAAAGCTTCTCCTTGCCCTACCATGCCCAGTCCCACGGCATGGTGGAAAGGGTGAACCAGACCATCCTGAACCTGCTGAAGGCCTATGTGCTGTGGAATGAGCGGACCTGATTGGAGGGAGTCCCATCCATCATCTCCACCTACCGGAGCACTGGTCATTCTCCCCTGGGGCTCTATTCCCCTGCTGAAGTGGTGCTTGGGAGAAATGTGAATGGGCCCCTGGAGTTATTGAAGGCCAGCTGGGAAGGGGCCAGTGATGGGGGATTACATCCAGGAGTTGAGGGATAGAGTACAGGCAGCACAGGAGCTGGTACGTGAACACATTATTAAGGCCCAGGTGGCCCAGAAGATCCAGCACAACAAGAATGCCCGGCTTCAGACTTTTCAGGAAGGGGATCAAGTGCTCCTATTGGACCCCTTGCCTCTGTCAAAGCTGGAGATTGCTTGGAGGGGGCCCAGGGTAGTCACAAAGAGGTTGTCAGAAGTGAACTATGAATTGACTCTTCCTGGGGATCTGCCCCAAGTTTTCCATGCCAACAGCCTGACAAAGTACATCTCTAGGGGCCAGGCTATGTGGAGGGTCACAGTGGCCCAAGAGTTGGGGGGAGATCGACAGGTGCTTCACTCGTTGGATGAATTCAAGGGGGCTGGCATGTGGAGGGACATTTTTCTGTCTTCCGAGTTGGATGAAGAACAACAAGGGGAGTTGTGGAGGGACCTCCAGGCCTTTCAGGACTTGTTTAATACTACCCCAGGGTTCATCCCCCTCCAAACCCATGACATTGATACCGGGGCCCACGCACCCATTCAGACCGGCCCCTATAGGGTGGTAGGGCCTGTAGATGACCAATTGACAAAGAGATCGCTGACGTGTTGAAGTTGGGGGTAATTGAGCCTCCATTGTCCTGGCTAAGAAGAAAGAAGCCCAGGGGAACATCCTGCCTGAGATCTGGTTCTGTGTGGATTATCGTAAATTGAACACCATCACTGTCCCCAATCCTTATTGTCCCCCCCAGGATTGGCCACTTAATCAAGAGGTTGGCTGGGGCCCAGTACATCGCCACCTTGGACTTGATGAAAGGCTATTGGCAAATACCCTTGTCAGAGGCTGCCAAGTTCAAGACCACCCTTTTTAACCACAAAAGAAGAGCAATACTAGTTCACCCAGATGGTCTTTGGCCTGACCTTTGCCCCCACTACCTTCAAGAGGCTGATGGATCACATCCTAGGGGATCTACCTTTTGTGGATGCCTATTTGGATGATATAGCTATTTACAGCTCCAGTTTTGAAGAGCATCGGGAGCACATCCAATGGGTCTTTACCAGTCTTCGGGAAGCCAGATCAACCGTGAAAGCCTCCAAGTGCCAGTGGGGGCAGGCCAGGGTTACTTATTTGGGACATGTTGTTAGACAAGGGGAAATCTTTCCTGTGGATACCAAGGTACAGTGTGTCAAAGAGTGGCTGCAGCCGGTGACAAAGAAGCAACTGCACAGTTTCCTGGGGTTGGTTGGGTTTTACTGCAACTTTATCCTGGGGTTTAGTAATATAGTGGCTCCCCTGACTGATGGGACAGAGGCAAAAAGGCCTAATTGGGTGGTCTGGACCCTGGACTGTATAAAAGCATTTGAACCTCTGGAACAAAAGCTGGTGGAATACCCCATCCTTCGGGCTCCTGACTTTAATAAGCCATTTGTTCTCTGCACAGATGCTTCCAGGTTTGGGGTGGGACTGGCCCTGATGCAGTATGGGGAGAATGGGACTTTGTATCCTGTGACCTACTTCAGCCAGAAGCTGCTGCCATGGGAGAGACGTTATTCCGTGGTGGAGCAGGAATGCCTGGCTGTTGTGTGGGCTGTGAGCAAGCTACGACCCTATTTGTGGGGGCGCCCTTTCCTTCTTCAGATGGATCATCGGGTGCTGAAATTTGTGCATCAAATGCGGAATACAAACCAGTGGTTACTGCAATGGTGCTTATCCTTGCAAGACTTTCCTTTCAATATGGAGCATATTAAGGGGAAGGACAATCTGGTTGCTGATGCGCTGTCTCGCATGTTCAAAGATTCTGCCCCTGACCTGGATCCTGCTCTGGACTATGATGGAAGCAAGCCCTTTTAGGGGCCCACCTCCATTTTGGTGGTGGTGGGGGGGAATGTAAGGCAGAGTGGCTGGCTGGGAGGGGGAAGGGTGGAATGCCCAGAATGTCCACGTCAGCTGATCCCTCCTCCTGTTTGTTTTTTTCCCTGGGGCTTGGTAACTGCTTCCGGGCTGTAATTTGGCACGCTGGAGAGAGAAGGGACGGAGGCAGCCAGTCAACTAGGGAACTGATTTATGGAGGCTTTTAGAGGTAATAGTGTGAGTTAGACCTAGGTTTGTTATTTTTAGCATGCAATGCACTGATTTCTAATTACTGTGGCTGGCTAATAAATAGAAGAAAAATGCTGACTTCTGCCTGTTTGTGTATGAACAAGCAGGGAGAGGCTGGGGTAGGGCTGGAAGCCCAGACCATGCTCACCAGGGAAATCCCCAGACCTTTCACCAACAATTTAATTTTCATTGAAATTTATTATCAATTACTAGTGATTTTGCCTCAGACAGCTCTCTCATTCCTGCACACTTTACCGTTTGGCCATTTTTTCCTTCTGGGACAGTAAGAGGGCCAGATAACATCTCAGTAGAAATTTTGAAACTTCTGTATGAAGTTAGCAAAAAGAATTGACAGATTTCTTTAACACAATTTATGACACAGGGATCCTTCTGAGTGATTGATTGCTATTAACTTTTGTTACATTGCCGAAGAAACCAAACACAAAGTCCTGTGAGGAGTTCAGAATGATTAGCTTCATGAGTCATGCTCTTAAAGTCTTTTTGAAAATAATCCATAGAAGAATTTATAAGAAGTTTGAAGAAAGCATAGGTGAGATGTAATTTGGCTTTTGGAATTCTATGGGTACCAGAGAGGCACTATTTACAATGCAGGTCCTCATGCAAAGATGTAGAGACATGAGATGTGATGTGCATGCATGTTTTATAGATTATGCAAAAGCCTTTGACATATGCTAGCATGAGAAGATGATCACAGCATTGAAGAAAATAGGTGTAGATGACAACGATATCACAATCCTCACCAACTTTTATTGAAATCAGACAACTCAAGTCAGAGTTGAAGAGCAGCTGATAGAGCAGGTTCAAATTCACAGAGGTGTGCGACAAGGTTGTGTGTTGTCCCTGACATTGTTTAATCTATTTCAATAAAATGGTGTGTTAACCATTGGAATGTGACAAAGGATGTTTAGCCAGGCCCTACTAGCCCATAATGGGCCTCCGTTCACTCGCCCGAACCCGGTTTGCAGGAAACTGTCGGGTTGAAATTTGCGCCAGTGGGGCAGGAACTCCCTGGACGCAAACAAAAAAAGGGCACTTCAATTCCCAACATTCCTTGTGCCATGCCGCACCAGAGCCAATCAGGCTGAGCGGCGCAAGCAAAAGGAAAGTTCGGAAATGCACCACGGCCAATCAAAAATAAGCTGCAGGAAAAAAATGCTGCACTAACCAAAATTGTGCACGCCAAACTACAAGCCCCAGTGTCCTGCATGCCATGAGCATGCAGAATGCTGAGGCAGCCAGCACGCGAAAAATAAAAGTAACCCCCCCACCGCTGCCCTTTCCTTTCCACAGGCCAGACATCAAACATGGCCCGTGGAAAAGAAATCCCCCCCATGCCCTTTCCTTTCCACGGGCCAGATATTGAGCATGGCCCGCAGAAAAAAAAGCCCTCCGACGCCCTTTCCTTTCCACGGGCCAGACATCAAGCATGGCCTGTGGAAAAGAAAGCCCCCCCATGCCCTTTCCTTTCCATGGGCCAGGCATCGAGCATGGCCCGCGGAAAAGAAAGCCCCCCCCCCCAAAAAAGTAAACACAAAAACATCCAAAAACAGTCAAAAATACTCAAAACCAAAAATACAAAATACAAAAAAGAAACACAAAAACATCCAAAAAGGAAACACAAAAACATCACACAGACCCCCCCCCAAACCCAAAACAACCCCCCCTAAAAATAAAACCAGAGAGCTTACCAGGAGACGTCTTCACTACATGACGACCGGAACTAAACTGAGAAAATTAAAAGAATACTTACCAGAAGAAGAAGCCACACCCAGAGGACAGTAGAGAAAAATTGTAGAGTAGAAGGAAAGCTCACCAGTCCCACCCAGTTGCCACAAGAGAAAAAACATTCAAAAATATTCAAAATAATAAATACTTCCCAAATTAATGAAATAAGTTATCAAATCATTCAAAAATATTCACACTAATCACAAAAAATTCAAAAAAAAAAGAAATAAGTTTTCACCCAAAAAACCAAAACAAAACATCTAAACACAGTATGGAAAACATTGATTAAAAAAAATGTTCTTACACATTTTAAAAATTATTATCCAAGGCACAACTATTTAAAAAATACACATAGTAACACATTATTTGGTTAAATACAATAATTATAAAAAATTATATCATCCTTTCCTCTTTTGAAAAACCAAAAAACCAAAACCAAAAAATAAAAAAATCACAGTTTCTAACAGCCCATGCGTAAAAATAAAAAATTAAAAAAACCACAATTAAAAACTAACCTTATTTGCATAAAAATAAAACAAAACCCTTCTAAAACCATTTTAAAGAGCCTGGCACTGAGGAAGCCAGCACACAAAAAATAAAAATAAACAACACACTGGGAGCGCAAGTCTGCCGCAGGCGGACGCAGCGCCTCAAAGCCACAAATTCACAAAACCTTTCAACACCATTTAAATCAACCTGGCACCATTTGTTCAAGAAAAAAAACCAAACCCTTTACTATCCAACACAATTTTAAAAAGCCTGGCACCGCCGGGCAAAATATGCTAGTACAGTATATATTTGGTGAGTACTTTTTCACAAGCACTATCACATTTCAACATTAGCGTTAAAATTAATGGAGAATACCTGAATAACATCCAATATGATGGTGACATGGTGTTATTGGCCACAAACCTTGCAGATCTTCAGTTGATGCTGGATCGAGTTATAATAACATAAGAACAGCCTTGCTGGAACAGGCCACAGCCCATCTAGTCCAGCATTCTGTCTCACACAGTGGCTCACCATTTGCTTTAGGATATTCCCAAGCAGATGCCTTCACCTGCTTAGGATTCCCTGGAAATGACATTGAGAGATGTCCTGCCTATCTCTCTAACCTGGAGGTTGTCCTTAGGTATTCATAATTATAGCCATTGATACCCTTGTCCTCCATGAACTTGTCTAATCCTATCTTAAAGCTGTCTCTCCTTTCTTAAAGCTGTCAAGACTGACAGCTGTCACCACTTCTTCTGGCAGGGAGTTAGAGCTTCAAGCACAGAATATGGGTTGGATTTCAACACAAAGAAAGCTAAATATCTTGTTTTTTTGGCAGGAACACAACAAATCAAAATAATGGGTAAAATTGTCTATTTTGGGAGTTTGTTGAATGAAAATTGGAGTTCTGAGATAGAGATTAAAATACAAATCAAAAAGCAAGATCCACCTTCATAAAAATGTAAGATTTGTTATACAGTAGAGATCTAACTCTCACTACAAAGATCTGAATAGTGAGATGTTACATATTCTCAGGGTTGCTATAAGGAATAGAAGCATGGACATTGACTAAAGCATCTGAAAAGAGAATCAAAGCTTTTGAAATGTAGATCTACAGACAGCTGCTAAGAATATAACGGTTTGACCATATGACTAATTTTGAAATTTTGCACCATATGGATAAAGAAAAAGAACTGTTTAAGACCATTAATCAAATAAAGCTCCAATACATTGGCCATATCATGAGGAACAACTCACTCTGAAAGGAAAAATCCCTGGGAAGAGACACCCTGAACATAGACAGATATACAATTGTAGGTATACATAAAAGCACATGAAGAAGAAGTTCTACTATCCATAGGTTAATATAATCTCAAAAGTGTCTTCCTTATTGGAAGCCAGCTTGAACATCAGGCATTTCTCACTCCACTTAAGGCTTCATAACCTTGCTTACATGGGAAACTAAAGCAATAGGATGTTTTTGAAAAAATATTGTCACTTTTTGGCTCTGGCAGCTCTCCCCACAACCAGGAAGTGCTGGAAATTACTCCAGCCCCTGATCAGCTGTTAGGAGGGGACTTTTCCTGAAATTACAAGGGTTGACCACTAGATGGCACTGATGGAAATGTGACAAATATGCCTTGGGGAAAAATCAGCTCTGGAGCTCACTAAAAAGCCCCCCCCAAAACTTGATTTTTTTCTGTTCCAAACTCTTTCTAAAGTGCACTTTGGAATTTTTCGTTGTGTTTTTGCAATTTAGGAAGAGTTTTGAACAGAAAAATTATGTGGTTTTTTTGTTTTCATTTTTTTGCTCTTTTCTAACCTCTGGAACATTTTTTTTATATTTTCAATGCATTCCTATGGGAAATTGTGATTTGCGTTACAGAAAAATTGCTTTACAGAAAACGTCCCAGAACATCTTAATTACATAACCCAGGGTTCCACTGTAATTATTTCAAAGCTTCAATGGTGTTGGGCAGCTGGCAACTGTTAATATTTCTCACTATGTTACTATGTCTTCTCACACCTGAGGAATAGAAAGTAGATACATGATAATATCTCATTTCTTATGTTTCATTTCCTTTGAGATTTAAGATCTTGCAAGACAAACATTGCTTTGGCAGGGTAACTGCTTTGGCCATAAACTTCTGCTTATGCTAGTTAAGAGCATCAAAAAGAATTTGATGTGATTAAAGTACACAGTTTTAATGAAACATACAAAACAGTAATTATGCCTATAATTGTGGAATGATTAAATTGCAGTCATATAATTAAAATGAGCTACATAAAAGCTTTGCCTTTGAAAAATTTCAATGTCCCATCTATTTTGACATTTATGACTTTTAAACACTAATTCCACTGCATTTCCTTAACTGCCAAATGAATGTACCATGAATTTATGTATCAGTAAGTTTTGCATAGATCCAGCCTGTTTACTTCCTTTTCTCTCTAATAGGATGCTAAAATACCTGTAGTATGTAACCTGTGCTCTATTGTTTGGAACAGATCTGAATTTGATCAGCATATAAATAAGAAATGGGCAGTTACAAGAGAAGGACAGGTGAGACCATTTTTGGACATTGCACAGGATAAGGTGTGATTCTCAAACATTCTGTACTGTAGGTTTTCAAGAAAGAAGGAAATATTTATATGCATACTAATTGGGTAATGAAAGCGCGGCGCCAAAATGGCTGTCGCACACTTTGCGCCCCCCCCCCCCACCCGGACTCAGACATTCGGGTAAGTTAGGGGGCGTGGCCACCCCTCTATAAAAGGGGTGGCCACGAGGCAGACGAGCTGCCATTTTAAAATAGCAATGGAGAGGAGAAGAATTTTCCATCACTGTTTGTTTCCAGGCTTCGGCTGTTTAGCCCTTGAGCCTTTCCCAGCGGGGAAAGGAGGATTCGAGCATGCAGAGCCTTGGTTCACTTGGCTACTGCGTGCGTTGGCGCTAGGTTTTTTGGTCCCTCAAAAGGATCCTACTTTTTCTTTGAGGACATGCCTCCCAAACGGAAGGCACCGGTGATTAAGCCGCGGCCAAAGGGGAGGACTTTTCCTGGCCCTGCGCAGGACGGGGGCCAGCCTTTGGGTCGGAGGACCTGGGCTGCGCCCCCGCGGCAGGGCACTGTGCCAGCCTTGCCCACTGATACTGGTGGGGCTACTCAGGCTGGCACTTTGCAGCCGGGCTCCGGCTTGGTGGCTGGCCAGCTACAGGCCGGCCCCTCAGGGGCTTCGGCCCCCGGCCCACCGTTACCGGCCGTGGGTCAGGGCAGCGTGGGAGGGCCTGGTGTGGGCATACAACCCGTTCCCCCTCTGGCCCCTCATGGGCCGGAGTTTTGGGCATGGCCCTATTCTGGCCCTGGCTCGCCTTTCTGTTACCTTTTCAACTGCCTAGTGGGCTGTCTGGCCCACCCGGCCTGCCTTATGCTCCTTCGTCGACCCCGGATACCTTGCCGGCCACTATGCTTCAGCGGGCGGCCAACCGGGTCGAGCTGCGTGAGACTGTCCGGCCTGCCCAGCTGGTGTCTCGCAGCTCCCCGTTCTACCTGATGTCCAGGGTGGGAGCAGTCGGGGGTGATCCCAGAGCTCGATTCCGGTCGCGAGCTCCGACGCCCGCCGTGGGCCAGAACCCCCGGTGGGGGTGGCTCACAGGGGTGCACCTAGTGAGTATCAGGTTCAATTTAAGTGCACCGACACCACAGCCCACTTACAGTGGTGGGGTTTAGTGGCTCTGGCCTCGTCAAGTTGATGCGAGCGGGCATCAGTTACCATCTTATCCCAGTATCACGTGGTTTCTAAATGGTCCCTCGTTAAGGGGGGGTGTCCACCCCTGGGGCAGTGCCGAGCATCGCAGGGGCTGTCCAGGTCCTGCTGCGTATGCCCTTTATACAGAATGTGCCGTCGATGGCTTTGCCGACAGCTTGTTATTCCTTGCCCCTGGGTGATCATTTGTCGCAGGTCACGAGGGATAAGATCTGGAGGGGAGTACGTGGATATTCGGCTTTCAAACTGTGAGCCCACTGAGGAAGAGAGAGAGGGACAGGATGACAGAGACTAAGAGCTATCCCGTCGTCGTAAGCCACTGCGCACCTGGGTTAACTGGTGGCCGGCATACCTTATGTATATGGTGGTATGCCTCAGGGCCCAGTCTGATTGGGCCACCCCGATGGTTCAATCCCTTGATAATATTTACGGGGCGATGGTCGATTTCATGGGCCCATCGCAGTTGGCTTACGATGAGGAATTTGGATGAGGGTGGCCCTACATCCTGAGATGAGGTGAGATGAGCCCTGTCAGCAATTGTTGCTCTTGTACATGGCTCCCACGTGACTGGCATCTGGTGATAGGTACCATTGTGGTCATGATGTGCAGCGGGCTGATCAGACACTGGCTCCATGCTAACTGGTGGGGCAGGGGGTTCCGGCCCGCCTGCTGTGTTGGACCTGCTCAGCTAGCGACGTGTGTAATAAGCGCCAGTGTCGTTACCGACTTGGGTGCCCCTTTTGTGCTGGGCCCTACACCGCCTCCGGGTGCCCGCAGGTTGGTGGGCTACGGGGCAGAGGTAGGGGTGCACAGGGGGCGATCAGAGCTCCATCTTACGGAACTAGCCATGTCAAGGCCCCCCTCCCCAATTAGTGTACTCATGCTGGAGCGGTGGCACTCAGCTTATCCAAGAAGGGATGATGCGGGGTACCTGCGGGGGGTTTTTCAATGGGGCTTTTGTATTCCATTCGGGGGTGTTAGGGGCCCCAAGATGCTACTAATCTAGTTCCCTTGAAAGGTAATGAAGAGGTTGCTCCACTGAGCACAGCTAAGGGAGTTGAGGCTATGAGAGTAGCGGGCCCCTTTTTGGAACCACCTTTCCTAATTTGAAGGTCTCCCCTATGGGGCTAGTACCGAGGTAGCACCAGGGTGAATGTTGTTTAATCCTCCTTTTAGCTTACCCTGGGGTCTTCGGTCAGGGATGCCATTCCTGATGACCTTTTTCAGTCAGGTGGACGTCGTTATTCAGCCCCTAAGGGTGGTACGCTCATGCGGTCCCGGTGCTTTCCTGGCACGGTCTGATATGCACTCGGCTTTACATTTATTGCCTGTGCACCCAGGGGATTTTGAGCTATTGGGTTTCAGGTTCCAAGGGGAATTCTACTTCGATAAGGCCATGCCTTTTGACTGCTCTATTCCATGTTCGGCTTTCGAACGATTCGGTACTTTCATTCAGTGGGCCTTTGCTCGCAGGTCGGGGTCCCGGTCTCTAGCCCATTACCTCGATGACTTTTGGTTCGGGGGTGAACGGGGCTTGGACACGTGCACGCGTCTCCTCACTACAGTTCAGACACTCATGTGGGAACTGGGTGTCCCCTTAGCGCCTGAATAGACCGAGGGCCCAGCTATTAAGCTCACACTTATAGGCATTGGAATTGACTCTGTCGCACAGGCATCCGGGTTACTCAGGGATAAGGTGGCTCGGATCTCTGCGGCGATTTTGGCATTGATTGCCAAACATAAAGTGTCCCCTTGTGAGCTGCAGCTACTTCATGGCCACCTTAACTTTGCCTGCAGGGTGGTTACACCCGGCAGAGCATTGGCCAGGCGCCCGTGTGACACCATGGCTGGCCTGTTAAACGTCACCACAGGGTCCGGCTGATCAGGAGCATACGGGCGGACCTTCCGGTCTGGCTCAAATTCCTCCAGGGATTTAACGGGGTCTCTTCCTGGAGATCGGACCTTATGGTCTGCCCTAGATTTCAAGTACGGTCGGATCCCTCCGACTCCCTGGATTATGGGGGTTTACTCTGAGGGTAGGGGGACTTACGACCGAGGGTTTCATGCAAGGCTGGGCATGGATCACCTCCGCGATCTTACCTTCCTTGAGTTTCTTCCCAAATTGGGGAGCACTGATGCTAGGGGGCGACGAGTGGGCCAACTCAGTGGTCCATTTTTGGTGTGACAATGCGGCAGTGGTGCGCATTGTCAAACACCCAGACGTGCAAATCCCCCAGGGTCATGGCATTGGTTTGTCAAGCCTTTGAGAAGCCTACGCCTAAATGTGCTGTTCAGGGCCAGACATGTTCCAGGTATTAATGACGATATCGCTGATGCTTTATCCTGCCTGCAGATCCCCGGTTCCGTGCCTTGCTCCGGAAGCAGAGGAATTACACTCGCCACTACCGGCTGATATTTGGACGTTTGGTGAGGAGAGGTGAACCGGGCTTGTCATTGGCACCTTGCACGCGTAAGGCGTATCAACATGCTTTCATGCGATTTAGAACTTTTTGCGAGTAACTACAGTTACCTCAAGTGAACGTGTCCGCCGCCCGGACACGCATCACCCCAGTTCGCCAGAGTTTCTGACCCATCTTGCACGAGGCTGGCATTACTTATGTTCGGATAGGTGTGAAGTGGCTCTTGGTCACGCAGCTACCACGGTAGCCTTTTTTGAGCGCTCCGCATCAGTGAGTGGGTGCCAGAGTTGGTACCATCTGTGTAAGGTGGATGTGTCTCGTAGGGCACTGGAACTTGACGATGTCTCTGTCACACATGAGTGGGCTCAATTGGGGATACGGTCCTCAAAGGTTGTTTAGCACAGCATAGGCAGTGGAGTCTGACTGCTACAAAGTTTTATTGGAGACATCTGTCCGGTTGGTGCCCTACATGAATTTTCGGCAGTGCCTGCTGCGCACCCCAGCCTGTTTTTCTGCCACCAGGATAGGTCTACCCTTACCAAAGTAAAGTTACTGAGGGTGACCAGTGCCGCGTGGGGCCCGTTTTGGCACCCATTTATTTAGGATAGGCGTCGCGTTGATCGCAGCTACGTTTGGGGTACTCGGAGGCGGATATGCGTATATGCACAATTTCTTATATGTACGTCCCCTCACTGCATGAGTACCTAGTTATGTCCTTCACCTCTTCTCCTCTTTTACAGATCCTGTGCATCTCTGCACACCGGTGGCAGTGGGGCTGGTGGGCCGCAGCTATGTACACTGGGCAGCAGTATATGCTGCGGCGACCGAGAGTGGACCCCGACTTGGGCTGTGTGCATCCGCACGTATGCAATGGTATGGTATGCGCGGCACAAGGGGGCGGGAACTGTGGCCATTCCTGATGTCTGTCAGGGATGCTGGACCGCCCGATGTTCTTAATAGGTATCTCGGTGGCAATGATCTTATATGGATCACTGCTATTCCTAAACTGTCGAGGGGCAGTGACCTGGCGTTTTATATCATGTATGGCTTACACACGGTCGCTATGGTCTAACATCGTGCCGAGACACCAATTTAGGGGAGACGTGGATCTCCGTGGTTCGGACTGTTCTGGCAGTCAGTGGACAGGGCTGTTGCTCGGTCCCTTGCTGAGCATGGCTGGGAGACAGCCATTGGACACCTGCGGATAGGCTTACAAAATTTTTTTGATGGTAGGCAGGAGAAGGGGTCCACCTGTCGGCTGGAGGTATGTACCTCTTTCTGGGTGTGGTGCAAGCAGGCCTGGCAACCGAGCTGACGGTCTGGGGGGGGGGGCGTGAGTCATCATGGACACCTCCCCGTGTGGCGGGTAGCACTGGTAAGGTAAAGATTTATGACCCAGAGGTATCCGGCAGGTTCGCAATTGACTGGCCAACACTTAGACAGGTACAGGTGTAATAGCTTTGACCGGTCAACAACGAACCAGGCAAGGGGGTGATGGCAGGAGCTTTTCGGCATGCATCACCCTGTGATTTGATGGATACACGTCATAGGGTGGGGTCAGTAGATAGTTTATTGACTCCGGTCAACAATTTGTTTGTATCAACAAACAAATTGATACAAATGGATACATTGTAGCCAATTGCCATTGGCAATTTTGGGAGGAACCTTACCAGTGTTACTGCGGCCTGCTTGCCTTAAGAATTACAATTGGATGAATACACCAATTGAAAGTTATAATTCGGACTAGGGCATTATTCAATAAAAGTGGCCCAATGCCTTTATCCATATATCGGTGTCTGAGTCTTTCTTTGGGGGGTGCGCCTGCAAAGCACATTATGCTGCAGGGATAAAAAGCAAACATCTGTCACAAGATAAAAAAGAAGCAAGTCTGATAACAGTACTTTTTTTGACAAATCCACAGATTATGCCACAAAATTCAGTTTATACTACACTGTGCAATTTTATTATTACAAGATTCACAAACTTACAATTGATTAAAATTCTAGGAGATCCAGACTGGCCCAGAAAGGAACGTAATATTTGGAGGAGAAAATACAGATGCTACTTAGCAGGTTCCATTTGCCCTTTTCTTTTTAGTTTTAATTTAGCACTGAAACTAGATCTCATTTCCTTGTTATATGAAAAAGAACTCCTTGTCTATGGTTCTCTGTTCTTAAGAAAGTATCCACTCATTTTTCCTTTCTGAATACACTTTTAGTGTAGAACAAAACCTGAGCATGTATTACACAACAATGCTTCTTTTTTGCACATTACACCTCAGTTCCAAAGACATGCTCTTCTTAGATGATAGGACAACAATACCTTTGTGATTCTTCCCTTTAGTCCATTACAATGAAAGAAGACAGAGATTCATTTGTAGTCTTGAAAAAAAGCAGACAAAGTGTTTCTCCATTGTAATTTTACTCCAAAATATTCTGAGAACTCTTTATTGTTGTTCAGTCGCACAGTCGATTTCGACCCTTTGCGACCCCATGGACCATTGCCCGCCAGTCACCTCTGTTCTCTACCATCTTCCTCAGCCCCACCAGCTCTGTGCCCTTTGCATCCATAATACCATCTAGCCATCTCATTTTTGCCCGCCCCTTCTTCTTTTGCCCTCCACCTTTCCCAGCATCAAAGCTTTCTCAAGTGAATCCTCTCTTCTCATTTGATGTCCATAGAACTTTAGCTTCATCTTTATTATTTGACCTTCCAAGGAGCAGTCAGGGTTGATTTCTTCTAAGATAGACCTATTTGTTCTCCTTGCTGTCCAGGGTACTCTCAAAACTCTCCTCCAACACCACATTTCAAAGGCGTCTATTCTTATGTGCTCAGCTTTCCTAATGATCCAGCTCTCACAACCAAACATTACCACCGGGAATACCATTGCTTTGACTATGCGAATATTGGTTTACTTTTAACTATGTTCCCCAGGTTTCTCATAGCTTGTCTCCCAAGCATCAGTCGCCTTTTTATTTCATGGCTGCAATCACCATCTGTGATCCTAAGAAAGTAAAATCTGCCACTGCTTCTACTTCTTCCCCATCTGTTTTCCAGGGAGTGATAGGGCCTGTTGCCATTATCTTGGTTTTCTTGATGTTGAGTCTCAAGCCAGCTTTTGCAGTCTCTTCTCTCAACCTAAGCAGGAGCTTCTTTAGGTCTTCCTCAGTTTCTGCCATTAGGGTGGTATCATCTGAGTATCTCAAGTTGTTGATGTTTCTCCCAGCAATTTTGATCCCAAATTGTGATTCCTCCATCCCTGCATTGCCCATTATGTGCTCTGTGTATAAGTTGAATAAGCAGGGTGATAAAATGCAGCCTTGTCTTACTCCTTTTCCTGTTCCAAACGTCATTCCGTATTCTGTCCTATCTGTTGCATCTTGACTCATGTACAGTTTTCTCATGAGGCATATAAGGTGTTTTGGTATTCCCATCTCTTTAATTACTTGCCACAATTTGTTGTGGTCCACACAGTCAAAGGCCTTGCTGTAGTCAATGAAACAGAAGTAGACTTGTTTCTCATATTCCTTTGTGTTCTCCATGAGCCAACGTATGTTGACAATATGGTCTCTAGTTCCCCTGCCTCTTCAGAACCCAGCCTGCACTTCTGGTAATTCTCTCTCCATGTGCTGCTGAAGTCTATCCTGTATTATCTTGAGCTTCACCTTGCTAGTGTGTGGGATGAGTGCAATTGTTCGATAATTTGAACATTCTTTGGCATTACCCTTTTTGTGATTGAAATGTACTGTATACTGATCTTTTCCAATCCTGTGGCCACTGTTTTGTTTTCCAAATATGCTGGCATATAGAATGCAATGATTTGATTCCATCATCTTTTAGGGCTTTGAAAAATTCAACTGGGATATCATCATCTCCACTAGCTTTGTTCATTGCAGTGCTTTCGGCATTTCTGACTTCAGATCAGTTTTACTGGAAGGGTATGGCCAGGGATGAACAGAGGTATTGCACTTCCTGCGACGTCTGCCAGAGAGTGGATCTGGCAGCTTTCTGTACTTCACTCTCTAGGATGTCTGGCTCAAGTTCAATTTCCTCATCATTGTGATTATCAGGGGTGTTGAGTTCCTTTTTGTAAAGTTCCTCTGTGTACTCTTGCCATCTTTTCTTAATCTATTCTGCATCAGCTAAATCCTTGCGTTTTTGTCCCTATGATCATTTTTGCTTTAAATGTTCCCTTGATTTCCCCAATTTTCTTTAAAGATCTCTAGTCCTACCCCTTGTGTTGTTTTCCTCTATTTCATTGCTTTAATTTAATTTTATTTAAATTTTTTTATTTTATTCTTACACTTGTAACAATTTAATTCTTACACCTAATTAGGAATCCCAACTCAGGGCTGCTCACACAATATTATGCAGTGAACACAATAACACAATATACAATATAGACAATAATTATACCATTTTCATCCTACAAAAGCACATAACATATTATAAAATAATACAACAATACGATAGTACAATGACCTCTCTACTCCGGCTACAGGCAAGTCCGAGGGTGGCACGGGTGAAGTCCTGCCATGCACCACCATAGCAGCCTTTTTTGCCCTGGCCCGGGGCAGGGCCTGGATGCCGACAGTGGTGGAGGGTCCCATCACCCATCACCACAGCGGCCTCTTCACCCCAGCCACAAAAGTCCAGGGGCAGCAGCAGAGTCCTGCCACCATAGCGGCCTTTTGTTCCATAGCCTGGGGTGGGGCCCATGATGCTGGCAGTGGTGGAGAGTCCCCACAGCGGCTTCTACACCCCAGCCGCAAGAAAGTCCGCGGGCAACAAAGTCCTGCTGCCATAGTGGTCTTTCATACCCCGGCCTGAGGCGGGGCCCAGGATGTGGGTGGTGGTGCAGGGTCCTATCACCCATTGCCACAGCAGCCTCTTCTCCCCAGCCACAAGAAAGTCCGGGGGCAGTGGCCTTGTTCATTGTTCTTTTAGGTAGGTTTCCTTATTTGCTGTACCCACACCCCAATAACGACACGGACACAGAATTTTTGGATTATAATTCGGCCACATTTATTTAAATTCAAACAAGGCCTACCTTAACAATAGTTAAGGATCAGACGGGCCGCAATAGCACTGGTAAGGGGCAAATCCAATTAGAGTCCTAATTAACTGACTCTCACAACTTGCTACTACGGTAACAACGTGAGAGCCTATGCCAACAACCGGCTTCAGCGCAAGCGTGTTGTTGACCTACTCTGTGTGTTGGCTATCTAAGTAAGCTGGCTGGCCATACCATTTTGGCTAACCTTGTCCTCCCTATGGCCAACCAACTGTATTTAACCTGTTGAGGCGCAATGCACACAACATGAAATGGCAGACCATAGCCATAACCCTAGGTGAGTGAGATGTCTGGGAATTGATGATGTGAACAACAGCTGCATTATCACACCAAAAATGGACCACCGAGTTCACCCAGGCCTCACCCCACAGTAAGAGAGCTCCCAAAATGGGGAAGAACTCCAAGAAGGTAAGGTCACAGAGCACAGCAGTGCCTTGCCATGCCTCCAGCCACCTACCGTAAGACCAGTGTCCATCGAAGTACATCCCATAGCCAAATGCCCCAGATGCATCCGACTGGATTTGGAATACTGGTGCGGCCAGGTGCTCATCACGCCAAAAGGAAATCCGATTAAAATCTGACAGGAACCCCAACCATACCTGTAAGTCAGCCCTGACAGCCCTGGTCAAATGAACCCTGTGGTGCTTCCTGGATAACCCAACCATGGCATCACACAGATGCCTGGCAAAAGCACGGCCAGGGGCGATAACCCGGCAAGCAAAGTTGAGGTACCCATGAAGCACCTGGAGGTCATGAAGGGAAGCCTTACGTTTGGCCAGTAGGGAATTGATGGCATCTGAGTTGCGGGCGACTTTGTCTACGGGCAACCTGGAGGTCTGAGCTATGGTGTCCAATTCAATCCCTAAAAAGACTAAACAAGTGGCAGGGCCCTCCGTCTTCTCCAGAGCCAACGGCACGCCGAATTCGGCCATAAGACCCTGAAACGCGGCCAACAGGCGCGCACACTCATCCAAGTCTGCAGGGGCCCCAAACAAAAAATCAACAAGGTAGTGAGACACTGAACGAACCCCTGAGCGGTGGATGAAGGCCCAATGCAGGAATGAACTGAAACGCTCAAAAGCCAAGCAAGAGACAGAGCACCCGAATGGCATTGCCTTGTCGAAAAAATACTGCCCCTGAAAACAAAAGCCCAGCAACTCAAAATCATCCGGGTGAACAGGCAGGAGGCGGAAGGCCGACTTGATGTCACACTTGGCCATCATAGCCCTCCGGCCGCACGCCCGGACCATGTTGAGCGGCTGATCGAACGACTGTCCCGTGGGCATGGGGGCCGGGCAGAGGCTGGGGTTTGGCAGCGGCATGTGGGCCAACAGCCGGGGCCCGTGGGAGGGAGACCCCTGGGTTGGGCTCGCTCCCCTGTGGGTCAGGGTCCCCCCCCCAGAGGCATGGACGAAGCTGCGCGGCAGGTCCTCCTCCTCAGGGGGGGGGGTTGGATGAGGCACCGGAGCTGGGGCCGCCACAGGCCGAGAAACGGAGGCACGCGAGCGGCACGCCGCAGGCGGCACGCTGTGCCCGGTCTTCCTCTTAGGTGCCATGTGCACCTAAGAGGGGGGGAGGCCGGTGCAAACGGCATGGCCGCCAGGCAGGGCCCGGTGCAGGCGGTGCACAGGCCCAGCAGCAGCAGGAGCGGCGGAGCACCACAAGGCAAGCGCCGGCCCGGTCCCGGGCCGACAATCAAAGGAGTTTGGCTCCCGCCCGTTCCCAGATGGGGGCCGACTCAGCCAGGCATGCTCAGCATGCCTAAGAGGAAGCGGCAAACTGCTATGGACTGGTGCTAGCCCACAGTCAAAAAGATTCGGCTGGGCACGGAACGATGAAACGCACCGGGGCCCAGCCAAATTGGTAAAGAGAGGGCCGTTGGCTCAGCCACCCCTTATAAAGGGGAAGCCGGCCATGCCCCCTCTTCCCTGCTGTACCCATGCCTCAGGAACAGGGCCAGCAAAGCATGCAGTGGCCATTTTGCCGCCGCACGTCCCCTCTCCTTGCTTTTCTTTGAAATTCTGTATTCAATTGGTTGAATTTTTTCCTTTTTCCTTTGCCTTTTGCATTCCTTCTTTGCTCTGCTATTTTAAAAGTCTCATTAGACAACCACTTTGCTTTCTTACACTTCTTTTCTTTTGGTATGGTTTTCCTTGCTGCCTCCTGTGCCTCTGTCCATAATTCTTCTGGTACTCTATCAAGTCTAAGCCATTAAATCTGTTCCATGCCTCCACTGTGTATTTTTTGGAATGCTGTCTATGTCATACCTGTCTGGCCTAATTGTTTTCCCTATATTCTTTAGTGTAAGCCTGAATTTTATGATCAGTAGATTGTAGATTGTGAGCCGGGTGAGCGGCAAAGGGGCCTGCCGCCGCCTCCACCAGGCAGCCACCTCAGCCGGGGGTGAGGAGGAGGAGGAGAGCCGGGCAAGCGGCAAAGGGGCCTGCTGCCGCCGCCGCCGCCGGGCAGCCACCCCAGCCGGGAGTGAGAAGGAGGAGGAGAGCCGGCGAGCGGCAAAGGGGCTGGCCGCCGCTGCTGCTGCCGGGCAGCCACCCCAGCCGGGGGTGAGAAGGAGGAGGAGAGCCGGATGAGTGGCAAGGGGGCCTGCCGCCGCCGCCGGGCAGCCACCCCAGCCGGGGGTGAGAAGGAGGAGGAGAGCCGGGTGAGTGGCAAAAAGGGCCTGCCGCCGCCACCGCCGGGCAGCCACCCCAGCTGGGGGTAAGAAGGAGGAGGAGAGCCAGGCGAGCGGCAAAGGGGCCTGCCACCGCCGCCGCCGCCGGGCAGCCACCCCAGCCGGGGGTGAGGAGGAGGAGGAGAGCCGGGCGAGCGGCAAAGGGGCCGGCCGCTGCCGCCGCCGGGCAGCCACCCCAGCCGGGGGTGAGGAGGAGGAGGAGAGCCGGGCGAGCGGCAAAGGGGCCGGCCACCACTGCCGCTGCTGGGCAGCCACCCCAGCCAGGGGTGAAAAGGAGGAGGAGAGCCGGGCGAGCGGCAAAGGGGCCTGCCGCCGGCGCCGCCGGGCAGCCACCCCAGCCGGGAGTGAGGAGGAGGAGGAGAGCCGGGCGAGCGGCAAATGGGCCGGCCGCCGCCGCCGGGCAGCCACCCCAGCCGGGGGTGAGAAGGAGGAGGAGAGCCGGGCGAGCGACAAAGGGGCCTGCCGCCGCCGCCGCCGCCGGGCAGCCACCCCAGCCGGGGGTGAGAAGGAGGAGGAGAGCCGGGCGAGCGGCAAAGGGGCTGGCCACCGCCGCCGCCGCCGGGCAGCCACCCCAGCTGGGGGTGAGAAGGAGGAGGAGAACCGGACGAGCGGCAAGGGGGCCTGCCGCCGCCGCCGGGCAGCCACCCCAGCCGGGGGGTGGGGGAGTGAGGAGGAGGAGGAGAGCCAGAGTCCCAGGAAAAGGATAAGTAGCTGACATGCAAATGTAGAAGACCTAATATAGCAACTGACATAGAGACTTTATACTGACTAAACATAGAAACTGACATAGAGACTGTGTTTTAAAGTGTGATAATATGCATGATAATATGTTGTCTTAAATGTTTTAAACTTTAAAAAACTGTGATAAAATGTATGAGGAGAGAAAAATGGCGTAGACACCGGCAAACCACGCCACAAATCTTGCCAAGAGAACCCTATTGACCAAAACAAAAGGCAAAACAAAAGGGCAGGCTAGGTGATACAGGATGCTTAACACCACAGAGGGGAGAAAGGGGAGGGACAGGAAAGGGGGAGGGGAAATGCAATGTTGTAAGGAGCAATACTGCATAGGGACATGGAATGTGAGATCAATGAACCAAGGAAAACTGGAAGTGGTAAAAAGTGAGATGGAAAGAATGCAAGCGCGGCGCCAAAATGGCCGCCGCGCCCTTTGCGGGCCCCCCCCATAGGACGAAGGCATCTGGGTAGTTAGGGGCGTGGCCAGCTCCCTTATAAAAGGGGTGGCCATGAGGCAGCCGAGCTGCCATTTTCCGAAGCGACGGAGCGGAGAAGTTTTTCCCCTCTTGTCTCCGTCGCTCTTACCTTGCCAGGGAAGCCTTTTTGGCGGCGAATTTTCTCTTTTGGCTTCCCTTAGATTTCCTTGCGATGCCTGCGAAGAAGAGGGCGGCCGCGAGCGCGGCTCGCGCTGTTAGAAGGTGCAATCCGGGTCGGAGGACCGCGGTTGCGCCTCCCCAGCAGCCGCCTTTGCTGGTACCACCGGGACCGGTGGAATGGGGTCTATTCCCCCTTGCCCGGAGGCGGGGGACCCGAGCATGGGTCAAGTGAGGGCTGTGGCCCGCGGCCCGCAAGCGGTGGACGCCGCTCCTGGTGCTTCCCATCCTGTTGGGCCTCCAGCGGCGGGGGCGCAGCTCACCCCGGGGCCTTCTAGCCTTGGGGGGTGGTGTGGCCCCTTGCCCTGGCAGGTACCTACATCGGCCCTACCGGGCCTCGGCGTGGGGCGATGGCCCTATTAGGGTCACGGGGTACAGGGACCTGTACCTGTGCCTGTAGCAGGAGGGCCGGCCGGCCCTTGGCCCCATGTCAGCGTGGAGGTCTTACTGGCCCGTGTTGCGGCCCTTGAGGCATCCTTGGCTCGGGCCAGCCATGCTGGGGCTCCCTTTGGGGTTCATTTCGACGCGTCGTCTGCTGGGCAGCGGCAGGCGACGGGACGGGTTGAGCTGCTTGAGGCGTGGCACAACCTCGGCCACTGCCTCGCAGCTCCCCAACCAACAGGCCGGTGCGGGTCAGCCCCCAGTGACGAGCTCTACGGCGGTCGTGAGCTCCGACGCCCCCAGTGGGCCGGAACCCCCGGTGGGGGCGCCCGCGGGGGTGCAGCACGTGAGTATGCGGTCCAAACTAGTGCACCTACACACGTGGCCACGTTTTTGGGGGGGCTTTCCAATGGCCTTGGCCTCGCGTGGGTGGTGCGGCGGTCCACCCGCTGACGCCCCACCCGGCGATGACAACTACCACCCAGGGCCCCGTGGTGGGGGGTGTTCCCTACCCCGAGGGGAATGTTTTGGGTGGCCGGGTTGGCCCAAGCCCCTATTCCTTACCGCTGAGTGACTACTTGGCACAGGCCAACAGAGAGTAAATTTGGCGGGGGGAGTACGTGGATATCTTCTCACTCCTAAACAGAGGGCCCACCAAGGAGGAGAGGGAGGGGCAGAATGAGAAGGATAGTGGCAGGCACGTCGTTGCAAGCCACCAAGTATGTGGGCCAAATGGTTGCCGACCTGCATCATATGCATGGCGGTGTACCTTAGGGCCCGGCCGGATTTGGCAATTCCGATGGTCCAGTATTTGGACAACGTCTACCGGGCGATGGTTTACTTTCCGGGCCCATCGTGGTTGGCTTGTGACGTGGAATGCCGTAGGCGGATTTCCCCGCACCCCGAGATTAGGGTCCAGCAGGCGGCCCCAGCACAGGTCACCGGCCAGGGGGCGGGGCGGGGGGTTCCAGCCCGCCTGCGGTGCTGGACTTTCTTGTCCAATGGCTCCTGCAATGGGAAGAATGGCAAATACAGACAGGAGTGTCCCACCTGTGTTGGCCCCCATGCGGCCTCTGCCTGTCACAGGCCTAGAGGGATGCGGGGCAGAGGGTGGGGCAGACAGGGGGCTGGCAAGACTGCCGCAGATGGATCTAGTCCACCGAAGGCCTCCCTCCCCAATTAAGGTGGGCATGTTGGAGCGTTGGCTCACATTGTACCCGAAGGGAGAGGATGCGGGTTATCTCCTTTAGGGTTCTAGGCAGGGGTTCTGGATCCCTTTCATGGGTAACAGGTCCCCTCAGGATGCCCCCGATCTTTTATACCTTGGGGGGAGGGAGGAGGTGGCTGCTGCCAGCTTTGACAAGAGGGTCTATGCGGGCAGGGTCGTTGGCCCTGTCCCTGCACCCCCGTCCCGGGGAGCATATTATTTCAATGATGCCATGCCTTTTGGCTATTCCATTGGGGCTCGGTATTCGAGCGTTTCACCACTTTCCTAGAGTGGGCCTTTGTCTGCAGGTCAGGGTCCCGGTCTGTAGCCCATTCCCTGGATGGTTTTATTCGGGGCTGAACGGGGCTGGGACACGTACACACGTCTCCTCAACACATTTCAGACGCTAATGGAGGCACTTGGTGTCCCTTTAGCGCCCGAAAAGACCGAGGGCCCATCTCCACAGCTAGTATTCCTGGGGTGGAGAGTGACACGGTAGCGTAGGATTCTAGGTTGCAGCGGGATAAGGTGTCAAGGCTAGTGGCCCTTATCTTGTACTTGCTGGCCGAGCGCATGGCATCACTGAGGGAACTTCTGGTGCTACATGGTCACCCCAATTTCGCTGGCAGGGTCGTCGCACCGGGCAGGGCATTTGCTCCGCGCTGGTGTGACGCCATGGCAGGATTATCCAGGCCCCACCATAGGCTTAGATTTACCCGGGGTATCAGGGCAGTCGTGCTTGTCTGGCCATAGATCCAGAGGTAGTTCAACGGGGTGTCATTTTGGGGTCTGATCTCCTGGCTCCCCCTTGCTTTCAGATGCAGTCCGATGCCTCAGGATTCCTGGGTTATGGGATGTACTTCAATTGGAAGTGGGCCTATGGTGGGTGGCCACCACCCTGGGCAGGCAAGGGTCGCCTGCATGGTCTCACGTATCTGGAATGTTTCCCTATCCTGGGTGCTTTGATGCTATGGGGCAAGGAGTGGGCCAACTCGGTTGTGCAATTTTGGCGTGACAATGCGGCTCTTGCCCGCATCGTCAATGCACAGATTTCCAAATCGCCCGGGGTTATGGACCTAGTGCGCGAGTTTGTGTTATGCAGCCTGTGCCTCAATGTTCTCTTCAGGGCCAGGCATGTCCCAAGGGTTGATAATGATATTGCTGCTGCTTTGTCCCGCCTGCAGATCTCCCGGTTCCGTGCCTCGGCCCCGGATGCGGAGGACTTTCCCTCGCCACTCCCGGACGAGAGATGGAATGTTGGCAAGGAGAAGTTGCCCGGGCGATTGGCCTGTCACTAGCGCCATGCATGAGTAAGGCGTATCACCACGCATTTAGTTCCTTCAGAGCATTATGTACCCAATTTGACTGCCAGGAACCTGGCCGATCCCAGTAGCCCATGCTCTGCGGTTCATGGTTTACCTGTATGCCCAGGGCCTTGCACCACGCACCATAGCATCTCAGCTGTCAGGGTTGGCTTTTATGGCCAATGTGGGAGGTCGTGTGGACAGCACCAATGACTTCCGTGTGAGACATGTTTGGGAAGGGTGGGTGTGCGTGCGCGGGCGTTTCCCGGGCGACCGCCACCCGATTTACCCAGGGGTTTTTACCCAATTGGCCAGGGGCTGGCCTGGCCTCTGTTTTGATAGATGAGGCAGCCCATTTCATGCGGCTACTACGGTGGCCTTTTTGGAGGCGCTCCGCATCAGCGAGCTTGAGATGCTGAATAAGGCGGATGCAAGATTTTCCCAGGGTTTTTTACCCAATTGGCCCGGGGCTGGCCTTGCCTCAGTTTTGATAAATGAGGCAGCCCACTTCATGCGGCTACAACGGTGGCCTTTTTGGAGCGCTCCGCATCGGCGAGCTTGAGATGCTGAGTAAGGCGGTTGCAAGATTTTCCCAGGGTTTTTACCCAACTGGCCCGGGGCTGGCCTGGCCTCTGTTTTGATAGATGAGGCAGCCCATTTCATGCGGCTACTACGGTGGCCTTTTTGGAGGCGCTCCGCGTCAGCGAGCTTGAGATGCTGAATAAGGCGGATGCAAGATTTTCCCAGGGTTTTTACCCAATTGGCCCGGGGCTGGCCTGGCCTCTGTTTGGATAAATGAGGCAGCCCACTTCATGCGGCTACAGCGGTGGCCTTTTTGGAGCGCTCCGCATCAGCGAGCTTGAGATGCTGTATAAGGCGGATGCAAGTCGTAGGGCACTGGAACTCGAAGATGTCTGTGTGGATAATATTGGGCTCAGTTGGGGATACGCTCCTCTAAAACGAATCAGCACGGCGTAGGCAGTGGAATAGACTGCTACGATGTTCCTCGACAGACATCTGTCCGGTTGGTGCCCTACAGGATTTCCGTGCACTGTGGCACGCACCATGGCACGTTTTTTCTGTCACCGCGGTGGGTCTTCTATTCCTAAATCCCAATTTGGAGGGTGGTGGGAAGGCACTAGACAGTGTTGGCCTCTCAGGGGCTCGTTGCGGCGCCCGTTCGCTCTGCATAGGGGCGGCTTCTGCTGCAGTTGTTTTTTGGGTACTACAGGGCTGAAATACGCCGCATGGGAGGGTCGGGATCACAATGTTTTCAGTTTTGTCTTCGCCCTCCTCAACTGTGAGTACCAGTTTTAGTCACTGCACTGTTTCTCCCCCCCTTCCCTTTTTTACTTGACAGACCCTGGGTGTCGTTTTACACCGGTGACAGTATGCCTGGTGGGCCGTAGCCAGGTGCACGGGGCAGCGCGTTACGCTGCATGGGGCAGCGCGTTACGCTGCGGCGACAGAGTGGGTACCCGACTGGGACAGGGTGCATCCGCACGTCGGACACGATACCGCGGTACGCTTACAGGGGGGCGTTCGGCCTCGGGGCTCTTGACTGAGCCGACGCTCCGTGAACGGGGCTATTGCCCGGTTCCCTTGACAAGGGCGGGGGATGCGTCATTAGCCTCCCTGCCATCAGTCTGCAAATTTACGAGCTTTACTCAGGGGATGGGGCCCATCTGTCGCAGGGAGGTATGGACCTCTGGATTACTGGACTGGCGAGCAGGCCTGTCGACCGAGCTGACGGTCTTGGGGGGGGCGGTGAGCCTTTGCAAGCCTCCCCGTGTGGCGGGTATCACTGGTAAGGTAAACATTATGACCCACAGGTATCCGGCAGGTTCGCAATTGACTTGACAACAATAGACAGGCATAAGTTGGTTAAACGTTGTCCGGTCAACGACGAACTAGGCGACGGGGTGATGGCGATAGCTAGCCAGCATGCATCACCCCGTGATTCCACGGATACGCGTCAGAGGGTGGGGTCATTAGTTAGATATTGACTACGGTCAACAATTTGTTTGTTGTAAACAAACCAATTGATACAAATCGATACATTGTAACCAATTGCCGTTGGCAATTTTGGGGTGGTACCTTACCAGTGTTACTTCGGCCTGCTTGCCTTAAGAATTATGATTGGTCGTTTTACCAATAGAAATTTATAATTCGGACTAGGGCATGAATCAATAAATGTGGCCCGATGCTGTTATCCACTTTTACCGGTGTCTGAGTCCTTTATTGGGGGGTGCGCCTGCAATAAGCATTGACATCTTGGGCATCAGTGAGCTAAAATGGACAGGGATGGGTGAATTCAGCTCTGGAAACCATCATATCTACTACTGTGGACAAGAAAACCTTAGAAGAAATGGAGTAGCCATAATTGTCAATAAAAGAGTGAGAAAAGCAGTAATGGGATACAATCTCAAAAATGACAGAATGATGTCAGTCAGAATTCAAGGCAAACCTTTCAATGTCACTGTGATCCAAATATACGCACCAACCACTGGTGCAGATGAAGCCACAATGGACCAGTTCTATGAGGACTTACAACACCTCATAGAACAGACACCAAGAAATAATGTCCAAATTATATTAGGAGACTGGAATGCCAAAGTAGGAAATCAAAAAGTGGAGGGAATAACAGGCAAATTTGGTCTTGGAGTACAGAATGAAGCAGAACAAAGATTGATAGAGTTCTGCCAAGAGAATACACTGGTCATAGAAAACACTCTCTTCCAGCAACACAAGAGGCGACTTTACACATGGACATCACCAGATGGCCAACACCGAAACCAGATTGACTACATACTCTGCAGCCAAAGATGGAGAACCTCCATACAGTCAGCAAAAACAAGACCTGGAGCAGACTGTGGCTCAGATCACAACCTATTGATCGCAAAATTCAGGCTTAGACTAAAGAAAATAGGGAAAACACGGAGACCAGAAAGATATCACCTAGACAGCATCCCTAAAGAATACACGGTGGAGGTGATGAACAGATTTAATGGCTTAGATTCGGTAGACAGAGTACCAGAAGAATTATGGACAGAGATGAGGGACATCATGCAGGAAGCAGCAAAGAAAACCATACCAAAAGAAAAGAAGAGTAAGAAACCAAAGTGGTTGTCTGATGAGGCTCTTAAAATAGCAGAGGAAAGAAGGAACGCAAAAGCCAAAGGAGAAAGGAAAAACTACAATCATTTGAACACAGAATTTCAAAGAAAAGCAAGGAGAGATAAGGAAAACTACTTAAAAGAACAGTGCAGAGAAATGGAGGAAAACAACAAAAGAGGCAGAACCAGAGATCTTTTCAAAAAAATCGGGGAAATTAAGGGAACATTTAAAGCAAAAATGACCATGATAAGGGACAAAGAAGGAAAGGAGCTAGCTGATGCAGAAGAGATTAAGAAAAGATGGAAAGAGTACACAGAGGAACTCTACAAAAAGGACCTCAACACTCCTGACAATCACAATGATGAAGAAGTAGAACTTGAGCCAGACATCCTGGAGAGCGAAGTCATAAAGGCCCTAAAGAGCACTGCAAACAACAAAGCTAGTGGAGATGATGGTATCCCAGTCGAATTTTTCAAAGCGTTAAAAGATGACGGCGTCAAATTACTGCATTCAATATGCCAGCAGATTTGGAAAACAAAACAATGGCCACAGGATTGGAAAAGATCAGTATACGTCCCAATCCCAAAAAAGGGCAATGCCAAAGAATGTTCAAATTATCGAACAATCGCGCTCATCCCACACGCTAGTAAGGTGATGCTCAAGATAATACAGGATAGACTTCAGCAGCATGTGGAAAGAGAATTACCAGAGGTGCAGGCAGGTTTCAGAAGAGGCAGGGGGACTAGAGACCACATTGCCAACATACGCTGGATCATGGAGAAAACAAAGGAATACCAGAAACAAGTTTACTTTTGTTTTATTGACTACACTAAGGCATTTGACTGTGTGGACCACAACAAGATGTGGCAAGTAATTAAAGAGATGGGAATACCAGAGCACCTCATATGCCTCCTGAGAAATCTGTACATGAACCAAGAAGCAACAGTTAGGACAGAACAGGGAATGACAGAGTGGTTTGGAATAGGAAAAGGAGTAAGACAAGGCTGCATTTTGTCACCATGCCTATTCAACCTATACACAGAACACATAATGCGCAGTGCAGGGATGGAGGAATCACAATATGGGATTAAAATCGCTGGGAGAAACATCAACAATCTGAGATATGCAGACGATACCACCCTAATGGCAGAAAGTGAGGAAGACCTAAAGAATCTCTTGATTGGGCTGAAGGAGGAGAGTGCAAAAGCTGGCTTGAGACTCAATATCAAGAAAACCAAGATAATGGCAACAGGCCCAATCAGTTCCTGGAAAATAGATGGGGAAGAAGTAGAAGCAGTGACAGATTTTACTTTCTTAGGATCAAAGATCACTGCAGATGGGGAGTGTAGCCATGAAATAAAAAGGTGACTGATTCTTGGGAGACAAGCAATGAGAAACCTGGGGAACATAGTGAAAAGCAGAGACATCACATTGAAAACAAAAATTAGAATAGTCAAAGCAATGGTTTTCCCAGTAGTAATGTACGGATGTGAGAGCTGGACAATTAGGAAGGCTGAACGCAGAAGAATAGATGCCTTTGAAATGTGGTGTTGGAGGAGGGTTTTGAGAGTCCCTTGGACAGCGAGGAGAACAAATAGGTCAATCTTAGAAGAAATTAACCCTGACTGCTCATTGGAAGGCCAAATAGTAAAGATGAAGCTAAAATACTTTGGACATCAAATGAGAAGGGAGGATTCACTTGAGAAGGCATTGATGCAGGGAAAGGTGGAGGGCAAAAGAAGAAGGGGGAGGCCAAGGATGAGATGGCTAGATGGCATTGTAGACACAATGGGCACAGAGCTGGGAGGGCTGAGGGGGGTGGTGGAGGGCAGAGGCGCCTGGAGAACAATGGTCCATAGGGTTGCAAAGGGTCGGAACCGACTGTGCGACTGAACAACAACAGATTGTGATCTGAGCCACAGTCTGCTCCAGGTCTCATTTTTGGCTTTTCCAGCAGGTTTGGGGCACGTTTGACTCTACCAGTCAAGCTCGGTGGCTGATTTAGCATATGTGAGGGGTTGCCCCCTGGCATCATTATTCTGTTTTAACGGGGGTAGGGTGGGGTGGGTGGTTTGTTTAATGATGATATGTTTGTGTTTTTAATGTTTGTTTTTAATTGGGGTTTTTAGATCTGTTTTAATTATTGTTGTTTTATTGTTTTACTGTAATTTTTTACTATGTTGTTAGCCGCCCTGAGTGGTGTATCCACCAGGAGGGCCGGATATAAATGCGTAGAAATAAATAAATAAAATTATACATAGAAATAAATGTTTGCTGACTGTATGGAGGTTCTCCATCTTTGGCTGCAGAGTATGTAATCAATCTGGTTTCGATGTTGGCCATCTGATGATGTCCATGTGTAAAGTCTGTTCTTGTGTTGCTGGAAAAGGGTGTTTGCTCTGACCAATGCATTCTCTTGGCAGAACTCTATTAGCCTTTGTCCTGCTTCATTTTGTGTTCCAAGACCAAACTTGCCTGTCATTCCATTTACTTTTTTTGATTTTCTACTTTGGCATTCCAATCTCCTATGATAATGTGGACATCATTTCTTGGTGTCTGTTCTATGAGGTGTTGTGGGTCCTCTTATAACTGATCAACGATGGTTTCATCTGCATCAGTGGTTGTTGCGTATTTTTGGATTATAGTGATATTGAAAGGTTTGCCTTGGATTCTGACTGAAACCATTCTGTCATTTTTAAGATTATATCCCATTACTGTTTTTCTCACTCATTTATTGACAATTATGGATACTCCATTTTTTCTGAGGTATTCTTGTCCACAGTAGTAGATATGATGGTTTCCAGAGCTGAATTGACCCATCCCTGTCCATTTTAACTTACTGATTCCCAAGATGTCAACGCTTATTCTTTCCATTTCTTTTTTTACCACTTCCTTGATTCATAGATCTCACATTCTATGTCCCTATATAGTATTGTTCCTTACAACACTGTATTTGCAGGCGCACCCCCCCAATAACGGACTCAGACAACATTGAAAGTGGATAACAGCATCGGGCCACATTTATTGATTCAATGCCCTAATCCGAATTATAAATTTGTATTGGTAAAACGACCAATCATAATTCTTAAGGCAAGCAGGCCGAAGTAACACTGGTAAGGTACCACCCCAAAATTGCCAACGGCAATTGGTTACAATGTATCAATTTGTATCAATTTGTTTGTTGACAACAAACAAATTGTTGACCGTAGTCAATATCTAACTCATGACCCCACCCTCTGACTCGTATCCGTGAAATCACGGGGTGGTGCATGCTGGCTAGCTATCGCCATCACCCCGTCGCCTGGTTCGTCGTTGACCGGACAACGTTTAACTAATTTGTTCCTGTCTAGTGTTGTCCAGTCAATTGCGAACCTGCCGGATACCTGTGGGTCATACTGTTTACCTTACCAGTGCTACCCGCCAATGTGACCGGAGTCAACAGTAGAAACGAAAGGAACCCCTATATCAAACCATAGCAACAGTGTGGAATGGGCAAAAAAGCCAGGACCCGAAAGCCAATGTGGGTCCCAACCAAAAATTCCCACCCGGCCCCGAAGCGACCAAAATATCACACTGTTAACTAGGGAGGGGGTGGAGGGGAAAAACTTCTCCGCTCCGTCGCTTTAGCTAAAATGGCAGCACGGCTGCCTCGTGGCCACCCCTTTTATAAGGGAGCTGGCCACGCCCTAAACTACCCGGATTCTTCGTCCTGGGGGGGGCCGCAAAGAGCGCGGCGGCCATTTTGGCGCCGCACTTGCATTGCAGGCGCACCCCCCCAATAACGGACTCAGACAACATTGAAAGTGGATAACAGCATCGGGCCACATTTATTGATTCAATGCCCTAATCCGAATTATAAATTTGTATTGGTAAAACGACCAATCATAATTCTTAAGGCAAGCAGGCCGAAGTAACACTGGTAAGGTACCACCCCAAAATTGCCAACGGCAATTGGTTACAATGTATCAATTTGTATCAATTTGTTTGTTGACAACAAACAAATTGTTGACCGTAGTCAATATCTAACTCATGACCCCACCCTCTGACTCGTATCCGTGAAATCACGGGGTGATGCATGCTGGCTAGCTATCGCCATCACCTCGTCGCCTGGTTCGTCGTTGACCGGACAACGTTTAACTAATTTGTTCCTGTCTAGTGTTGTCCAGTCAATTGCGAACCTGCCGGATACCTGTGGGTCATACTGTTTACCTTACCAGTGCTACCCGCCACACGGAGGGGCTTCAAAGAAGGCCTGACGCCCCCCCCCCCCAGACCGTCAGCTCGGTCAACAGGCCTGCTCGCCAATCACCCAACAGGAGGTCCATTCCTCCTCGCGACAGATGGACCCCATCCCCTGCATACAAGTCATAATTTCGTAGGCTAATAGCGGGGTGACGACTGACCCGTCCCCAAGCCCTGTCGGCAAGGAACCGCGCCACCGCCCCATTGACCGCGCGCCTAGCGCAGTCAAGGGCCAGGAGGTCAATGCCCCCTCTGTAAGAATGGCGCGGGATCATGTCCGACCAAACCAGGGTTGTGGCAGGCCAGACATAGTGCAAGTAGGCAAGGTCCTCGCAAATCGCATGCTTGAGCGATAAGCCGGTGACCTGACCCAAATCATTGCCCCCAAGGTGTATGATGAGAATGTCAGGCGGGTCAGCACTCCTGCTTGAAAACAGGAAAGGCAGCAGCTCCCGCCATAACATCCCAGGCTTACCATGCCATGTGAGACTGGCGTGTTCACCCAGTCCCAGTCGGGGTCCCCACTCTGTCGCCGCAGCGTAACGCGCTGCCCTGTGCACATAGCTGTGGCCCACCAGCCATACTGTCACCGGTGTAACACGACACCCAGGGTCTGTAAGAAAAATTGAGAAAAAAGGAAGGTAAGGTGATCAGATTGGTACTCACGGTGGAAGTGGGCGCACATAAAACTGAAAACATTGCGAGCCCCACCTTCCCATGCTGCGTATGTCAGCCCCGGAGTACCCAAAAGCAGCTGCTGTAGAGGCTGCCCCAATACGAAATGAATGTGTGCCATAACGGGCACCTGGTAGGCCCACCCTGGCGAGGGCTCTGCCTGTCACCTTCCAAAACTGAAATTTAGTAAGGGGAGACCCATCTTGGTGACAGAAAAACGGGCCATGGTGCATGCCACGCAGTGCCAGGAACTCCTGTAGGGCACCAACCGGACAGATGTCTGCCAAAGAACACCGTAGCAGTCTTACGCCACTGCCTACGCCATGCTGATCTGACTTGGAGGAACGTATCCTCAATTGGGCCCAGTCTTTGGCAACATAGACATCCTCGAGTTCCAGTGCCCTACAACTTGCATCCGCCTTAGACAGCATCACAAGTTCACTGATGCGGAGCGCTCCAAAAAATGCCACCGTTGTGGCTGCATGAAAAAGGGCTGCCTCATAATGATCAAAACAGAGGCTTGGCCAGCCCCGGGCCAACTGGGTAAGAACCCCTGGGGAAATAGGGTGCCGGTCGTCCGGGCAACGCCCGCGCTCGCGCACCCACCCCTCCAAAACATGTCTCACACGGAAGTCAGAGGTGCTGTCCACATGACCCCCTACTTTGGCCATAAAAGCCAGCGCCAAGAGCTTGGATGCTATGGTGCGAGGTGCGAGGCCGAGAGCATGCAGGTGGACCATGAACCGCAGAACATGGTCAACCGGGATAGGCCAGGTCTCTGGCAGGTGAAATTGAGCAGCAAATGCCCTGTAAGAATTAAATGCTTGTTGATACGCCTTACGCGTGCGTGGCGCTAGTGACAGGCCAATCGCCCGGTTCACCTCTCCTTGCCAATGGTCCATATCTCGTCCGGGAGTGGCGAGGGAAATTCCTCCGCATCCGGGGCCAAGGCACGGAACCGGGAGATCTGCAGGCAGGACAAAGCGTCAGCAATATCATTATTAATTCCTGGGTCATGCCTGGCTCTGAACAAAACGTTGAGGCGCAGGCAGCGCAGCACAAAATGGCGCACTAGGTCCATAACCCTGGGCGATTTGGAAGTCTGTGCATTAACAATGTGGACAACAGCAGCGTTGTCACACCAGAAATGCACGACCGAGTTGGCCCATTCCTTGCCCCATAGCATCAAAGCCCCTAGTATAGGAAAAAATTCAAGGTATGTGAGATCACGCAGGCGATCAGTGCCTGCCGAGGCCGATGGCCACCCACCATAGGCCCACTTCCCATTGAAGTACATCCCATAACCCAGGGATCCTGAGGCATCAGACTGGATCTGAAAATTGGGGGATGCCAGGAGGTCAGACCTCCAAAATGAGACCCCATTGAACTCCCTCAGGAACTGTAACCAGACAAACATGTCTGCCCTGATACCCCGGGTAAGTCTAACTCTGTGGTGAGGCCTGGATAACCCTGCCATGGCGTCGCATAAGCGTCGAGCAAAAGCCCTGCCCGGAGCGACCACCCTGCAAGCGAAATTTAGGTGACCATCTAGCACCTGCAGTTCCCTCAGTGATGCCTTGCGCTTGGCCATCAACTCCGAGATAAGGGCCACTATCCTGGACACCTTATCCTCCGGTAACCTAGAAGCCTGCGCTAACGTGTCAATCTCCACCCCCAAGGAATACTAACTTGGTAGATGGGCCCTCGGTCTTTTCGGACGCTAAAGGGACACCGAGTTCCTCCATTAGTTTCTGAAATGTGTTGAGGAGACGTGTGCACGTGTCCCAGCCCCGTTCACCCCCGAATAAAAAGTCATCCAGGTAATGGGCTACAGACCGGGACCCTGACCTGCGGACGAAAGCCCACTCTAAGAAGGTACTAAAACGCTCAAAGGCCGAGCATGATATGGAACAGCCAAAAGGCATGGCCTTATCAAAATAATATTCGCCCCGAAATTTGAAACCCAGCAACTCAAAGTCACCCGGATGCACCGGCAGGAGGCGAAAGGCCGACTTAATGTCGCACTTGGCCAGCAGGGCACCCGGGCCACACGAGCGTACCATGCGCAGCGCGTGGTCAAAAGACGTATACCTGACTGAACAAAGGTCATCAGGGATAGCATCATTGACCGACCGGCCGGCTGGGTAGGATAAATGATGAATAAGGTGAAACTCGCCTTGAGACTTTTTGGGAACCAAGCCTAGGGGTGACACCTTAAGGTTGGGAAACGGGGGTGAAGGGAAAGGGCCAGCGACCCTGCCCGCATCTAACTCCTTCCTAATACTGGCAGCAGCCACCTCCTCCCTCCCCTTGAGGGACAAAAGATTGGGGGCATCCTGAGGGGACCTATCACCCATGAAAGGGATGCAGAACCCGTACTTAAATCCTTGAAGGAGATACTCCCCATCCTCCCCCTTCGGGTACACTGTGAGCCAACGCTCCAACATGTCCACCTTAATTGGGGAGGGGGCCTTTCGGTGAACCAGCTCCATCTGTGGCAGCCTTGCCAGCCCACTGTCCGCCCCTCCCTCTGCCCCGTGTCCCCCCAGGCCTGGGACAGGCGGAGGCTGCGTGGGGGCCCGAACAGGTGGGACACTCATGCCTGTATTTGCAATTCTTCTTATTACAGGAACCATTGGACGAGAAAGTCCAGCACAGCAGGCGGGCTGGAACCCCCTGCCCCGCCACTTGGCGGGTAACCTGTGCTGGGACAGCTCGCTGGACCGCATGTCCGCAATGGTATCTGTCCCCTGGCGCGGGGCGCGTGGGCGTCATGTACAGAAGCCAAAGCCTCTGGCACGGCTCGTCCCACCTCATCTCCGGGTGGAGGGGAATCCGCATACGGAATTCCTCGTCATAAGCCAGCCACGAAGGGCCCGGGAAATCAACCATTGCTCTGTATATGTTGTCCAAATATTGGACCATCGGAATAGCCAACTCCGGCCGCGCCCTCAGATACACTGCCATGTAAATTAAATAAGCCGGCAGCCAGTTGGCCCAGGTACGTGGCGGCTTACGACGACGTGCCTGCTCCTTATCCTTCTCATCCTGTCCCTCCCTTTCCTCCTTGGTGGGCTCTCTGTTCAGGAGTGAGAAGATATCTACATACTCCCCCCGCCAAATCTTTTCCTTGGTGGCCTGTGCCAAGTGGTCACCCAGTGGCAAGGAGTACCCCGCAGTTGGTAAGGCCGAAAAAGGCACCACAGACACCGGGAAAGGGGCCTGAGCTAACCCAGCCACCCCCAGTACATTCCCCGCAGTGAAAGACAAACTACCCACCCCGGTGCCCTGGGTGGCAGTTACCGTCGCCGAGTGGGGTGCCGGCTGCTGTGCCACCGCACCACCCGAGCGAGGCCAAGGCCATTGAAAAGCTCCCCCCATAGAAGCAATGTGTGCAGGTGTACTGGCTTGTACCGTATACTCACATGCTGCACCCCCGTGGGCCGCCCCCAACGGGGGTTCCGGCCTACTGGGGGCGTCGGAGCTCACGACCGACGTAGAGCTCATCATCGGGGCCTGACCTGCACTCGTCTGCTGGCTGGGGAGCTGTGGGGCAGTGGCCGAAGCTGCGCCACCCGCCTGAGGCAGCTCAACCCTGCCCGCCGCCTGTTGTTTTCCCGCCGACGGCGCCGCAAAAGGGACGCCAAAGGGAGCCCCAGCCTGGCTAGCCCGAGCTAAAGACGCTTCGAGGGCCGCAAGGCGGGCCAGTAAGGCCTGCACGTCGATCTGGGGCCAAGGGCCGGCCGGCCCGCCAAGTCCAGGCGCGGGTACAGGTCCCTGTACCCCAGGACCCGAATAGGGCCATTGCCCAACACCGAAGCCCAGTAGGGTCGGTGCAGGAACCTGCCAAGGTAGGGGACCACACCACCCGCCCAGGCTAGAAGGCCCAGGAGGAAGAGAGGCAGGCCCAACAGGATGGGCAGAGAGAGTAGCGGTGTCCACCGCTCGCGGGCCGCGGGCCGGAGCCCCTGCCGCGCCCGCATTCCGATCCCCCGCGTCCGGCCAAGGGGCGATGGACCCCATTCCGCCGGCCCCGGCGGGGGCCTGGACAGGCAGCTGCTGGGGAGGCGCCACCGTGGTCCTCCGACCCGGGTTGCGCCTCCGCACAGCTCGAGCCGGACTCGAAGCTGCCTTCTTCTTCGAAGGCATCTCAATCGCAGGAGAGGGAAGCCGAAAAGAAGATTCGCCGCCAAAAGGCTTCCCGCAAGGTAAGGAGCGACGGAGACACAGGGGAAAAACTTCTCCGCTCCGTCGCTTTAGCTAAAATGGCAGCACGGCTGCCTCGTGGCCACCCCTTTTATAAGGGAGCTGGCCACGCCCTAAACTACCCGGATTCTTCGTCCTGTGGGGGGGGGCCCGCAAAGAGCGCGGCGGCCATTTTGGCGCCGCGCTTGCATTCTTCTCCCACTGTCCTATTCACCACCCTCTTCTGACCTGGTGGGCTAAGCATTCTATTTCATCTATTTTTCCCCTTTGCTTTGCCTTTTGTTCCAGTCCATAGAGTTCTCTTGACAAACTTCCTGACATGGTTTGCCAGTTTCTATGCCAGTATTTTACTGTCATACACATTATCACAATTTAACACAAAGTAACAGACTAAAATTAAGTTGATTAATGCTGGATATATGAAACAAGAAGTTATATATGTAATCAAAAGTTAAAAGCATCATGCTAGTCATCAACCTTGGTATGAAAAGGAAAACCTTGGTATGGAAAGGAAAATTTGCTATAGCAAGTCAACTATGGGAATTTGATTACTTATCAAATGTATGCAGCTATGTGTCTTTGGTGAGAACATCCATTGCAGTGACTCCTTCCCTCCTCCTGGCTCCAGCCACTGGTTAGGCCTGGAGGCCTGCATTGGTGTCTTCTGTCACCCGCCCACCTGCAGCAACTCCGCCGGGGCATCTGCCATGGCGACCGGGCAGATGAGGCCTTGGTCACTGCCTTCTTTCCTCTCTCGCCCCAGGTTTTTGGATGGGTTGGGGAGATGGGGCAAGATGCGCCACTCACCTCCCACTGGGCCTCTGATGGTGACTGGGCAGTTGAAACCTTAGTCGCTGCCTTCTTTCCTCTCTGGCCCCAGGATTTGGGGAGTTTCTGAATGAAAATAGGATATAAAGATCTTACTATGACATTCAAAGAATGTGCCTATAGAATACTGGAAAACAACATAACAGTTTCACATAGAAAATATGCCATTCTTTTCTGCTTCTGTACACCAAAAGGAAAAGCTCAGTACTGGTTAAGAACAGAGAATAGTAGGCAAATCATAGTCCTAGCAATTTATTCTTATTCCTGACTTTATGCATTGTTGTTCTAAACACACCAAAGAATTACAATGGGTTTACAATTTTTTAAAAAAAGAAAGCTGACAGCATACCACAAAGCACATTTTTGTTTTGTTTTCATTTGAGATATTGGTGAATCTTCTAACTTCAAGTCTGTCTTAGACAGTACAGAAGCAAGTCAATTATGATTGCTTTGTTCAGTATATAGAAGGTAAAGTTTCATTATGAGACTAGAAAAGAGCTGGCAATGTGCTTCAAAAACATAATTACAGTCTTTCTTGAAAAGCATAGGGTTTTATCTTCTAACAGATAATATTGCTGTACTCTTACTAACATTTTGTCTCACAAACAATTTGGTGTAAAAAGAAATATTTGGGTTGAAATTATTATTTGGGTTGGAATAAAAACAGTTTGCACAAGTTGTTTTGTTACCTTAAATTAAAATCTAGTGGAGAAGATGAAAGTAACATTGGAGTTTCACATAGAAAACTCCTTACCATACAATTTAATATCTACTATTTAATATCTCCTATTTAATATCTACATGAAACTGATGGGTGAGATCATCCACTGCCACGGGGCGTGGTACCATCAGTACGCAGATGACACCCAAGTGTACATCTTGTCTCGTGGTGATCCCAGTAATGCTGTCAAAGTTCTGTCCGAGTGCCTGGCTGCTGTTGGGGTCTGGATGGGGGACAATGGATTACAACTGAACCCTGGCAGGACTGAGTGGCTATGGATTAGGGGCCCGGTGTTATCTCGGGAGCTACCATCGTTGGTTTTGGATGGGGCTAGTCTGCCCCAGACAGATCCGGTGTGCAACTCGGGGGTCCTCCTGGACTCACGACTGCTGTTTGAAGATCAGGTAGCGGCCGTGGCCAGGAGGGCTTTTGCCCAACTTCGGGTGATTCGCCAGTTGCTCCCGCTCCAAGACCAGGACTCCTTACTCATGGTCACTCATGCTCTGGTCACATCTAGACTAGATTATTGCAATGCGTTCTACATGGGGCTGCCCTTGACGACCATCCGGAGACAGCAGTTGGTCCAGAATGCAGCTGCTCGGGTGGTAATGGGGTGTGGGCGTTATCCTCACACCTCACCACTGCTTCAGGAGCTGCACTGGCTTCCAATTTGCCTCCAGGTGCAATTCAAGGTGCTGGTCATTACCTTTAAAGCCCTATATGGTAGTGGGCCAGGATACCTAAGAGACTGCATCACCCCAAGAACGTCTATCCGTCCAACCAGAGTGGACCAGAGGGGGTCTCTGCTTGTACCATCTGCTAGAGGTGTCCGTCTCTCTAGCACAAGAAGGAGGGCCTTCTCCGTTTCCGCTCCGGCCCTATGGAATCTCCTGCCAGTGGAACTAAGGCGGAACAAAGCAACACTCCCAAAGCAACGGATTGGAAAAAGCCGAATGTGTATCTTTAATAACAAGAAAGTGTTCACATGAATATCCTATTGTCAAATATCTTGGTTGTAAGTTTCTAAATCATATTGTGGTATATATAATAATGATAAAAACTGTATCTAGTATATCTCTACATATATATCCACATACAGAAAAATATGCACATCCAAGAACACATATATATGCAAACGCCCCATGAGAAGCCCACGGAAAATGTGGAATGTTTCCCAAAGTGGAATCCCCAAGTTCATGCCCCCAGTGCTTGCATAACTTGCAGGTATGAGTAAGACCACTAGTTCTAAAGTCCACAAAAAGTAGTATTCAGGATTTCTGTAAACATATATCAGCTGTCAAAGCCGTCCGTGGTGTAGACGTTGGGAAAGATGTAAGTCAGCTCAAATTGTGGGTCCCCATGTAGTGGGTTGCACCAATGTGGTCAAGGACGGGTTCTCGATGCCCCTCCGGTAAGCAGGCATTTCAAACGACTTTCTCAAGAGTCTACAAATTTATGACATGAAAAAACACATGTATAATACTAAAATCTATACTACTATAAGTACCATATTAAAAACATGTTAAGACACTAAGCATATACAATCAATAAGAATGGATGAGTACGTACCTAACACATATTCATGGCGTGTTTATCACCTCCATAGTACTTTTTCTCAATGTGTGCACGCGTTATTATCTTCCAGGTAAGTGCTAAATTTATACGCTGTTTCATAAATTAATCACATGTGAAAGTGATCGACCTCAAATTGGCTCGCTCCTGTTGGAAACCCAGTTAATGTTCTCAGAAAAACGGCAAAACGGTATAACTGGGTACAGGTACAACAAACCGTTGGTACTGCCGCAATGAAAATAATGGTGTACTTAACTTCAGTGAAATAAAAATTGTATTGAATTCATACACGTGCTATAACAAGCTTCTTCTGATCTTTTCAGCAGTTTCACAATGTAAGTCCAATGTCAACCAAAAACAGATAAATTCTCTTCAACTTAATTATCTTCTTGTATATTTTTAAATGAGATGAAAACTCTTCAACTAGTAATCCTTTCTTGTATGTCTTTAAATTATTGAACACTCCCGATGTCTAGCCGGTTAATTTTAGACATTTCAACTTTTCATCAGGGGAGTATTAATCACATCTGAAAAATTACAAAATTCCAACAATTAACATGTTACATTCACAAATTCCTAAAACAAACATGCAACTCGGTATACACTATCAACCTCATGCATCTTACCAGTTTTATTCTATCGCGTCCTTCTGATTTCAACAGTTTCTTTGTGGGACATTACCTTCCCTCTGTTTGCTAACCTTAAATAAATCAGCACATGTTGCTACACCTGTGCTTGCTTTGGGGCCCAGCAACGTCCTACACGTGTGTGCTAATGAATTTTTTATAGAAAGCATGAAAGATCAGATTCCTGATTTAGTCCCTTGGGGTGAATGGTATTTAGTCTGTGAATGTAATATGCCTCTTTTTGTAATAATAGTTGTTCTATATCAATCCCACTACCAGTCACAACAGTCAGCTTCTCCAATACAGCAGAGAAGTGGGACGGCTGGGGTGTGGCAATAAGCACAGGAAGCAACAACACTCCCAAATGAAGAAAGAGGAAATCTTTTTAAGAGAAAACTAGGATTGTGTCTTTAATAAAAGAAAGTATTCTCATACTAGTCCTATGGCGAGATATCAGAAAAGCAGGTTGGGGTGTATAAATCTGACATGGTCATATCTGGTATGTCATGTATCAGCGTACATGTATAACGCAATACACTACACCCATAAACCATAATGCAACAACATATGATAAACCTCTACCATACAAAATGCATTCATGTGAACCCACGCTACTACAAAATACGATTATACAAATTATACACGTGTTGGCAATCCCCGAAGAGGCACCACGGTTCGCCTCGAGATTGGTGTATGGCAACAAAGAAAGTTTATATATCATATATCATAGTTCATAGTCCGTGGTAGAGTAACTGGGTGCACTCAGTCACTATATAGGCTGTTCTTGAAAAAAACGTCGGGGGCCGAAGTGTTACTGTTACATCTGTGGATTCCCATGCGGCGGGTAGCATCAGGCTGTAGTAGACAGATTTCCGATGCCCTTCCGGTAACGGGACATTTCGAATAGCTTTCTCAAGCGTCTACAGAGATAACATAAGGTACACAAGCCTGTGACTAAAAATTTTGTTACGAACAGACATGCAGAATCTGGCAAGTATGTGCAAGAACATGTAAGTCAAAATTCAACTCTAATGAACAAGCGGACAAGGTACGTACCTAAAATAGCGTAATGCGCACGTATAGCACCTCTGATGATTTATCTTTCCATGTGTGCACGCGTTAAATCCTTGCATGAATCTACTCTATATATAAGCGCAGAACTAATGAGGGACAACTGTGATTAATCAACCCGTAAGTCTTCAAATCTTCTACAAACCTATCAGAAACTCTTAAAGTGGTATGAACATCGATGGTACACACAAACGTGAGATCGGCTCTATAAAAATGCAGAGAGGTCCCATTCTGTGTTCAGTCCTTGGGGGGCTAAAGTGTTAAATCAGTGGATGTAGAACGCCTCTCTCTGTAGGACGAAGCGTTCTACATCTATAATCTGATGTTCATTGGGCACAAAGGTTTCCAGTACAACCACCTTGATATCTTTTGATGTATGTTTCTTCTCGATGAAGTGGTTTACGAGAGGAGCAGTAGCGATCCGATTCCTTATGCGGGAAAGATGTTCGCCTAGGCGTACCTTAAGAGGTCGCCTGGATTGTCCCACATATGCTAATTGACATGTACAAGTTAACATGTAGATGGAGTCCTTTGAATTACAATTCGAGAACCCGGTAAGATTGAGGGTGAAACTGCTACTGGGCACATGAACACTTTTAGTACTCCACATGTGGACACAATATTTACAATGGCCACAGGGGAAGTGTCCAGAGACAATGGTACATAACGATCTGCCAGGGGTGACGATGTCGGTCCGTGAGAGGAGGTTGGCGATAGTCTGTGTTCTCCTAAAGCCTACAGTGGGTCTATGTTGGCACCCTGGTATAGAGTCCAAAATGTGCCAGTGTTTTAATATGATATGTTTAATCCGTTTGGCCATAGGAAAGCCTGAAAGCATCGTTAATCTCGCCCACCGCAGGAGACTCTCGCTTTAATATGTCTGATCTGGAGAACAAACTGAGGACATTTAAAGACGAAATTATAGCGTTCAAAAACAAGAAGCTCAATAGGGATAGGAGCGACTACCAAAATGAACGCATATACCGCTGGCAATTCACCAGACGTAACACACAAAAGCAAGTTTCCTGGAGACGACCAGTAGAAACGACGGACTATGAAACAACAGACTCCGATTTGGCGGAATCTTCCGCAGACGAAAAAAGCAGAGACCCATACAATTTTAGAACCAACCGATACAGGTCGGGCTCAGCTATGGCCAGCACTTCCAAGTCTAACAAACAGGGTGATTTTTTAGGACAGAGACCTCAAAAACGAACCAGGAAGAAGTAAGTCCTTCCCTGGTCTTCAATCTGTCAAGTCGAATTCTTACGGTAAGGGAAATTCAATTGTTAAACTTGGGTTTAGGGTTCGTTCCAACACCTCGCTATTCTCCCTTTAAGACCAAAATTGACCTTTTTAAATTAATTAGGTTGATAAAGCTAAGAGCATTCTTTAAAGAATCTAGAGATTCAACAGGCCAACCTAGACTATTCGCTCCCCGGTCCACGTTTACTCCTCATGTAGATAACCCCTCAATTGAAGTCTTTAAGAGATTAGTGACCCGCGATATTTCATCAGCAGAATCCCAGTTTAACAGGAATTTCAATTTATCCAAGAGAGACATACAACTGCTTAAAAGCCTGGGGGACGATCCAGAGATCGTCATCAAGCCGGCCGATAAAGGAGCCAGGATCGTTCTCCTTAATAAGGAGGACTATCTCAAAGCGGCTCGATCCCAGTTATCAAACACGGACTGCTACCGCAGACTAGATCATCATCCTACTTCTCACATCTTTAATATAATTTCGACAGTGGTGCAGGGTGGATTGGCCATGGAATACATCAATGACAATACATACCGTTTCTTATTAAACAGATGTTCCAGAGTTCCGATATTCTACTTACTACCTAAAGTTCACAAACTTTCGGTGGATGATCATGTCATCCCTTGCAGACCTATCTTATCCGCAAACAATTCTTTATTAGAACCAGTAGCCAAATATATTGATCACCACATACGGACGTTTGCAACACTCTCTCCCTCATATATAAAAGACTCAGCACATTTCATCCAGATGTTGGAAAATTTCCCAGTGCCATCAGGTGCTGTACTTCTTACATTAGACGTAACATCTTTATACACTAACATCCCGCTAGGAGAAGATCGCACGCTGATCTCCCATCTTCTGGACACCCGTACTAACAATCATCCACCATCAGATTTTCTGTTAGATCTTCTAGACATATGTTTTGAGAACAATTTCTTTAGATTTGAACACTCTTATTTTCTTCAGACACAAGGAGTGTCCATGGGATCTAATTTCGCGCCCTCTGTGGCCAATATATTCATGTGTAATTTCGATAAGACTTTCATTCTGGACCCCCAGGTCAATCCATTTTTTACGAACATTATCTGTTACAAAAGATACATAGATGATTTATTTTTCATTTTTAAAGATCACACAGTCATAGATAATTTTTGTACATGGATCAATAATCAACACCATCAACTTAAATTTACATATACAATGCATACAGCAGCCCTTCCTTTTCTAGACCTTACCATATTCATTGAGAATAAGCGCTTACAAACTAAATTATACCATAAACCAACAGATCGATTTGCTTATTTACAGTACACATCTTTTCACCCGCACCATCTTAAGGCTAATATACCATACAGCTTGTTAATAAGGGCTAAAAGAAATTCGTCCCAAACTCGTGATTACGCAGCAGCAGCCAGCAAAATATCATCTACTCTAAATAAGAGAGGGTATCCAGCTAATATAATCGAGTCTGCACGACACAAGGCTGATTCACGTGCCAGGAGCACTTTACTCAGCTATAACACCACCGCACAAAGAGAACATTCAGGATTATTCTGGTCGCTAGACTACACTCCTATGGCCAAACAGATTAAACATATCATATTAAAACACTGGCTCGTTTTGGACTCTATACCAGGGTGCCAACATAGACCCACCGTAGGCTTTAGGAGAACACAGACTATCGCCAACCTCCTCTCACGGACCGACATCGTCACCCCTGGCAGATCGTTATGTACCATTGTCTCTGGACACTTCCCCTGTGGCCATTGTAAATATTGTGTCCACATGTGGAGTACTAAAAGTGTTCATGTGCCCAGTAGCAGTTTCACCCTCAATCTTACTGGGTTTTCGAATTGTAATTCAAAGGACTCCATCTACATGTTAACTTGTACATGTCAATTAGCATATGTGGGACAATCCAGGCGACCTCTTAAGGTACGCCTAGGTGAACATCTTTCCCACGTAAGGAATCGGATCGCTACTACTCCTCTCGTAAACCACTTCATCGAGAAGAAACATACATCAAAAGATATCAAGGTGGTTGTACTGGAAACCTTTGTGCCCAATAAACATCATATTATAGATGTAGAACGCTTCCTCCTACAGAGAGAGGCGTTCTACATCCACCGATTTAACACTTTAGCCCCCCAAGGACTGAACACAGAATGGGACCTCTCTGCATTTTTATAGAGCCGATCTCACGTTTGTGTGTACCATCGATGTTCATACCACTTTAAGAGTTTCTAGTAGGTTTGTAGAAGATTTGAAGACTTACGGATTGATTAATCACAGTTGTCCCTCATTAGTTCTGCGCTTATATATAGAGTAGATTCATGCAAGGATTTAACGCATGCACACATGGAAAGATAAATCATCAGAGGTGCTATACGCGCGCATTACGCTATTTTAGGTACGTACCTTGTCCGCTTGTTCATTAGAGTTGAATTTTGACTTACATGTTCTTGCACATACTTGCCAGATTCTGCATGTCTGTTCGTAACAAAAATTTTAGTCACAGGCTTGTGTACCTTATGTTATCTTTGTAGACGCTTGAGAAAGCTATTCGAAATGTCCCGTTACCGGAAGGGCATCGGAAATCTGTCTACTACAGCCTGATGCTACCCGCCGCATGGGAACCCACAGATGTAACAGTAACACTTCGGCCCCCGATGTTTTTTTCAAGAACAGCCTATATAGTGACTGAGTGCACCCAGTTACTCTACCACGGACTATGAACTATGATATATGATATATAAACTTTCTTTGTTGCCATACACCAATCTCGAGGCGAACCGTGGTGCCTCTTCGGGGATTGCCAACACGTGTATAATTTGTATAATTGTATTTTGTAGTAGCGTGGGTTCACATGAATGTGTTTTGTATGGTAGAGGTTTATCATATGTTGTTGCATTATGGTTTATGGGTGTAGTGTATTGCGTTATACATGTACGCTGATACATGACATACCAGATATGACCATGTCAGATTTATACACCCCTACCTGCTTTTCTGATATCTCGCCATAGGACTAGTATGAGAATACTTTCTTTTATTAAAGACACAATCCTAGTTTTCTCTTAAAAAGATTTCCTCTTTCTTCATTTGGGAGTGTTGTTGCTTCCTGAGCTTCTCCAATACAACAAAGGTAAAATCTGTATCCTGGTGATTTTTTTCGAGATAATGGCTGACTAATGGTGCCTGTTCCACCTGCCCCCTAATCCTGGAGCAATGTTTCGTCAATCGAATTTTCAGTTTGTGAGAGCCTTTACCCACATATTTAAGTCCGCACGGGCATAACCATAGATATACACAGTGTTGGCTGCTGCAGTTACTGAAAAAAATTGAGAGTTTTATAAAAGTTGGCTTTGTCCTTGGTGGGGTCCTTAGTTAACTTCTGGTAGAATTCCAAGTATGAAAACTGCCTCATGACTTCCTTACGATGTGATTAATACTCCCCTGATGAAAAGTGGAAATGTCTAAAATTAACCGGCTAGACATCGGGAGTGTTCAATAATTTAAAGACATGCAAGAAAGGATTACTAGTTGAAGAGGTTTCATCTCATTTAAAAATATACAAGAAGATAATTAAGTTGAAGAGAATTTATCTGTTTTTGGTTGACATTGGACTTATATTGTGAAACTGCTGAAAAGATCATAAGAAGCTTGTTATAGCACGTGTATGAATTCAATACATTTTTTATTTCACTAAAGTCAAGTACATCATTATTTTCATTGCGCCAGTACCAACGGTTTGTTGTACCTGTACCCGGAAACCCTGTTAATAGCTCTTAAGGGCATACAGTCCCCAATTAGTTAGATAATGAAAAAGACAGTATTACAAAAATGCAGAGAAATCCCAGCCCATGAGGCACCAGCGTGTCAAATCGATGGATGTAGAATGCCTCTCTCTGTAAGAGGAAGCGCTCCACATTCACGACCTGATGTTTGTTCGGCAAGTAAGTTTCCAGTATTACAACCTTGATGTCTTTAAGTGTATGTTTTTTCTTGATGAAGTGATTAACTAGAGGAGCAGTGACAATCCGATTCTTAATACGAGAGAGATGTTCTCTTAGGCGTACCTTAAGGGGTCATCTGGATTGTCCAACATACGCTAGCTGACATGAACAGATGATCATGTAGATGGAATTGCTTGTGTTGTAATTTGAGAACCTAGAAAGACTTAAGGTGAAATTACTACCAGGTAGCTTAACACAATTGGTGTGACACATGTAGGCACAGAATTTGCAGTGTCCACATGCATGGTGTCCTGAAACGATAGTAGGTGACGCTGTTTTGTGAGGGACAATGTCGGCTCGAAAGATATAATTGGCAATAGTGTTGGTTTTCCTGAAGCCTATGGTGGGTCGTTGTTGGCAGCCCAGTGGATGTGCCAGTGCCTCAAGATGGTGTGATTGATACGGTTTGCCAGAGGGGTGTAATCCAATGACCAAAATAAGCCAGGCTGGGCTGGGGATGGTTCAGTATTGCCTCCAAGTAAAGTTCTTCTGGAATGTGCATTGACTTTGTTACGAGCTGTTTCAATGATATTCCTCGGATAATCTCTATTGCTTAAAGTGGTAGATATTTTATTTGCTGCAATGGTGTAATCTCGATGCTGTGTAGAATTCCTTTTCGCCCTTAACATTAAACTATATGGGATGTTGGCCTTGAGGTGGTGCGGATGGAAACATTTAAACTGTAAGTATGCAAAGTGATCCGTTGGTTTGTGATAAAGTTTGGTTTGTATCTGACCATTCTCAATGAAAGCTGTAAGATCTAGGAAAGGGAACTAAGGCTGCAGATGGAATTGCTGCCCTTCAGGAAAGATCTGAAAACATCGCTGGCGGGGCAGGTGTGGGGTCCTGAAGATGTTGTGACCCCCATCTGCTGGGTGGTTTAATATCAAAGTAATCTTCCACTTTTTAATGTGTGGGGGTTTTAGTGGGGTAATTTGTTTTAATGAGGTTGGTCTTGTTTTAAGGGTTTTAAAATTGTATGCCGCCCAGAGTCTTTGTGAGTTGGGCGGCTATATAAATATGAATATAAATAAATAAATGAAAATTTTACTTATGCAGATCAAATGACAAGCACAGAAAAGACAGAGATACACAAATCATAGTCCTGGTTATGTACTATTGCAAGAGGGACTTTAAGCACTTTTGTTCTAACCAGACCAAAAAAAGATAATAAATTCACAATTGCACATACTGTAGAATAACAAATGTTCACATCTTTTCCTTCCACACCACTTGTAAAAGAGACCACTTCAAATGCTTCTGAGTAGTACAGTATCTTTCTTTATGCTTTATGTCTATTATACACTGTAGGACCCATGGTGAGACTTCAGAGACTGGAAATTTTAAAAAGACAATGAGATGGAGACTAATTAGAAATCTAGAAAATAAACTGCCAAAGGGTATTTACAAAACATCATTGAAGACATAGTCAACATAAGGAGTTCATTTCTAGAACATTATATTCTACTACTGTTCCACTTCCCCAGGCCACTTCAAAGCCTTGCTCGGAGATGCACATTCTCACTAAAGAAACTAATGAAAGCGCGGCGCCAAAATGGCCACCGCGCTCTTTGCGGGCCCCCCCCCACTCGGACTCAGACATCCGGGTGAGTTAGGGGGCGTGGCCACCCCTCTATAAAAGGGGTGGCCACGAGGCAGACGAGCTGCCATTTTAGAAATAGCGACGGAGAGGAGAAGTTTTCTCCGTCGCTGTTTGTCATTTAGTCTTCGGCTGTTTAGCCCTTGTGGTGCTTTCTCGGCTGGGAAAGGAGGATTAGCGCATGCCGAGCCTTGGTTTGCTTGGCTATCGCATGCTTCGGCGCTAGGTTTTCGATCCCTGGATAGGGATCCTGCTTCTTCTTCTCCTCGGGAGACATGCCTCCCAAGTGAAAGGCCCCAGCGATGAAGCCGCAGCCAAGGGGGAGAACTTTTACTGGCCCTGCACTGGACGGGGGACAGCCATCGGGTCGGAGGACCAGGGCTGCACCCCCGTGGCAGGGCACTGTGCCAGCCTTGCCCACTGATACCGGTGGGGCTACTCAGGCTGGCACTTGGCAGCCTGACTTGGTGGCCAGCCACAGGCCAGCCCCTCAGGGGCTTCAGCCCTCGGCCCGCCATTACCGGCCATGGGTCAGGGCAGCATGGGAGGGCCTGGTGTGGGGATACAACCCGTTCCTCCTCCGGCCCCTCATGGGCCGGAGTTTTGGGCATGGCCCTATGCTGGCCCTGGCTCTCCTTTCGGGGTACCTTTCCAACTGCCTAGTGGGCCATCCGGCCCACCCGGCCCGCCTTATGCTGGGGGCTCTGTGGCAGTGGATGCTCTGCTAGCACGTTTAGCAGTGCTGGAAGCATCCTTGGGTATTGCATAGCCTCCTGTAGAGGGGGGCGCTTCTCTTTCTGCCGGGGCCCCTTCGTTGGCACCGGCTACCTCGACGGCCGCAACGCTGCAACGGGCGGCCAGCCGGGTTGAGCTGCTTGAGACGCTCCGGCCGGCACCTGCTGGTGTCTCGCAGCTCCCCGTTCATCCACATCTGCAGACTGGGAGTAGTCAGGTGTGGCTCCAGAGCTCGATTCCGGTCGCGAGCTCCGACGCCCGCCGTGGGCCAGAACCGCCAGTGGGGGCAGCTCACGGGGGTGCACCTAGTGAGTATCAGGATCAATTTAGTGCACCTACATCACAGCCCACTTCCAGTGGTGGGGTTCAGTGGCCCTGGCCTCGTCAAGTTGAGGCGAGTGGGCATCAGTTACCAGCCTACCACAGTGTCCCATGGTTTCAAAATGGCACCTCGCTGAGGGCGGGGGTTTCCACCCCTGGGGCAGTGCCGAGCATCGCAGGGGCTGTCCAGGTCCCGCTGCATATGCCCTCTATACATAATGTTCCAGCCCGCTTGCTGTGTTGGAGCTTCTCAGCTAATGACGTGTGCAATAAGCGACAGTGTCGATATAAACATGAGTGTCCCTCTTGCGCTGGCCCCCACGCCGCTTCCGCGTGCCCGCGGGCTGGTGGGTCACGGGGCAGAGGTAGAGGTGGACAGGGAGCGGGCAGAGCTTCTGCTGATGGAGCTAGCCAGTCAAAAGGCCCCCTCCCCAGTTAACGTGTATATGTTGGAGCGATGGCTCTCAACTTATCCAAGGAGGGAGGACGCAAGGTACCTCCTGGAGGGTTTCCAGTGGGGCTTTCGTATCCCATTCAAAGGGGTGCGAGGACCCCAAGATGCCCCCAATTAAATTTCCCTGAAGGGTAAGGAGGAGGTAGCTGCCCTGAGTATTGCCAAAGAAGTAGAGGCCAGGAGGGTAGCGGGGCCCTTTTCCGAACCACCTTTCCCTAACCTGAAGGTCTCCCCTCTGGGGCTAGTACCTAAAAAGACCGCGGGTGAATTCCGTTTAATCCACCATCTATCGTACCCGGCGGGTTCTTCTGTCAATGATGCTATTCCTGATGACCTTTGTTCAGTCAGGTATACGTCGTTTGACCAAGCCCTACGGATGGTGCGCTCTTGTTGTCCCGGTGCCCTCATGGCAAAATGTGACATTAAATCGGCATTCCGATTACTGCCAGTGCACCCAGGGGACTTTGAGCTATTGGGTTTTAGATTCCAAGGGAAGTTCTATGTAGATAAGAACATGTCTTTTGGCTGCTCTATTTCGTGTTCGGCATTCGAACGTTTTAGCACTTTCCTTCAGTGGGCCTTTGTTCGCAGGTCCAGGTCTCAGTCTGTAGCCCATTACCTCGATGATTTTTTGTTCGGGAGTGAACGGGGCTCGGACACGTGCACGCGTCTCCTCACTACATTTCAGACACTAATGTTGGAACTGGGTGTCCCTTTAGCGCCCGAAAAGACCGAGGGCCCATCTACTACGCTCACATTTCTTGGTATTGAAATTGACACGGTCGCACAGGCATCCCGGTTACCCATTGACAAGGTCACCCGGATCTCCGCGATGAATTTGGCCTTGCTGGCCAAACGTAAAGTGTCACTTCGTGAGCTTCAGGTACTTCATGGCCATCTTAACTTTGCCTGCAGGGTGGTGACACCCGGCAGAGCATTTGCGCGGCGCCTATGTGATGCCATGTCTGGCCTGTTAAAGCGCCACCACAGGGTCTGACTGACCAGGGGCATGCGGGCTGACCTCTTGGTTTGGCTCATGTTCCTACGGGAATTTAATGGGGTCTCTTTCTGGAGATCCGACCTTTTGGTTTCCCCTAGATTCCAAGTACAGTCGGATGCCTCCGGCTCCCTGGGATATGGGATTTATTTTGAGGGGAGGTGGGCTTATGGCCAATGGCCTCCAGCATGGCGGGGCACGGATCGCCTCCGTGATCTTACATTTCTTGAGTTCCTTCCAATCCTGGGAGCTTTGATGTTATGGGGCGAGGAGTGGGCCGACTCAGTGGTCCATTTTTGGTGTGACAATGCGGCAGTAGTGCACATTGTCAACACTCAGACGTCTAAATCACCCAGGGTGATGGCGTTGGTTCACCAGTTTGTGTTACGAAGCCTACGCCTGAATGTGCTCTTTAAGGCCAGACATGTCCCAGGCGTTAATAATGATATTGCTGATGCTTTATCCCGCCTGCAGATCCCCCGGTTCCGTGCCTTGGCTCCGGAAGCAGAGGAATTCCCCTCGCCACTCCCGGCCAAGATTTGGACATTTGGCGAGGAGAGGTGAACCGGGCGATCGGCATGTCTTTGGCACCTCGCACGCGTAAGGCGTATCAACATGCTTTCGTACAGTTTAGAACCTTTTGTGTGCAACTTCAGTTGCCCGAAGTGTGGCCCATTCCAGTGGAACAGGTTTTACAATTTATGGTTTATCTACACAGTCAGGGTTTGGCTCCTCGTACTATAGCATCCAGGCTGTCGGCACTGGCATTTATGGCCAAAGTGAGGGGTTTTGCTGACTGCATGAATGATTTCCGCATACGTCATGTTTTGGAGGGGTGGACACGGGAACGTGGCCGCCGCCCGGACACTCGCCACCCAATTTCACCAGAGGTATTGACCCACCTTGCACGAGGCTGGCATAACTTGTGTTACGATAAGTATGAGGTGGCTCTTTTTCACGCGGCTACCACGGTGGCCTTCTTTGGAGCGCTCCGCATCAGTGAGTTGGTACTACTGTCTAAGGCGGATGCGACTCGTAGGGCACTGGAACTCGACGATGTCTATGTCACTAATGAGTGGGCTCAGTTGAGGATACGGTCCTCAAAAGTTGATCAGCACAGCGTAGGCAGTGGAGTTAGACTGCTACGATGTTCCATTGCAGACATCTGTCCGGTTGGTGCCCTACAGGAGTTCTTGGCAGTGTGTGGCGCGCACCGTGGCCCGTTTTTCTGCCACCAGGATGGGTCTCCCCTTACTAAATTTCAATTTTGGAAGGTGACCTGTATGGCACTATCCAGTGTTGGCCTCCCCGGGGCTCGTTACGGCACCCATTCATTTAGGATAGGTGCTGCATCCACTGCGGCTACATTTGGCTACTCTGAGGCTGATATATGCCGGATGGGGAGATGGGGATCCATGTGTTTTGCATTGTATGTTTGCCCACTTCAGGCATGAGTACCAGTTAAGTCATTATTCTCTTTTCTTCTTTTACAGACTCTGTGTGTCCCCGCACACCGGTGGCAGTATGGCTGGTGGGCCACAGTTACTTGCACTGGGCAGCGCAGTATGCTGTGGTGACAGAGTGGGGACCCCAGCTTGGACTGCATGCAACCGCACTTTTACGTTGGTACGGTAAGCACGGAATGAGATGGCGGGAACTGTTGCCATTCCTGTTTTCCATCAGGGGTGCTGAACCGCCTGATGTCCTTGTACTGCACCTCGGGGGTAATGACCTTGCCCAGGTCACTGGCCTCTCCTTAAAATTCACGATTTGCAGTGACCTAGATTATTTGCATTATGTGTGGCCGTACACAAGGCTGCTATGGTCGGACATCGTACCACGTCATTCATACAGGGGAGGTATTGACCTCCATGCCCTTGACCGCGCTCGCCGCTCGGTGAACAGGGCTGTTGCCCGGTTCTTGTCAGACAAGGGTTTGGGCATGGTCATCCGGCACCCCACGATTAGCTTGCAAAATTATGATCTCTATGCAGGGGATGGGGTCCACCTGTTGGCTAGAGGTATGAACCTCTTTCTTGAAGATTTGCAAGCAGGCCTGGTGACCGAGCTGACGGTCTGGGGGGGTGGGGTGGCGGTGAGTCTTCATAGACGCCTCCCCGTGTGGCGGGTAGCACTGGTAAGGTAAAGATTTATGACCCATAGGTATCCGGCAGGTTCGCAATTGACTGGCCAACACTTAGACAGGTACAGGTGTAATAACGTTGACCGGTCAATGACGAACCAGGCAAGGGGTGATGGCAGGAGCTTTTCAGCATGCATCCGTGATTTGACGGATACACGTCATAGGGTGGGGTCAGTAGATAGTTTATTGACTCCGGCCAACAATTTGTTTGTGTCAACAAACAAATTAATACAAATGGATACATTGTAGCCAATTATCATTGGCAATTTTGGGAGGAAACTTACCTGTGTTACTGCGGCCTACTTGCCTTAAGAATTACAATTGGATGAATACACCAATTGAAAGTTATAATTCGGACTAGGGCATTATTCAATAAAAGTAGCCTAATGCCTTTATCTATATACCGGTGTCTGAGTCTTTCTTTGGGGGGTGCGCCTGCAAAGGCATTCTGTTTGGCACAAACCAGTCATCTAATCTATTAGATGCTTTGGCTCAAGAACAATTTCACTTTAAAAAGTGAATTGTTACAGTGCATTTTGGTCATAATCCTCATCTTCTTGTTAACAAGTGAACAGTTCTTATACTGAAGAGAAAACAACAAACTTGTAAAATAGACAGATGCAACATAGCAGTTTAAAATTCTGTTGTTGATGGGGGGGCCCACTGGACTGCTTAGCACACATCATTGAGAAGTATAGAAACATGAATCCTGTTAGCATACTATTTCTCTTGACTTAATTCAGTCTTCTTCTAACAGGAATAATGTTAGTTACAACTGCAAGTACAAAAAAGAATGCTGACTACATACAAGAATACAATCTTTGCATTTTTCCATCACAACTCACAGAAGAGACTACTGTACTTAAACTGTTACAGAGTAGTTAGTAGAGGCACTTGTCAGAGGGGTAGGGCAGAAAGTGCACAGTTATTCTGTCTTTCAGAGTGAGGAATTGCTTAGAAGGCAGCGAGACAGAGATTCATTCTTCTTCTGCTATATCTGATTTCAGATATAGGTGATCATCATGGTGCTCATCCATTAAAATTGTCCTGTAAATATAGTGCCATGGCCTTTCATCTGCCTTCTGCATCAGAGCGTGACACCCATACCACTGATCCAACTCCGTGAGTCACTTTCTGGTCCTGCTGCCCTCCATAAAGATGAATTCAAGTGGGATTTAATCTATTTAGGGACCATCACCCTTCCCTATGGACTTTGCCAAGGCCACTAGTCCTCAGGATTGTCAGGTTAGTTAACCACCACCTGACTCTCGATGTTGAGTCGCTGGCAGTATGGTCTACTATCTATGGTCTATCATAGCAGGATGATCTGGCCAGAAGAGAGATTCATTAGGCATCTTGAAAGAGACTCTCTAACTGTATCTACAAAAGAGCATTGTAGTCTCAATAAAGAAAGTAAAAGCACAGACAGTCTTCTAACAATTAGGAGTTTTGTCTCATAAAGAATTTCACTCAAAAAGATCTCCTTAGCTGCAGTGCAATTCAATTCCAACCCTCACCTTCTGGTCAGAATGTAAACAAATAGCACAGATCTTATTATGAAGTTGAAATAATGAGCCTGTAAAGTTCCTGTAGACAGATACAATGAAGCAGTTTCAAATACAAACCTCCCTTAGTCATTCTGTAGATGAAACAATAACAAAAATGAAACTCTGGAGAGCTTACCACAGATGGTAGAAAAGTAGAGAAACAATAATTCTGTGAGCGTGCAATAGATCTTGACCATTCAGTTTTCTAATCACAAGAGAGAATAATGCTAGTTGCAACTGCAAATACAAAAAAATGCTGACAAGATACTAGAATACAGTCTTTGTGTTTTCCCATCACAACTTCAAGCAGGAGAGGGCATTTCAGTAGTTGGTGAGTACTTCAATTCTTTGTAAGAGCCTACAGTGATTTTTCCTTTCAGTGCAACAATTCCGTAGAATACAGAGATGTAGAGATTCATTATGCATCTTGAAAGAAGCTCTGTATCTGTTTGCAGGTGCACCCACCAATAAAGGACTCAGACAATAATGAAAGTGGATAACGGCATTGGGCCACATTTATTGATTCATGCCCTAGTCTGAATTATAAATTTCTATTGGTAAAACGACCAATCATAATTCTTAAGGCAAGCAGGCCGAAGTAACACTGGTAAGGTACCACCCAAAATTGCCAACGGCAATTGGTTACAATGTATCTATTTGTATCAATTTGTTTGTTGACAACAAACAAATTGTTGACCGTAGTCAATATCTAACTAATGACCCCACCCTCTGACTCGTATCCGTGAAATCACGGGGTGATGCATGCTGTCTAGCTATAGCCATCACCCCGTCGCCTAGTTCGTCGTTGACCGGACAACGTTTAACCAACTTATGCCTGTCTAGTGTTGTCCAGTCAATTGCGAACCTGCCGGATACCTGTGGGTCATAAATGTTTACCTTACCAGTGCTACCCGCCCATGTGACCAAAGTCAACAGCAGCAACAGAAACCCCTGTATCAAACCATAGCAACAGTGTGGGATGGGCAAAAAAGCCAGGACCCGAGAGCCAATGTGGGTCCCAGCCAAAAATTCCCACCCGGCCCCGAAGCGACCAAATATCACACTGTTAACTAGGGAGGGGGTGGAGGGGAAAAACTTCTCCGCTCCGTCGCTTCGCAAAATGGCAGCGCGGCTGCCTCGTGGCCACCCCTTTTATAAGGGAGCTGGCCACGCCCCTAACTTCCTGGATGCCTTCGTCCTATGGGGGGCCCCGCAAAGAGCGCGGCGGCCATTTTGGCGCCGCGCTTGCATTGCAGGCGCACCCCCCAATAAAGGACTCAGACAATAATGAAAGTGGATAACGGCATTGGGCCACATTTATTGATTCATGCCCTAGTCCGAATTATAAATTTCTATTGGTAAAACGACCAATCAAAATTCTTAAGGCAAGCAGGCCGAAGTAACACTGGTAAGGTACCACCCAAAATTGCCAACGGCAATTGGTTACAATGTATCTATTTGTATCAATTTGTTTGTTGACAACAAACAAATTGTTGACCGTAGTCAATATCTAACTAATGACCCCACCCTCTGACTCGTATCCGTGAAATCACGGGGTGATGCATGCTGTCTAGCTATAGCCATCACCCCGTCGCCTAGTTCGTCGTTGACCGGACAACGTTTAACCAACTTATGCCTGTCTAGTGTTGTCCAGTCAATTGCGAACCTGCCGGATACCTGTGGGTCATAAATGTTTACCTTACCAGTGCTACCCGCCACACGGAGGGGCTTCAAAGAAGGCCTGACGCCCCCCCCCCCCCAGACCGTCAGCTTGGTCAACAGGCCTGCTCGCCAATCACCCAACAGGAGGTCCATACCTCCTCGCGACAGATGGACCCCATCCCCTGCATACAGGTCATAATTTTGTAAACTAATAGCGGGGTGACGACTGACCCTCCCCCAAGCCCTGTCGACAAGGAACCGCGCCACTGCCCTATTCACCATGCGTCTAGCACGGTCAAGGGCCAGGAGGTCGAAACCTCCTCTGTACGCATGGCGCGGGACCATGTCCGACCAAACAAGGGTTGTGGCGGGCCAGACGTAATGCAGGTAGGCAAGGTCCTCGCAAATCGCATGCTTGAGCGATAAGCCGGTGACCTGGCCCAAATCATTGCCCCCTAGGTGTATGATGAGAATGTCAGGCGGGTCAGCATTCTGACCTGAAAAAAGGAAAGGCAGTAGCTCCCGCCATAACATTCCGGGCTTACCATGCCATGTGAGACTTGCGTATGCACCCAGTCCCAGTCGGGGTCCCCACTCTGTCGCCGCAGCGTAACGCGCTGCCCTGTGCACGTAGCTATGGCCCACCAGCCATACTGTCACCGGTGTAATACGACACCCAGTGTCTGAAAGAAAACGAGGAAGAGAAGGTAAGGTGACCGAACTGGTACTCACGGCGGAAGTGGGCGCACATAAAACTGAAAACATTGCGAACCCCACCTTCCCATGCTGCGTATGTCATCCCCGGAGTACCCAAAAGCAGCTGCAGTGGAGGCCGCCCCTATTCGGAATGAATGGGTGCCATAACGGGCGCCCGGGAGGCCCACACTGGCCAGCGCTTTGCCTGTCACCTTCCAAAATTGAAATTTAGTAAGGGGAGACCCATCTTGGTGACAGAAAAACGGGCCATGGTGCGTGCCACGCAGTGCCAGAAACTCCTGTAGGGCACCAACCGGACAGATGTCTGCCAAAGAACACCGTAGCAGTCTTACACTACTGCCTACGCCATGCTGATCTGCCTTAGAGGAGCGAATCCTCAACTGAGCCCAGTCTTTGGCAACATATACATCCTCGAGTTCCAGTGCCCTACGACTTGCATCCGCCTTAGACAGCATCACAAGCTCGCTGATGCGGAGCGCTCCAAAAAATGCCACCGTTGTGGCTGCATGAAATAGGGCTGCCTCGTATCTATCAAAACAGAGGCCTGGCCAGCCCCGGGCCAACTGGGTAAGAACCCCTGGGGAAATCGGGTGGCGGTCGTCCGGGCAACGCCCGCGCTCGTGCACCCACCCCTCCAAAACATGTCTCACACGGAAGTCAGTGGTGTTGTCCACATGACCTCCCACTTTGGCCATAAAAGCCAACGCTGACAGCTTAGATGCTATGGTGCGAGGTGCAAGGCCCTGAGCATGCAGGTAAACCATGAACCGCAGAACATGGGTTACCGGGATCGGCCAGGTTCCTGGCAGTTGAAATTGGGTACAGAATGCTCTGAAAGAATTAAATGCGTGGTGATACGCCTTACGCGTGCGTGGCGCTAGTGACAGGCCAATCGCCCGGTTCACCTCTCCTTGCCAATGGTCCATATCTCGTCCGGGAGTGGCGAGGGAAATTCCTCCGCATCCGGGGCCAAGGCACGGAACCGGGAGATCTGCAGGCGGGACAAAGCGTCAGCGATATCATTATTAACCCCTGGGACATGCCTGGCCCTGAAAAGAACGTTGAGGCGCAGGCTGCGCAACACAAACTGGTGCACTAGATCCATAACCCTGGGCGATTTAGAAGTCTGTGCATTGACAATGTGGACAACAGCCGCATTGTCACACCAGAAATGCACAACCGAGTTGGCCCACTCCTCGCCCCATAGCATCAAAGCACCCAGAATAGGGAAAAATTCGAGATATGTGAGATCCCGCAGGCGATCCGTGCCTGCCCAGGCCGGTGGCCACCCACCATAGGCCCACTTCCCATTGAAGTACATCCCATAACCCAGGGATCCCGAGGCATCAGACTGAATCTGAAAGCGGGGGGAAGCCAGGAGGTCAGACCTCCAAAATGAGACCCCATTGAACTCCCTCAGGAACTGTAGCCAGACAAGCATGTCTGCTCTGATACCCCGGGTAAGCCTGACCCTATGGTGGGGCCTGGATAATCCTGCCATGGCGTCGCACAGGCGCCTAGCAAATGCCCTGCCCGGTGCGACCACCCTGCAAGCGAAATTGAGGTGACCATGGAGCACCTGCAGTTCCCTCAGTGATGCCTTGCGCTTGGCCAGCAAGTCCGAGATGAGGGCCACTATTCTGGACACCTTATCCCGCGGTAACCTAGAAGCCTGCGCTACCGTGTCAATCTCCACCCCCAGGAAGACTAGCTGGGTAGATGGGCCCTCGGTCTTTTCGGGCGCTAAAGGGACACCGAGTTCCTCCATTAGCGTCTGAAATGTGTTGAGGAGACGTGTACATGTGTCCCAGCCCCGTTCACCCCCGAATAAAAAGTCATCCAGGTAATGGGCTACAGACCGGGACCCTGACCTGCGGACGAAAGCCCACTCTAGGAATGTGCTGAAACAAACGCTCGAAGGCCGAGCATGATATGGAACAGCCAAAAGGCATGGCCTTATCAAAGTAATATTCACCCTGGAATTTAAAACCCAGCAACTCGAAGTCGCCCGGGTGCACCAGCAAGAGGCGAAAAGCCGACTTAATGTCGCACTTAGCCAGCAGCGCACCCGGGCCACATGAGCGCACCATGCGCAGCGCATGGTCAAAAGATGTATACCTGACTGAGCAAAGGTCATCAGGGATAGCATCATTGACCGAGCGGCCGGCTGGGTAGGACAAGTGATGAATGAGGCGAAACTCGCCCGGTGACTTTTTAGGCACTAAGCCCAAGGGCGATACCTTAAGATTGGGAAACGGGGGTGAAGGGAAAGGGCCAGCGACCCTGCCCGCAACGACCTCCTTATTAATGCTGGCAGCAGCCACCTCCTCCCTCCCCCTAAGGGATAAAAGATTGGGGGCATCCTGGGGGGACCTATCCCCCATGAAAGGGATACGGAACCCCTGCCTAAAACCCTGAAGGAGATAATCCGCATCCTCTCCCTTCGGGTACAATGTGAGCCAACGCTCCAACATGTCCACATTAATTGGGGAGGGAGCCTTTCGGTGAACTAGCTCCATCTGTGGCAGTCTTGCCAGCCCCCTGTCCGCCCCTCCCTCTGCCCCGCGTCCCTCCAGGCCTGGGACAGGCAGAGGCCGCATGGGGGCCAGCACAGGCGGGACACTCATGTCTGTATTTGCAGTTCTTCCTATTGCAGGAACCATTAGACGAGAAGGTCCAGCACAGCAGGCGGGCTGGAGCCCCCTGCCCCGCCACCTGGCGGGGAACCTGTGCTGGGGCCGCTCGCTGGACCGCATGTCCACAATGGTATCTCTCCCCGGGCGCGGGGCGCATGGGCGTCATGTACAAAAGCGATAGCCTCTGACATGGCTCATCCCACCTCATCTCGGAGTGCAGGGGAATCCGCATACGGAATTCCTCATCATAAGCCAACCACGATGGGCCCGGAAAGTCAACCATCGCCCTATAGATGTTGTCCAAATACTGGACCATCGAAATTGCCAAATCCGGCTGGGCCCTGAGGTACACCGCCATGTATATGAGGTAGGCCGGCAACCAGTTGGCCCACGTGCGTGGTGGCTTGCGACGACGTGCCTGCTCCTTATCCTTCTCATCCTGCCCCTCCCTCTCTTCCTTGGTGGGCTCTCTGTTGAGGAGTGAGAAGATATCCACGTACTCCCCCCGCCAGATCTTCTCTTTGGTGGTCTGTGCCAAATGGTCACCAAGTGGTAAGGAATACCCTGCCGTCGGCAAGGCCAAGACAGGCACAGCAGGAACTGCGGGCATCTGAAAAGGGGCCTGTACTAACACAGCCACCCCCAAAACATTCCCCACAGGGTAGGACACACACCCCACCACGGGGCCCTGAGTGTTAGTTGTCGTCGCCGGGTGGGGCGTCAGCGGCTGTACCGCCGTACCACCCGTGCGAGGCCAAGGCCATTGAAACGCCCCCCCCCAACGTGGCCACGTGTGTAGGTGCACTGGTTTGAACCGCATACTCACACGCTGCACCCCATAGGCCGCCCCCACCGGGGGTTCCGGCCCACTGGGGGCGTCGGAGCTCACGACCGCCGTAGAGCTCATCGATGGGGCCTGACCCGCGCCGGTCTGTTGGTTGGGGAGCTGCGAGGCAGTGGCCGAGGTCGTGCCACGCGCCTCAAGCAGCTCGACCCGTCCCGCCGCCTGCCGCTGCCCAGCAGACGACGCGTCAAAATGAAGCCCAAAGGGAGCCCCAGCGTGGCTAGCCCGGGCCAGGGATGCCTCGAGGGCCGCAACGCGGGCCAGTAAGGCTTCCACGCTGACATGGGGCAAAGGGCCAGCCGGCCCGCCTACTCCAGGCATGAGTACAGGTCCCTGTACCCCGGGGCCCGAATAGGGCCACGACCCCACACCCGGACCCGGTAGGGCCGATGTAGCAACCTGCCAGGGAAGGGGACCAGACCACCCCCCAATGCTGGAAGGCCCCGGAGCGAGCTGCGCCCCTACGGAGGAAGGCCCCGCGGAATGAGCAACACCAGGAGCGGTGCCCACCGCTTGCGGGCCAAGGACCGCAGCCCCCACTGGACCCGTACGTGGGGCCCCATTTTCCGGCCAAGGGGGAATAGACCCCATTCCACCGGTCCCGGTGGGTGCAGGCAAAGGCGGCTGCTGGGGAGGCGCAGCCGCGGTCCTCCGACCCGGATTGCGCCTCCGAACCACACGAGCCGCGCTCGCAGCCGCCTTCTTCTTCGAGGGCATCTCAGCCACTCGATGGAAAGCCGAAAACGAGAAAATGCAGCAGCCAAAAGGCTTCCCGGTAAGGGTAAAAGCGACGGGGGTAAGAGGGAAAAACTTATCCGCTCCGTCGCTTCGCAAAATGGCAGCGCGGCTGCCTCGTGGCCACCCCTTTTATAAGGGAGCTGGCCACGCCCCTAACTACCCGGATGCCTTCGTCCTATGGGGGGGCCCCGCAAAGAGCGCGGCGGCCATTTTGGCGCCGCGCTTGCATTCTTAAAAAGAGCATTGCAGCCTCACTAAAGAAACTAAAGTTGTTCTGTTTGGCAGCAACAAGTCATCTAATCTTTTAAACCTATTGTCTCATAAAACATTTCACTTAAAGAAGATCTCCTTAGATCCAGGGCTCTATACAGTAGTTGCAATGCTCATCTTCTAGTCAATATGTAAACAAGAGGGATGTTTCCTATAGGGAAGTTGAAACATAAAGCTTATAGAGTAGAATGGTGTTACAATATAGTTCCAAATACAAACCAACTTTTCTCATTCTATAAACAAAAAAACAGTCTCTAGAGAGAAACATGAACTGATGAGGACTTAATTTTGTCCAACAACAAAGCCAAGAAAGTGGCTTTATTTTGGCAGTCCAGGTCTGATCAGGTATGAAAGAATAATAATAATTATTTGATAACATTTTGGGGAGTATAGTTGGAAAGAGTGTGGTTCAAGCACAACTTGACTGATGAGGATTTCAGCCCTTTGAAAAATAAAATTTCCAAAGTTTGGCCTTATGAACTCCACTAGCTTGCTGTTATTAAAAATGTGAGATGTGTTACTGATATGTATGTTAACTGTGTTTTCTGGCAGGAGCGGAATGTATCTTTTCTCAAGTATCTATCCTTATGCAAATAAGTGGATCAAAAATGTGCACACTCTGTTAGCCAATGGGCTTGTTGTATTATTGTTACTGTTTATAGATGTGAAATGTATCTTTTCTCATGTATCTATTCTTATGCAAATAAGTGGATCAAAAATGTGCACACTCTGTTAGCCAATGGGCTTGTTGTATTATTGTTACTGTTTATAGATGTGAAATGTATCTTTTCTCATGTATCTATTCTTATGCAAATAAGTGGATCAAAAATGTGCACACTCTGTTAGCCAATGGGCTTGTTGTATTATTGTTACTGTTACTATTTATAGTGTATATAAGTCCGAGTTTTGCCCCATCCAAACTGTGACCCAGTGAATCCATTGCAGACTACGCCGCCACGCTGCGCATTGCTGCTGCCCCGTGCAAGTGGGACAACATTGAAGAAGCACTCTGGGACTGTCTGCTAGCAGGCACGAGGGACATAGATGCTCAATGTCACCTCATGATCAGAAAGACACTAAACTTCATGGATGTCCTAGAAGAGGCAGTAGCATCTGAGGCCGCACGGTCCAGGATAAAGCTTTTCCGGCATCACCACTCCACCACCAGTGCCACCGACTCAGATGTGCAAGCTCAGCAAAGTTCACCTTCCGCATCGCCTGGTTCCACCTCTTCGTTGGAGTCCAGCGACATAGAGGGAAAAGTCCGAGTGGTCCGACGAAAGCACCGAGAGCACCGTGATGATCAGGAGAAGAAATTCCTTCATAAGTGTGATAGCTGCAGAGCTCGGCATGTCCGCAAGATGTGCCCCTTCTGCACCGCAGAATGCCACAACTGTGGATGAAGAGGGCACATTGCTAAGGTATGCTGATAACAAAAGCAAAGACCTCCAGCACCTGTGCCCAAGAAGAGTCATCACCACAACACGTCCATCGCCAAAGTGTCTCTCGAGCCTGAGCCGTGCCAAGTTGGCATCATCAGTGAGCGTTTCTTCACAGACCTGAGCCTGCAGGACATCCCCTTCAAGATGGAAGTGGATTCAGGTACTACCTTTTCCATGATCCCACAGCGGGAGTTTTTGAGAATTCCCCCTGCCTCTTGGCCCAAGCTCAAATCTTTTAAAACTTCCCTCTGGGATGTGCAAGGTTGCCAGATTCCGGTCCTGTGGGTGGGAAATTTCTTGGTCAAATTCAAAAACATTTGCACCTCCTTGCCATTGGTTGTAGTTAAGCAGGGCACTAACTGCCTTATTGGGACCCAATGGTTTAGCCCCCTGGGAATCCGGCTTTCTGGCATCCACGAAATAGACTCTGACCCAATCCGGGACGTTTGTGCTGCACATCCTGAGGTATTCAAAAAGGGTTTAGGTTTATACAAAGGATCCCCTGTTGACTTTGAGCTTGACCCAACCATCCAGCCCATCTGGATAAAGCCATGCCGGGTACCCTTTGCTTTAAAGGAGAAGATAGAAGCTGAGCTGGACAAACTGGTGGGGCAGGGCATCCTAGTGCCGGTGGACTTTGCAGAGTGGGAGACACAAATTGTGACTGCTTTGAAAAGTAACGGGGAGGTCAGGATATGCGCTGACTATAAGTGTACCATCAATAAAGCTATTCGCCCGAACACATATCCTGTGCCCGTGGTAAGCCACCTTCTTGCCTCCTTGCATGGAGGAAATTGCTTCGCAAAACTTGACCTTGCCCAGGCTTACCAACAATTCCATTCCTTTCACCCTCATTATTTAAAGAACATCCCTTATAGCCTGTTACTCAGAGCTAAACGTAATTCTACTGATAATCAGGATTTCGTGCAGGCAGCAGCAAAGATCAATACATCATTACACAAGAGGGGTTATCCTTCCCGAGTAATCAATACTGCCCTGGCCAAAGTTAGTACGCATCCCAGACAGACCTTGTTCCATCGCCGAGACAGATCCCCGACATCCAATGTCTTCTGGTCCTTGGACTTCACCCCATTGGCTAACAACATTAAAAAAAGATCATGAGGCATTGGCACATTTTGGATTCTATCCCGGGCTGTGCTGAGTGCCCCACTGTGGGTTTTTGGAGGACTAAAACCATCTCCAGTATGATCGCCCGCACAGATTTTTTGCCGCGGCAAATGGTGGATTTAAAATTACCTGCTGGCCACCACACTTGTGGCCACTGCAAATTTTGTAAATATATGTGGCGGAAAGATAGGGTCACCATTCCCACCAGTAATTTTACCATGCAATTATCACACTTCACAAATTGTAATACCCATAACTGCATTTATATGATTTTGTGTGCATGCTAGCTGACATATATTGGTCAGTCCAGTCAGCCGGTCAAAGTCAGACTCGGGGAACACCAGTCCTGGATAAGGAATGTGATTATACAAGCACCCATGGTGTCCCATTTCCAGGACAAAAAACACGCATACAGCGATATGACATTGGTGATTCTTGAATCATATCTTCCACAAAAACATCAGATCGTAGATATAGAGCATTTCCTCCTCCAACGGGAAGCGTTCTACATACATCGCTTCTTTACACTCGTTCCCCATGGAATGAATACCGAATTAGACTACTCAGCTTTTCTCTAAGTTCTTGTATATATCTTGTCCTCCTCCAGCCTTTCCTTGAAACATTCCAGTAGGTTCTCCTTTTAACATTATCGTAGGTTTCCCTTGATATGGCACACATGTGCTTCTGAATTTTGTACATTAACTGGCGCATTTTTGCTCTCATTAACGCTCCACCCCTTGATGAGTTCCCAAGAGAGGTTATTTTGAGCATGCTTGTAACTTGTACTTTTCAGTATTTTATATATATCATAGAACACATGTACATGTATTTTATTGTCTTGTTTATGGGCATTTTTACATTAATATTGTCCATTTACAGATGCTTGAAGAAGAATTCGAAATATCCAAATATACCGGAAGGATATTGATTCTCTGCCTTGTACAACATGAACTGTATAGTGCTTTTGGTCTGCACGGACTTTGCGGAACCTTTAGCTTGGCTGTATTACTTACCTCCTTGATGGTTTTCATGTTAAACAGTACAAACCTGTTCATAAGACCAGTACTTGTGTGCTAAGTAAATCAGTCCGTGGCTCCGATGTAATTCATACGTTGCAAGCACCAGGTCTTTGAAGGCAAGGAATGCTGAAGGTGGGCTACAGCGTGTCGTCAATTGGAGAGAGTTCAAACATGTCCCATTACAGGTGTTGGAGAGGAACGGTGTTCTAGAAAGGTTTCGATGTCCCTCCGGTAAGCAGACATTTCGAGAGACTTTCTCAAGAGTCTAAAGCAACAGTAATAAGAAGAACAGGACAAGCTAAAACCTGCAAAAATCATTGCTCAAACCACAAGATTATATAAAGTGTATAGACATTCCAGTACAATATCAATAAGACGGACAAGCACATACCTAATAAGACTGAATTACGCACGCTGAGACCTCCATAGTATATTCCTATTGTGTTTTCGCATTAACCAAAACTTGGGAAAGTCTAGTATAAATACCCCCGAGTCAGAAGACTCATCTGAAGGTAATCAGCTATGATGACAGGTCCTGTGTACCTCTGAGTTACAATTGTTACATCTCAGAAGAGACAAGTGCGTGTTTTTGGCATGGGAAGTGGAGTTCCTGGGGTACCGCATTACACCCCAAGGTATCATGCTCTCTGACTCCAAGGTGATGGCCATGCGGAATGCACTCAGGCCAAAATGTAAAGCCGAATTGCAATCATTCCTAGGATAGATAAACTTTTATGATGCTTTTCTCCATCGCAAAGCCTTAGTTGCTGAACCATTACATTGGCTTCTTAAGAAAGATACTGTTTGGCACTGGGGTCATTGTCAGGAGAAAGCGTTCCTAGAACTCAAAAGGCTGCTATCTTTGGATGCTGTATTAACTCATTTTGATCCGAACAAAGAAGTTGTACTTGTGTGTGATGCATCCCCTGTGGGGGTGGCAGCTGTGTTATGTCATGTACTAAGTGACGGGAGGGAAGACTCCGTAGCATTCTATTCCCATTCGCTCTCAAAGCCTGAGAAAAATTACACTCAGACAGACAGGGAGGCATTGGCAATTGTGGCAGGCACTAAGAAATTCCATGATTACCTTTATGGAAGGCCTTCTACCATCGTAACTGACCATAAGCCCCTCCTTGGAATCTTTGTGAATGGGAAGCCCATGCCTCAAATTCTGTCCCTAAGGATGTTGCGTTGGGCGATTTTCCTAAATGCATACAATTTTACTTTGGTGCACAGGCCCGGCAAGGACATCAGCCATGCTGATGCCCTGTCACCTTCTCCACTGTCAGGAGTCAGGGAAGCCGATTGCGAGATCGAAAACGACCACCAGGTCCTCATGATTGAGGCATTCGACTCGCCCCCAGTCGTCCCCTCAGATATAGCCAAGGCTACGGCCAAGGATGTAACATTGACTAAAGTAATGTCTTGGGTACAAAAAGGCTGGCCTGTCTCTCCTCTAGCTGAGGAATTGAGAACATTCCACCGCAAGCATTTGGAACTGTCAGTGGAACAAGGTTGCCTCCTATGGGGCCAGTGGGTGGTCATTCCTGTCACTCTCAGGAAAAAGGTTTTACATTTACTTCACACAAGTCACCCGGGAATTGTACGTTCCAAAGCCCTTTCCTGTAGCTACTTTTGGTGGCTTCAACTGGAGTACGACATACAACACATGGTTGGCACTTGTGCCAGATGCCAACCCTCTCACCCAGAGCAATCCCACCTTCCCACTCAGGAATGGGATTCTGCCAGGGGCCCATGGTCCAGGTTGCACATAGATTTTGCAGGTCCATTTAGGGGTGCCCTATTTTTGTTGGTTGTGGATTCATTCTCTAAGTGGCTGGAAATGATTAGGGTGCCTAATACCACTTTAGCCACCACGATAATGCACCTGAGAAGGCTGTTTGCAGCATTTGGACATCCAGATGTGCTGGTGTCTGACAACGCGTCCACGTTCACATCTGCAGAATTCCAATCCTTCATGGAAATGAATGCAATTAGGCACAACACTGCCGCCCCATTCCACCCAGGTGGCCAGGTGGAGTGGCAGGTGCGCACAACTAAAGATGTGCTTTGGCGTATGGGTGAAGGGGATTTGGAGCTCCAGCTATGCCAGTTTCTTTTCACATATATGCTCACCCCCCTTGCCTCAGGGCTGTTCCCTGCTGAATTGCTCCAGGGAAGGAAACTGTCATCCTTGCTGGACAGATTGGATCCTTCTAGGGTAGAGGACAAAGGCACAAATATATCAATCCAACACCAGAAAGGTTTCTCATCCGGAGACCCTGTACATTGCCACAATTATGCAGCTGGTGGTCCTACGTGGGTGCCTGGGTTTGTGATCGATCAAACTGGTCCTGCTTCTTACAGAATCGAAACAGCCACTGGTCTGATCTGGAGGAGGCATACAGATCAATTGAGACCCAGAGTACTGAACCCACAAGACGAATTTGTTGTTGTTGTTGTTGTTGTTGTTCAGTCGCACAGTCGATTCCGACCCTTTGCGACCCTATGGACCATTGCTCTCCAGGCGCCTCTGTCCTCCACCATCCCCCTCAGCCCTCCCAGCTCTGTGCCCATTGTGTCTACAATGCCATCTAGCCATCTCATCCTTGGCCTCCCCCTTCTTCTTTTGCCTTCCACCTTTCCCAACATCAATGCCTTCTCAAGTGAATCCTCCCTTCTCATTTGATGTCAAAAGTATTTTAGCTTCATCTTTACTATTTGACCTTCCAGTGAGCAATCCGGGTTAATTTCTTCTAAGATTGACCTATTTGTTCTCCTCGCTGTCCAGGGCACTCTCAAAACCCTCCTCCAACACCACATTTCAAAGGCATCTATTCTTCTGCGTTCAGCCTTCCTAATTGTCCAGCTCTCACATCCATACATTACTACTGGGAAAACCATTGCTTTGACTATTCTAATTTTTGTTTTCAGTGTGATGTCTCTGCTTTTCACTATGTTCCCCAGGTTTCTCATCGCTTGTCTCCCAAGAATCAGTCGCCTTTTTATTTCATGGCTACAATCCCCATCTGCAGTGATCTTTGATCCTAAGAAAGTAAAATCTGTCACTGCTTCTACTTCTTCCCCATCTATTTTCCAGGAACTGATTGGGCCTGTTGCCATTATCTTGGTTTTCTTGATATTTAGTCTCAAGCCAGCTTTTGCACTCTCCTCCTTCAGCCCAATCAAGAGATTCTTTAGGTCTTCCTCACTTTCTGCCATTAGTGTGGTATCGTCTGCATATCTCAGATTGTTGATGTTTCTCCCAGCGATTTTGATCCCATATTGTGATTCCTCCATCCCTGCACTGCGCATTATGTGCTCTGTGTATAGGTTGAATAGGCATGGTGACAAAATGCAGCCTTGTCTTACTCCTTTTCCTATTCCAAACCACTCTGTCATTCCATGTTCTGTCCTAACTGTTGCTTCTTGGTTCATGTACAGATTTCTCAGGAGGCATATGAGGTGCTCTGGTATTCCCATCTCTTTAATTACTTGCCAAATCTTGTTGTGGTCCACACAGTCAAATGCCTTAGTGTAGTCAATAAAACAAAAGTAAACTTGTTTCTGGTATTCCTTTGTTTTCTCCATGATCCAGCGTATGTTGGCAATGTGGTCTCTAGTCCCCCTGCCTCTTCTGAAACCTGCCTGCACCTCTGGTAATTCTCTTTCCACATGCTGCTGAAGTCTATCCTGTATTATCTTGAGCATCACTTTACTGGCGTGTGGGATGAGCGCGATTGTTCGATAATTTGAACATTCTTTGGCATTCCCCTTTTTTGGGATTGGGACGTATACTGATCTTTTCCAATCCTGTGGCCATTGTTTTGTTTTCCAAATCTGCTGGCATATTGAATGCAGTAATTTGACGCCGTCGTCTTTTAGCGCTTTGAAAAATTCAACTGGGATACCATCATCTCCACTGTTTGCAGTGCTCTTTAGGGCCTTTATGACTTCGCTCTCCAGGATGTCTGGCTCAAGTTCTACTTCTTCATCATTGTGATTGTCAGGAGTGTTGAGGTCCTTTTTGTAGAGTTCCTCTGTGTACTCTTTCCATCTTTTCTTAATCTCTTCTGCATCAGCTAGCTCCTTTCCTTCTTTGTCCCTTATCATGGTCATTTTTGCTTTAAATGTTCCCTTAATTTCCCCGATTTTTTTGAAAAGATCTCTGGTTCTGCCTCTTTTGTTGTTTTCCTCCATTTCTCTGCACTGTTCTTTTAGGTAGTTTTCCTTATCTCTCCTTGCTTTTCTTTGAAATTCTGTGTTCAAATGGTTGTAGTTTTTCCTTTCTCCTTTGACTTTTGCTTTCCTTCTTTCCTCTGCTATTTTAAGAGCCTCATCAGACAACCACTTTGCTTTCTTACTCTTCCTTTCTTTTGGTATGGTTTTCTTTGCTGCTTCCTGCATGATGTCCCTCATCTCTGTCCATAATTCTTCTGGCACTCTATCTATTGAGTCTAAGCCATTGAATCTGTTCATCACCTCCACCGCGTATTCTTTAGGGATGCTGTCTAGGTGATATCTTTCTGGTCTCCGTGTTTTCCTTATTTTCTTTAGTCTAAGCCTGAATTTTGCGATCAAAATGCTAGGGTCGGCTCCTACCCATTTAAACCCAGGGGGCAGAGGTAATAGTCAGCAGTCAGCCAACATTGACCCAGAGGTGCATTTTAGGGACTGATTTCAAGGGGAATTTGTGGAATGTTTCCCTACTCTGGCCCAGTGTACCCCTACACTGTCCCAGCCTAGCACTCTGGATTCCTTTATGATGACCAATTTTGTTTGGAGTTGCCCTCCACTCTTAGTACACACAGGAGGGACCCTGAGTTATCTTATTCATCCACAGAATTAGATTTTGGTTTTGAGCGATCCCCTGCTCCTCCATCTGACAAACGGGGCTTTAATTTGGGTTTACAATCCTCCCCCTCTAGTGAATCCCTCACTCCAGTCGGGTCACCCTTCCTATGAGCCCCTGAGCCGGCCCAGCCAACCGTGTGACCCAGGAGGGGAACTGGTCCACCATCCTGGTTAAAGGATTTTTTTTTACCTAGGGGGAATAATGTTATGTATGTTAACTGTGTTTTCTGACAGGAGCGGAATGTATATTTTCTCTTGTATCTATTCTTATGCAAATAAGTGGATCGAACAATGTGCACACTCTGTTAGCCAATGGGCTTGTTGTATTATTGTTACTGTTACTGTTTATAGTGTATATAAGTCCGAGTTTTGCCCCATCCAAACTGTGTTGAAACCCCACTAATAAAGAGCTTAATTTCACTACTTCATTTGTCTGCTTCTTTATTCCTTCAACCATAAAGTTACTTTACAGTCTTTATTTAAAAGTGTTGGAAAACACTGGTTGGATACATGCATTTATACCAGTTTGTCCAGATGAAGTAAATAAAAATTCTGCATTTGGAGTTAGGATACCTCTGAGAACTTTATCCTGTAGATAAGAAAGATGTGAGGAAGTTGCTGTTGTCCCCCTACCAGTAATGTCTGCTTCCAAAATATGTTTGGTTGTGGAAACTGAAAGTTAGCATAGATGCACTTTTGGCCTGATCCAGTAGAAAGATTCTAAGGTTCTCATTAGAGAGAAGTATGAGGCTGCTGATGTTTTCTGCAAATATAAGAACAGCTTCTCATCTTTGGTAGATTATTTTTCAGGAAAGCCTAGAGGACTATGAAAAAATAAATGCTTTCCTTCTGAAGTAATTAAGCACAATTAACTTGGTAACCTCATTTTTTTGACAATTGATACTTCCTTCTGTCCACTGATTTCTTCCCAGCCACATGTATTGTACTGGAGCCAAAGGGCTTGGGATTGTTTGACAGCTGAATTTTGCCAAAGCAGCTGCCTCAAGTAAAAATAGAACCATACACAAGAAAACTGGCCAGCTCTCCTGTTGCTCCTGCTACCATCAGTTAGGAATCCAAATACAGGCTATTCATTCCAGAGCATTCCTTCATGCAAAAGAGCCATGGCTTTATGCCATTCACAGTAATTAAGGATGAAGGGTACCTGGGGGCTTTTGAGATAGATATCTAGACTGCTGTTTCTATTAGTGATCATCTCCCACATGAGGTCTTTGACAACTCAGCTGTATACAGATAGCTACTTATTGTGGTACAACCACTTTAGCCTTTTTTGTTGCATTTTATGTTCAATGTGTATCTTAAATAACTTGAGTTAACAAATATCACGGTAAATATTACAATTTTTTTTTAAAAAATGTACTACTGTTTGCCATGTTGAATGCTATCTTTAGGACAGGAAGGTTATAAGTAATTAAATATATAAATATGGTGCTTTCTCCTAATATTTCTACTATTTCATGTATAGTCCATTCCTTAAATGGTATGCCTGTGAAAAACTTTCGTAGCTAAACTTTCAAGTTTTTCCTTCCCACATAATGCTCATTTTTTTTCATAGAATTCAGTTATATTACAGAGAGTCAGAGTATCCCCTACTCACAACAGTATCGTCCGACCCCTTGCTCAATGCCTGAGTTCAAATCAAAGCAGATGGTTGCCCATTTTTTTCTTGAATGTCTACAGCATTGGAGCACTCAACACCTCCTGAAGTAACTAGTTCCATTATCATACTGCTCTGACAATTAAGAAGTTGCCCCCCTGATATTCAGCCTATCACTCATTTCCTTTATTTTGAGCAAATTATTATGTGTTCTACTCTCAATAGAATAGATTAGAATTTGCCGCCAACCTCCATGACTATTTTAAAAGTATTTGAAAAGTGCTTTCAGATTTAACTTCTGTTTTCTTTTCTCAAGATTAATGATTTCCAGTTCCATGATCATCCTTGTTGTCATCAATTCAATGTTTCCAGTTTGTTGACTTTCTTCTTAAACTATGGTGTGATGGAATGGGTCACAAGTTATTCAACATGGAGTCTCATTTGGTTTTTAAACTATCTTAGAATGTAGCTTTGCTTCTTTGCAAAGGCCTCATAATTTTTTTCTGCTGCACTTATCAAGTAGATGGACTTTGTAGAAGCTTCTCAAACCTTCAGGCCTATGTTTTATCTTCTTCCCCAGGTCTGGAATGTCCATTTATGTCAACATCCAGAGCCTGGGAACACCAGACAATTGTTATGGGAACCAGTGGTTATTTATACAAACCCTGGGGTGTAATTGGCTGTATGCTAATTAGGAGAGCCAAGCTCATGTTCTTTCTTATAGGCACATAGGTTTGGGAGTTAGTTCCAGTATGAGTTCTGTTGGAGTTCAAGTTTGGGGGTTTCTAAGAGTAACACCTCAGAAGGGAGAGGGGGACACTAACACCGAGTCCTGACTCCAACCCAAGCTTAGTCATGATTACCTAAATTAGCCAGTTTTCCTTTTGTTTCTGGGGGAAGGCCTGAGTGCAGATTGCCCTAACTGTCATTTTTGATTAGTATTTTTGTATGCTGTACTTCTGTATCCTGAAACAATGGAAGAACTGCTATTTCTACAATATGCTTCGAGAACAATAAACATCTTTACTTCATCTACAACACTTGTTCTTTGTGAGAGGGGGTAAGACAAGAGTTAAGCCATAAACCAAATGTTACCACATCTAATACAATACTCTCCATAATACTTGCTGGGCTCTGTCAATACAGGTAAGCCCCAGGTTGCTGCAGGATATGCAGGATGGCATTTAGGCCTCCTGAGCTCAGGAGTCTTTGGGGAAGTTCCATAGGCTGGTAAAAGTCACTCGCCAGGAACGGGAGAGCCCCAAGGGCAAGGGGCAGGTCAAAGCCTATCTGTCACATATGGTATCCAGAATTGGACATAGTCCTCTAGATGAGGAAAATATAGTGGCAAATAGAGAGGGATTAGTACTTGACAGATTTTGAAGATTATACTTCTGTTAATGCAGCCTAAAATAGTGTATGTCAGTCTTGTTTACAACCATGTTGCACTACAAGGCTACTATTCCAAAATATTTATCAATTCCAAGATTCTTCTCACATTGAGCCAAGTATCCCCCAACTGTGCATTTGGATTTTCCTTTGTATAGTCCTTTGCAACCCCTCGGTCCTTGCTCGGTCCTTGCTCTTCTTGACCTCTCAGTGGCTTTCAATACCGTCGACCATTGTAACCTTCTGGGCCGGCTCCAAGGAGTGGGGGCCCAGGGCACTGTGTTCTCCTGGTTTCCCTTTTTTCTGACAGGTCAGACTCAGTCAGTGTCTTTAGAGAGTTGTCCAGCCCTAGGTTGCTTCCATGTGGGGTGCCTCAGGGCTCGGTACTCTCACCTCTATTGTTTAATATCTACATGAAACCACTGGGTGAGATCATTCGTTCCCACGGGGTGAGGTATCATCAGTATGCAGATGATACCCAGCTGTACATCTCGGCTCGTGGGGATCCGAGTGATGCAGTCGAAGTCCTGACCAGGTGTCTTGAGGCTGTTCAGGTCTGGATGGGGGACAACGGGCTTCAGCTGAATCCTGGCAAGACTGAGTGGCTTTGGGTGTGGGGTCCCGTGTTATCCCGGGAGTTACCATCTTTGGTCATGGCTGGAACATCTTTGCCACAGTCAGATCCGGTGTGCAATCTGGGGGTCCTCCTGGACTCGCGGCTACTGCTCGAAGAGCAGGTGGCAGCCGTGGCAAGGAGGGCCTTTACACAGCTTCATGTTATTTACCAATTGTGCCCACTCCTGGACCGGGACTCCTTGCTCATGGTTGCTCATGCTCTGGTCACCTCCAGATTGGATTATTGTAATGCGGGCGTCATGCTCAAGCCTCACCACTTCTCCAGGAGCTGCACTGGTTGCCGGTGTGTCTCCAGGTGCAATTCAAGGTGCTGGTTTTGACCTTTAAATCCGTTTATGGCATTGGACCAGGCATTGGACTTAAGAGACCACATTGCCACAAGGAATTTAGTCCATCCTACTAGGGCAGACAGGAGGGGCTCACTGGTGGTCCCATCAGTGAAAGAGGTACATCTTACTGGGACCAGGAAAAGAGACTTTTCCTTGTCTGCCCCAGCCCTGTGGGACCTCTTACCACCTGAGTTACGGCTCCAGATGGAACTACTCCCCTTTAGAAAGATGCTGAAGACATGGCTCTTCCAGCAAGTTTGGGGCATGCTTGACTGGTGGCTGATTTAGCCTATGTGAGGGCTGCCCCCTGGCTTGGTTATTCTGTTTTAATGGGGGGTAGGGTGGGGGTGGGTTGTTTGTTAATGATGATCTGTTTGTGTTTTTAATGTTGGTTTTAACTGGGGCTGTTAGATCTGTTTTAACTATTGTTGCTTAATTGTTTTTATTGCAATTTTTATTATGTTGTTAGCCGCCCTGAGTAGTGTACCCACCAGGAGGGCTGGATATAAATGTGCAGAAATAAATAAATAAATAAATAAATAAATATATCCCTGTTAAATTTCATTCTGTTGTTTTCAAGTCTGTCAAGATCATTTTGAATTTTGTTCTTGTCTTCCAAGGTATTAGCTATTCCACCAAGTTTTGTGTACATTAATCTGATCATTATGGGATGCTCATGATTGGAAACTTCAATTTAGCTCATGAGCTTTTACAGGAAATGCCTTAGCCTGCTTTAGGCAAGAACAAGAAGAAACACATAAGACAAAACATAACAAGTGGCCATTGTGTTTGTCCCCTTCAGGAAACGGAGACAGCTCAGCTACAGTGTAAGTTGAAGCAGTTCACGGGTCATTTGTTACCAGCATTTTTTTAAATGAAATTATTGTCAAGCAAAGACTTTCAAAAGGCAAACTGATAACTAGATCCAGTTTGACAGATATCATTCAACTACTGACCCATAAAGAAAATGTGTGTATGTCTGTGTGAGTGATTTTGTATCAAAGGGAGGCTGAGTCTCACAGCAAAACACCTTATCATATCCATAAAAAAGACATGTTTGGGTTAGGATTTTTTGGGATATCATAGTGTACTGATATTTTATAATATCTTGTGATGGATGTCAAGAATGACATCAAAAAGTCTTAAAATGATTTTTTAAAATATTCTATCGGTTGTCAATTGTGTACCATGCATCTTTTAAAACTCCACCTTAAATTGGTTGACTAGCACTCCCAAGGGAAGCGCGGCGGCACAATATGGCCGCTGTGCTCTTTGCCAGCCCCCACCCCTGAGAGACAGACATCCAGGCCTCTCCAGGGGTGTGGCCACCCACAGCATAAAAGGGGTGGCCACGAGGCGGCTCGCCGCCATTTTGATAGATCGGCTGGGCGAAGAAGTTTGCTCCAGCCGATCTTCTCCTTTTTTCAAGCTTCGGGGCAGCAATGGCCCTGAAACGGAAAGCACCCACTGCCCCGGTGCGGCGGGCACAGGGGTGGGCTCGCCCCTTACCCCCTGCTCCTACACCCGGTCACTCCTCAGGCTGGAGGGCTCGAGCGAGGGCTGGCTGGGTGGCTGACTCTGGGGTTTTGGACCCTGAGGCTCTCGCCCCTGCTGGGCATTCTGAGGGGGTGATATGCCCCAGTGCTGAGCCCCTGCTGAGTCGGAGGACCCGGGCGGGGGTCGCGCAGGCACCCCCCATGGTGGCGGCTTTGCCCCCTGCCTCTCTTGCCCCTGCTGGGCATTTCGGGGAGGGGATCCTCCCCAGTTTGATCCCCCCGAGCCAGAGGACTCGGGCGGGGGTTGCACGGGCTGCGCCCATGGCGGCCTTCCCCAGTCAGGGGCTGGATGGCCCCTCTTGGCCTCATGGGGGCCTGGGGCCTTCCCCTGGTCCTGCACCTCATGGGCCGGACTATCTCTCCTGGCCCTATGTGGGCCCAGGGCATGCCCATGGTCCCATGCCACCTCCTGCTGGGGGGCATGGGTTGGGCCACCACTCCTGGCCCCTTGGGGGGCTGGGACCTTCTCCTGGTCCTGATTCCCTGCCCCCCAGTGGGCCGGATTTGGCTGGCCCACACACCCTTTTTGGCATGCATCACGGCTTTGGAGCGCACTGCTGGCATCGCTCCACCACCCCTGGATGGTTTCGAGCTGCCCGGTGGCAGTGGCCCATCGTCTGCTGAGGCAGAGTGGCCTCAGGCATCCTGACAGGCCCTCAGCCGGGTTGAGCTGCTCGAGGCCATTCGGCCCACGCCTTTCGGCCCTCCGCAGCTCCCCGTGTGGCCACCTCGATGGGGCTTGCCTCCAGCGGGCCCTCCAGGATGGATCGGACCACAGGTGACACAGAGCTCGGCTTTGCTCCCGAGCTCCGACGCCCCTCATCGGCCAGAACCCCCGGTGGGGGCGGCTGTGGGGGGGTGCGCCATGTGAGTATGGCAGTCAACCTAGAACACACTCCACTCACCCCAACACGAATATGGCAGTACAGTGGCCCTGGCCTCAACAGGCCACGACGGCCTTGCCCGCTTCCGCCTTGCCGCCCCCTGTCACTTGGGGGGCTCCTTACCCACCAGCCCTTCCCAGTGTTCCACCTCCCACTCGCAATCTGCCATACCCCAATTGTCTGTATGGCCCAACGGCCAACACGGCATATCGCTCTGCGCCTACCGCTGCCATGCCCATGGCCGGCTACTCCCTACCCCTTGTCACAGGCCACCAGAGATAAGATATGTCAGGGGGAGTATGTAGACATCTTTGGTCTACTTAATCGCAAGCCCACCAAGGAGGAGAAAGAGGGGCAGGATGACAGGGACAAGGAGTTGTCCCGTCGTCGCAAGCCGCCTCGTACGTGGGCTAACTGGCTCCCTGCTTATCTCATTTATCCGGCAGTGTATCTTACGGCTCGCCCTGACATGGCGATCCCAATGATACAGTATTTGGATACCATTTACCGGGCTTACGTAGATTTCCCCGGCCCATCATGGTTAACCTATGATGAGGAATTTAGAATGAGAGCTGCCCTGCACCCCGAGATGAGATGGGATGAGCCGTGCCAGCTCTTATGGTTGCTCTCCATGACCCCATCACAGCCACCACCAGGCGACCGGTATCACTGTGGCCACACGGTGCAGTGGCCCGGCACAACGCAGTCTTCCCGCCAGCCGGCGGGGCAGGGGGTTCCAGCCCGCCTGCTATGTTGGAGCTACTCATCTTCTGGTGTCTGCAATAGGTGCCAATGCAGGTTTAGGCACGAGTGCCCTTCCTGTGCTGGACCGCATACTGCTTCCGCATGCCCGCGGGCCGGAGGGTTGTGCGGCAGGGGTCGGGGACAACAAGGGCTGGCCAGGGGTGCTACTGATGCAACTGCACATCCTAAAGGCCCCTCCCCAATTTGACTTAAGGTTCTTGAAAGGTGGTTGTGCGTCTATCCGAGGAAGGATGACGCAGTTTATATGTTGGAGGGTTTTACGTTTGGCTTCCGCATCCCTTTCATGGGTGTACGCGCACCCCAGGATGCTCCAAATTTGCAGTCACTTCGGGGTAAGTAGGACATAGCTGCAGAGAAGATAGCCAAGGAGCTTAGGGAGGGGAGGGTAGCTGGACCCTTTGATAACCCCCCATATGTGAACTTAAAGGTGTCCCCTCTCGGCTTAGTGCCTAAAAAGTCCTCTGGTGAATTTTGTTTGATTCACCACCTGTCCTACCCTGAAGGCTCGTCGGTCAATGATGCTGTACCGGATGACCTTTGTTCGGTCTGGTATACGTCTTTTGATCAAGCCTTGCAAATGGTCCGCTCATGTGGTCGCAGGGCGCTACTGGCAAAATGTGATATTAAATTGGCCTTTTGATTGTTGCCAGTACACCCTGATGACTTTGAGCTGTTAGGTTTTTATTTTCGGGGAAAGTTTTGTGTAGATAAGGCTATGCCCTTTGGCTGCTCCATTTCGTGCTCGGCCTTTGAGCGCTTCAGCACCTTTCTTCATTGGGCTTTCATTCAGAAGTCAGGATCCCAGGCCGTGGCGCACTACCTGGACGATTTTTTTGTTTGGTGGTAGACATGACTGGGGCACCTGTGGACAGTTGTTAGCCACCTTTCAGGAGCTCATGGCGGAACTTGACGTTCCCCTTGCTCCTGAAAAAAACGGTGGGCCCTACCACCTCTCTCACATTTTGGGGTATAGAAATTGACACCCTGGCTCAAACGTCTAGGTTGCCACATGGGAAGGTGACCCGGATCTCCGATGCAATTTTGGCTATGCTAACCAAATGTAAGGTGTCCCTATGAGAGTTGCAGGTCCTGCATGAGCACCTCAACTTTGCTTGCAGGGTAGTTACCCCAGGCAGGGCATTCGCCAGGCGACTTTGTGACACTATGGTGGATCTTTCCAAGAAGCACCACAGGGTCCAGCTCACTAGGGGCTTGAGGGCCGACCTGTCGGTCTGGCTTAATTTCCTCAAGGAGTTCAATAGGGTGTCCTTTTGGCGTACAGAGTTAGTTGCCACCCCCCATTTTCAGGTCCAGTTGGATGTGTCCGGTTCACTGGGTTATGGTATCTATTTTAAGGGTAGGTGGGCTTACAGTAGGTGGCCCGAAGAATGGCGGGATACTGAGCGTCTGAGGGACCTCACGTTCCTTGAGTTTTTCCCCATTCTGGGCATGCTTATGTCTGGGGACACATGTGGGCTAATTCTGTGGTTCATTTCTGGTGTGACAACCCTGCAGTGGTGCACATTGCCAATACACAAACCTCCAGGTCCCCCAGAATTATGGCCCTAGTTAGGCAGTTTGTGCTGCGGTCCCTTCGCCTTAATGTGCTGTTTCAGGCTAGACATGTTCCAGGCATTAACAATGATATTGCTGATGCTTTATCCTGCCTGCAGATCTCCCAGTTCCGGGTCTTAGCGCCAGATGTGGAGGAACTTCCCTCTCCACTTCCGAGGGAGATGTGGACCTTTGGCGAAGAGTAGTGAACCGGGCAATCGGCATGTCTCTCGCCCGGCGCACGCATAAGGCGTATCAGCACATGTATCTTCAATTTATGGCCTTTTGTAGGGATGTGCGCCTGCCCGACATATGGCCAATCCCGGTCAAGCAGGTTTTGCAGTATATGGTGCACCTCCATAGCCATGGGTTGGCTCCACGCACCATCGCCACTAGACTTTCCACTTTGGCATTTGCTGCCAAGGCCCGGGGTTACCCTGATCACACCGGAGACTTCCTCATATGCCGTGTCTTGGAAGGGTGGACGCGTGAACGGGGCCGCAGCCCTGACACGCGCCAACCTGTTTCCCCTTCTCTGCTGGCTAGCCGGTATGAGGAGTCTCTTTTTCACGCGGCCACCACAGTGGCTTTTTTCGGGGCCCTTAGGATCAGTGAGCTGGTGCACCTTTCTAAAGGTGACATGTCACGTAGGGCATTGGAACTGGTCAATGTTTCCCTCACCCAAGATTCGGCTCGGTTGAGGATTTGCTCCTCTAAAGCTGATCAGCAAGGCAGGAGTAGTTGTGTGATGCTCCTGAGATGTACCTTTGCTGACATTTGTCCCATTGGTGCCCTACATGAATTTTTGGCAGTGTGGGGTTCGTGCCCTGGCCTGTTGTTTTGACACCAAGATGGGTCCCCACTCACCAAATTCCAATTCTGGAAAGTTACGGGAACTGCACTTCACAGTTTGGGGGTCCCTGGAATGCGGTACAGTACTCATTCATTTCGGATAGGCGCCGCATCGACGGCTGCTGCCTTTGGGTACTCAGTGGCCGATATATGTCGGATGGGCAGATGGGGATCTGCGTGTTTTGCTTTATATGTTCGTCCTATCCTTGCATGAGTGCCTTCCCTACCCTCACTTTATTCTCCTTTACTGCAGACCCTGTGTGTGGGTGCACACCGGTGGAAGTCTGGCTGGTTGGACACAGCTATGTGTACTGGGCTGCACGCTATGCAGCATCATCGGATTGGGGTCCCCATCTCGGACTACGCGCAGCAGCGCGTCTTCGGTGGTATGGTTTGCGCAGCATGAGGTGGCGGGAACTGATGCCATTCCTTACGTCCGTTAGGGACGCCAAACCTCCGGATATCCTCATTATTCACCTGGGAGGCAACGATCTCGCACAGATCACCGGCTTTTGGTTGACGGTATCCGTGCGCAGGGACCTGGAGGTTTTACACTGCATGTGGCCGCGAACGCGGCTGCTATAGTTCCAGATCATACCCAGACACCACTATAGAGGAGGACTTGATCCTTGTGGTTTGGACCGTGCCCGGCGGTTGGTGAACAGGGCTGTTGCCTGGTTTCTTCTTCAACATGGTTCAGGGACATTGGTCCCACACCCGGGGATAGGACTACAGGACTACGGCCTGTATCGTAGAGATGGGGTACACCTTTCAGTGAGAGGTATGGACCTCTTTTTGGAGGATTTGCAAGCAGGCCTGGTGACCGAGTTGATGGTCGGGGGGCGGTGAGTCATCATGGGCGCCTCCCCGTGTGGCGGGTAGCACTGGTAAGGTAAAGTAGATGACCCATAGGTATCCGGCAGGTCTGCAATTGATTGGCCAACCCAAGGACAAGGTACAGGGTAATTGGGGCTGGCCGGTCAAGGGCAAACCATGAACAGGGTGATGCTATGATCTAGACAGCCTGCATCACCTTGATATTTTACCGGATATATGTCAGATGCTGGAGTCAACAGGTAGCATCCTGACTTGGGTCAACAATTTGTTTATATTGATAAACAAATTGATACAAATGGATACAAGGTAGCCAATAGTGATTGGCAATTAAGGGTGGGTCCTTACCAGTGCTACTGCGGCCTGCTTGCCTTAATGAGTTACAAAAGTTGAAGTTAACTTTAAGTTAAAGTCATAATTTAAGATTAAGGCACAATCAATAAAGTGGCCCAAATTTTAAATCCAGCAATGGTGTCTGTGTCTTTATTGGGGGGCTGGGCCGGCAAGGTCTCTTTAGCTTTATGAAATTAAAATCCCATCTCCAGAGATAATTGGTTCCATTGTTGTACTGCTATAATAGTTCAAAAGTTTTTTTCCTGATATTCAGCCTACACCTGGCTTTGTGTAAATTGAGCCCATTGTTATGTGCCATATATTCTAGGATTACCAAGAACAAATCCTGCTCCTCCTCTTTATTACTATCTTTCAGATATTTGAAGTGTGCTAAAATATCCCTTCTCTGACACCCTTTCTCAAAAACAAACATGCCCACTACTTTCAATCTCACAGAGTTTGGTTTCCAGTCCCCTAGTCATCCTTTCCCACCTGCTTTGAACTTGTTCCAGTTTATTTCCATTCTTCTGTGGTGTCCAGAACTGGACACAGTACTCTCCTTCTTCTTTAAGTGCCATATCCATTTTGAATATCAGCTATCATCATGGCAAAAGTCTTTCTGCTGAGGGAGACTAGTATCTCACAGGTTTTGTAGAGTATACTTCTGTTAATAAAGCCTAAAATAACTTTTGCCTTTTTTGCAGCCATATCACAGTGTTAGCTCATATTCACCTTGTGATCTATAATAATTTCAAGAGCCTTTTTGCTTGTAATATTACTGAGCCAAACATCCCCCATCTTTTAACTGTGTATTTGGTTTTTCCCCTAAATGGAGAATATTGCCCTTATCACTGTTAAATTTCATTCTGTTGGTTTCAGCCCAGTGTTCAAGCCTATCAAGATATTTTTGAATTTTGTTCTTGTCTTCCAAGGTATTAGCTGTTCCACCCAATTTGACAAGTATTTCTTGCAATCCCTCCACCAAGTCATTAATGAAAATGTTGACAAGCACTAGCCCAGGAATGAGCCTTGTGGTACCCCATTTATTACTATCTCTCAGTTTGAGAAGGCGCTTTTAATAAACACTCGCTGAGTAGATAATTATCTAGCCTACTGTATATTTACCTGACTCTTGTGCTATCCAGCTTTAGTTAGCCAGCAACTAGCTAACTAGTCAGAATATCATGGGTCAGTTTCTCAAAATCTTTGCTGAAATTAGGATATATTACTTCTACCACATTCCCCCCAGCTCCCAAGGAAGTTACTTGGAAGTTACCCAAGGAAGTTGTTCCCATGGCCTCGCCAGTCAGCTGGGAGAGGCAACAGCTGGCTTCCGCGGCTCCAGGGCTACAAGAGTGCTGCCTCCTTCATCATCGTGAGCACCCCGCATCCCCCCATCACCCCGCTGGTCAGCTTGGAGAGGCAATACCTGGCTTCACAGCTCTGGGGCTACAAGAGCACCGCCTCCTTCATGGCCACGAGCGCCTATGTCCCTCCCATGGCTTCTCCATTCAGCTGGGAGAGGCAACACCTGGTGTCTGCAGCTCTGGGGCTACAAGAGCACCACCTCCAGGGCTGCCATCAGAAATTTCTGGACCCCGTACTGAGCAATCCTATTTGCCCACACACACACACACACACACACACACACACACACACACACACACACACACACACACACACACACTTTTCTCTCTCCTTGCATTTGGGTGGCAGTGGCTGGAATACACAATTTTCCAAAAGAAATTGATGGGCAGTTGTATCCAACTTTAGAGTTCAGTGCTCATCTCTGATTACAGCCAAAGAGTCAGTGGCCTTGATCCACAAAAGCTCACATTGAAATACAGCAGTTAGTCTTTAAGCCTTGCTTGAAAGCCAGTTGTATCCAAATTTAGAGTTCAGTGCTCATCTCTGATTACAGCCAGAGTCAGTGGCCTTGATCCACAAAAACTCACAATGAAATACAGCAGCTAGTCTTTAAGCCTCGCTTGAAAGCCAGTTGTATCCAACTTTAGAGTTCAGTGCTCATCTCTGATTACAGCCAAAGAGCCAACAATGTCTGCATTCACAGATGTTTCCATGGACATGTGGTAAGCATGTCTAGACACCGGAGCGCTATTTACGTTCCTAATGATGAGCTCCCGTCATCCCAGCTCTTGTCAACCTAGCAGTTCAAAAGCAAGAAATTGCAAGTAGATAAATAAGGATATCTACTAGCAATTTCTTCCTTTCCAACTGCTAGGTTGGCAAGAGCTGGGATGATGGGAGCTCATCATTACACACACGCATACACACACACACACACGCTCACACGCTCACACACACACACGCACACATGCACACACGCACACACACACACCCATCCACAGAGAGAGAAAGAGGAAGAGAGTGAGACTCACCGGAAGTTGCAGCTTCACCAGCCAACAGGAGCTCTGCTGCTCTGGAGCTGATGCCGCTGCTGGGTGGCCTCCCTCCTTCCTGTGCTGGGGAGGGGGAGGGGGAGTTGTCGCTTCACCCACCCACTGCCCTGCCGCCGCTGCTTGCCTTGCCCAGAGCAGCGTGGCTAGGCGGAACTTGCCAGGGCGCACGCTTCTTTAGGCTCAGTTGCACTTCCTTTCTGCGTGCGTCCTTCGGCAATGCTCCCACATGCGCCTCACTTGCCCAGGGCTGAAGCCCAAAGGTTCCTGGAGGAAGCAGCCCCGGTGTGCGTGGTCTCTTCCAAACCGAGCCTGGTGCAGCGCGTCTCGTGGTCAAGGCTTCAGTCCACAATGGGCACCAGTCCGTGTCCGGAAGAGACCGTGCACTGGGGCTGCTTCCTCCAGGAGCCTTCGTGCTTCAGCTCTGGGTGAGCGAGGGTGCGAGGCACATGCAGAAGCAATTGCCGAAGGCCGCGCACATGTGCAGAAAGGAAGTACAGACACAGACGGATCCTAAAGTGTGTGCCCCGGCACGTTCCCTCTAGCCACACCCACACCACTCTGAGAGGAGGTGGAGCCTTCTGGCAGTGGCAGGGCATGCGCAGTGGTGCTGCACACCATACATAAAAAAGTAAAAATAAAATAAAATAAATATTTTTTAAAATGAACTTTATTTAAAAAAATTAACTCAGCGCCATCGGGCCCCAGCCAGCTCTGGGCCCAGGATGGCAGTCCCCCTGTACCCCCCCTGACGGTGACCTTGACCACCTCCTTCATCGCTGCGAGCACCCCACATCCCTCCCCTGGTCAGCTGGGAAAGGCAACACCTGGATTCTGCAGCTCCAGGGCTACAAGAGTGCCACATCCTTCATTGCCGTGACAGCCACCCATCCCCCCATGGCCCCACTGGTCAGCTGGGAGAGACAACTCCTGGCTTTCATGGCTTTGGGGCAACAAGAGCGCCACCTCCTGCATTTCCGCGAAGGCTCTGCACTTCTCTCATGGTCCAGCCAGTCAGTCAGGAGTGGCAACAGCGGGACCTTGCGACTCTCCCTTTGGCTTGGCTGGCCTTGGAAGGTGGTGGTGCACATGGTGGTCACCCCTGTGGCTGGGGCTATGAGAGCTGCCCCTCCCGAAATTACAGCTGCTGCCTGGTCTCGGAGTCAAAAGCAGCTGGGTGGAGTGTCCCGACATCAGTGTTCTGATTTATACCACCCCGCCGGGACTTGGAATGCGGGTGACCACAGCTGAACTTTTGTCACTGTCCGGGGTTACCTGTGGCAGGATGGAATGTGCTGGGGTCACCTCATCTCCCAGTTCTGACTCCGCCCCTGCTGGAAATTAAGGATTGCGTTATGGAGGATGGTTGAACTTCACTGCCCTTTCTGTGGTCTTGTAGCATCTGGAACAGGGAGACTATGGGAGTGTAGTAATATGATTTTATTTTTGATTGACATATTGTTTTTGAATTTATTAATGTATCATACTGGAGAGCTATTATTGTATTGCCATTTTTTGTTATATTTGTGACTACTGTATTTTTGTATGTTGTTGCATTTTGTTGTACTTATGGTTTGTTTTGTATTTATATTACTGTGTTGTCCGTAGACAAAAAAGTGGTATATAAGCACAAATATAAATAAATAAAATAAATAAAAATAGTCTGCCAGCATCTGTTCCTGAAACTTGAAACTATTTTTAGTGAAAGTGAAAGAAGAAAGTGCCAAAGGAGGACTGTAGTTGAACCTTAAGAAGATATAAATCAGGATTCCAGAATAACTACACAAATGTAGTGTTGACAATGAAAATATTAAATGCTAAAAAATTTGTATACAGTAAAACCCTGGGTTACTAGTGCCCTGGGTTACACTTGTTGTGGTTTATTATGGCAAATTTAATTAAAATAATCCCATGGGTTACAACCTTTTTAACATCTCACTGTAAACAAAGGTCCCCTTAGTGAAAGCAGTGGTATTTCCAGTAGTAATGTATGGCTGTGAGAGCTGGACCATTAGAAAGGCTGAGCGAAGAAAAATAGATGCCTTTGAGATGTGGTGCCGAAGGAGAGTTTTGAGAGTCCCCTGAAAGCGAGGAGAACAAATAGGTCAATATTAGAAGAGATTAGCCCTGAGTGCTCCTTAGAAGGACAAATAACAAAGAAGAAGATGAAGTTTTTTGGACATCAAATGAGAAGAAAGGAGTCACTAGAGAAGGACTTGATGTTGGGGAAGGTGGGGGGGGGCAAAAGAAGAAGGGGACAGCCAAAGATGAGATGGCTAGATGGTATTATAGACAAAATGGGCATGGGGCTGTGTGGACTAAGGAGGATAGTGGAGAACAGGGGTGCCTGGAGAGCAATGGTCCATGGGGTCGCAAAGTGTCAGAGTTATTTGGCTTGTTTGTCTCGGGGATACCTCTAAAAGAGATTGCTTCATTAGAATGAGAAGTACTGTAATAAGATTCTGGTGGTGTGGCACAGAAGGAGATTCTGTCCTAACCTCTCACTAGCATTCTATTTTTCTATGTAGATGGATCAGCTGATTTGTTGGTTAATTGGCTGATCTTATGTGATCTCATAAAGTCCTTATCTTTATGCCTTGGGCTCCTTAAAACTATGCTAATGCAAGCGCGGCGCCAAAATGGCCGCCGCGCTCTTTGCGGGCCCCCCCCACAGGACGAAGAATCCGGGTAGTTTAGGGCGTGGCCAGCTCCCTTATAAAAGGGGTGGCCACGAGGCAGCCGTGCTGCCATTTTAGCTAAAGCGACGGAGCGGAGAAGTTTTTCCCCTGTGTCTCCGTCACGCCTTACCTTGCGGGAAGCCTTTTGGCGGCGAATCTTCTTTTCGGCTTCCCTCTCCTGCGATTGAGATGCCTTCGAAGAAGAAGGCAGCTTCGAGTGCGGCTCGAGCTGTGAGGAGGCGCAACCCGGGTCGGAGGACCACGGTGGTGCCTCCCCAGCAGTCGCTTGTCCAGGCCCCCGCCGGGGCCGGCAGAATGGGGTCCATCGCCCCTTGGCCGGACGCGGGGGATCGGAATGCGGGCGCGGCAGGGGCTCCGGCCCGCGGCCCGCGAGCGGTGGATACCGCTACTCCCTCTGCTCCTGCCTCTCTTCCTCCTGGGCCTTCTAGCCTGGGCGGGTGGTGTGGTCCCCTACCTTGGCAGGTTCCTGCACCGACCCTACCGGGCTTCGGTGTTGGGCAATGGCCCTATTCGGGTCCTGGGGTACAGGGACCTGTACCCGCGCCTGGACTGGGCGGGCCGGCCGGCCCTTGGCCCCAGATCGACGTGCAGGCCTTACTGGCCCGCCTTGCGGCCCTCGAAGCGTCTTTAGCTCGGGCCAGCCAGGCTGGGGCTCCCTTTGGCATCCCTTTTGCGGCGCCGTCAGCGGGAGGACAACAGGCGGCGGGCAGGGTTGAGCTGCCTCAGGCGGGCGGCGCGGCTTCGGCCACTGCCCCGCAGCTCCCCAGCCAGCAGACGAGTGCAGGTCAGGCCCCGATGATGAGCTCTACGTCGGTTGTGAGCTCCGACGCCCCCAGTGGGCCGGAACCCCCGGTGGGGGCGGCCCACGGGGGTGCAGCATGTGAGTATACGGTACAAGCCAGTACACCTGCACACATTGCTTCTATGGGGGGAGCTTTTCAATGGCCTTGGCCTCGCTCGGGTGGTGCGGTGGCACAGCAGCCGGCACCCCACTCGGCGACGGTAACTGCCACCCAGGGCACCGGGGTGGGTAGTTTGTCTTTCACTACGGGGAATGTACTGGGGGTGGCTGGGTTAGCTCAGGCCCCTTTCCCGGTCTCTGTGGTGCCTTTTTCGGCCTTACCAACTGCGGGGTACTCCTTGCCACTGGGTGACCACTTGGCTCAGGCCACCAAGGAAAAGATTTGGCGGGGGGAGTATGTAGATATCTTCTCACTCCTGAACAGAGAGCCCACCAAGGAGGAAAGGGAGGGACAGGATGAGAAGGATAAGGAGCAGGCACGTCGTCGTAAGCCGCCACGTACCTGGGCCAACTGGCTGCCGGCTTATTTAATTTACATGGCAGTGTATCTGAGGGCGCGGCCGGAGTTGGCTATTCCGATGGTCCAATATTTGGACAACATATACAGGGCAATGGTTGATTTCCCGGGCCCTTCGTGGCTGGCTTATGACGAGGAATTCCGTATGCGGATTCCCCTCCACCCGGAGATGAGGTGGGACGAGCCGTGCCAGAGGCTTTGGCTTCTGTACATGACGCCCACGCGCCCCGCGCCAGGGGACAGATACCATTGCGGACATGCGGTCCAGCGAGCTGTCCCAGCACAGGTTACCCGCCAAGTGGCGGGGCAGGGGGTTCCAGCCCGCCTGCTGTGCTGGACTTTCTCGTCCAATGGTTCCTGTAATAAGAAGAATTGCAAATACAGGCATGAGTGTCCCACCTGTTCGGGCCCCCACGCAGCCTCCGCCTGTCCCAGGCCTGGGGGGACACGGGGCAGAGGGAGAGGCGGACAGTGGGCTGGCAAGGCTGCCACAGATGGAGCTGGTTCACCGAAAGGCCCCCTCCCCAATTAAGGTGGACATGTTGGAGCGTTGGCTCACAGTGTACCCGAAAGGGGAGGATGGGGAGTATCTCCTTCAAGGATTTAAGTACGGGTTCCGCATCCCTTTCATGGGTGATAGGTCCCCTCAGGATGCCCCCAATCTTTTGTCCCTCAAGGGGAGGGAGGAGGTGGCTGCTGCCAGTATTAGGAAGGAGTTAGATGCAGGCAGGGTCGCTGGCCCTTTCCCTTCACCCCCGTTTCCCAACCTTAAGGTGTCGCCCCTAGGCTTGGTTCCCAAAAAGTCTCAAGGCGAGTTTCGCCTTATTCATCATTTATCCTACCCAGCCGGCCGGTCGGTCAATGATGCTATCCCTGATGACCTTTGTTCAGTCAGGTATACGTCTTTTGACAACGCGCTGCGCATGGTACGCTCGTGTGGCCCGGGTGCCCTGCTGGCCAAGTGCGACATTAAGTCGGCCTTTCGCCTCCTGCCGGTGCATCCGGGTGACTTTGAGTTGCTGGGTTTCAAATTTCGGGGCGAATATTATTTTGATAAGGCCATGCCTTTTGGCTGTTCCATATCATGCTCGGCCTTTGAGCGTTTTAGTACCTTCTTAGAGTGGGCTTTCGTCCACAGGTCAGGGTCCCGGTCTGTAGCCCATTACCTGGATGACTTTTTATTCGGGGGTGAACGGGGCTGGGACACGTGCACACGTCTCCTCAACACATTTCAGACGCTAATGGAGGAACTCGGTGTCCCTTTAGCACCCGAAAAGACCGAGGGCCCATCTACCAAGTTAGTATTCCTGGGGGTGGAGATTGACACCTTAGCGCAGGCTTCTAGGTTACCGGAGGATAAGGTGTCCAGGATAGTGGCCCTTATCTCAGAGTTGATGGCCAAGCACAAGGCATCACTGAGGGAGCTCCAGGTGCTACATGGTCACCTAAATTTCGCTTGCAGGGTGGTCGCTCCGGGCAGGGCTTTTGCTCGACGCTTATGCGACGCCATGGCAGGGTTATCCAGGCCTCACCACAGAGTTAGACTCACCCGGGGTATCAGGGCAGACATGTTTGTCTGGTTACAGTTCCTGAGGGAGTTCAATGGGGTCTCATTTTGGAGGTCTGACCTCCTGGCATCCCCCAATTTTCAGATCCAGTCTGATGCCTCAGGATCCCTGGGTTATGGGATGTACTTCAATGGGAAGTGGGCCTATGGTGGGTGGCCACCGGCCTGGGCAGGCACAGATCGCCTGCGTGATCTCACATACCTTGAATTTTTTCCTATACTAGGGGCTTTGATGCTATGGGGCGAGGAATGGGCCAACTCGGTCGTGCATTTCTGGTGTGACAACGCTGCTGTTGTCCACATTGTTAATGCACAGACTTCCAAATCGCCCAGGGTTATGGACCTAGTGCGCCATTTTGTGCTGCGCTGCCTGCGCCTCAACGTTTTGTTCAGAGCCAGGCATGTCCCAGGGATTAATAATGATATTGCTGACGCTTTGTCCCGCCTGCAGATCTCCCGGTTCCGTGCCTTGGCCCCGGATGCGGAGGAATTTCCCTCGCCACTCCCGGACGAGATATGGACCATTGGCAAGGAGAGGTGAACCGGGCGATTGGCCTGTCACTAGCGCCACGCACGCGTAAGGCGTATCAACAAGCATTTAATTCTTACAGGGCATTTGCTGCTCAATTTCACCTGCCAGAGACCTGGCCTATCCCGGTTGACCATGTTCTGCGGTTCATGGTCCACCTGCATGCTCTCGGCCTCGCACCTCGCACCATAGCATCCAAGCTCTCGGCGCTGGCTTTTATGGCCAAAGTAGGGGGTCATGTGGACAGCACCACTGACTTCCGTGTGAGACATGTTTTGGACGGGTGGGTGCGCGAGCGCGGGCGTTGCCCGGACGACCGGCACCCTATTTCCCCAGGGGTTCTTACCCAGTTGGCCCGGGGCTGGCCAAGCCTCTGTTTTGATCATTATGAGGCAGCCCTTTTTCATGCAGCCACAACGGTGGCATTTTTTGGAGCGCTCCGCATCAGCGAACTTGTGATGCTGTCTAAGGCGGATGCAAGTTGTAGGCCACTGGAACTCGAGGATGTCTATGTTGCCAAAGACTGGGCCCAGTTGAGGATACGTTCCTCCAAGTCAGATCAGCATGGCGTAGGCAGTGGCGTAAGACTGCTACGGTGTTCTTTGGCAGACATCTGTCCGGTTGGTGCCCTACAGGAGTTCCTGGCACTGCGTGGCATGCACCATGGCCCGTTTTTCTGTCACCAAGATCTCCCCTTACTGAATTTCAGTTTTGGAAGGTGACAGGCAGAGCCCTCGCCAGGGTGGGCCTACCAGGTGCCCGTTATGGCACACATTCATTTCGTATTGGGGCAGCCTCTACAGCAGCTGCTTTTGGGTACTCCGGGGCTGACATACGCAGCATGGGAAGGTGGAGCTCGCAATGTTTTCAGTTTTATGTGCGCCCACTTCCACCGTGAGTACCAATCCGATCACCTTACCTTCCTTTTTTCTCAATTTTTCTTACAGACCCTGGGTGTCGTGTTACACCGGTGACAGTATGGCTGGTGGGCCACAGCTATGTGCACAGGGCAGCGCGTTACGCTGCGGCGACAGAGTGGGGACCCCGACTGGGACTGGGTGAACACGCCAGTCTCACATGGCATGGTAAGCCTGGGATGTTATGGCGGGAGCTGCTGCCTTTCCTGTTTTCAAGCAGGAGTGCTGACCCGCCTGACATTCTCATCATACACCTTGGGGGCAATGATTTGGGTCAGGTCACCGGCTTATCGCTCAAGCATGCGATTTGCGAGGACCTTGCCTACTTGCACTACGTCTGGCCTGCCACAACCCTGGTTTGGTCGGACATGATCCCGCGCCATTCTTACAGAGGGGGCATTGACCTCCTGGCCCTTGACCGCGCTAGGCGCGCGGTCAATGGGGCGGTGGCGCGGTTCCTTGCCGACAAGGCTTGGGGACGGGTCAGTCGTCACCCCGCTATTAGCCTACGAAATTATGAGTTGTATGCAGGGGATGGGGCCCATCTGTCGCGAGGAGGTATGGACCTCCTGTTGGGTGATTGGCGAGCAGGCCTGTTGACCGAGCTGACGGTCTGGGGGGGGGCGTCAGGCCTTCTTTGAAGCCCCTCCGTGTGGCGGGTAGCACTGGTAAGGTAAACAGTATGACCCACAGGTATCCGGCAGGTTCGCAATTGACTGGACAACACTAGACAGGAACAAATTAGTTAAACGTTGTCCGGTCAACGACGAACCAGGCGACGGGGTGATGGCGATAGCTAGCCAGCATGCATCACCCTGTGATTTCACGGATACGAGTCAGAGGGTGGGGTCATGAGTTAGATATTGACTACAGTCAACAATTTGTTTGTTGTCAACAAACAAATTGATACAAATTGATACATTGTAACCAATTGCCGTTGGCAATTTTGGGGTGGTACCTTACCAGTGTTACTTCGGCCTGCTTGCCTTAAGAATTATGATTGGTCGTTTTACCAATACAAATTTATAATTCGGATTAGGGCATTGAATCAATAAATGTGGCCCGATGCTGTTATCCACTTTCAATGTTGTCTGAGTCCGTTATTGGGGGGGTGCCCCTGCAATGCAAGCGCGGCGCCAAAATGGCCGCCACGCTCTTTGCGGGCCCCCCCCCACAGGACAAAGAATCCGGGTAGTTTAGGGCGTGGCCAGCTCCCTTATAAAAGGGGTGGCCACGAGGCAGCCGTGCTGCCATTTTAGCTAAAGCGACGGAGCGGAGAAGTTTTTCCCCTCCACCCCCTCCCTAGTTAACAGTGTGATATTTTGGTCGCTTCGGGGCCGGGTGGGAATTTTTGGTTGGGACCCACATTGGCTTTCGGGTCCTGGCTTTTTTGCCCATCCCACACTGTTGCTATGGTTTGATATAGGGGTTCCTTTCGTTTCTACTGTTGACTCCGGTCACATTGGCGGGTAGCACTGGTAAGGTAAACAGTATGACCCACAGGTATCCGGCAGGTTCGCAATTGACTGGACAACACTAGACAGGAACAAATTAGTTAAACGTTGTCCGGTCAACGACGAACCAGGCGACGGGGTGATGGCGATAGCTAGCCAGCATGCATCACCCCGTGATTTCACGGATACGAGTCAGAGGGTGGGGTCATGAGTTAGATATTGACTACGGTCAACAATTTGTTTGTTGTCAACAAACAAATTGATACAAATTGATACATTGTAACCAATTGCCGTTGGCAATTTTGGGGTGGTACCTTACCAGTGTTACTTCGGCCTGCTTGCCTTAAGAATTATGATTGGTCGTTTTACCAATACAAATTTATAATTCGGATTAGGGCATTGAATCAATAAATGTGGCCCGATGCTGTTATCCACTTTCAATGTTGTCTGAGTCCGTTATTGGGGGGGTGCGCCTGCAATAGAATACAACTTCAATCAACGTCTGTGTAGTCTCATCCTCAGACAGCAGATTCTTAACATGTCACCAGGGCTTTTACTGTAGTCCTTGTCATATATTAGCTAAAACCCTACTCATGAAATTATGCCATATTAATTTTCCTGAGATAAAAATGTTCAATCCCCATCACAAAGCTATTATTGAATCCCTTTCACTATGGGAAAGACTTTGGGGCAGTAAGACAGAAGGGGAGATTTTGATTTTTGAAAATTGCCATGGCAGGGATGACTTTATCTTTGTGGATCAAACATGAATTGTTTATCTATGAATAAATTATCATGGCTGATGACATCATTAGTTTTTATGTAGTGTACCTCTGTGAATAGGATTTTCCCTACTGTGTTTGCCCCCAGAGGATCATCCTATGTTCACCAATTGGAATTTGGCCATCAAGTATTGAAACGGCTACAATTGTGAACACCATTTCCTTTTTGAACAATTGTGATTTTTTTTCATCTTTGAAAGGACTGCCTGCAATGATGAAGTCATGATGTTTGACATTTTAATGTATTTTTATAGATCATAATGCGATCAGTTCTGTGTACCTGCATCTGTAATCTAGATAGGTACATTTCAATCACAAATTTCCTATTGTCTCTGATGAGGGTTTTTACTAAAAGCTCTGTTAAGATGACACTGAATATATTAGAGGAATCTTACAATAATCATTAACAGATAAGATATTCAACAACCATTATTACTTAGATCCTGATGTAATTTTATTTTCCTTATATTATTTTCTTCCTCCTCTCACTTTTAAAAGTTGGAATATTTTGTGTGGGAAAGTGAAGTCCAGTTGTTGTGGAGCATAAATGTACTTGAATGGATATTAATTCTAAAATTGATTTTATGCCATTTCCAATTCTGTCCCTTTCTTACATAAAGCTACCATATTCAGCTTTTAAAATATGTGAATAGCATATATAGTTACAGGAATGTTTTCATTCTTTTCTTTTCATTTACAGTTGAAGAGCAAAAAATGGCAAAGAAAGTGTTTTCAAGATAATTTATTTTTCCAATTGTCATCAAGACTAAAAAGACTTTGAAGGAATCCAAGAGATTGACTATGTGGGAGATTTTATATATATTTTTAATTAAGAAACTTTGTATGCTGTTTATGCTGTTTTAGCAGTGAATCACACTTACTCTTTGGAAAATGTGTGCAATGTTAAGTCTGTGAATTAATGTTGGTTTTCTTCCTTTACAATATGACTGGCAGAAGCATGGTGCTGAAGCATGGTAATTCTCATGCACTACAGGAGGGCTGATCTTATCCCAAATCCCAATGGTACTTGACTGAATTGATGAAATGACCAGGAAAACCTAATTAAAGTTGTTCAGCTCAAATGTATTGATGTATTACATCTATTATGGCTTGGCTCAATAGGTCTCTCCTACAAGTGCTGCCACAGCATGTAAGGCAAACTAAAACGGCTGAATAAATAATGCTGAATGAAAAAGAGCTGCTCATGCAATCAGGAGGCCAGAACACTGTAATGAAATGAAAAGGGGTCTTTATTTTGTGGAGTTTTAAAACAGTTTCTGATGTTTCTTTGCTTCCTGAGAAGGGGTGAAGAAAGTCTTGGAATATGGCCTTCCAGCCAGGTGGGAATTCCTTTGCTATTGTAATTCAAACTAAGCTGAAACTGTGGGAACAAAAAAGGGATGTTTGATGGATGTGGAAAACTTTAAGCCTTATTGTGTGACATAGAGGAAAAGGAGGGACAAAGGATGAAAGATGGGTTTGGGTATATTAAAATGTTAGAGAAGAAACACAATTATTGTTAAGCATGTCCAAAGCAGGAGGAAAAAGAATTTTACCTATGTCCGTTTGTGAGTAGAACAATAGAAAATGTAATTTGTAGTATTAGCTGACTATGCTAGGAAACATAGAAAAATAGAATATACCATTCTTGTTTTACCAGGGAAAGGGGGAAAGGTAAAAATTTCACTTTTTATTTTTGTACTTTTTTCCGTTATATAAAAAAGCTGTTTTTTACAGAAGAAGTTTGTACTTTTTATATAGATCATAAGCTGGTGGGAGAATTCCAGTTCCTTTATTCCCTTGTTGGCAACACTACATATTGCTACCTAACCTACATTGCTATTTCCTACCTGATCTGGCTGGTTTGTAAGCATAAACAGCCAGTGATTGAAACCTATCATAGATTTCTCTAGCCTAGAGCAGGACATCTTGTACTCTAGAGCAGCAAAAGTTTTAATGCTGGCTTCCTGAGTGGATGCAAGTCTCTGTCAGGTGTAATGAGTCCCATGGTAGTGGGATAATAGGCTTTATTATCCTTATAAACACAACAGTGCAACAGAGGGTCCTGTGTACTTATCCATGAAATCTTAAATGTGATCATTTTTCTGAGACTCAGCTATATATCTGGCTATTGCAAAATGTAACAAAGCAATCACAATACATAATCTTCCATGGTTAACAGCAGTTCTGGAGACATAGTGTAAGTATTTAATATTAAAAGGAAACATAGATGAGGAAGAAATAACATTGGTTAATATCTATGTCCCTAATGAATATCAAGATATGTTTTAGATAAGATGTATTATATATTAGAAAAAGAAAGATCACCAAAGATGATAGTTGCAGGAGACTTTAATTTGATTAGGCTCGGTGTTCCTCCCTCCGGCCCATCCAGTCAGTGGGGAGTGGGAACACCTGTGGGCAGCCTGCACTTTGAAAAGTACTGCTGCCACTGCTTCCACTGCTTCCACTGCCTCCTCCTCTGAGGCTCTGCATTCTGCCCCTGGCCCATCCAGTCGATGGGGAGAAGGAACACCTGTGGGTTGCCTGCACCTTGAAAAGCACCACCACCGCCCCTGCCTCCTCCAAGGCTCTGTATTCTTCTCCCTGGCCCATCTGGTCAGCGGGGAGTGGGAACATCTGCAGGTGGCCCACGCCTTGAAAAGCACCACTGCTGCTGCCTCTGCCTCTGCCACCTCTGCCACCTCTGCCTCCAAGGCTCTGCGTTCCTCCCCCTGGCCCATCTGGTTAGTGGGGAGTGGGAACGTCTGTGGGTGACCAGTGCCTTGAAAAGTGCTGTCACCACCACTGCCTCCCTTTGACCAAACCCTTTACCCTCGGTGACAGTGAGGGTGGGGAGAGAGAGACTGGCCCCAGCTGTGGGCAACTGGCATGGCTTTGGGACCTCACCATTACCAGAGTCGCTGGACTTGTTGGATCTTCTGCCCTTGGTGAGAGTGAGGGCAGGGAGAAAGAGACAGGCTCCAGCCATTGGTGGAAGACCCAGAGAGTGAGGTTTCCTCAGTCGAAGACGTTGAGCCCTGCACTCCATCATAGACATCGTGCACTGGGCTCCGTCAGGGAGGACTTTGTTGTATAGTATTTTATATTGTTGATATGTGATATTGTATTTGATATTAATTGATATTTGATATTGTATGTGATATTGTATCTGACATTGTACCTGATATTTGTTTGTGATATTGCATTGTTGTACATTGTATATTGTATTTTTTTCTATGTTGTAAGCCGCCCTGAATGGTGCTTGCACCAGGATAAATAAAGTTCCTATCCTATCCTATTAGATCAAATATAGATTATACAAATATAGGTAGAAGTGGTCAAAAAGCACAAATAGTTGATAAATGGATGAAAGCATTAGATTTGAAAGATACATGAAGAGAACTTAAAGGATCAGAAAGGGCTTACACTTTCCCCCCAGGTATATAAGATATATATACGAGAATTTATTATATATTTGTTACAGATAACATGATTAGAAATATGGAGGATATAGAAATTGGGATTTTTAAAGAATTGGATCATGCAAAAGTGATGTTGGAATTTAAAAAGAAGGTCCCAAGAAGACTAGAAAAAATTGGAGATATGATAGGTAAAGGTAAAGGTTTCCCTTGCTGGAAAGCCAGTCGTATCCGACTCTAGGGTGCAGTGCTCATCTCTGTTTCTAAGCCGAAGAGCCAGCATTGTCTGCTTCTGCAGACATTTCCATGGTCAAGTGGCAGGCATGACTAGACACCGGAGCGCACGGAACGCTGTTACCTTCCCACCGAAGTGGTCCCTATTTATCTACTTGCAATTTCTTGCTTTCGAACTGCTAGGTTGGCAGGAGCTGGGATGAAGACGGGAGCTCATTTCCGTCCTGCAGTACTCAGGAATCGAACTGCTGACCTTCCGCTTCTCAGTCAGCGTCTTAGCAACTTGAGCCACTGCAGTCCCGGAGATATGGTGCGATTACATAAAGATTTTAAAAATAATGAACAAATAATTCAAAAGTGGGAGGAATATTGGCAGTGGAACGATATGGGAGAAGTTGGATATAGTTTGTTTTGGGACACCATGAAGTCGGTATTTAGAGGGAAGAGCATCAAGTTGTCCAGTATTAAAAATAAACAATTTGGGACAAACAAGAGCAAACTGAAAAGGAGATTAAACAGTTGCAAGAGGAGTATGCCAGGACAAAAAACATGTGGACCTTTGATAAGATGCGAAGGTTAAGGATGGAATTGGTGGGAAAAGATATAGAAAAAGTAAAAAGAGATTTGGTAAATTTAAAGAGAGAGTTCTTTGAATATAGTAATAAAGATTTGAAGTTACTGGCAAGAGCAGCTAAGGGAAAAAAGGAGTAAAAGAGAAATTGGAATTTTAGTTAATAAAACGAACAAGATGAAATAAGATAAAAGATGAAATTAAGATAGTTAAAGAATTTTATGAAGAGTTATATGCTGAAAAGGATGTAAATGCAGAAAAAAACAAGAGATCATTTGGAAAAACAAATTGGGAAAAAGATAATGCAGGAGCATAAATATAGAATGGAGGAACAAATAATGGAGAAAGAAGTAAAATACGTGATTGCAAAGTGAAAGGTAGATAAATCCCCCAGGGAGGATGGCTTACCAGCCGAGTTCTATAAAGAGTTTAAAGATATTGTTGTTCCAAGATTATTAAAGTTATTCAATTATATTTTGGAGGGAAGATTGATTCCGACTTCGTGGAACAGATCAATAATGGTTCTAATACTGAAACCGGGAAAAGATTTAGAAAAAAAATAGAATCTTATAGACCCATTTCTTTAATTAATCAAGATGCAAAAATTGTCACAACATTCCTGGCAGATAGGTTGAATGCCATTATGAATAATTATATAAATAAGGATCAAGCGGGGTTTTTGAAAGGAAGGTAAAGATGGATTTAGCACAACGAAGTGATGGCCAAACACTGTAGAATACAGAGGAGAAGAACAATAAAACCGTTTGAGGCAAAAATTCTTCATGAAAGTCTGTTTAGAGTCCTTTTAATACAACAAAAATAAACATCTTCATGAAATCTTTTGTACTGCACTTATTTCACAATGGGTTGAACCCAGAAATCAAATTGTTTCCACAATGAACTTTTTCAGATTGATTAGACTGCTCAGGTTGAAAGTTTTTTTATAAAGGATTTGGAACAATGACAAGGGATATTTTCACCAAGATCTACATTTTATCCCAATGTCACTGGCCCTTCTATAGAAGTTTTTCATAGGTTAGTCCTTAGGGATAGTAAAAATGCAGGGGCTGAATGGTGATATCAATAAAGGGCAAAAAGAAATTCAACTGATGAAGCAGATTTTTTTGAGTCATCTGATATGATTAAGGATTTTTGAAGCAAAGAGGTTATCCAGAGAATGTTATAGAATGATCTTTTTACAGAGTCAGAAAGGTACCCAGACATGCATTACTCACCAGTAAGACCAGAGATAAAACATCCAGATTGAGTTGTTCATTAGAGTTTTCACCACTTGCCAGACAAATAAAGAATATCATTTACAGGAATTGGAATATTATTGAGCACCTGCCTGGCTGCAGGAGCAAGCTCTTTCTTGGGCTTAAAAAACTAGATCTCTTGCAAACATTCTCACATGTTCTGAACATGAGCGACACCTGGGACAATTGCCTCACATCACTTCAGGTCATTACAGGTGTGGCAATTGTGCCCAGTGTAAATTTTCGTGGGAGACAGATCTTGTCTCCATCCTGAATCGCACATTCACACATAAAATTTGAGGTATAACAAATTGCAATTCTAAATATTGTGTTTATCTTATTCTTTGTTCTTGTGGTAAAGCCTATAGTGGTATGACAAGAAGATTGATCAAAATTCAGGTGGGAGAACATCACTCTAAGATCCGGTCACAAAACCTGCAAGCTCCGCTTACTTCACATTTTTTAGAAGCTAAACATACAGAAAACGATTTAAAATTTGGAGTTCTGGAAACTGTTCGCCCAGCACCTTATATGAGAGTAGATTTTGAAACTAAACTTCTCCAATGAGAAGCCTATTTTATTCATAGATTTGACATGGAACATGCACAAGGGTTGAATATGGAGTTAGATCTTTCTTGTTTCCTTTAAGGCTTACCCTTAGTGTTAATTAAGTAGATTCGACACATGCAGGCTTTTTTGTATATATTTTGTCATGTTAGGAACACTTAGTAATGTCCATGAGCACAGAAGAGACAATGCAATTGAGGCTCAAGACACAATAAGAAGCATATATAACTATTGTTACACGTATTTCATTAATTATTAGCAAGTTTGTAACTGTTGTCTATAATATTACATGTGTATATTTTTGCTATATTTGTTCTTATGGTGTTTTGCATTGTTTATTAAATAGATCCTAGATGAAAATTTATTTTGAAAAGCCAGAAAAATTACCGGAAGGGCTTTGGATTTGGATTATGGAATTATGAATATGGATTATGAAATTATAAACATGAATTAATGAACATTATTTTGAACTTATAATGAATGAACTCATTTGTTATTGTGGAAGATTTTTGAATAGTTTTATTTTTTGTAGTCCTTAGGGATATTCAAGACCTGAAGTTGAAGGTGAGGGTGCATAGAAATTTGTTTCTACAGGACATGAAGATTCTACAAGACTTAGGTAATGATCTGACTATAGTTATTAAACCGGCAGACATGGGAGGGGATATTGTTGTGTTGGATAGAATGGATTACCTGAGGGAAGCATATAGACAGCTTTCTGATACAAGGTTTTATAAGAGTCTTCCACAGGACCCCACACCGCAGATTGCTTCCGTCATATGTACAGTCCTGTATGAGGGTTTGTCACTGAATTACATTTCAGAAAGAACCTTTAAATTTTTGAGGAATGAATATCCAAAGGTACCTGTGTTTCACATCTTGCCAAAAGTACATAAAATAAGATCACCAGAGGATTTTATTCCAGGTCAACCAATAGTGTCTGGCATTGGTTGGCCAAATATATAGATCATCACATTAGTAATTATGTGAAAGACACACCTACATATATCAGGGATTCTTCAGACTTTATCAGCCAAGTTGAAGGTTTTTTAATACCAGAGGATGGGGGTCTTCTCACAATGGATGTTAACTCTTTATATACAAACATACCGATAGAAGAAGTTAGAGAGGTAGTAAGCAATGAACTGACACCTTGCTCCCATGTGACTCCGCCAACACATATTCTATTAGATATACTTGACATGATTAGAGGGAAAAAATTAGGTTTTAGGACATGTTTTTCTTACAAATAAAGGGATTTGCCATGGGTAGCCACATGGCACCCAGCGTAGGTAATTTGTTCATGATAAATTTTGAAAAGAACACTATTTTGAATCTGGCAGTCAATCCTTTTTTGAGTCACATCGTAATTTTAAAAATATTTATAGATTATCTTTTTTTTCTCATTTTCAATGGCTATAAATACATACAGAACTTCGCTGAGTGGTTGAATGGTGTTAATTCAAATCTGGGTTTCTCTTACAATTCAGATTGCAACTCCCTTCCATTTTTGGATATCAAGGTCTATGTGTCACAAGAATGCAGATTGAACATGAGATTATATAGAAAGGCAACAGACAAAAATGCGTATTTAAACTATGAATCATTCCATCCGTTCCACCTTAAGAATAATATTCCCTACAGCCTCTTCTCGAGAGCAAGGAGAAATTCTACATCTGACAAAGACTTTCATGATTCAGCTACATGTATCAAAAATAATTTTTCTCAAAGGGGCTATCCTTTCAATATCATAAATAAATCCCTCTCTAAAGTTAAAGAAAAACCAAGAACATTTTTCGCAAGGAAAAGGGAGGACAATGAGAAGGGTTTACATTGGTTGTTGGAGTACTCACCAACGGCTAATAATATTTTAAAAATACTTCTAAAATATTGGCACATAATAGAAGATATTCCAGGATGTAACAAAAAGCCAACAATAGGCTATAAAAGAACCAGGATTATAGGAAACATTGTTTCACGTACTGACTGCTCACACAAGATAGCAATGAAATAACTAATTTTAGGGCACTACAAGTGTTATAATTGCAATTTTTGCAGGTTCATGTGGGAGACTAAAATTGTCTCATTTCCAGAAATAGGTTTCAATCAATTTTTGGAGGGATTTTCCAATTGTAATACAGCAAATTGCATATATTTATGGATATGCCCAGGTGAGCTGATCTAGGTAGGTAAGGCCACAAGACGTAAAAGAATACGGATAGGAGAACACAGGTCAAAAATACACAGCCAGAATGTACAAGCTCCATTAGTTCAACAAACTAGGCTTCAGCAATATGTGGATGAAGAACTTCCAGAAGTACAGGCTGGGTTCTGAAGAGGCAGAGGAAATACAGACCAAATTGCCAACATTTGGTGGATCATGGAGAAAGCAAGGGAGTACCAGGAAAATGTCTACTTCTGTTTCATTGACTACACCAAAGCCTTTGATTGTGTGGATCACAATAAACTGTGGCAAGTCCTTAAAGAGATGGGAGTAAGAGACCACCTCATCTGTCTTCTGAGAAATCTGTATGTGAGTCAAGAAGCAACAGTTAGGACAGGATACTGAAGTACTGATTGGTTTAGAATTTTTGTTGTTGTTCAGTGGTACAGTCAATTCCAACCCTTTTCGACCCCATGGACCATTGCCCTCCAGGCACCTCTGTCCTCCACCATCCTCCTCAACCCGCCCAGCTCTGTGCCCCTTGTGTCTACAATAACATCTAACCATCTCATTTTTGGCCACCCCTTCTTCTTTTGCCCTCCACTTTTCCCAGCATCAAGGTTTTCTCAAGTGAATCCTCTCTTCTCATTTGATGTTCAAAGTACTCTTTTCTGGAGGGCCCTACCCAGTCGGTGTGGTTGGAGAGTGAGAGGTCCAGCCCTAGGCTTCTCAAATATGGGGTGCCTCAGGGTTTGGTGCTCTTTCCTCTCCTATTCAACATCTACATGAAGCCACTGGGTGAGATCATTCGTTCCCACGGGGTGTGGTACCATCAATATGCGGATGACACTCAGTTGTACATCTTGGCCCGTGGGGACCCTAGTGATGCCATTGACATCCTATCTGGTTGCCTGGAGGCCATTGGGATCTGGATGGGGGCCAATGGGCTTCGGCTGAATCCCAGAGAGACAGAGTGGCTATGGATAAGGGGCCCCTTGTTATCCGGGGAGCTACCATCTTTGGTACTGGATGGGGCTGTTTTGCCCCAGACAGACCCGGTGCACAACTTGAGGGTCCTTCTGGACTCGCGGCTGCTGCTAGAAGAACAGGTAGCGGCTGTGGCAAGGAGGGCTTTTGCCCAACTTTGGGTGATTTGCCAGTTGCGCACACTCCTGGACCGGGACTCCTTGCTTATGTTCACTCACAGTCTGGTCACTTCCCAACTAGATTACTTTAATGCCCTCTACATGGGGCTGCCCTTGACGACCATTTGGAGGCTGCAGCTGGTCCAGAATGCAGTGGCCAGAGTGGTGATGGGGTGCAGACGATATGCTTGCGCCTCACCACTACTTCAGGAGCTGCACTGGTTACCAGTTTGTCTCCAGATGCAATTCAAGGTGATGGTTTTGACCTTTAAAGCCCTATATGGCAGTGGGCCAGGATACCTTAGAGACTGCATCATCCCAAGAGTGTCTGCCCGTCCAACCAGAGTGGCCTGGAGGGGCTCACTAATAGTGCCATCAACTAGGCGTGCACATCTATCCAGCACCCAAAGGAGGGCCTTCTTCGTGTCTGCACCAACTCTCTGGAACCTCCTGCCAACAGATCTAAGACTTTAAAGAGAATTGCTGCCCTTCAGGAAAGGATTGAAGACCTGGCTGGCAGGGCAGGTGTGGGGCCTTAATGGGAACACAGTCCCCGCCTGCTGGCTTATGTAAACAATTAAGAACTCTCTCTTCTTTTTTATAGTGGGTGGGATGGGTGGGTGGGATATGGGTTTTTTGAAGCGGGTGGGATATGGGCTTTTAAAGTGTTTTTATGTGTTTTTAGAACATGTTGTAATGCCGCCCTGAGTCGGGTTCTATCTGAGTGGGCGGCATATATAAATATGACTATTAAATTAAAATTAAATTAAAAGCTTCATCTTTACTATTTGACCTTCTAAGGACCAGTCAGGGCTGATTTCTTTTAGGATTGACCTATTTGTTCTCCTTGATGTCCAGGTGACTCTCAAAACTCTCCTCCACCACCACATTTCAAAGGCGTCTATTCTTCTGCACTCAGCTTTCCTAATGATCCAGCTCTCACATCCATACATTACCACCGGGAATAACTTTGCTTTGACTATGTGAATTTTTGTTTGCAAGGTGATGTGTCTACTTTTCACTATGTTTCCCAGGTTTCTCATAGCTTGTCTCTCAAGAATCAGTCGCCTTTTATTTCATGGCTGCAATCACCATCTGCAGTGATCTTGGATCCTAAGAAAGTAAAATCTGTCATTGCTTCTATTTCTTCCCCATCTATTTTCCAGGGCCTGATAGGGCCTTTTGCCATTATCTTGGTTTTCTTGATGTTGAGTCTCAAGCCAGCTTTTGCACTCCCTTCTTTCAACCTAAGCAGGAGCTTCTTTAGGTCTTCCTCAGTTTCTGCCATTAGGGTGGTATCATCTGAGTATCTCAAGTTGTTGATGTTTCTCCCAGCAATTTTGATCCCAAATTGTGATTCCTCCATCCCTGCATTGCACATTATGTGCTCTGTGTATAAGTTGAATAAGCAGGGTGATAAAATGCAGCCTTGTCTTACTCCTTTTCCTGTTCCAAACGTCATTCCGTATTCTGTCCTATCTGTTGCATCTTGACTCATGTACAGTTTTCTCATGAGGCATATAAGGTGTTTTGGTATTCCCATCTCTTTAATTACTTGCCACAATTTGTTGTGGTCAACACAGTCAAAGACCTTGCTGTAGTCAATGAAACAGAAGTAGACTTCTTTCTCATATTCCTTTGTGTTCTCCATGAGCCAACGTATGTTGGCAATATGGTCTCTAGTTCCCCTGCCTCTTCAGAACCCAGCCTGCACTTCTGGTAATTCTCTCTCCATGTGCTGCTGAAGTCTATCCTGTATTATCTTGAGCATCACCTTGCTAGTGTGTGGGATGAGTGCAATTGCTCAATGATTTGAACATTCTTTGGCATTACCCTTTTTTTGTGATTGGAATGTACTGTATACTGATCTTTTCCAATTCTGTGGCCACAGTTTTGTTTTCCAAATCAGCAATAATTTGATTCCATCATCTTTTAGGGTTTTGAAAAATTCAACTGGGATATCATCATCTGCATTAGCTTTGTTCTCTGCAGTACTTTGGCCATTTCTGACTTCACTCTCTAGGATGTCTGGCTCAAGTTCAATTTCCTCATCATTGTGATTATCAGGGGTGTTGAGGTCCTTTTTGTAGAGTTCCTCCATGTACTCTTGCCACCTTTTCTTAATCTTTTCCAGATCAGCTAACTCCTTGTTGTTTTTGTCTCTTATCATGGCCATTGTTGCTTTAAATGGTCCCTTGATTTCCCTATTTTTTAAAAAAAGATCTCTAGTCCTGCCTCTTGCGTTGTTTTCCTCTATTTCTTTGCATTAATTTAATTTAATTTAATTTAATTCTTACACTTGTAACAATTTAATTCTTAGACCCAATTAGGAATCCCGACTCAGGGCTGCTCACACAATATTATGCAGTGAACACAATAATACAATATACAATATAGACAATAATTATACCATTTTCATCCTACAAAAGCACATAGCATATTATAAAACAATACAACAATACAATAGTACAACGACCTCTCTACTCTGGCTGCAGGCAAGTCTGAGTGCGGCGGTGGCGAAGTCTTGCCATGCACCGCCATAGCAGCCTTTTTTGCCCTGGCCCGGGGTGGGGCCTGGATGTTGACAGTGGTGGTCCCATCACGCATCACCACAGCGGCCTCTTTGCCCTGGCCTCAAGAAAATCCAGGGGCAGCAGTGGAGTTCTGCCACCCTAGCAGCCTTTTGTGCCCTGGCCTGGGGCGGAGCCCAGGATGCCGGCAGTGGTGGAGGGTCCTGGTGCCCATTGCCACAGCGGCTTCTTCGCCCTAGCTGCAAGAAAGTCCAAGGACAGCAAAGTCCTGCCGTCATAGTGGTATTTTGTACCCTGGCCTGAAGCGGGGCCCAGGATGCCGGTTGTGGTGGAGGGTCCCATCGGCCATTGCCACAGCGGCCTCTTCTCCCCAGCCACAAGAAAGTCCGGAGGCAGCGGCCTTGTTCATTGTTCATTTAAGTAGCTTTCCTTATCTCTCCTTGCTTTTCTTTGAAATTCTGTATTTAAGTGATTGTATTTTTTCCTTTCTCCTTTGCCTTTTGTTTTCCTTCTTTCCTCTGCCATTTTAAGAGCCTCATCAGACAACCACTTTGCTTCCTTACACTTATTTTCTTTTGGTATGGTTTTCCTTGCTGCCTCCTGCATGATGTCCCAAATTTCTGTCCATAATTCTTCTGGAAAAGGAATATGAGAAGGCTGTATATTGTCACCCTGCTTATTTAACTTATATGCACAGTACATCATGCATAATGCAGGCCTGGATGAAGCACAAACTGGAATTAAGATTGCTGGGAGAAACATCAACAACCTGAGATATGCCGATAATACTAGCCCAATGGCAGAAAGTGAAGAAGACCTAAACATCCTTTTGATGAGGGGGAAAGACAAGATTGTAAAAGCTGGCCTGAAACTCAACATAAAAAAACAACCCAAGATCATGGCATCCTTCCCCATCACTATCTGGCAAATAGAAGTGGAAGAAATGAATGCAGTGACAGATTTTACCTTCTTGGGATCTAAGATCACTGATGATGATGACTGCAAGCCATGAAATAAAAAGATGCTTACTTCTTGGGAGGCAAACTATTGCAAACATAGGCAGCATAATAAAAAGTAGAGACATCACTCTACAAAGTGATGCCAACTCTATGCCAACAAAGGTTCACATAGCTAAAGAAATGGTCTTCCCACTATATGGCTGCGAGAACTGGACCATAAGGAAGGCTGAGTGCAGAAGAATTTGAAATGTGGTGCTGGAGGAGACTTTTGAGAGTATCCTGAACAGCAAAGAGATCAAATAAGTCAACCCTGGAGAAAATGACTGCTCATTGGAAGGGCAAATACTGAATCAGAAGTTCAAGTTCTTCGGCCACCAAATGAGAAAAGAGGAATCACTTGAGAAGGCCTTGATGCTAGGAAAGATCGAAGGCAAAAGAAGAAGGTGTGGCAGAGGATGAGGTGGCTAGATGATTTCATTGACACAGTGGGCATTGATCTGGGCAGGCTATGGAGGATGGCAGAGGACAGAGGAGCCTGGTGTGCCCATGGGATCACAAAGGGTTGGACTTGACTGTGCAGCTGAATGACAACATGATCCAAAATAATTTTAGACATCAATATAGAGAATTTTTTTTAACAAAGAATATAGCAAATGGTCATATGATGCAAAATTATTTAATAATCAAAAAGATAAAGAAGAAATAATCAGGAATTGGGAACAGCTATGGGAGGTGAATGATACACGATTCACCCGAGGCACTCGTCGACCTGTGGAATAGGTCGACAACAGTAGCCTTGGATGAAATCGCGCCACTGCGGCCTCTCCACACCCAGGGGACTAGGTCATCTCCCTGGTTCACAGATGAACTGCGTGAACTCAAGCGGGCAAAGAGACGCCTAGAGCGCCGCTGGGTGAAGACCCAGGATGACTCCGATTGGACACTAGCTAGAGCTGCTATTAGGGCCTATCTAGTGGCGATAGGGGTGGTGAGGCGGCAATACTTCACCACCCTTATTGCCTCCGCTGATAATCGCCCAGCCGCCCTGTTCTGGGTAACCAGGTCCCTCCTTGGTAGGGGGGGATCGGTGCCCGGTTGGCAGGGTTCGGCTGAGGACTTTGCTGACCATCTGGTGGAGAAAATCGATCGGATTCGTTCAGGATTGAATCCTGGCGTGGATGGGGAGGGTCGGGGAGGTGCCGGAGCATTGTCTTGCTGTACGATCTGGGATCAGTTCGATCCTGTTGTCCCTGATGAAGTGGACAGGCTCCTTGCAGCTGTTCGTGCCACTACATGTCCTTTGGATCCCTGTCCTACTTGGTTGGTGAAAGCCTCCAAGGAGGTAACAGGTGGCTGGATAGGGGGGATAATAAATGCCTCTTTACGGGAGGGGGTATTTCCTGCACAGCTAAAACATGCTTTGGTGCGCCCCCTCCTGAAGAAAATGTCCCTCGACCCAGCTGTCCTTAACAACTACAGGCCAGTTTCCAACCTGCCCTTTTTGGGTAAGGTTTTGGAAAAGGCGGTGGCGCGTCAGCTGCAGAGTGTCCTGGAGGAAGCGGATTATCTAGACCCCTTTCAATCAGGGTTCAGGCCCGGATATGGAACGGAGACGGCATTGGTCGCACTGATGGATGATCTCTGGCGGGAGCGGGACGGGGGTTGTCCATCCGTCCTTGCTCTTCTTGACCTCTCAGCGGCTTTTGATACCGTCGACCACGGTATCCTTCTGGAACGGCTCGAAGGACTGGGGATCCAGGGCACTGTGTTGTCCTGGTTTTCCTCATTTCTGGAGGGCCGTACCCAGTCGGTATGGTTAGAGAGTGAGAGGTCCAGCCCTAGGCCCCTCAAATATGGGGTGCCTCAGGGCTCTGTGCTCTCTCCTCTCTTATTTAACATCTACATGAAGCCGCTGGGTGAGATCATTCGTTCCCACGGGGTGCGGTACCATCAGTACGCGGATGATACACAGCTGTACATCTCGGCCCGTGGGGACCCCAGTGATGCTGTTGAAATCCTATCCGGATGCCTAGAGGCCATTGGGGTCTGGATGGGGGCCAATGGGCTTCGGCTGAATCCCAGCAAGACAGAGTGGCTGTGGATAAGGGGCCCCGCGTTATCCAGGGAGTTACCATCTTTGGTACTGGATGGGGCTGTTCTGCCCCAGACAGACCCAGTGCGCAACTTGGGGGTTCTTCTGGACTCGCGGCTGCTGCTGGAAGAACAAGTGGCGGCTGTGGCCAGGAGGGCTTTTGCCCAACTTCGGGTGATTCGCCAATTGCGCACACTCCTGGACCGGGGCTCCTTGCTTATGGTCACCCATGCTCTGGTTACTTCCCGACTAGACTATTGTAATGCGCTCTACATGGGGCTGCCCTTGACGACCATTCGGAGGCTGCAGCTGGTCCAGAATGCGGCGGCCAGGGTGGTGATGGGGTGCGGACGATATGCCCATGTCTCTCCCCTACTTCGGGAGCTGCACTGGTTACCAGTTTGTCTCCGGGTGCAATTTAAGGTGCTGGTTTTGACCTTTAAAGCCCTACATGGCAGGGGGCCGGGATACCTTAGAGACCGCATCGTCCCAAGAGTGTCTGCCCGTCCAACCAGAGCGGACAGGAGGTGTTCTCTAGTGGTGCCACCGACTAGGGATGCACATTTGTCTAGCACCCGAAGGAGGGCCTTCTCCGTGTCCGCACCAACTCTCTGGAACCTCCTGCCAATAGACCTAAGACTCCAAAGTGAACTGCTGCCCTTCAGGAAAGGAGTGAAGACCTGGCTGGCAGGGCAGGTGTGGGGCCCGAATGGGACTATGGTGCCCGCCTGCTGGCTTGTATAAGAACTTTCTCTTCCTCCTTTGTATAGTGGATGGGATGGGTGGGTGGGACATGGGGGTTTTTAAAGGGGGTGGGTTGGGGGGTTTTTTTATAACTATTTTTTATAATTGTTTTTATGTCTTTTGTGAATTGTTGTGATGCCGCCCTGAGTCGGGTTCTGCCTGAGCGGGCGGCATATACAAATTTGACTAATAAATAAATAAATAAATGTACCAGATGGAGCATTGTGGCATGCAATGAAATCAATATTCAGAGGTGAATGTATTAGACTCTCAGCGATCAAAAATAAATTACGTAAAGAACAACATAAGAAAATGGAGGAAGAAATTAAAGAATTACAAGCGGAACATGCCAGAACGAAGGATAGAATCATTTTTGATAAATTACAAAAATTAAAAGCAGAAGTCACAGGTAAAGAAATTGAGCAGATAAAGAGAAATTTAATATACCTTAAAAGGGAATATTTTGAATTTGGTAATAAGAATTCAAAATTATTAGCAAAAGCGGCTGAAAGAAAGAAAGATAAGAGAGAGATAGGAGTTTTGATAGGCAAAGATGGAAACAGATATAATGAAATTGAACAGAAAACTGAAATTGTTAAAGAGTTTTTTCAAAGTTTGTATTCAGAAAAGAAAATAGATAGAGTTAAATTAGATACTTATTTTAAAAAAGGACTAAAAAAGACAATAAGTCAGGAACACATGGAGAGTATGGAAAGAAAAATTACTTCCAAAGAAATTAATGATGCGATAGATAAATTAAAAACTGGTAAAGCTTTCAGAGAAGATGGGTTAAATGTTGAATTTTATAAACAATTTAGAGAAATGGTAGTACCTAAAATTTATCAGCTTTTTAATAATACAATAGATGGTGGAGTAATACCAATCTCTTGGAACAAAATAAATATAATTCTAATCCCAAAGCCAAGAAAAAAATTAGAAAAAATTGACTCATATCTACCGATATCCTTAATCAATCAAGACGCTAAAACCTTTACAGCCATTTTAACTAATAGACTAAACAATTTTATTGGTGAGTATATTAACAATGATCAAGCGGGTTTTATTTAAGGACAGAATTTCACAGATTTAACAAGAAGAGTAATAGACTTAATGAATAAAGCAGAAACAAGAAAGGAAAAAGTAGGAATAATAGCATTGGATATATACAAAGCCTTTGAATCTTTTCAATGGCTAACTATTAAGAAAATGATTGAAAATGATGGCTTTGGAATTAAGTTTCGAAGAATTATAGAAAATGTATATCAACAATGTAGTGATAGATACCCCCTGGAAATCAAATTAGAAGTTGGTACTCAACAAGGAGATCCTTTATCTGCAGTGCTATTTGTGATGGCAGTGGAACTAATGGCGAATGTGATAAGAGGTGATGTTAAAATAACAGGTGTGGATAAAGTTAAAATCAATTTATATGCCGATGACACTATAATAACAATAAAAAAACATTAACAGTGATATCAATAATTCAAACTCACTTGGAAGACTTTTACAATGTTACTGGTCTAAATATAAATTGGGAGAAATCAGAGGCGATTATGCTTAATATTAATAAGGAGGATATAATTAAAATTAGAAATAATTATAAAATACAAATAAAGGAACAAGTAAGATATTTAGGAAAAACATTTCAGAAAAATTTGAGAATTTAAAAAAATTAAATTATGACAATTTGATAAAAGAACTTCAAGAAATGATACAAGAATATAATAAACTTAATTTCTCATGGTTTGGCAGAATCACTCTAGCAAAAATGAAGCTATTGCCCAAAATTAATTTTCGATTCGACAGGTTACCAATTCAAATGAAAGAAAAAGATTTGAAGGTGTTTCAGAATTTGATAAATAAATATTGTAATGGGGGTAAAATACCTAGAATTAAAAAAAAGTTTATGGTATTTGAGTCAAAAAGAAGGAGGATTAGGACTTCCTAATATCCAAAATTATTATAAGTCATTTCAAGTGAGAAATTTATGTAAATTAATAGCTAAAGAGGAACTTATATGGGGAAAAATAGAAATGCAAGAACTAAAAGGTATAGAAGAGCAGCTTTTTTGGATAGAAATAAAGTAACTATTAGTTCAGAGAATAAACTTTTAAAGGCAACAATGAAAACATGGACTGAGATGAAAAAGAAATTAGCTCCTAATACACCTCCTATTATATAATTAAAAGATATCAAAAACTTTCCAATAGAAATGAGTAGAGGAACAGAGGAAGTCATCAATAATAATGCAGCATCAAAGTTGAAAGATTGGATCAGGATTTGCAAAGATAAAAGGAAAAAATTGGATATATATAAGCAATTAAAATTGAATTGACTCCAAATCATTTCTGTAGATAATTGGAAAAGAAAGTACATGGCAGATGATAATCTAAACAGGAAAAATACAAAATTTGAAGATCTATTGTTTAGTATAAGATTAGGAGTGGTTTAAATTAAGGGACTAGTGAGTAAATTATACAAATTAATAAATTCAGATGAAAAATCACAAGAAATTTTAAAAGCATTATGGGAACAAGATCTGAATATAGAAATAAGTAAAGAAAACTGGAGAACAATATGGGGAAGAAGGATCATGAAGACGTTATCAGTAAGGGTTAAGGAGCATAATTTTAAAATGCTCTGGAATTTTGTTTACAACAAATGGATGAATCAAAATCGTCACAATGTTGGAGATGTAGAAATGAGAAAGGTACCTATACACATATGTGGTGGGACTGCAGTGAACTAAAACTTTTCTGGTCAACAGTAGAAAATGAAATTAAAGGTATAATTGATTCAAAATTTAACTTAAGAGCTAGTATTGCATTACTAACTGATGTTGAAGATTTAAATATTGATGTATATAAAAAAAGATCTTATCTCAATTATGGTGACAACTGCAAGGCAGTGTATAGCATGAAAATGGAAATGTGAAACTACTCCAGAAATTAAGGAATGGTATAAGGAGATGTGGACAATGCCATTAAATGATAAATTAACTTGGGAAATGAATTTTTAAAAGGGAATTGTTAAAGAGAATATTTTTTTTACAATTTGGAAAGCTTTCATAGGATATGCAATACAAAAAGGAAATGACTGTGCGCCTGTAGCCAACCAATTAGCTTTTTGGAAATCCAGTGTATAATCATAAGTATTTTCAGCCTCCAAGACAAATGTAAATATCACACGGGTGTTATGTAAGTTATAAAATGTATTAAGTAACAAAATATTAGTAGAACCATTAGATGATTGATTATAAAGGGATACGTAAACAATATTAGGATAAAAATTATTAAACTGTATAAATAACTTCAAAGACAAATATGTATATCTACTAATGGTTTTGTATTTTTTGTTTTTACTTGTTATGTATTCTTCTTTATTTGTTTTGTTTTCCTTTGTCAATATTTAATTATTTAAATAAAATATTTTTTAAAATTTTAAAAAACATGATCCTCGCCCAGTAAGGATGTGTAGGAGAAAAACTTTGGATTTTATTTGTATTGGGATTTTTGAGGTGGTTACTTCTTTTATTTTTGGATTATATGAAGCTATTTTATTTTATTTTATTTTTCCCCATTTGCGTCCACTATAAAAACTTTACAGCTTTCATTAATCAGACATCAGAGTCACTATTAAAAAAATAATAAACTAGCAGGGGTGCCCTGCTTCGCACGGACGGGGTTTGGGGGGGATCTGTCCTACCTCCCGTGGTTGCATTCAAGTGTGCTGTTCCATGCCTCTGTGCTCCCCAGGGTGTATTTGTTTAGCACACATGCACACACACACACACACACACACACACACACACACACAACAGCAGCAGCTGCTTCTTTGTGTAGGCTGGATGTGAAACTGCCAAATTGAAGCCACCTTTTGGTGATTTCACTCTGCAGTTCCTTTTACCTCACCTAGTGTGAGAAAGATTAGCTGGCACAAGGTGGCTGTTGCTTCACTATACCCGATTGTGGTTCCAAAATACCACAATCTTTGAGGAAGCTCTTTCTGTTTATTTCAAGTCTTGGTTGAACTTGTGTGATGGGCATATATTTAATATTATTTTAACAATTGATATTACCTCCTTTTACTGCTGCAGATAGTGTTTTAATTTGAATAATTTTGGTGTTCAGAAACTGGAGGCCACAACCAGCATAGTGAAATACTGTTGTAATAGGGCTGGCAATGAGATGCGTGAGGCAGTCATGTGGTGAAGTCCAGCCCTGACCAGAGTCGGGAGCAAGTATTTATTCCTGCCTGGGGTGAGGACGCGTATGTAAGATAATCGCATCACCCCTATACAGAAGGCTTGCGTACGTGGCATTTTCTGGTGGTCCAGCTACAATGCCAGCTCTTGGAAGTTACCCCGTGGTTAATGGACAACCCGCACTTAATTGCCTTGGGCTGGCGAAACCTGTTGTTCCTGCCCTAATCTTGGAGCCTATGTGTATTGACCCCGGGCATCTAACTTTGTCCCTTGTTTTCCCGTCTGCTTGTCTAGCTCTATTTGCCCTCAGCCTGGGCCATTATTAATTCCTAACCTACCCGCTTATCTCCCAATTTCCCCTCCAGCAGAGCCCAGTTGGTTCTCGGGACTGTGGCTCCCTGAGCGGAACCCTGAGGAGAGGTTAAGCCAATTGATGTGGGAACCCACAGAAATACACCTCTTTTATTTCTGGGGTCTGAACACAACTTGGAGGGAAACAACGGGGACTTAAATACACACTTAACTTGATACAAAACAGCAGGAACAAACATTATTGGGTGATTTGAATGTATGTTACAAGAGTATATACATTTGACAGCTATGGTGCACATTTCTTGGCATTTGAATTGTGTGTGCAATACTGTTATGTTATGGAATACTGAACTAGACAAAATCGCATTCCACATGCTAAGACAGATTTAGGAGTTTTATTAATATTGTTTAGCCAAACAGATTCAGGAACGCTTTATCAAGCTAATTAATCCCTGAATGAATATACATTTTCAGAGCCATCTTTTTATAGCATAAAATTTGGAAACTTCTACACATTTCATCACTATGGGATAAGTCAAAATTATTAATAAACCTTCTGACATTTCATTAAGTTCAGGTTAGAACATTCAGTAACTGTTATTTAGATCATGTCATATAAGGAACATGTATCATGTCATGTCACACAAACATTATTTACGGTTCCCTGTCAGCTGTACAAACTGTGCTGAGCTTGTGGACATAAAGCCTTCTGCTTACTTTAGCCTCGTCATCAGTTCTATTTGATAGGTCAACCTGATCTGTTTAACTTTACAGAGTACTGAGAAAATAATTTTTACTTTTAAACCAGAATTAATATCTTAATTCTTTCACCCCTACTTCAGTTATGGTTTTACGAACTTATATATAAATACACACACACACACACACACACATACATACTCACACACACATTGTAAGCCACCCTAAATGGTGCTTGCACAAAAAGGGTGGGATATAAACATGGATGAATGAATTCTGGCTGGCCAGAAAAGAGGAAAGAAGTCACAAAAGAGGCTTAATAGTAAACTTCAGTCACTGCTGTAACCTGAAAACTGGCAACCTTTTATGGGACCATGCACAGGCAGGGTTGAATCAGGAACAAACTCACAGATTAAGTGTTTTGATACAAATTTAAAGATGTTTACTTATGAATCAAATAAGGAAATAAAGTACTAAATAAGAAAAATAAGAAATCCTGGAGTTACTCAGGAATAAAAATAAGTGAAGACGTTACTAGAAATGAAAGCTTATGTAAAGATAAAAATTACTTAAAGGTAAGGAAGTGTTGGATTGGGGCCGTGAAGCGGCCCTTAGGGTCCCGGAGGAGACTGGTCAAGGAACAACACGAGACAAGATGGAGCGAAGACCAGTGGTTTATTGAGGGAAAATCATCATCATATATAGGAATTCAAGGCAGCGTGTGATAGAATCGTCATCTGACAGAAAATCACATCACCCATTTACCCGGGTTAATTGGGAACTTCTCTTGGGGAAGTTAATTAACTAAGGCAAATACTGACAGGGGAAATCCATTGTTCGTGGCTTGCTCAAGAGTAAACATGGCCACTATTTGCACTAAGGCTTGGGCTAATCTGCAAGTGTGGAATTACCTAATTCCTAACGTGAGTTAGTTATTCAATTTCCTCCTGCAGAACTGCCGGTCAGGTCAGATATGGGTGAATCAATCTTATGACTATTAATCCGCTCCCCAATTTCTGCACTCACAGAGGTCAGTGACCAGGGGTCTTCCTCATCCGGTGTAACCTCTGTCAGGGACAGTTATGCCAATTGTGCTTGCAGATACCACAAGGAAGTTACTTTGAAATAAACAATGTAGTTTCTTAAAGAGGGAAGGCCTACTTAGAAATGAATGAACCTTAAAAGGAAAGACACTGAAAATGCAGAATAATGAGAAGCAGAGAAATTTAGGAGCAGGAGAAAGTAAGAGAAGATTGCTTAGAAATCACATGCTTAAGATTTGCCTAAGGAAAATAAAGAGATAGGGAGGAAAAGCTTGCTGGAGCTAGAGAAAGAGTGAGAGAGAAAGAGAGAGAGAGAGAGAGAAAGGGGGGGAGAAAGCCATCCTGACCACTCTGGATCCAAGAGAGAGTGAGCATCTCAAGAAACCCTTCCTTTGTAGATGAAACAATTCAAAAAATCCAGGCAATCTCAATTGGTCCAAACAGGATCACATGGTAAATTAATGATAGACATGTCCCCTCCTCCATGAAGAAAGTGATGCCCAAAATATCCTGTAAAGGTAAAGGTAAAGGTAAAGGTTTCCCTTGCTCGAAAACTAGTCATATCCGACTCTAGGGTGCAGTGCTCATCTCTGTTTCCAAGCCGAAGACCCCAGCGCTGTCTGCTTCTGCAGACGTTTCCGTGGTCATGTGGCAGGCATGACTAGACACCGGAGCGCACAGAATGCTGTTGGCCAATAATGCTGTGAAGATCTTGGCATCTTGGTTTATTAATGATATTGGTCTATATGATTCTACTTTTTCTAGATTCTTTCCAAGTTTTAGCAACAGTACAATTATGGGCCTATACCTTGAAGTCAGAATTTGCCCCCCATCCAGTATGTAGTTGTATAATTTTAAAAACTTTGGTACCACTATGTCTTTAAATTCCTTATAAAAGTCGGCGGGTAATCCATCTTCCCCAGGGGCTTTTCCCAATTTCAAACCTGCAATTACCTCTTTTACTTCTTTTTCTGACACTTGTTCTTCCATTCTGTCTCTATGCACCTGGTTTATTCCACTAACTATTTGCTTCTCTAATAGTTTTTTAAGCTTTTCCACATCTATATCTTTTCTTGCATATAGGGCTTGATAAAATTCTTTCACAATTTTGCATTTATCTTTAATCTTCTGACCCCTTAATCTCTCTCCAAGAATATCTCAAACCTAAGGCAGCCATCCTGTTATCCAAAATCCATCCTTTAACACCTTTTCTACATCTTGATATATTCGTACAATCCAAATTTGATTTTACTAAATTAAAGTCACCAGTCACAATCATTTTTGTTGTTTTTACTTTTATCAAAATTTTACACATTTTTTTCTAAAAATTCAGCTTGGTGATCATTTGGGGCGTATATATTCACCAAAATTACTTCATCATCATCTATTTTTCCCTTTTACTATCAAATATCTGCCCTCTGAATCCGAAATATTATTTGTTATATCAAACCCCAATCTAGTCAAAATCAAGATTGCGACTCCTCTTGCTTTTGATGTTCCAAATGACTTTTCATAGTGTTGCATCCATCCTAAGAAAATTTTATTTTTATCTTGAGATTTTTGATGGGTTTCCTGTAGAAAGACTATGTCCGGTCTGCTTTTCCTCAAAGCTGATTCTATCCTCCTCCTCTTAACCACAGAAACTGTACCTTTTACATTCCACGATAACACTTTAATGGCTCTCATACTTATACTTACTACCCTCTTCTACCACTTCTGAGTTTTACCTTAGGTGTGCTACCAACCCACAATAATTAAAACAAAACCTAAAACAGAAAACACTCATTACCAACCTCGCCACTTTTTCCTTCAAAAATGTCGCCTTCACTTTCCAAAGAGGGGAGGGAGGGAACATGTAAGATGTACGTGGTGATTAACGCCCTAGCGCACCTTCCACATTATAGAAACAATCTTATAAAACCATCCTCTCCTGTAAAAATTCTTAATTTCATTCCTTTAACCTTCTAACCTTTGCTCAACTCTTCCTCCACCACAATCAATGATAGGTCATCCTCTGCTCCACCTGGTTGCCCTCCTCCTGCAGTCCCACCCTCATCCGCTCCATCATAGTCTCTTCTTATACCTCCCGAATCCAACAGATCTTTACTTAAAGCTAGCCACTCTTTTGAACCCACCTTAACCAAATCAAGTAGACTCACACACTCCAATGCGTCTGTCCCTGCATCAATCACCTGCATTTTTCTATCATAGAAAAATCTTAACTGTTGTGGAAATCACCAATTGTATTTTACCCCTTTTTTCATCAAAATTTTTGCTACAGGTTTCATCTTATACCTCCAACCACGTTCCTTGAAGGAAATGTCATTATATCTACATCAATCCCATCGATTTTTAGAGCGCCAGAACCAGATTGTTTTTAAAAAGCCATTACCTTCAACTTATCTCCCCAATTTGCAAATTTAACCAAAACATTTCCCCTTCTCAGCCCCACTCTGTAGGCACTTACAATATCCTCATTAACAAAATCTTTGCCCATTTTCAAATTATTTAACCAATCAACTATTCTATCTCTTAGCTGATCTGGTGCTCTTTCCATCATATGGTGAATCACAATATTCCGCTTTCTCATCAATTCTTCCATTACATCTATCCTTTTTTCATACTCATCCATTTTCATCTTGTTCTCCTTCACCTCTTCCTGTATCCCTTTAATTTCCCCTTTCATCACTTTCACAACACTTTGCATCTACTTGACATTTCCCTCTAATTTTTTTGATTTAAATCAACTTTTTTTGAAAAATCAATAAACATTGTGACCAGTTTGTCCTGTTTCCCAAGAATTTCATTTTTATCTTTCACTCTTGCTTCTTCCATCCTTTCAAATTTCTGGAATAATTTGCGAAATTCAACCATTATTTGAGTCTGATCACATGGTTCAGGCAGTGGAGAAGATGATGGAGGAACCTCCGCAGCTACTGATTTGTCTTTCTTCTTAGGTTTCACCACCGGCTCCTCCTCCTTTCCCTTTCCCCTTGTAGTCTTATCCATTGTGATGTCAAATAAAAGTTTCAAAGCCACAACACTCTTAGCTTGCACAAAGCCTTCTCCTTGAAACTGTTCCAGTGCACCAACACAGCAGGTCTCCTTTCTTCTGTTAAAAAACCAAATATAAACATCCAGTTTCTTCAGTTTCTACACATTGTAATTCAATCAGATGCCAAACTTGCGTATTATATTCCAATTGCAAAAATGTATCCCAAAATCATAGCCTCAAATGAAAACTCCAGCCACTATGTATCCAAGTAAGCAGTGGGGAAAGGGAAAAGGAAGCCACAAAAATGTATCAGCACTTTCCTCAAACAGTCCAGAGATGAAGGAAAATAAATAAAAATAAAAATTTATAATCCACAGTGAAGCAGGAAAAAACCTATATTTGTAATCCACAGTGGAGCAAGGAGGAAAACCAAACCAGCGTAGCAGTAACAAGAGCATTATAATCCAATTTTATAATCCAACTGCAACAAGCTTATGTCCACTTTCATTCAAAGTCAATTCCATCCATGAAGAAAGCACAGAAAAAATAGACAAAATGATGCCGCTATTAATCTCCAGCCACGGCTTCAGTTTTCGTGGGGTACCCCTCCTCCCTCTAACTTCCAGCTCTTCCTTCTTCCACTATTCTTCCAAACACCCTCTCCTTTCATTCTCCTTTAACTCTCCTCTCCTTCTTCTTCTTTCTAAAAACTTCCTCCTTTATTCCCAAGGAAGAAAGTTCCTCCGAAACTTAAGGAGAAAGGCAAGTTGTTTAAAAGATTGGATAGAATGGAAGACTCCAGAGCTGAAGATAAAGCAGATATTCTGAAAGGAATTACAAGGCTTGGAGAATAAGCTTACTGGGATGTTTTCTATATTTGTTAAACAGACCAATGAAAATTTTGATAGAGTGGAAAAGGAAATGGGGGTTCTTAGGGTGGATTCAAAACTGATGCAAGGAGATTTGAGAAAGTTGTATGAAGAAGGAAAGGAGGTAAAGAGTAAAGCTAAATTACAAGAAAAAAGAGTGGATATGGTGGAAGAAATGATGAGGAGGCAGAATATAGTTATTCGAAAAATGATTGTGAAAATGCCAGATCAGCTTAAAGTAAGAATTTTAGATTGGCTGAACAATTTGAAGATGGGAAAAGATTTTGAGATGGCGGATATTGCGAGTGTCTGCAGAATTGAACCAAGGAGAGGGAGAGAGGACCAAAAAAATGTGTTGGTGAAATTTTCAAATTTGGGAGATAAATTGAAAGTGATTAAATTTATAAAACAAGCTGGATCTGTCATTTTAAAGAAGGATGGAAAAGATATTGAAATTTGTAATGATATATCAATTGATGAGAGAATATTGAAGTATAAGATGAAGCCGGTTACTAAGATTCTGAAAGAACAAGAAATTAGATATAATTGGAGGTTTCCTCAACAGCTGAGATTTTTTTATGCTAAGAAAATGCATGTAATTGACTCAGAGATGGATGCAATGGAATATTTGACAGTAATTGGTCTGTTCAAAAGTGGTTCTCAAAAATGAGGTGAACAGAGGGAGGGTATGGAGATTTTGGGAGGTGATGAGAAGGGGGAGATGAAGAAGATGAAAGGGGTGCTGTGGGAGGGATGGTAGATGGAGTGACAGGGAGGGAGTTGAAGGTGGTAGAAGAGGAGGAAAAATGAGAAATTAAGTTATTAAATGGGACGAGTGGTTAGAGCGAAGAATATGAAAAGTCTCAACATCTTACATGTCTCCCCCCCCCCCATCTTTGGAAGACAAGAGCTGCTTTTCTTTAGTCTGGGAAGAAAGAGTATGGGGGAGATGATGGAGTTTTTATGTTTATGTATATATATGTTTACATGTAGAGGATTTGGGTTTAAATGTTTAGTTAAATGCACACCTTGGGAAATTGTGGAGGACCTAGCGAAATTTAATCAAATTTAATTATGAATTGTATAAAGACATTGTCCTGGAATGTCAAAGGGTCTGGCTGCCAAGTGAAGAGAAGAAGGTTGGAAATGGCCCTTAGAAGGGATAAACCTGATTTAATTTTTTTGCAGGAAACACATCAAAAATCATAAGATACAAACAAATTATTTTTGGGATGGACACAAATCTATGAAAAAGCTTTTGGTATATCAAAGGCACAAGGGGTAGCAATTTTGATTTCAAATGGATTGGGCTTTACAATGACAAAAAGTATTTCTGACCCAGAAGGTAGATATTTGATAGTTAAAGGAATAATTGAAGATGAAGAGATCACATTGGGTAATGTGTATGCCCCAAATGAACATCAAGATAAATTTTTGGAGAAAATTTATCGAATAATAGATAGAGAAAGGTCAATAAAAATGATTGTTGCAGGTGATTTTAATTTAATAAGATCTGATATAGATTGTACAAATGTGACTAAATATCGATCTGGGGTAAAAATGCATTTGATTGATAAATGGATTAAATTATTGAGATTGTGAGATGCATGGAGAGAACTTAAAGGGTCAGAAAGATCGTACACTTATTTTTCACAAGTTCATAATTCATATTCAAGATTGGATTATACTTTTGTTACAGAAAACATGGTTAGAAATTTGGAAGATATGGAAGTGGGTCTTTTTAAAGCTTCAGACCATGCAAAAGTGTTATTAGAATTAAGTTTGGAGGGACTGAATCAGGGAGGAAATAATTGGAGATTTGATATAAATCTATTCAAAGACCCTACGAATAAAGAATTAATAATGATAAATTGGGAAGAATGTTAGCAATGGAATGATATGGGTGAAGGGAATTACAATGTAGTATGGGATGCCATGAAGTCGGTATTTAGAGGAGAATGTATAAAATTAGCTAGTATTAAAAATAGACAGCGGGAGAATAAAGAAAAAGATTTGGAAAAGGAAATTGAGCAGCTCCAAAAAGAACATGTTAAGACCAAGAATATAATGATTTATGAAAAGATGTAGAGACTGAAAGCTGAACTTATTGGGAAAGATATAGAAAAAGTGAAATGAGATTTGAATTATTTGAAGAGAGAATATTTTGAATATAGTAATAAGAACTCAAAATTATTGGTTAGGGCAGCAAAAGAGAAAAAGATTAAAAGAGAAATGGGAACATTAATAAATAGAGAAGGTATTAGATGTAATAAAACAAAGGCAAGCGCGGCGCCAATATGGCCGCCATGCTCTTTGCGGGCGCCCCCAACCCCGGACTCAGACATCCGGGTAGTAGGGGGTGTGGCCACCCCCACATAAAAGGGGTGGCCACGAGGCAGCTTGCCGCCATTTTGAGAGAGCGACGGAGTGGAGAAGATCGCTCCGCCGCTCTTTCCTTGAAAGGAGCCTCATTCCTTTGCTTGTTTTCAGCTCCTGGCTCTTTTCCCTGCTTACTGGGAATTGTAAGCAGTTTGGCTGCGAATGTCGGAACAGGGGAAACCCGCTCCGCCGGCTCACTTTCACTGGGTGGCCTGGCCACCCAAAAGGAGAAGTGCGGTGGCTGCACGGCCCCGCGCTGGGGGATGGGCATGCCCAACCCCCCACCCAGTTCGCCCGGGCCCACAGCTCGAGCAGGAGCACCAGGGAAGATCAGCGCTGGGGTTCGTAGCTCCTTGGTGACACGGTGGGTGAGGCACTAGGCTTGGAGACTGGAAACATGGGTTTGATTCCTGAGAGTTGCACAATGGGGGACATAAAGGAGCCTCATTTGGGTGTCCCCTGCAAAAATCCTTTCAACCCAGAGTAATCTCTGACAGGAAAACAGACAAACTGGCCTATTCCCCCCCCACACACACACACACACACACTGCCACCAATGAGGTCAGTTAGGCACTTGCCCCCATGTCCAGGCAGAAGACTCGGGCAGGGGCGGGGTGGCCTGGCTCCCCGGGGGCTTCAAGCCCCATGAACCTTGGATCATAGCAAGAGCCCAGGTGGTGTAGTGGTTAAGCTGCTGTTCTGCAGCCATAGGGTTGTAGGTTTGATCCTGACCTGGGCTCAAGGTTGATTCGTTCTTCCAATGTCAGTATGTTTGAGGCAAAATGCTTATTAACCTGTAGCCACTAATAGAGTGCACTAAGTGCTATGGGATGGTATATGAGTGTGATGATTGCTTTAAATCAGGGTGGCCCAGTGTGGCCCGGCGTGGGATCGTGCACCGCCCTTACCCCTCCACCCATGGGCCAGATTACTTGGCCTGGCCCTACTGTGGCCGCGGGTGCCCCTGGGCTTGGCCAAAGCTCGTGGGCCATTCTAGGGCATAAACTGCATGTGGGCTGTCTGTTGCATCTGGCCCACATTTTTTCGGTGGGCCGGACTTGATTGATCATTCACGTATGGCCCGCGTTGCTGCCTTGGAAGCCTCCAAGAGAATTGCTTCACCACCTCAGGACCCTGGGGCAGGGCCACATCCGGCCGCTCCCCCTTTGCCTGCCGATGCTCTGCGGCAGGCCCTTTAGCCGGGTCGAGCTGCTAGAGGCCATCAGACCTACACCTGTTGGTGCTCCGCAGCTCCCTGTGCGGCCTCCCCAGTGGGGCCTTCTGCTGGTACCTGGTGCTACCTGGCCTGGACCTTCGATGGCTCAGAGCTCGACTTCCATTGTGAGCTCCGACGCCCCTCAGAGGCTGAAACCCCCGGTGGGAGCAGCCAAGAGGGGTGCACCTTGTGAGTATTGCGGTCAAATTAGTGTAACATTTACACTGCCACATACAAATACGGGGGTGTAGTCCGCACCAACGCCATTGTCTATTGGGCCATATGGCCCATTCTACACTCCCTCACTTATCTCCACGCTGACTCGGGCCATGACGACAGCCGTCTACTCACTTCCCCTGGGGTGTCTCAAGCCACCAGGGAGGAGATATGCGGGGCGAGTATGTTGACATCTTCACCCCCCTTAACTGGGAACCAACCAAGGAGGTAATGGAGGGGTGACATGACAGGGACAAGGACTTGTCCCATCGTTACAAGACCCCTTGTAAGCGGCCTAACTGGCTACCGGCCTACTTTATCTGTGCGGCACGAGGTGGCCGGAACTGATCCCATTTCTTATGTTCATTAGGGATGCACCACCTCCGGATATCCTAGTAATTCATGGGGAGGTACTGATCTTGCACGGATCACCAGCCTTTGGTTGAAGGTATCCGTGCGCAGGGACCTGGAGGTTTTACACCGCATGTGGCTGCGGTTGCGGCTGGTATGGTCCCAGAGCATACACAGGCAACACTATAAAGGAGGACTTGATCCTCATGGTTTGGACTGTGCCCGGCGGTCAGTGAACAGAGCCGCCGCACGTTTCCTAGTTCTGCAAGGTTCAGGGACATCGGTACCCCGAGGCATGCTCCTCTTCCCTTTGGCACGAGGCTCCCCTGTGCTTTGGGGTACCCGAGGTATGCCCCCCTTTTATTTTAGCATGGGGTGGTGAGCCCCCTCAGTGTGCCTGAGACATGGCCCTACTCTTTTCAATGTTAGGCTGGGCACCTCATTAGGGTCATCGAAGTACTGTCATTTTGCCTTATGCATGATGCAGGGCACCTCCTCCGGGCGCCCAAGGCATGGTCCTTTTTCATTTTGGCACAAGGTAACTGCCCCCCTTTTTTCAATGTGCCTGTGGCATGGTCACCTTCCCTGCGGCATGCAGCAGGGCACCTCATGCGAGTACCAGAGGCATGGCCCTCTTCCTTTGGTCACGAGGCGGGGTGCCTCATGGGTTCACCCAAGGCATGGTCCTCTTAATACGGCATGAGGCGGGGCACCTCATGGGAGTACCCGAGGCATGGTCCTCTTACTGTGGTATGGGGCAGGTCACCTCATGGGAGTACCCAGGGCATGGTCCTATTACTGCGGCATGAGGCTGGGCACCTCATGCGAGTTCTCGAGCCATGGTCCTCTTACTGCAGCACCCAAGGCATGGCCCTCTTAATGCGGCATGAGGCGGGGTACCTCATGGGGGTACTCGAGACATGGTCCTCTTACGGTGGCATGAGGCAGGGCACCTCATGGGAGTACCCGAGGCATGGTCCTCTTACTGTGGCATGAGGTGGGGCACCTCATGGGAGTACCGGAGGCATGGCCCTCTCACTGTGGCATGAGGCAGGCCACCTCATGGGAGTACCCGAGGCATGGTCCTCTTATGACAGCATGAGGCAGGGCATGTCAGGCGAGTACCCGAGGCATGGTCCTCTTACTGTGGCATGAGGCGGAGCACCACATGGGGATACATGAGGCACGGTCCTCTTACTGCGGCATGAGGCGGGGCACCTCATGGGAGTACCTGAGGCATGGTCCTCTTATTGTGGCATGAGGCGGGCACCTCATGGGAGTAACCAAGGCATGGTCCTCTTCCTTTTGGCATGAGGCAGCACACCTCCTCTGTGTGCCTGTGACATGGTCCTCCTCCTTCCGGTGTGAGGCTGTGCACCTAATTGGAGTATCTGAGATATCATCCTCTTCATTGCAGCATGGGTTGTGCGCCCCCTCAATATGCCCGAGGCATGGCACTCCCCCCCCCTAGGAATCTGGCAGGGACATGGCTGATTGGCCACCGGATAGGACAAGAGACAGTGAGACTTGGGCTGGCCACTTTAGGGTGGACCAAGAAACAAGGTGCGGATATGATCTATACAGCATGTTACACCTTTAAGTTTGCTGACGCTTAATCCCGCCTGCAGATCCCCCAGTTCCGAGCCTGGGTGCCGGACACAGAGGAACTTCCCTCTCCACTTCTTAGCAAGATGTAGACCTTTGGTGAGGGGAGGCGAACCGGGCGATCGGCTCTGTGCACGCGTAAGGCATATCTGCACATGTTCCCCCAATTTATGGCTTTCTGTAGGGAGGTGCAACTGCCTGACATGTGGCCAATCCCGGTTGAACATGCTTTGCAGTACATGGTGCACCTTCATGACCAAGGTCTGGCCCCACGCACCATTGCCGCCAGGGTTTCTGCCTTGGCATTTATAGCTACGCTGCTCACAGGGGTGTCTTCTGAATACACCGTGTATTGGGGGGTGGACATGTGACAGCGGCTGCCGCCCAGACACACGTCACCCTGTTTTCCTTTTTCTGCTGGCAAGCCTTGCTAGAGGTCGGCATAGCTTTCACTATGATCTGTACAAAGAGTCTATTTTTCAGGCAGCTACCACCGTGGCTTTCTTTGGGGCTCTGAGAATAGGTGAGCTGGTCCCACTTTCAAAAGGGGAAATGTCCCGTAGGGCACTGGAACTGGAAGATGTGTTGCTCGACCAGGACTGGGCTCTTTGGAGGATTTGCTCCTCACAGGCTGGTCAGCAAGGAAAGGGTAGTAGCATGATGCTCCTACGATGTACATTTGCTACCATCTGTCCAGTTGGTGCCCTACATGCGTTTGTGGCAGTGCATGGTTCACGACCTGGCCTGTTGTTCTGCCACCAGGATGGGTCTCCACTTACCAAATTCCAACTTTGGGAGGGTTGCTGGGACGGCACTTCGCAGCTTGGGGGTCCTCAGGGCTTGTTACAGTACCCACTCATTTCAGATAGGCGCTGCATCTGCGGTTGCTGTATTTGGGTACTCAGAGGCCGACATATGTCAGATGGGCAGGTGGGGGTCTGAGCATTTCTCTCTGTATGTTCGTCCTCTCACTACATGAGTGCCTTATACACCCTTACTTTCTTTTCTTTTCTCACAGACCCTGTGTGCTTCCCCACACCGGTGGCAGTGTGGCTGGTGAGCCACAGTTAAGTGCACTTGGTGGCACAGTATGCGGCTTTGTCGAAATGGGGACCCCATCTCGGGCTACGTGCAACCACGCATATGCAGTGGTATGGTGCGCGCGACATGAGGTGGCGGGAACTGTTAACATTCCTGATGTCCATTAGGGACACCGGACCTCTGGATGTTTTAATTATGCACCTCAGAGGCACCAATCTTGTACAGATCACCGGCCTTGCTTTACAGACATCTGTGTGCAGTGACCTGGCGGTTCTCCATCACTTATGGCCATACACGCGGTTGCTATGGTCAGACATCATGCCACTATACCACTATAGTGGAGGACTCAATCCATGGTTTGGACCATGCCCGGTGGTCAGTGAACAGGGCTGTTGTCCGGTGCCTTACTGAGAATGGTTCGAGAACAGCCATTCATCATCGAGGGATAGGGTTACAGGTTTATAGCCTGTATTCTGGAGATGGGGTTCACCTATCACCGAGTGGTTCCGGACCTCTTTTTGGATGATGTGCAAGCAGGCCTGGTGACCGAATTGATGGTCAGGGGGGGCAGTGAGTCATCATGGATGCCTCCCTGTGTGGCGGGTAGCACTGGTAAGGTAAAATTGATGACCCATAGGTATCCTGCAGGTTCACAATTGATTGGCCAACATGAGGATAGGTACAGGGGAAACAGGCTTGGCCGGTCAAGGGCGAACCATGAACGGGGTGATGCTAGGAGCTTGACAGCCTGCATCACCTTGATATTTTACCGGATACACGTCAGAGGGTGGGGTCAATAGATAGCATATTGACTTTAAAGCAAGCATATTGCGGCCTGCTTGCTTTAAATATTCACAATTGGATGAAACACCAATTGGAAGTTATAATTCGGACTAGGGCATAATTCAATAAAAGTGGCCCAATGCTTTAAATCCAATACCAGTGTCTGTGTCCTTATTTGGGGGGGGGGGACGCCTGCAAAGATAAACTGAAAAACGTAAAAGATTTCTACCAAGAATTATATTCAGAAAAAGAAGTTAATGTGGAAAAGTTGAAAAAATGTTTAGAGAAGGGTTCCAAAATTAAATTAATAGAGGAACATAGAAATAGAATGGAAGAAAGTATAAGTATAAGTGAGAAGGAAATTAAAGAGGTTATAAAGAAGTTGAAAGGGAAATCGACTGGGGAGGACAGACTACCCGCTGAGTTTTATAAAGAGGGCCTAAACTTCTGAAGCTGTTCAATTCTATTTTGGAAGGAGATAGGATGCCAACTTCATGGCACAAGACTATAATTGTATTGATTCCTAAGCCTGGGAAAGATTTAACGAAAGTAGAATCATATAGACCAATTTCATTAATAAATCAGGATGCTAAAATATTTACAGCCATTATTGCAAAAAGGTTGAATAGTTTTATGACAGACTACATAATCAGGGACCAAGCAGGGTTTTTAAAAGGGAGGTAGATGACAGAATTAACAAGGAGGGTAGTAGATCTAATAGCTTCAGCACTTCAAACCAAACAGGAGGTGGGATTATTATTTTTGGATATATACAAAGCATTTGATTCATTACAATGGGTTACAATTAAAGAGATGGTTAATAATTATGGGTTTGGTAGGAAATTTAAAAGCACCATAGATCAACTTTATCAACTTGGTTTTGCTAAAGTGAGAGTAAACAAAGGTTTTACAGATGAGGTAGAGCTTAAGGCTGCAACACATCAGTGCTGCCCACTTTCACCAATATTATTTATAATGGCAATGGAAATATTGGCAAACATGATAAGGGAAGATAAAAACATTGAAGGATTGGAAGGGAATAAAATTTGTATGCAAATTGTATACCTTAATAATTATGAAAAATCCAAAAGGAGCTTTAGTGAAAATACAATGACATCTTAAAGAATTTGGGGAAATGACTGGATTGAGAATAAACTGGGATAAATTGGAAGTAATATTTTGTGATATGAATAAAGAGAAAAGAGAAGAGATTAAACTAAAATATCATATCCTGGTTAAGGATAATTTGAAATATTTGGGGATGAATATATCAAATAAATTTGAAGATTTAATAAAGTTAAATTATGAAAAACAGAAAAAAGAAATGAAGGAAAAAAATCAATAATATAAGAGGCTGAACCTGTCTTGGTTTGGTAGAATTGCACTGTGTAAAATAAAATTATTACCGAAATTAAACTTTTTGTTAGATGCCTTACCAATACAACTTAAAGATAAAGAGATAAAATATTTTCAAAAAATATTGAATGACTATTGTAATGGGGAAAAGAGACCAATAATATCAAAAAAGTTGTGGTATTTAGCACAGAAAGAGTTGGGTTGGGAATACCAAATATAGAGACCTATTATAAGGCATTTCAATTAAAAAATGTGGTGAAAATATTAACGAAATAAGAGATGATATGGGAGGAAATGGAGATGAAGGAAGTGAATCATGTTGGTAAAGCAATTTTTTTGGACAAAATATTAACAAAAATTGAATTTAAAATAGATTGATAAAAACAATATTGAATTTATGGAAGAAATTGAAAAGGAAGTTAGCACCAGATGTGTCCCCAATTACAGAAATGGAAGATTTGAGGAATTTTCCGTTGAAGTTGGATAGGAAGGTGAGGGATGTGTTTCTGAAAAATGAAGTATTCCTGCCAAAAGATTGGATTCAGATATGTAAAAATAAGGAAAAAAGATTGAGAATTTATGAACAATTGAATTTGAACTGGCTTCAAGTCATTTTATTGAATAAATGGAATAATAAATATTTTTTGAGACAAGCTTAATAAGAGAAAAGACAGATTTTGAAGAGTTAGTATTTAAAATGAGAAAAAGAGAGGTAGGAATTAAGGGCCTTGTTAGTAAATTGTATAGAATGTTAAATGGTGATGACAGATCACAGGAAACATTAAGAAAAAATGGGGAAAAGATTTGAATATTAGAATTTCGGAGGAAAGTTGGAGGTATAAATGGAAAAGAAGAATTATGAAATCTATGTCTGTGAGAGTCATGGAACATAAATACAAAATGCTGTGGAGGTGGTACCTGACACCAGTTAGGTTAAATCAGATGGATTGTACTAAAACGAAAATGTGTTGGAGATGAAAGACTGTTGCGGGGTCGTATGAACATATGTGGTGGAGTTGTGATGTGGTTAAAGCTTTTTGGCTTAAAATAGAAAATGAAATATCACAAATAATGGGTAGTAACTTTAAGCTGGAGTCAGGTACCACCTTATTGATGGAGTTTGATAATATGAATATGGAAGAACACAATATAGAACTATTAACAATAATATTGACAACTGCAAGGCAATCTATTGCTAGAAATTGATAGAATGATTCTATAGTGGATATAGAGGAATGGTATAGATAAATGTGGCATCTTGCACTTAATGATAAGTTAACATGGGAATTGAATATAAAAAGAGTTATGACAGATAAAAACAAATTTGGAATCATTTGGAAACCATTTCTGGTTTATACACTGTCTGAAGGTAAAGGTGGCAGACCAGCCCCAAATCACATGAGTTTTTGGCTATAATATGTGATGCTGGGCAGCTCTGCAACTCCCAAGGCAATGTACATAGCACTGGGGTATTATCTTATGTTTAGATTGTTTTTCTTTTTAAGATAGTGTATTTTTCACATTAAAATAGTATATGTCTAAACAAAAGGGTTTAAATAAGGAAAAACGAATATACACTATCTGTTATTACTGTATTTTTAAGTATGTGATTTTATTTTTAATTTTTACTTGTAATTTGTATTTCTATGTTATTTTTTTACTATGTATTGATGTCTTTTTTCTTTGTGTATTACTTTTTTCTTTTTAAAATGATAATATATATATTTTTTAAAAGAATTCAAAACCTGAGAGTGGAAAAATATGTAATTTGCAGAGTCAGTCAACAGAATGAACAAATTATCTGTTGAATATGAACCTCCTTGAAGATACTTTCAATGAAAAAAATCAGTGAAAATTTTGCCTGCCCAGATATCTTGCTATGGTAAAGGAGTAGACTGTACAGCCAGCAACTCAACACCAAGTGTTGGGTGGCAGTAAATAAACTGACGCCCTAAAGGGGCCAATGACTATGGGAGGATGAGCCCCTTTCATACCAGTCAAGTTTTGGATTTGAAAATAAGGGAAATTTTGGCCACACCCCTCTGTGGGTGTGGCCAAATCTGTGGGTGTGGCCAAATATAGCCATGTGACTTGCTGGGGCGATGGGGCGGCATACCCGGACTGCTGGGGCCAGGGCTTTTGGGGCACTCAGCATACCTGTCAAGTTTTTGATTTGAAAATAAGGTAAATTTTGGTCACACCCCTCTGTGGGTGTGGGCATGGCCAAATATAGCCATGTGACTTGCTGGGCTCTAGTCGTGCCTGCCACATGGCCATGAAAATGTCTGCAAACACAGACAGCACTGGCTCTTTGGCTGTAAATGGAGATGAGCACTGCACCCTAGAGTTGGATACGACTGGCAGATTTTACCTTCTTAGGATCAAAAATCTCTGCAGATGGTGATTGCAGCTGTGAAATAAAAAGGCAACTGATGCTTGGGAAACAAGCTATGAGAAACCTGGGGAACATAATTAAAAGTAGAGGCATCACCTTGCAAACAAAAAACTGCATAGTCAAAGCAATGGTATTCCCGGTGGTAATGTATGGGTGTGAGAGCTGGACCATTAGGAAAGCTGAGCGCAGAAAAATAGACGCCTTTGAAATGTGGTGTTAGAAATAGGTCGATCCTAGAAGAAATCAACCATGACTGCTCATTAAAGGTCAAATAGTAAAAATGATGCTAAAGTACTTTGGACATCAAATGAGAAGAGAGGATTCACTTGAGAAAGCCTTGATGCTGGGAAAGGTGGTGGACAAAAGAAGGGGGTGGCCAAAAATAAGATGGCTAGATGGTATTGTAGATGCAATGGGCACAAAGCTGTGTGGGCCAAAGAACCCTTTCCCCATTTTCTTGGGGGACTTTTGTTTTCTTTCTTGTTTACTCTGTGGCTTAAGTGACTAAGATGCTGACTGGGAGGCAGAAGATCAGCAGTTCGATTCCCAAGTACTGCAGGACGGAATGAGCTCCCGTCTTTGTTCCAGCTCCTGCCATCCTAGCAGTTTGAAAGCAAGAAATTGCAAGTAGATAAATAGGGACCACTTTGGCAGCAAGGTAACAACATTCCGTGTGCTCTAGTCTCTAGTCATGCTTGCCACATGACCACGGAAATGACAACGCTGGCTCTTCGGCTTTGAAGCAGAGATGAGCACTGAACCCTAGAGTCTGATATGATCGGCTTTTGAGCAAGGGGGATCTTTTACCTTTACCTCACTCAGATCCCCTTACACAACCGTGCAAGCACACTGGATTTATGAGCTCTGATAATTCTCCCCGTGTATTTTGGATCTGCTCTCTCATACAAAAAGCAGCTTCTTGCTCTAAAAATTGGCCACTGTAGGAATCTATGGCTGTGATGGCGAACCTTGGCACTCTAGAAATGACTGTCTTTCGAGCAAGGGAAACCTTTACCTTTAGCATATAGTGATCAAGCACCATCCCCACACACCCCTCCCCTCCCAAGTTAACTCTAGAACAGAAATAGAGCCCCTCTCTCTCATAGAGTGATCAAGTACCATCCCCCACCCCCACCCCCAACCCTCCCAAGTTAACTCTAGAAACGGAAGCCTCCAGTCAGGAGGCAGGGCAGAAACAGCTCAATAAAGCATGAGAGTGAGAGAGAAGTCTCTGCCCCCAGACCAAGAGCTGATTTGCCTCTGCATATATGAAATATCACTCACCTCTAGAGTAGACTCCCATCCCTCCCACCATGGTGGCTCCGACCAGCTCAGCAGCAAAAATGAAACCTCCATATTGGCAGTGTGGAAGGAGGAAAATGAAAGAGAAACTCAGAATGCCCCCCCCCCACTTCTTTCTCTCCCCTTCCACAAGCGAAAAGCCTACCACACAGCGACCTCTGGTGGCAAAAAAAAAAATACTGCAGCTTCGCCTGTGAGGGCTTCAGTCAGGATATTTTTTTAAAAAATAAGGGAAAATATGGGGAAATTAATAAAACGGGAGGGGGCGGGAAGAGGGGTAAAAATAAGGGGTTTTCCTGGGGAAAACAGGATAGTTGACAGGTATGGCCCCTTTATGTGGGGTGATAGTCCCCCTCAGTGGAAGAAATGCCACTGGAAAGCATCATATTAGGTCCAATGACAAAATGAGCAGAGGAGGAACCACTATTCTGATTTCCAACTGTCATGGAGGCAGAAGAGGCCATGCCAGATGGACTAGATGTGAAGGCACACCTTGTTAATATCGTCAAGGCTGCAGCAGTCCATTGTAGTCCTGGTGTTAAATCCTATATGTCTCATTTCTTATGTGCCACAGGTGACAGCTCTGTGATTATAATGTATGTGTCACTTCATGTCAAGTTTTGATCCACCTTAAACAAATTCATGTCAGTGGCACTTTTCCTGACTTCCAGGAAAAATGTATACTCGGATACTCGCGGCAGCCAACAGCGAATTTTGGCCAACGTCAGGAGAGTTGGATAAAGGAGATGTAGACTCTTCTGAAAGAGATCTTGAGTTTCAGAGTGAGAAGATACTTACTGTACAATGACAGGTCATACCTTGCATACCTTGGAGTCATTATTCAGTCCTCGTATGAGTAGACATCTCTGCGATGACATTCCGCACAACGTCTGTCCACAATGATCTGTCCCTACAAGTACTTCTCCATGTTGGTCTAACATTTTTCTTGAGAAAGTCTTCCCATCTGTGGGATGGTCTTTCCCTAGGTCTTTTGCAATCTCTTGGATACCAATTCATTATTCAGGCACTCCATCTATTGTCACTTGTGTGTGCAGCATGGTCAGCCCACCTTAATTTTTTCATCAGGTATTCTGTTGCTACAACTTTTAGCAGTGATCTTCACCTTGATATCCTCATTTTTTTAACTTTATTGCAAAGTGAGATTCCGAGCATTGAGCTCTTTATTGCTCGATGTGTTAGTTGCAGCCATTTTTCTTCCATAGCTGTTAAAGCCCATGTTTTACTGCTGTATGTCATTGTTTTTAAGACCGTAAAATTGAACAAATTTGCCTTTGTTTCTGGTTTCTGACTTCATTATGGCTGACATTTCTCTGACTTTACACCATGTATCTCTCTGTTTTCTAGATATTTCTTCTTTTAAATCATTTTCCATCCTGACTGCTTGACCCAAATAAGCATAGCTTTCCACTTCTTCTGTTTTTTCTTCACCAAGTTTTATTCAATCACAAGGCAGCTCTTTCAATTCCATAAGTTTGGTTTTAGTTTTGTTGACCTTGAGACATATTTTTTGTGCTTTCTCTATCCAGGTCTGTAAACATTTGTTGCAGCTCTTCTGTATTACTTTCTAGGACAATGTCATCAGGGAAACTCAAATGATTTAATTTCTCGCCATCTATTGTGATACCTTCAGTCCAATTTAACTTTCACACCACCATTTTGAGGCAAGCAGAGAACAGCTTAGGTGATATTGTATCACCTTGTTTGACCCATTTGCAAACTGGGATTCATTTTGGATTGCTGAAGAGGATAATACAAGTGAAATTTTCCTTTTGCACTACTTGGATCAATTTGATGTAGCTAGAGTGGACTCCTTGCTTCTTCAGGACTCCAAAAACTTCATTAACGTTCACACTGTTGAATATCTTCAGTAAATGTCAGGTCATGTGATTCTGGGATATGCTGCCTTGGAAAATCTGAAGGCTGTTGTCCTGACAATGAGAGCAAGACCACCAGCCCAGCCACTGCAACAACAAAAAGCTTGGACTATCCTTTACTGCAGTTAAGTGCTAAAATCCTTTTTTAAAAAAAGAGTCCCATTTACTGACACAGGGCAACATGAAGATCTGAGCCACACAGCCCTGCTGTCTTACCATCACTATCTTGCTCTGAAATTAATACACTATAATTTATATTCTCTTATTCACAGATCACAAGCTCAGTTAAACCAAAACAGATAAGGAGAATAATTTAATTTAATTTTAATTTAATTTAATTGTCACATTTATATACCGCTCACTCGGCCAAAGCCAACTCAGGGCGGTTCACAATAAAAATTAAAAAACACATGTTAAAAACAGTTAAAACTACCCACCCCCTAAAAACAAGGGGTGCAGGATCCAAAGGCACCATGGGGAAGAGTTCTTCTACACCAACCACCCAATGGAGGTTACCCTTCCACCTGCACCCCACACTTGACCCGCCAGCCACGTTTTAAGTTCTTTTCTGAAAGGCAGCAATTCCATCCGGAGACATAGCTCTGTTGGCAGGAGGTTCCAGAGGGCCGGTGCAGACACGGAGAAGGCTCTCCTCCTTGTGCCAGAGAGGCAAGCCCCTCTGGCTGATGGAACAATTAGAGAGCCTCTCCGGTCCGCTCTGGTTGGATGGACAGACGTCCTCAGGGCGATGCGGTCTCTTAGGTAACCCGGCCCACTACCATATAGGGCTTTAAAGGTCAAAACCAGCACCTTGAATTGCACCCGGAGACAAACTGGCAACCAGTGCAGCTCCCGGAGCACTGGCAAAGCACGGGGATAACACCCACACCCATTCACCACCCTGGCTGCCGCATTCTGGACCAGCTGTAGCCTCCGAATGGTCGTCAAGGGCAGCCCCATGTAGAGCGCATTGCAATAATCTAGTCTGGAGGTGACCAGAGCATGAGTGACCATGAGCAAGGAGTCCCGGTCCAGGAGTGGGCGCAACTGGCGAATCACCCGAAGTTGGGCAAAAGCCCTCCTGGTCACAGCCGCCACCTGTTCTTCTAGCAGTAGCCGCGAATCCAGGAGGACCCCCAAGTTGCGCACCGGGTCTGTCTGGGGCAAAATAGCCCCATCCAGAACCAAAGATGGTAGCTCCCGGGTTAACGCAGGACCCCTTATCCATAGCCACTCAGTCTTGCTGGGATTCAGTTGTAGCCCGTTAGCCCCCATCCAGACCCCAACAGCTTCCAGGCACCTGGAAAGGACTTTGATGGCATCACTGGGGTCCCCATGGGCCGAGATGTACAACTAAGTGTCATCCGCGTACTGATGGTACCGCACCCCATGGGAACGAATGATCTCACCCAGCGGCTTCATGTAGATGTTAAATAGGAGAGGAGAGATTACCGAGCCCTGAGGCACCCCCCATTTGAGGGGCCTAGGACTGGACCTCTCACTCTCCAACCACACCGACTGGGTCCGACCCCTCAGAAATAAGGAAAACCAGGACCACACAGTGTGCTGGATTCCCAATCCTCGGAGCCGTTCCAGAAGGATACCGTGGTCAACGGTATCGAAAGCCGCTGAGAGGTCAAGAAGAGCAAGGACGGATGGGTGACCACCATCCCGCTCCCGCCAGAGATCATCCATCAGTGCGACCAATGCCGTCTCGGTACCATATCCAGGCCTGAATCCTGACTGAAAGGGGTCCAGGTAATCCGCTTCATCCAGTACCCCCTGCAGCCGATGCGCCACTGCCTTCTCCAACACCTTCCCTAAAAAGGGGAGGTTTGAGACAGGCCTATAGTTAGTTAGGACAGCTGGGTCGAGGGAAGATTTCTTCAGGAGGGGGCGCACCAAAGCATGTTTTAAAGGTGCAGGAAACACCCCCTCCCGCAATGATGCATTGATCATAGCCCCAACCCAGCCACCTGTCACCGCCTTGGAGGCTTTCACCAACCAGGTGGGACAGGGGTCCAATGGGCAGGTAGTGGAGCGCACAGCTGCAAGGAGCCTGTCCACTTCATCGGGGCAACTGGATCAAACTGGTCCCAGATGGTATGGCAAGACTGTGCTCCAGCTCCCTCCGGACTCTCCCCATCCACACCAGGATTAAACCCCGAGCGAATCCGATCGATTTTCTCCACTAGATGGTCAGCAAAGTCCTCAGCCGACCCCTGCCAACCAGGCACCGGGATCCCCCTACCAAGGAGAGACCTGGTAACCCGGAACAGGGTGGCTGGGCGATTATCAGCGGAGGCAATAAGGGTGGTGAAGTATTGCCACCTCACCACCTCCATCGCCACTAGATAGGCCCTAATAGCGGCTCTAGCTAGTGTCCAATCGGAGTCTCTCTGGGTCTTCACCCAGCGGCGCTCTAGGCGTCTCTTTGCCCGTTTGAGCTCCCGCAGTTCATCTGTGAACCACGGAGATGACCTAGCTCCATGAGCTCTGAGAGGCCGTAGTGGTGCGATTTCATCCAAGGCCGCTGTTGTCATCCTGTTCCACAGGTCAACCAGTGCCTCGGGCGAATCGTGTTGCCGATTCAGAGGGAAATCCCCCAGTTCCCTCTGGAATCCATCAGGATCCATCAGTTGCCGGGGGCGGGCCATTCTAATAGGCCCTGCCTCCTTACGATGAAGCATCGCACCCAGGAAGTCTAGAGCCACCAAATAATGATCTGACCATGGCACAGGTGTTATGTCTAATTTCCGTAGTCTCAGATCACTCTGCCACCGCTCCGACAAAAAGATTAAATCTGGTGTGTGGCCACTGCCCCTGGTCGGGCCCTGAATTACCTGAATCAGGTCCATAGCTGCCATGGAAGCCATGAACTCCCTTGCCACCTCCGAGCCAGTCCCTAGAGAAGGCAAATTGAAATCCCCCAGAACCATCAGTCTAGGGAACTCCAACGCCAACGCTGAGACGGCCTCGAGGAGCTCAGGCAGGGAGTCCCTTACCCTGCAAGGGGGCAGGTACAGGAGTAAGACTCCCAACTGACCCTTAGAGCCCAGATGCAGAAGCAGGGCCTCACAACCCAGAATTTGTGGAGCGGTAGCCCTGGCGACTCCCAGTGACTCCCTGGCTATGATGGCAACGCCACCGCCCTTACCCTCATCCCTAGGCTGGTGCCAAATATTGAACCCAGCTGGACACATTTCTGACAGAGGAACCCCATCCTCTGGTCTCAGCCAGGTCTCAGTGATACATGCCAGGTCGGCCCGCTCCCCCATAATGGAATCTTGTATCAGGGGGGCCTTATTACATACCGACCTGGCATTCATCAGCAGCAGCCTAAGGGCAGGGTCACCCTGGGTCAGCTGCTCAGGACCTAGAGGTGTAACCGGGGGGCTGGAATGAGGGACAGATACTAAGCATCTGCCCCGCATTCCCCGAGTGCGGCCCGCCCCTCGGTACCCGCTATATCGCTCCATGCCCATCACAACCTCTATTTTGGCCTCCGGAGCCTCCCTGATTGCCTTGGACAGAATGCTGCCTCTCCTTCCCGGCTGGCTGGCCAGTCTCTCCCTCCCTCCCTCCCACCCCCATATAAAACCGCCCCACCCACTCCCCCCCACCCTCCGCAAGGCTCTGGCTGTGATGGAAGTGGTGGGGCATTCTTCCAAATCTACCTTGAGCCCTCAACTGGGGTGAGACATTCCACCCACAGTAGCGACGGTAGTGGGCCGGCTTTTCAAAGCCATCTCAAATCGTCACCTTAATTTTATCCCCATGGACCTCCAAGCCAGCCCCAGACAGACTGCTGCTGCTATTCCCTGGCACGCAAGCTAGTCCCTCAATCCTTCTAACTCTCCCTCCCTCCCTCCACCATCTCCTCCCCCCTTTTGGCCCATATCTCCCCCATCACCCCCAGTGGGCCGTAGAACTTTCAACTCCCCACCTCTTCCACTCAAGGCATAGGGAGGAGGAGGGAGGGAGGGCTCAGGATGCCGGTGTTGGAGGCTGCCCTGATGCCTGCAGTTGTTGTTCCAGCTGGCCTCCAGAGTCCCAGGCAATGGAGAAGCCCCTCCAGCATAGCCTCCCTTTAAACCCTTGCTCAAGGCCAAGGCATAGGGAGGAGGAGGGAGGGAGGGCTCAGGACGCCAGTGTTGAAGTCTGTCCTGATGCCTGCAGTTGTTGTTCCAGCTGGCCTCCAGAGTCCCAGGCAATGGAGAAGCCCCTCCAGCATAGCCTCTCTTTAAACCCCTGCTCAAGGCCAAGTCATAGGGAGGAGGAGGGAGGGAGGGCTCAGGACGCCAGTGTTGGAGGCTGCCCTGATGCCTGCAGTTGTTCCAGCTGGCCTCCAGAGTCCCAGGCAATGGAGAAGCCCCTCCAGCATAGCCTCCCTTTAAACCCCTGCTCAAGGCCAAGGCATAGGGAGGAGGAGGGAGGGAGGGCTCAGGACGCCGGTGTTGAAGTCTGTCCTGATGCCTGCAGTTGTTGTTCCAGCTGGCCTCCAGAGTCCCAGGCAATACTGCTGATATAATACTGCTGAATACTGCTGATATAATATCAATTTACTAACAAGGGAAAAACTTGATGAAATAGGAACATTTTTGGTTATTTACAAAAGCCATTGAAGTGGAGAAAGATTTGCTTTTCACAGGTAAATTGTTCCATAATGAAAGAGCCACAGCAGAGAAAAATCTTGCTCTGCTCGCAATCTTTTTAAACTTCTTTAGGTGTGACATTATGTAATTTAATAGTTTGGGTGGTCTGGGTCCAATTTCTTAAGAAGAGGCACCCCTGCAGATAGTGTGACTCTAAACTATTAAGGGTTTAATAGTTAGAGCAATAGTTGCATGGAGCTGCTGTCAGATTTCACTCAAGTCTCTGCACTGAATTAAGTTAGAGAGCAGGGAAGTGTTTGTGTTGAAAGTCTTGTGTTCTTGAAAATGTTGTAAGCATTCCTACACCCTTGTTCTAAGCAAATTGATCTAAGATTAGCATACAAATAATGTATTTAAAACCAGGGTGTTAAAAAGCAAGATCTAGGATTTTTTTGCATCTTACTATAAAACCAGCTAATCTTACAATTCTGAGTACTATGTGAGTGAATACACCACCTTCCTCCTCTTCAAAGACTATTTTCACAACATTAATGGTGTCCAAAGTTCAAGTGCCAGAATTAATCATAGGAGTGGCAGATGCAGTTTATTCGCTACATATTCTGTGGAACAGCCAATTTCCTGAAACCTTGCTCCACATTAAGTGGAATAGTATACATTGGGATTGATATCAGCTAAACACCCAAGTTAATTACACTTCTAGCTATCACAGGGGGATGGTGTCCAGAAACCAAAGTGGGGCTTTGCATTTAATAGATGGAATTCTATTTGCTACCAACTGATAGTGAGATTTGGTGGCTGAATGATATATTTCCAGAAAGAAGATGTCCTAGGAGGAACTTGTGGCTGTTCTGAAAGATTTATTAAAACTACATTGACACTAGCATGGCTGATAGAAGTGATTTCAGCGCTCTTGACATTCTTCTGACCCTAAGATAATGAAACCACAACCTACCACACATTTGTATTCTATGGCAAATAGCATGGCTCATGGCTTTGAATGTGAAACACTGTCATTATCTCTTAGAAAATTCACAATTGTAACGAAGGGCAAATGGATGAGCTGTGAGATATAGTGAGGTAAGGGGAATACATTATTCCAAACCTGATGCACTTAAACAATAACAATAACAGATTATTTAGATATTTAATAAAATTTGAGCCTTAATGAGATGATAGCCTTATAACTAGACTAGGTTTCTTAAAACACATTTTTAATCTTGTATTATAGTATAGAATTTATATTAGGCCCTAAAACAAATCTGTTCCAGTTCCTATGAAACAAAAGTACCATGAAACACACTCGGAAATGTTTTGCTGAGGCATTGATATGTGCATATTTATGACACAGACAGCAACAGGCTGTATAAATGAAAGCTTTGATTATAATCCAAATAACATTTTTCACTTTATTCCAGATAAGATGGATATGTGAAGAACTCTGATCAAACATATCCAACCTGTGTCAATTCATTCAAAATGTAGACCACTCATCTGAAATGAGAAATACATTTGAAATTTGTCCAAAAAATTCAGCAAAATCTAACGGGGTTACTGAAACATTTTTCTGCTTGTTCAAGTTTTATTTTATCAATCCTCCCATCTCATTAACTGTGGTTATATTTATGGAGTTTTGAAATACCTAACCATTTAAAGGAAAATAGATATTAGAAATCTTAATGGAAATAAATTGGTTGCTAAATTGGTTGACTCTGCCCATAGGGCCACAACTCTGTGCACTGGGGCGGCGCAGTATGCTGCTTCGTCAGAATGGGGACCCCATCTCGGGCTATGCGTAACCGCGTGTATGCACTGGTATGGTGTGCACGGCATAAAGGCGGCAGAAACTGTTGACATTCCTGGTGTCCATTGGGTATGCTGGGCCGCCACATGTTTTAATTCTGCACCTCGGAGGCGGTGATCTTGCACGGATTGCTGGCCCGGACTTAAAGACTACCGAGTGCAGTGACCTGGCGTTTCTTTGCCGTTTATGGCCGTCTACACGATTGCTATGGTCATACATCATGCCGATGCAATACTATAGGCGAGACTTTGACCCAGCGGTCGGACCGTGCCTGATGGTCAGTGAACAGGGCTGTTGCCTGGTTCCTTGTCTAGAATGGCTTGGGGACAGCCATTTGTCGTCTGGGCATAGGGCTACAGGAATTTGGTCTGTATTCTGGAGATGGGGTACGCCTGTCAACAAGTGGATGCACATCTCTTTTGAATAACGTGCAAGAGGGCCATGTGACCGACTTGTCAGTCAAGGGGAGCGGCCCCTGCTGCAATGTGGCAATGTTGCCAGGTGGAAGGTGCCTCTCTGAGAGTCACAGGTGATGCATGGCCGCATCAACTTCACCTGCAGAGTGGTAATACCAGGCAGTGCTTTCGCCTAGGGTCTGGGACACACTATGGCGGGTCTCGCTAAATGACACCGCAGGGTACGGCTGATTAGGGGTTTACGAGCGGACCTGTTGGTTTGGCTCACATCCTTGCAGGACTTCCAAGCTGTTTCCTTGGGAGGTCTGAGCTTCTGGGCAGCCCCAGTTCCAAGTACAGTCGGATGCCTCCGGCTCCCTGGGGTGGGGGGCTTTATTTAAGGACAGTGTGCCTATGGTCATTGGCCCCGGGGATGGCAGGGCATGGATCGCTTACGAGATCTTACATTTCTAAAAAAAATTCTCAATTCTGGGTACCCTTTATGCTCTGGGGGGACAGGTGGCCTGATTCCGTGCTTCGCTTTTAGTATGGCAATGCTGCGGTGGTGCACATTGTCAATGCCCAAACGTTTAAATCCCCTGGAGTCATGGCCTCAGCTCGCATATTGTTCTTGGGTCCGTGCGCTTTAAGGCACTTTTTAGGGCTAAACATGTGCCAGGCATTTATAATGATATTGCTGATGCTTTCTCCTGCCTGCAGATCTCCCGGTTACGTGACTGGGCTCCAGCCGCTTGGGAGCTGTCCTCTCCACTCCTGGCTGAGATATGGTCATTTGGCAAGGAGACGTGAACCGGGCGAATGGCATGTCTTGACAACTCGCGCGCGCACTGTGCATCAGCATCCACTCCTTCACTTTCGAGCCTTTGGTGGTAAAAGGCAATTGCCCAAAATGTGGCCGACATTGGTCGAATAGGTTTTGTAATGTCTAGTATGCCCTTATGATCTGGGGTTGGCTCCACGCACCATAGCCACCAGGCTTTAAGCCTTGTTATTCATGCCCAAGGCACGGGGCTTGCCTGACTATGCCAGGGTCTTCTGAATACGCCATGTATTGGAAGGGTGGACACGTGTACGTGGCCGCCACCCAACAAATGTCGCCCTATTCTCACAGATATTCTGACCCACCTTGCACGAGGTTGGCATGGACGATGTTGCAGTAGGTAGGAGGAGTCTCAGCTATGTACACTGGGCGGCAGTATATGCTGCAGGGACAGAGTGTGGACCCCAGCTTGGGCTGCGTGCATCCGCACGTGTGCGGTGGTATGGTATGCGCGGCATGGAAGGACGGGAACTGTTGCCATTCCTGATGTCCAATCAGGGATGCTGGACCGCCTGATGTTCTTATTCTGCACCTCGGCGGCGATGATCTCACACGGATCACTGACCTTTCCTTAAAATGTCGAGGTGCAGTGACCTGGCGGGTTTTTTTTTACATCATTTATGGTCATACACACGGTCGCTATGGTCTAACATCATGCCGAGACACCATTTTAGGGGAGACATGGTTCTCCGTGATTTCGACCATCCCCGGTGGTCAGTGGACAGGGCTGTTGCCCGGTTCCTTGCTGGGATTGGCTTGGGGACAGCCAGTAGACATCTGAGGATAGGCTTGCAAAAATTTTGACCTATAGGCAGGATATGGGGTCCACCTGTCGGCTGGAGGTATGTACCTCATTCTGGAGTAGGCGCAAGCAGGCCTGGTGACTGAGCTGATGGTCTGGGGGGGCCGTGAGTCATCATGGACGCCTCCCCGTGTGGCGGGTAGCACTGGGTAAGGTAAAGGTTTATGACACATAGGTATCCGGCAGGTTTGCAATTGACTGGCCAACACGTAGATAGGTACAGAGGAAACAGATTTGGCCGGTCAAGGGCGAACTATGAAAGGGGTGATGTCAGGAGCTTCACAGCCTGCATTACCTTGATATTTGAACAGATACACGTCATAGGGTGGGGTCAGTAGATAGTATATTGACTCCGGTCAACAATTTGTTTGTGATTGCAGCCTGCTTGCCTTAAAGAATTACAATTGGATGATACACCAATTGAAAGTGATAATTCGGACTAGGGCATTATGCAATAAAAGTGGCCCAATGCCTTTAATCCAATACCGGTATCTGAGTCTTTCTTTGGGTGGGTGCACCTGCAAAGTGTATTATTGTTTTCTGCAAGCATAAATGATTTGGAGGCCAAATCATGAAGAGTGATGGAAAACATAGGAACTCTCTTCCAGAGGTGGTGTTCTTGGTCTAGTAAGAAGAGAAACAAAGAACTTGATTTGTTCTATGTGTATTACATTTCTTCGACAGATGATCTATGGATCAAAAAGGACTATATCTTCAGACAGAGCCATATAACCTGCCACAATCTCAAGACAAATTCATGCAGTGGAGAAAAGGGACTCAGGTTAACAAAAGGTCAAACCTTTGCTGGAAAGAAGATATTTCAACACATGGCATTTTCTGCAAAGGGCTGAACAATAAAGACACACAATGTTTTTAAATGGAACAAGAAAATAATGAGGCTATTTGAAGTTTTTGCTGCAAATTCTCCTTTGAAGTTTGCCTTTATACAGATAAATAATGTTTAATTATTCAGGTGATGTTGTAGAATTGCTAAACCAGTATTTGTGTTTGCTAATGGACTAACTGAATGCCACTAAATTGAAATGTAATCTAGACATGATGGAACCACTGTTGGTGAATGGTTATCTTTTCAGCCTAATCTAGGTAAAGGTAAAGGTTTCGCTTTCTCGAAAGCCAGTCGTATCCATCTCTAGGGTGCAGTGCTCATCTCTGTTTCAAAGCCGAAGAGCCAGTGCTGTCTGTTGCTGCAGACATTTCCATGGTCATGTGGCAGGCATGACTAGACTCCGAAGCGCACGGAACGCTGTTACCTTCCCACTGAAGTGGTCACTATTTATCTACTTGCAATTTCTTGCTTTCGAACGGCTAGGTTGGCAGGAGATTAGGCAGCCTAATCTCTCTCTCTCTCTCTCTCTCTCTCTCTCTCTCTCTCTCTCTCTCTCTCTATATATATATATATATATATATATATATATATATATATATATATATATATATATATATATATATATATATATATATATATATATATATATATATATATATATATATATATATATGCCCAATGCAGCGCACTGCAGTGAATCAGGGAGCCCACCGCGAGAGCATGACAGGCAGGGCAACGGGTGTGCAGCCACAACCCCAATGGATGCCAACAAAACACATGCCAGGAGCAGTGGCACCAATGGCAAAGGAGAGGCTAGCGCTCCTGGCTGCACAGGCCCGACCAGAGCCCAAGGAGACTGCCAGGTGGCGGCAGCGCTGGATAAAAAAAACATAGAGCCATTCTGGACTGCACAGATGGTGAAAACCAATGCCAATGACAAGGCGCACTTGGAGACTGTACCTCGGAGAAATCATCCTCACCGTCGTCTCCACCCTGCCATTTGGAGAGGTGAACAACCCGTGGACTCTGTGCTCTGGGATACTCTTCCTCTCTTCCTGGTCTTCCGGCCTCCATTCCCCTTCCCATTACACCCCTCACCTTCCTCAGGGCTCTGGCGGGGTCTGGCTAGGGGGCATCCCCCCTGTGAGCAGAACACCCCTCGGCCCACCCTGGAGTGCCATTGCTCTCTCTCTCTCTCTCTCTCTCTCTCTCTCTCTCACACACACACACACACACTGTGTGTGTGTGTGTGTGTGTGTGTGTGTGTGTGTGTGTGTGTGTGTGTAGAAAGTGGGGGATGTGGGGCACACTGCAGCCCCTCTCTACTTGCATTTCAGCAGTTTGAATTTCCCACTGGCTAATAGGAAAAAAAACCAAGCGAATGAACAGTATGGACCCTGGGCACGGAACACGCTGGGAGATGTAGTCCCAGACGCATTCCCAACAAATTACCCCCACTTCCCAGACTCCACTTCCCTTTCGTCTACCCTCCAGCCAACTACAATGCCCAGCATGCCCCGTGCACAAGAGAGGTCCTGCTGGGAGGTGTAGTTGCCTGGAGGACAGCCCACAGGGAAATGGAGGCTGGGAGGTGGGGGAAAAGTGGGTGGTAAACCGATGGGACCAATGTCTCCAAGCAACCTCTGCGCCCACGAGCTGTTGTCCTGCTGCTTTCTGTGATGGGGGAGAGGGAGAGGAGGAGAGCAGGAAGCGAGGGCTGAAGGAGAGAATGAGGCTGGTGGTCGCCGCCTAAGACGCCCAGACAAATGGAGCCAGGTGACAGTCCAAGGAGAGGGAAAGGGGCAGCCTGTCCCCCTCCACCCAAATTGAGAAAAGTAATTAGCCACCCAGGACAAGGCCAGTGCCAGAAGTGCAAAAGGGGTACCCCCGAGTGTAGCCAGGTACCAAGCTAGTAGAATTATAAAATCCTCTTGGTGTCCCACAAAAGAATGAGTGTCTTAGCTGGGGTTACTCTCAGATCGATTTAATGCAGGGCCAGACCTTGGATAAGATTCCTGCATCAGGAATTCTTTCAACACTGCCTCCCCAGCATGGTCACCTATTTAGGAATACACAAAGTATTCCTGGGACCAGGGGCAAGTGTGCTCCTAGAGGCCCTGCTCTTCCATCCTGTGTGGGCTCACTCATGTATGCATAATGCTGAATTTCATACACAAGTATTACTATGTGCTTATACTACATGCAAATATTTGCTTGCAGCTCCTTCTTGACCTGGGCCGAGCAGAAATTTCCCTGATGAGGGCTGGTGTTGACTCTCTTACAGTCTAACCACCATCCTAGGTAATAATCAGTGCCATTCTTTTTTTTTCTTACATGGTCACAAGGGAATCATGATCAGATTTTGCTTCTCCCAAATACTACCTGCAAATTCCAACATCCTTTTGATATAGATCAGGGGTCAGCAAACTTGGCTCTCCAGATGTTCTTCAGTTCCCAGAAGTCCTGATCAGCAGGTGTGCTGACCATACCTGTCAAGTTTTGGACATGAAAATAAGGGAAATTTTAGGCCACAGCCTTCTCTCCCAGGCCTTGCTCCCTCCTCCCCAAAATCTAGGCACATCCAAGAGCCTAGAAGAGGAGGAGCCACAGAGGAGTGTTGGGTTCCCCTGGTGGTGGAAGAACTACCCCATAGGCACAACTGCTTCCCCTCACAGGAAAAAAGGCAGCCAGCAAGCCAGGCTTACTGTAATAATCCTATTTTAAATTTTCCCCTATTCTCCCCCTATTCGATTGCATTTCATATTACAGTAATACCTCATACAAAGTCCACTTCATACAACATTGGATTCATACAACATCGCCTAATTTCTTTGAAAAAGTTGCTTCATACAAAGTTGCTGAGATGTTGTATGAGGCATTGGGTTTCCCCAGATTGCATTGTGCCTGGGCAGTATAAAAGGCAGGACACATGCGTGCATTGCTCTTGTGAGTTTTGTATGAGGCGAAGAGTGGTTTTGAGCATGATTTTGGATTTTTTTGAATTTTTTTGTCAGAATGTTTAGAAGCATTCCTGGGATTTTTGCAACATTCTTCAGGTTCTTGGACAATTAGGGTTATTTGACATATTTGTGTAATGTATTTAGCCTTTAGACAATGATTTCTTAAAGTTATGTCAGTTTCCTGTCTGTTTCCTTGACTTTGCCCTGAATTCTGTGCTGTTACAGTACAATGTATCTCTATGGAAACGACATTGTACGAGGCATCGCAGCAAGGATTTGGACATTGTATGAGGCATCGCGGATTTTGCATGCCTCAGACAAAGTCCAAATCCGTATAAAGTCCAAACTTATGGAACCAAGTTTGGACGTTGTATGAGGTATCACTGTATGGTGATTTTTCATGGAACTGTTTTTTACATTTTAATCAGTTAATTGTCTACTGTCTTAGCGTCTTGTGCCTCAATTTCATTTTTTAAACTCTGTATTTAAGAGAAAGCCATGGAAGTATACTGTTTATATTGTATGCAAATATACTTGAAGCCCTCTCTCTCCTGGGAAAGAGAGTGTTAAAGGGAAGTCAATGAGCCAATCGGCTTCAAGTATATTTGCATACAGCATAAACAAGATACTTCCATGGTTTTTTCTTAAACACAAAGGTGTCTGCGGCAGAGACACTGTGGGTGAGCCAGCACAGGCGCCCAAGGTGGCAGCAGGCCCAGCACGCTGAGCTCAGCGCTGACACACAATGAGAGCAGCAGTCAAACAGTTGAACCTGCGAGGTCAGCCGGCAGCCGTGGGGCCACAGGTGTCAGAGAAGGAACAACCTACTTGGCCAGGTAGGGTGCAGCGAGGGGCACCATGACAGACCGCATGGGTGCCAGCTGTTACCACAGGAGGGGATCCACACCCTGGCCCACACCAGGAAAAGATCCCAGGTGAAGCCGGGTACAAAAGCGAGTCTCTAGATAAAAGGTAAACTAAAATGTTGTTCTAGTTCAGTGCATCACTGCAAAAGGATTTCATTCCCTAAATCTAGTCCAACCTGGTTCACTCTGATCTTTTTGCAACAAACAAGATTTCTGGTTGGCAATGAAAGGAAGCAGCATGGAGAAGATACCCTGGGAAGGATAAGCTAGTATTTTGAGACAATCTCCTCCAAATATTTAATAAAATCACTTGCTTATTTTCTATTAGTTTTCATGTTAACAAAAATGGAGTGTGGCAAATTTTGCAAATACCTCTCCTTTATTTTGAAGCTGTTCTTCCCTGTACACTTTTTTCCTTCTTTCATTGTGAATGGAGGGGGAAAGACAGGTATTCTTGAGTGCATTTTCTTAAAAAGCTCTCCAGTGGGTGTGTCAACCCATATAGGATATCTCTCAATGCCATTTCCAGGGAATCCTAAGCAGGTGAAGGCATCTGCTTGGGAATACCCTGAAGCAAATGGTGAGCCACTGTGTGAGACTGAATGCTGGACTGGATGGGCTGTGGCCTGTTCCAGCAAGGATGTTCTTATATTCTTATAGTGTAGTGGGAACTAGTATCCAGGAGGCTCAGACTTAAACTTAGATCCTTCCATGCTATATAGCATATCAGGCAGCAAGGGATCTTCAATTGTTTCCATCTTAGGCAAGTACTTTGGAATCCTCCCATGCCATTTTCACATGGAGTGTGGAACTGTTAAATCCACTCCTTAAATATTTCACTTGAAAGTCATATTAGGGTTGCTGTAAGTCAGTTCCAACTTGATGGCATAGAACATAACATTATGGGTGTATGCTTCCACTGAACAAACTGTTTTTTATACACATTACAAAATTGCAATCCAAAATTAGAGTTGTCAGGTTATTAGGGTCTCAGGCATACATATTTAGTCTTTATTAGAGGTGTCTACAGTTAAACTTGGATCTTTACATGCAGTCAATGTGTCCCCACTAAAATGCTTGTTTCCTTCTTTCTTGCATCTTTTATTTATCCACACCTGTTCTATTGAGATAACAAAGTGTTCTCAAATTTTTAAGGAAAATGCTCTTCGTTCCCTTTTTGTTTACTTCTCTGTGTTAAAAAATAGCAAAGTGAAGATGGATTTTGTTCAAGAGAATTAGAAAGCCTGTGCAAACATGAAGAACACTTAAAGGTTGATTTCACAGGGGTATCTCAATATTCACTAGAAGAATATATTTACAGTCCACTCCCAATATCCACAGTTACTAATTTAGCCACACATTTTTGCTTTTGTTTGCTAAATGTATGACAGAGTTATACTGGATATACTTCAGTTGAATCGCTGTTGAACTCCATTCAAAATTATTAACCTTGTGTTTATTTGGAGAGGTTTTTTTTATAAAGATCAGAAATATATATATATGCCTTCATGAGACTACATTTCTAAATTTAACTTTAAAAAGTTAGAATAGCCTGAGTTATTATTTCAGGTGAATTTTTAATTTAAATAATTAGAGAAAGAAAAAATATCTGAAGTAATTATACCAGTGTTTTAATTGAAATGCTGTGCCTCCCCACCGGCGGGTGCTGTACTTGGGGTTTTTTTTCTTTTCCCTGCTTTGTATGGGAGAGACTAAGGGTAGTTTGTTATGGGAGAGATTGCCAGGCCAGCCAGGAAGGAGAGGCAGCATTCTGTCCAGGGCAAGCAGGGAGGCTCCGGAGGCCAATATAGAGGTTGTGATGGGCATGGGGCGATATAGCGGGTACCGAGGGGCGGGCCGCACTCGGGGAACGTGGGGCAGATGCTTAGTATCTGTCCCTCGTTCCAGCCCCACGGTTACACCTCTAGGACCTGAGCAGCTGACCCAGGGTGACCCTGTCCTTAGGCTGCTGCTGATGAATGCCAGGTCGGTTTGTAATAAGGCCCCCCTGATACAAGACTCTATTATGGGGGAGCGGGCCGACTTGGCATGTATTACTGAGACCTGGCTGAGACCAGAGGATGGGGTTCCTCTGTCAGAAATGTGTCCAGCTGGGTTCAGTACTTGGCACCAGCCTAAGGATAAGGGTAAGGGCGGTGGCGTTGCCATTATAGCCAGAGAGTCACTGGGAGTCACCAGGGTTACTGCTCCACAAATTCTGGGTTGTGAGGCCCTGCTTCTGCGTCTGGGCTCTAAGGGTCAGTTGGGAGTCTTACTCCTGTACCTGCCCCCTTGCAGGGTAAGAGACTCCCTGCCTGAGCTCCTCGAGGCCATCTCAGCGTTGGCGTTGGAGTTCCCTAGACTGATGGTTCTGGGGGACTTCAATTTACCCTCGCTGGGGACTGGCTCCGGGGTGGCTCAGGAGTTCATGGCTTCCATGGCAGATATGGACCTGATTCAGGTAATTCAGGGCCCGACCAGGGGCCGTGGCCACACACCAGATTTAATCTTTTTGTCGGAGCGGTGGCAGAGTGATCTGAGACTACGGAAATTAGACATAACACCTGTGCCATGGTCAGATCACTATTTGGTGGCTCTAGACTTCCTGGGTGCATCGCTTCACCATAGAATGGCCCGCCCCCGGCAACTGATGGATCCTGATGGATTCCAGAGGGAACTGGGGGATTTCCCTCTGGATCGGCAACACGATTCGCCCGAGGCACTGGTCGACCTGTGGAACAGGATGACAACAGCGGCCTTGGATGAAATCGCACCACTACGGCCTCTCAGAGCTCATCGAGCTAGGTCATCGCCATGGTTCACAGATGAACTGCGGGAGCTCAAACGGGCAAAGAGACGCCAAGAGCGCCGCTGGGTGAAGACCCAGAGAGACTCCGATTGGACACTAGCTAGGGCCGCTATTAGGGCCTATCTAGTGGCGATGGAGGTGGTGAGGCGACAATACTTCACCACCCTTATCGCCTCCGCTGATAATCGCCCAGCCACCCTGTTCCGGGTTACCGGGTCTCTCCTTGGCAGGGGGACCCCGGTGCCTGGTTGGCAGGGGTCGGCTGAGGACTTTGCTGACCATCTAGTGGAGAAAATCGATCGGATTCACTCTGGGTTTAATCCTGGCGTGGATGGGGAGGGTCCGGAAGGAGTCGGAGCACAGTCTTGCCATGCCATCTGGGACCAGTTTGATCCAGTTGCCCCTGATGAAGTGGACAGGCTCCTTGCAGCTGTGCACGCCACTACCTGCCCCTTGGACCCCTGTCCCACCTGGTTGGTGAAAACCTCCAAGGCAGTGACAGGTGGCTGGGTTGGGGCTGTGATCAATGCATCATTGCGGGAGGGGGTGTTTCCTGCACCTTTAAAACATGCTTTGGTGCGCCCCCTCCTGAAGAAATCTTCCCTCGACCCAGCTGTCCTAACTAACTATAGGCCTGTCTCAAACCTCCCCTTTTTAGGGAAGGTGTTGGAGAAGGCAGTGGCGTGTCGGCTGCAGGGGGTACTGGATGAAGCGGATTATCTGGACCCTTTTCAGTCAGGATTCAGGCCTGGATATGGTACCAAGAAGGCATTGGTCGCACTGATGGATGATCTCTGGCGGGAGCGGGACGGTGGTCATCCATCCGTCCTAGCTCTTCTTGACCTCTCAGCGGCTTTCGATACCGTTGACCACGGTATCCTTCTGGAACGGCTCCGAGGTTTGGGAATCCAGGGTACTGTGTGGTCCTGGTTTTCCTCATTTCTGAGGGGTCGGCCCCAGTCGGTGTGGTTGGAGGATGAGAGGTCCAGCCCTAGGCCCCTCAAATGGGGGGTTCCTCAGGGCTCGGTGCTCTCTCCTCTCCTATTTAACATCTACATGAAACCGCTGGGTGAGATCATTCGTTCCCATGGGGTGCGGTACCATCAGTACGCGGATGACACTCAGTTGTACATCTCGGCCCATGGGGACCCCAGTGATGCCGTCAAAGTCCTTTCCAGATGCCTGGTAGCTGTGGGGGTCTGGATGGGGGCTAACGGGCTACAACTGAATCCCAGCAAGACTGAGTGGCTATGGATAGGGGGTCCTGCGTTAATCCGGGAGCTACCATCGTTGGTTCTGGATGGGGCTATTTTGCCCCAAACAGACCCGGTGCGCAACTTGGGGGTCCTCCTGGATTCGCGGCTACTGCTAGAAGAACAGGTGGCGGCTGTGACCAGGAGGGCCTTCGCCCAACTTCGGGTGATCCGCCAGTTGCGCCCACTCCTGGACCGGGACTCCTTGCTCATGGTCACCCATGCTCTGGTTACCTCCAGACTAGACTATTGCAATGCGCTCTACATTGGGGCTGCCCTTGATGACCATTCGGAGGCTACAGCTGGTCCAGAATGCGGCTGCTCGGGTGGTGATGGGGTGTGGCCGTTATGCTCATGCTTTGCCACTGCTCCGGGAGCTGCACTGGTTGCCAGTATGTCTCCGGGTGCAATTCAAGGTGCTGGTTTTGACCTTTAAAGCCCTATATGGTAGTGGGCCAGGTTACCTTAGAGACCGCATCGCCCTGAGGACGTCTGTCCGTCCAACCAGAGCGGACCGGAGGGGCTCTCTAATTGTTCCATCAGCCAGAGGGGCTCGCCTCTCTGACACAAGGAGGAGAGCCTTCTCCGTGTCTGCACCGGCCCTCTGGAACCTCCTGCCAACAGAATTACGTCTTCTGACGGAGTTGCTGCCTTTCAGAAGGGATCTTAAAACCTGGCTGGCGGGTCAAGTGTGGGGTGCAGGTGGAAGGGTAACCACCATGGGGTGGTTGGTGTAGAGGAACTCTTCCCCATGGTGCCTTTCGATCCTGCAGCCCCTGCTTTTTAGGGGGTGGGTAGTCTTAATTTGTTTTTACTGTTTTAACTGTTTTTAGGATTGTGATTATATATTTGAAATGTTGTATTTATTATTGTATTTGTGAATATTGTATTTACATTTGTAAACTCCTTGGGTTGCCCTGGGGTTATGTTTATGTTGTTAGCCGCCCGGAGTCGGCCTTGTGTTGAGTGGGCGGGATATAAATTGAATAAATAAATAAATAAATAAATAATAAAAGTATGAATCTACTGCAAAGCCCACGTGTATTTTAAAACATTCATTCCTTCTTGACTCTTCTTAGATCTTGGCTTGTAGAGGTAATAATACTAGAAATACACACACTAAAGAAATATAGGAACTGGAATGGAATTGGACTGCCCATAAAAAGTGTGTGTGTGTGTGTGTGTGTGTGTGTGTGTGTGCGTGTGTGATTTATTAGAGCAGGTGGAAATCTTCAAAAGATGCTGTGGAGCCCTTGCTTCACAGTGTGTGCAATTTTTACCCACTAAAACCACCTCTCATTATGCCCCACCACTTTGCGGAACCGCCATCAAGCATTGCTTCGTGGGTGGCAGACTGGCTGGTAAAAACCCTCCTCCAATTTGGCTACTCACCCTCCTCTATGCCTCTGGCTGCCCTCTTCTTAGTTTCTCTACATGTCTAACACACAAATTACACTCACACACGTGTGTGCGTGCATGCATAATTTGTCATTTACACATCATCTGTGGGAATGTATCTGGATTCTGTCTCCTGTCTTCTGACACATTTTGTAAACAAAAGCCTCTTTGCTTGCATGAGAGACAACGCTCCTTATCTCTCCTTATTTGGGTTCTGACATTCTGATTGATTATGTAGCTTAAGTTTCGTTTCTGGTATACTCTGCTTGCTTAAGTTTCGTTTCTGGTATACTCTGCTTGAATAAAGAGTAGATTAGTATCCTTTGTTCAGCCAAGGACTGGAGTCGTGTTTTCTGTCTCTCTCTGTTCTTTCCTTACTCTGAGCCTAATGAAGCTGGACTTCGTGGACTCTTAAGTTTCTATCTTAAAAGATCTGAAGATATAAACTGCTGCTTCATGAGACTGATTGAGAAGAGATCTTTACATGAATCAGATTTCAACAATCATCAACATTAAATTTAGCTGTGGCATTTGAAATATATCCCACAGTTTACTCAAAGATGTTGAACCTTAAGACCTTTGATCAAATAGTTCTAACACATTGATAGTTCTAACATGTTATAGGAAGGCAAGAAAGGTCCTGGTAGACAGTAATGAAGAAGCGGAAAGAGGGAGAAATTGAGTCCTTACATCACATCCCTACTATACCTGAGTAGGCAAAAGAAGTCCTGAGGTGACCTATGCAAGTTTCTAGAATGCTTTTGTATACTCCAGAGGCTTAAGTTGCACCATGGGGGTAAGCATTATTGCTCCCTGCTCAACATGGGTCAGGACTGTAGACTGTATTTCATTATTTGTTGTATTCATATCTTTCTTTTTCTCTAATGAGCTCAAGACTATGTACAGGGTGGCCCATAAGTCCCTACCCATCCATATGTATTATACATGTTTCCCCCCAGAGAAATATGGCCGATTTAAGCCTATTTACACTTGAAGAACATATTGTGACAAGTACATTAGTACATGAGTTCAAGAATACTGGTGACACCCTGGATACAATAAGTGGCAAATTTATAGAAAGATTCAATAGGGACTTACAGGCTACCCAGTACATGACTCTTTTTCTTCCCATTTTACCTTCACAAGACTTGAAGGCAAATCAGTAAGTCTGAGGGAGTATGACTGGCCCACAGTTATCCAATGGGTTACATGCCCAAGTGAGGGTTTGAACCTAAATCTTTCAAATTCTAGTCCAGCACTTTAATCATGCTACCACATTGATTGCCCTTTGTGACATGCTCAAGTGTTTGGGAGAAATTTTAGCAACTGAGTTCAGCAGCATGTCTTCTAATCCAACCCTGCTTGGGTATGAGCTTTTCCTGAAAAAGGATACAGAAAATATGCCCCAAAATGAAGGTGAATAGGGTTTGGAGGTCTTACCACTAATATACCTAACATTTAACAATAGATTCACCTCTAGATTTTGTGCCCTCCAAATTAAGGTGCCCAGGAGCAAAGCTCCAGTTGAACCATTCTTATTACAACTCTGTGTGCCACTACAAGATATATCAAATAGCAGAGAAGGGCACAAAACAGCAACAGAAATCCCAATACATGTATCTTTATTCTGTTCAGGTCTGTGGCCAGGATTCTAGATGTGAGTGGGCAAATATTTTTTCAGGGTAGGCAACAAAGTCTTTTTTCAATGCGTTCCTATGGGAAACCATGCCTTGCCAGGGTGGGCAAACTGCTAACTAAGGGTGGGTCGAGCCCATCCTAGTCGCCCTCTGGCTACGGCCCTGATTCTGTTCCATAAATTCTTGCACCTCAGTCTGAAGTGATAGTTGCAACTTTATTTCCTCCTTCAACACTGTCATCATTTGAGTCTCCCAATAGCGATTCCAGTAAATAGAACAACTCTGCTTTCTGTACAATGTTTTCATTATTGCTGAAAATAACTGGGCTTTTTTTCCTAGTGAAATTTTAAAACAGACAACAGACTTTAATCTACAGATTTTGTCACCACTAGCTTTCATCCTATTAATGTGAGGCACATAGCTTACTTTTTAGTATTTGCTTTCCAAAATCTTCAAAGCTTTGTTTAATACTTTGACTGAAAATACAAAAATATCACAAAATGCCAAAGAAATTTCAGGTTTGGGGGAAAATGTGCATCCACCCTGAAACACAGTGGGACTGCACTGCCATGACATTAAAGGCTGTATTAGTTGTTCTGTTCAATATGACAACAAACCCAGTGTAGATGTATAGTATAAGGAAAAGAGCCATACTATACCTACAAGGTGAGATGAAAGACTAGACATGTTTTTCACATGTGACTTTTCCCTTTTCACTAACTGCCAGCTCATATCACATAGTTTCCAAGAACAAACTATCACTGTAAATGCAGAACATTTTCAATGTGATGAGTTTTATTATGTTGTTATACTGTATTGTATTGATTGATATGTTGTTGCTGACTTGAGTCAGCCTTGGCTGAGAAAGGTAAAGTAAAGGTTTCCCTTGCTTGAAAGCCAGTCGTATCTGACTCTAGGGTGCAGTGCTCATCTCTGTTTCCAAGCCGAAGAGACAGCGCTGCCTGCTTCTGCAGATGTTTCTGTGTTCATGTGCCAGGCATGACTAGACACCGGAGTGCACGGAATGCTGTTACCTTCCCACCAAAGTGGTTTCTATTTATCTACTTGCAATGTCTTGCTTCTGAACTGCTAGGTTGGCAGGAGCTGGGACAAAGATGGGAGCTCATTCCGTCCTGCAATACTCGGGAATCGAACTTCTGACCTTCCGCTTCCCAGTCTGTGTCTTAGCTAAAGGCGGGGTATAAATTAAAATTTTATTGCATTGCATTGCATTGCATTGCAATGTATCCTGGGCAGCATTGCAATGGGTGGAGAGAAGTGTAAGTCACACTTCTTTTCACTCCTCCTGTATCATTCTCTGCTATGACTAGATGCCAGACTATTAATGGGATTCAGGTTCAAATCTCCATTCAGCCATGATGGGAGACTTTGGACTACTGGAAGGAAAAATTATTTTGGTTACATTTCCCCCTGTAGTTAACACAGTATCAGGTGCACACACAAAAAACTGCACAGAGAAAGTGTAAGAGAAAAACTTAAGTATCTTTCAAAGTAACAAGCACTTCATATGGTTAAAAAACCAGCTTTTAAGCATTCTTAAGTAGAAAAGGCTATCTTTAGAGTTTCAAACTGTAAGATATGTTCAGAAGAATTAAAAAAAAGTTTGGAAAAATGTAGTCTCCATCAGGCTTCATGTGACTATATGGCTAGAAGACCAGAAGAAAGAGGGAGTAAACAAAAGAAGCAATATGAGTAAACAGGAAAAGAAATGAAATGATTTCCCTTGAAACACAGAAGATCTTTGTAAATTGATTAGTGGCAAAAAAACTGATAGCCATTTTTACCTCAAAAAAAATCCCTCCCACTTTTTACTAGTATTTGTATCATACAAGACTGTTATCTATATATATAAAAGAGAGGTGTAATGTTTGTTGGTCTGGTGTAGAAATTGACACCCCTGGACACATCATGCTGAAACTGCGCACACACCTACCTGGGGTCTGGAATGCCTGCACCCCACAAAATAAAAAAAACAAGAAAACTACATGCCCCAGCAGCCACTGCAGCATGCCAGAACTAATAGGGATGGCCAGTGCGAGCACGGGTGATGGCCATGCAGCCACAACAGCTACGGACACCACACGCACAGAACACAGCCGTCCCCCAGGCATGCAGCAACCGGATAGGAGCCACCAGATGGGGAGGCTGCCTGCAAAGACGCCATGAGCGGGTGGCCAAGGGAGACAGCGGCTGAAGCCACAGTGGCAACTCCCACCACAGTGACCCAGGGGGTGGCTCTGGTAGAGGTGATGGAACGCTGCCATGGCCACGCAAGAACCACGACCAGCCTGCTCCTGCCCAACACAGCCAATTCGGTGACCAGAGAGGTACTGGGAAAGCCTGCACCCAGAGGGAATAGCGGGCCAGCCGTTCATCATGTACAGCCCGGGAGACCTTGCCGGCGGCGGTGGGGCCTCCAGTATCGGTGGTGGGAGGTTGCTCACAGCCAGGGTATGCGGCAGGGCCTGGGGCCCGGAGTGACTCCACTGACCACATGGATGTCAGGCACACCCACAAGCAGGAAACCGCACACAGGCCCAGCTGACACCACCACCCCAACAAACAACAAAAGCAATGTGGCCATGACACAGAGGGCTCAAAACTGCCAACTCCACCCCCGACAAGCCCCAGAAGGTAGAACAGACCTCCCCAAAAAAACCCCCACAACATCACCTGGGTGAAGCTGGGCACCCAGGCTTGTTATCCTAATATTGGTGAGTCACTATTCCTTAGCCTAACTCAAGGATTCACAACATCACCTGGGTGAAGCTGGGCACCCAGGCTTGTTATCCTAATATTGGTGAGTCACTATTCCTTAGCCTAACTCAAGGATTCACAACCTATGCCCCCACAGACCTATTCCAACCTGCAGCACCAAATAATCCAGCCCATGGTGAGGACCCCAGAGCTGCCACCATCGGAAGCACCGAAAATGTGCCAGAAGCACAAAAATGTGGCAAGAACACTGGGGGGAGCCAGAAATGTGGCAAAAATGCACCACCCTCACTCCTGCCACCACAAGAAGTGGCAAAAACAGCCAAGATCATGCCATGAATGCACCCACCTCCGCCGCCACAACCAGAATCGGCGGAAGTGGCAGAAGCAGCAGGAGGAACCACACATCTGACCCACTCACCTGTGTTGAGGGTGCATGACTGGCCTACAGTGTGGAAAGGTTGTGAATCCCTGGCCTAACCTAATGCTGAGGTACCATTCTAAGTACTGTATATTCAGACATCCATAGCTAGCACTATTACGGTTTGTTGGAAGTCACACAATTGGTATAAATAGACACATGGCTAAAGATCTTCTTGAGACTATGCTCGGAAATCTATTCAAGAAAGAAGAAGATGGAATACTGATTCAAACAAGTCAGGTTAACTCACATTTCTGTAAATAAGTTCTCTTGATGGGGAAAGTCAGGGGAAAACTATCAGAATACAATAAATGGTAGATACATCAGGCATAATCACAAATCCTGAAATTCATGCCACTATATTTCAGGAAATCAAAATTGTTGCCTTTCAGAAATTTTAGTCAATATTCATAAAACTGAAACTAAACTGGGTATGAATGGGTCAAACAACAACAATGGCCAGAGAAAACAAATGAAAATGGTGTTTAATATTTCTAAAATAAATGAATGGAAATGTAAAACAATGGAATAACCAGAGTGGGATATCACCCAGATGAGCACTATGTAAATCTAAAAATATATAAATAATAAATAAAATAAAAATAAAACATAATAAAATATGATTAAATTTGAACACAGAAACTTGGACTGAACAGCACTGGGCTAAAACCCTAATTCCTATTCAAAAGCACTACTTTGAAAATTGCAATTTACCTAAGCCTATTATACTTTAATGTTCTGATATCTGCCACCTAGCCATTCAAATACTGATACTGCAGGCAAGATATAGTTTTTAACTAGTTAAAAAGAATGTATTTATTTAATAAATGGAATAACCCAGAGATGCACATCCTTAGGTATCTAGACTTCATATCTTACAACTATGGTGGAGATAGCCAGACAAATAGATAGCCAGATTGACACTCCATAATTAGATATCTAATCCACCTCCAGTTTACACATGGGTACACTGAATAGTTGACAGCAGGGGGGGGCGGGGGGGAATACTGAGAAGTAGAAATTTAATATCCATTGAAAAATGAAGTTCTTTCAGAAAAGTTCTTACACTAGAGCTTTTATCACCAATAAGAAGCATGACAGCTAATGAGCATTGCCACTTTACATCTTGAACATCATAATTTCCCCACTGCTGATCTGAAAGATCATAATCAAAAATTCTGTTTGGAAAACAATGGCAGACCAGGCAATGGACAAATTAGCTCTCCGACAGAGTCCTAGGAGGAGGTATTTTATAGTTTGTATATCCTCTACATCTCTTTGAAATTCATTTATTGGTGTCACTGGAAATGTCTTGCTTTTTAAAGCTTCAATGTGAGGGAGGGATTTTGGTTGCTATGGAGTGAAGTTTGGAGTGAAGTCAAGCCCTGTGACAGACTTAGTGCTTCTCTGTCCATAATACAAAATGCCAGAAAAGGGCCCATTCCTGTGCTGACAGTAGGGGGGAAAGATGCCAAACTTTGTACAGAGAAGGGCAATCTGAATGTTAATGACACCAATGCCAACAGTCAAGTTGGTTAACAGATACCCATTATACTCCAAATGTATGTAAATTTATGTTATTTCTAATTTTAGACCAATTTCCAACCTTCCCTTTGTGGGGAAGGTGTTGGAGAAAGCAGTGGCACAGCAGCTCCCGGGGATTATCTGGAACCATTCCAGTCAGGATTCAGGCCCGGTTACGGTACCGAGATGGCATTGGTCGCACTTATGAATGATCTCTGGCAGGAGCAGGACAGTGGCAACCCCTCCATCCTGACTCTTCTGGACCTTTCAGCGGCTTTTGATACTCTTGACCACGGTATCCTTCTGGGCCAGCTCTGAGGATTGGGGGCCCAGGGCACTGTGTTCTCCTGGTTTTCCTCATTTCTGATGGGCCAGACTCAGTCGGTGTCTTTAGAGAATGGGCTGTCCAGCCCTAGGTTGCTCCCATGTGGGATGCCTCAGGGCTCGGTACTCTCGCCTCTATTGTTTAATATCTACATGAAACCGCTGAGTGAGATCATTCGTTCCCACGGGGTTAGGTATCATCAGTATGCAGACGATACCCAGTTGTACATCTCAGCCCATGGGGACCCGAGTGATGTAGTCAAAGTCCTAACCAGGTACCTGGAGGCTGTTCGGATCTGGATGGGGGTCAACAGGCTTCAGCTGAATCCTGGCAAGACTGAATGGCTGTGGGTTGGGGGCCCCATGCTATCCCGGGAGCTTCAGCTTTGGTCATTAATGGGGCATCATTGCCTCAGACAGACCTGGTGCATAACTTGGGGGTCCTCCTGGACTCACAGCTGCTGCTCAAAGGGGAGGTGGCAGCCATGGCTAGGAGGGCCTTTGCGCAGCTTCGTGTCATCTACCAATTACGCCCGCTCCTGCACCGGAACTCCTTGTTCACGGTCACTCATGCCCTGGTCACCTCCAGATCGGATTATTGTAATGCGCTCTACATGGGGCTGCCCTTGATGACCATTTGGAGGCTTCAGCTGGTCCAGAACACAGCTGCCCAAGTGGTAATGGGGCGGGGGCGTTATGCATTGTTCATATAAATGGAATTTACATACATTTGGAGTACTTCTGTCCTATACACTTTGATGTATCGCACTCCCAGCCATCTCTACTGAGAAAGTACTTTCAGTCATGTTCCTTCAGGGCAGATGTGCTTTTACACTCAAGAGTAATCACAACACATCCAGTTATTGAGAAATATAATATTTTTTGCAAAATACCACATTTTAAATTACTCCAAGGGATATGCCAATTGGCACCTTCTTTGCAAATGATGTTTTCTCGGGATATACTTGAACCTTTGGGAGGAAAGTGAAATGTATTAAATTAAGGCATCTAATTGGCTGTGTCTTTTGGTTTGAAAACATTATGCTAAATCAAGTTCAGTAACACCCACTTTTCTGTATTTGCTGACTTGCTGCTCTACATCGAGATAAACAGAGCAGCAAATGCTGACAATTAGTCTCTTAGTCTCCTCCTTAATATAAAAATTTAGGAAGTAAATGTAAATGAGTGATAAGTAGAACCAGGCTCTCCCCGGCACACAGCACACATCCTACCCTGTTTTACCTGCAGATAATCCACCCAGTTCAGGTTCAGATCGATCCATGCGGCAAAACTTTAAGCCTCTGCCTAATCTAAATTGCCATTCAAATGGCATCCCAAGATGTCCCTCAGCACAAACCACAAAGCCAGGCCTTTTTGTCACCAAATCCCTGTTACTATGACGACAAAAGCAGGCCTACACCAGCCTTTGGTAGTAGTGGTTACTTCTCATGCTGCCACTATTGGTCATAGTATAGAGCGGAGAGATGGGTTCCACCAGGAGATTGGACAAGGAAGTCAGCGACAAAAAAGAATGCAGCTGTGCAGGTTAGATAAGCTACTTATTCAAGAAAGAAAAATAGCAACAACACAAGAACTACCAGCAGATGTTACTAGAGTTAAAGGATTGTTTCCATCTTCCTATAACTTTCCCTTCTGGAGTCAGCTAAAATCTTCTGACAAATTATCACCCTGTAGAAAGAGGTGAAAAAGATCTTTACAGATCCTCTATTTCCTTTGTAGCTTGCTAGGTGGACCTCTCATTCAGTTCCAGAGAACTCCCTGGAATGCATGGTGAGATCCGCCAATATCTCTTTCTTCTCTTTTACCCAGTGGAATGTTCCAGGTGTAAGTCTAGGGAAGAAGGGTTCCCATTGGTAGAATAGAAGCCACTGTATAATTCCTAGCGTTAGCAGCAAAAAGAGCAGCTTTAAGAGATCGATACTAATTTTAAAATATGGCCTTGCCCAATTGATATTTCCTAAAATCTGTTGGAGTTCCACTAGCGTCATGGAGTCTTTGATGTTGAGTTTAGACAAAACTGGAGCTGCAAAAGATCGGAGGAATCGATGTCCCAAGTATGAATAGGGTTCGGTTCTCTGAACTTTCTCCGGGGCAATTACCAAGCCCTTTTCCCCCAATGTACTTTGGAGGTTACAAAATACATCACTGCCCAACTTGGGTGCTGCAATCAATATGTCATCCATGAAATGGCAAACTAAGACTTTGGGGTAAAGGTTCTGGAAATTTTCCAATGCCACGTGGACATTGGGTCAGGGTCAGCGAGTTGAGCATGCCCTGTGGCAAAAAATTCCACGTGAAACGTTGGGTTGGTTCCCTATGATTGGTGACTGGCACCGTAAAGGCAAGCCTTTCCCTGGCCTTAGGATCTAAGGGGATGGTGTAAAAGCAGTCTTTTAAGTCTACAATTAGGATCTCCCACCCTTTGGGGATCATATTGGGGTTGGGAGTGCCACATTGAAATGGTCCCATGGGTTGGATGCACTTATTGATCTCCCTTAAATCGTGAAGAAGTCGCCACTTTCCAGACTTCTTCTTAATGACAAAAAACGGTGAATTCTAGGGACTGGTAGATGGTTCTACATGTCCTGCATCTAGCTGCTCTTTAACGAGCTGCTTTAAAGCCTCTAATTTCCCCCCAACTATCGGTCACTGTTCCACCCTACCAGCTCATCTGTTAGCCATTTAAGCAGTAGGGCCATTACCTGAAAGTTAGGGTGGTGCAATACTGCTGCAGAATGTCTCTCCCCCAGAGGTTGATGGGCACATTTAAAATGTGTGGTCTGATGACCGCTGTGCCATCTGCCCCTGAGATGGTGACTTCTACCCAGTCTCAGCCTCTGTATGCTTCCTGAACTCCTCCTACCCCCAAAACATCTGAAACTGGTTCAATGGCCCACTCTGGAGCCCACAACTTCTTGCTAATCATGGTGACATTAGCTCCAGTGTCTAACAGACCGTCAAAATGTCTTTTGTTCAAAAATGACAGGTCGCTGTTTCCACTCTATGTTCTTTTCCACTGTCGCTACAATCTGGTATCCTTCTACTGCCCCTTCCTCTCTCGGGCAATCTGTTGACCTGAATACTGAGCTTTCTCTGGTCCCTTCCTGGTTTCTACCTGGCAGATGACAAGGAACCATGACCAATTGCGCTATGGAATCTTCTTTACTAATTGTCTGGGGTAGATGCATCCACAGCTGGACTTTGACTATTCTGGTGTAATTGGAGTTTATGACTCCTGGGATCATGAAGATCCCTTTTTTCCCTGAGTTGCTATGAGGCAAGACTAATCTACGGTGTCATGGGGCAGGGGACCCTTGTACTGAGCCTGGCAGGTTGCATGTAACGTCCTCCTGGCATTCCAAATCTAGTCCTGCACTGCCCTTGTTTTCTGCCTGTAACTCGGAGATGCTGGGTGTGATGCTGGGAGTGTCTATAGGGATGTCCACTCTGGAGCTTCCAGGATGGCTGTTGTCTCTATTTGAACCAGGGCTAGAGACACACTCATTGTCCAGTTTCCTGAATTTGGGCATAAGTTGGCCCAATGGAAGCCATTGTGGCACCTTGTACATTGGGTGCATGGTACCGCTGGGTGGCCCGATGGCTGACTGCCCCCTTCTTATGTTGTGGTTTTAACTTGCACTCTCTGGCGAAGTGCCCCATCTTGCCACATTGGTGGCAAGCTCCCTTGATTCGGTTCTTGGGCTGATTCCCCCCTTGCACTGCTACTGCTAACAACCCCATTTTATAGGAGTTGGTCCCAAAGTTAGCACAAGCTCTGATCATGTCGGTAAGCATCAGATCAGTTCTGTGGCCCATCACCTGTAAGATTTTGCAGCAGTCGAGGTTGGAGTTGTCTTTCACCAGCTTCATCATAAGCTCCTCCTGTGCCTCCTGATTGTCTATCTGTCGGCTAATTGCTTCCTCTAACCTGTTGATGAAATCCATGTAGGGCTCTTGCGCTCCCTGTTTGATAGATGTATAGTTTTAGCACCTTTGCCAGTAACTGGCACCCTAAGGTATGCCTTGAAGGCAACTTCTGACGCCAGCTGGAGTGTGGCTGCTGGCAGGAGGAACTGCGTTTGGATGGTGTCGAACTGTCCCCAGCCATATAACTGCTCAGGAATTACTGCTCCCCCCCATCCTGGCAGCCCTAGCCTGCGCTTCCAGCCAATACTCGCTATCCCACAAAACGTACTGGCTGGGGTTCAGCATCATCTTCATCGTGACCTTCCAGTCATGAGAGATGAGCGTAGTGGATTCCCACAGCTGTTGGGGTGTGCCCCTAGTGAATCTGCTCTGGAGCCCTGTATCTGTGATGGCTTTGCGGATTTTCGCAAGCAATTTGTATGGGATAGGCATGTATACCACCACTTGATTGCCCGTGAGGGCATCCATCTCTAAACGGACTGAACATAGTTGTTGCAGCTCAGCCAGTTCCTCGGCCGGCAATTCCCCCTTGCGTATTTCCTCCTCTGCCATTAGCTGGAATTGACTCTTGGTGACCTGGGAAGCGCCTGCGCTTCCTAGGCTCCCATCAGCTCCTGCGGCCCCAGCAGTTGCCACGGAAGGGGAGTCCCCCATGCTCCCATGTCTAAACTGGATGGTCAGATAGAGACTCGCTGGGGCTGATGGTTCTATGTATGCTGGGGATTTCTCGGTCTCTATCCAGACTGGACTAACTGCTGAAATGACCTGTCTACACTTGCTCCATGTCCCTATGATTTTAGCAGGTGCTCGGGGTTCCCTCTTAAGGCAGTCCTCTATCCTGTCCCAAGTTTCAGGATCCAGCGTGCCTGCTTTTGGGTAGAACAAACAATGCTACCTCAGATGCACCATGAGTTCAGCTAGGCTTCTGCTATGAATGGAAATGTGGTGTAGCCTGGCCAGGCGCTTGAGCTCAGCCACCTGAGCTCTTTGCCTAATGGATGAAGCTTGCACCTCCAAACAAACCCCATACTACCTGACTGGAGGTTCCCTCGAGTCTCCTCTGTGGGATGAGTCGACGCGCCTTGGGTAGTAAGTTGGGTTGAGTGATGCACAGGACGTGGTCCCTCAGGTCTGAGCAGGAATCGTGGCTTTGGATGCCGCGGGCCTCCTCTGCCTCTGCCATTGGAATATCAGGGTTCACAGCTCACCCTGATGTGGAACGCATCCGTTCGAATGATGAAGGGGATCCGCCAAGCTTGTGTTAGCTTTGCCTTCCTTGCTGGATGGTTGTGGTCTCCAGCTGGGGACCGCGCTGGCCTGGCCTTAAAATCGCGCTGAGTTCCGATCGGGGTAGCGTTCCGATTGGAACTTCTCCATAGCCTCCGGGAAGAATCGCACTGTGACTCTCGGGGAGAGTCGTGTCGTGGTGCCTCAGGATCACGTTGGGGTCACCAGATGTTGCAGTGGCCCACGGAAAAGGTCACCTGGTGCGGTAGGGGCCCACGAAGGTTGGAATGACTGGCCACAAGGGAAGGCACATGAGATGAATGTGCGGTCAAAGTCCAGTCCCGATCTGTCTCGGGTGGATGTATTTATTACCCTGCCTCAAGGGTTACGTGCCTAAGGTTCACGTGACCTCGTTACAGAAGGCTTTTGCATATGTGGCATTTTGCTGACCAAGTTACATTCGTCAGCTCTTGGAAGTTACTCGGAAGTTACTGAGTACCTTGGACCTCCGCTGAGGAACTAATTTACCATGTTGGCAAAACCCATTGTTCTCGCCTTAATCTCAGAGTCTTGGCTATATTGACTCCGGGCAACTAAACTTAATTAACTTGTCCAGTGCGGCTTGTTTGCCCAACTAACCCCATGGATGTGAGTTAGATATTGTGCATTACCTGGGTTAGGTATCTGTGCATTAACTTGGGTTCATCACATTATGACATTTGCCCTACTTCTCTCAGAGCTGCCAGCCAAGGCAATATGAATTGTCCCCCAACTATCAATAGCCCGTACCCCAATTGCCTTTCCATCCAAGCCTGTGGTTTCTTAAGCCATGTGCTGGCGAGCGAATCCATCGGGAAAGGTTTTGGCCAATTACGCACGGGGCAACCAACACTTTAGCTTCATCTTTGTTGTTGCCTTTTTCTATGATTGATTTATTTGTTCTCTTTGCTGTTTAAGGGGCTCTCTATTATCTCCTCCAGCACCAGATCTCAAGGATGCCATTGTTTTGACTCTAGCAATTGTTTGCAATATAATGTGTCTACTTTCCACTATGTTCTCAAGTTGTTTATGGCTTGTCTCTCAAAAATTAATCACCTTTTCATTTCATGTTCTTGTTTTTGAAGCTCCAGCCAGCTTTTGCACTCTACTCCTCCAACCCAATCAAGAGATCCTTTAGGTTTTCTTTATTTCTCAATTATTGCTGCTTCTTCCAGCATTGTTGCATTCCTCCATTCTTGTGTTGCACATTGTGTTCTCTGGGTATAAGTGGAATGGGCAGGGTGATGAAATGCAGCTTTGTCTTGCTCTTTTTCTTCCTTCAGGTCATTCTGTCATCCCATGTTCTGTCTTAACAGTTGCTTTTTGATTCATGTACAGATTTCTCATGATGCATACCAGGGGTTCTGGTAGCCCCATCTACATTCCTTTGTTTTTCCATGATCCATGACTTGTTTCTTTTCCTATTCCAAACCAGGGGCAGAACTTTTTGTGCTTTCTCCACAGATCTGCTGCTGTGATTCCGGATCTGGCCCATCCAGCCCGTGCCTTCATTGGAGCATGCCCAGGCATCAAGACCGCCACAGGCCAAGCAGTTATGCAGGCACTAAGGCCTTTGCAGCCTGTTCCAGCAAGCCCACCTGACAAAGTTTTCATACAGCAACTTTGTCCATTTCACATATTACCAAAACTTTTCACCTTTTCATCTGTGTTCTATTCTTCCACTTGCAACTTCACCAGCCATGCGAACTTTTCAGCACCTTGGCCAGCAGCCAACACACAGCCTGGACACACTTTAACATTGACATTGTCATACCAGCCACTCCTGTTTGCAGTAAGACAAAGACACACTCTGCTTATCCCAGATGTCTTGGTCCCTCATCTCTATAAGTCCAGCTTCATCTATTATTAATGATAGTCTAGTATAATGCATACGTTTGCCACAATATATTAATTTTGCCAAAGTTGTCACCATGAATGCTCGCTTGCAATTGCTTCCCTGTCGTATGGTATCATTTCTCATTGAGGACTCACTTTGCACCAAGCACTACACAATGTTTTTTCATTTGTACACAACATTTTTCCCATTGCAAACTTGTCTTACATAAGTGTCATATGATGCTATTTTGTCTGTATACTACTCATAAGAATATAAGAACATAAGAACAGCTTTGCTGGAAAAGGCCACAGCCCATCCAGTCCAGCATTCTGTCTCACACAGTGGCTCACCATTTCCTTCAGGGTATTCCCAAGCAGATGCCTTCACCTGCTTATGATTCCCTAGAAATTGCATTGAGACATATCCTGCCTATCTCTCCAACCTGGAGGTTGTCCTTAGGTATCCATAATTATAGCCATTGATACCCTTGTCCTCCATGAACTTGTCTAATCTTTTCTTAAAGCTGTCAAGACTGACAGCTGTCACCACTTCATCTGGCAGGGAGTTCCATAGACCCGTGATCCTCTGGGTGAAAAAGTACTTTCTCTTATTTGGTTGAGAACTAGTACCCAAAAGTTTCATAGAGTGCCCCCTAGTTCTAGTGTTATGTGATAGGAAAAACAGTTTTTCCTTATCTACTTTGTCCACACCATGCATGATTTTATAAACTTCAATTAGGTCACCTCTTAGAAGCCATCGTTCAAGAGTAAAGAAGCCCAACCGTTGCAGCCAAATGGTAAGGAAGGTGTTCCAGTCCCCTAATCATTCTTGTTGCCCTCCTCTGCACTTTTTCCAGCTCCATAATATCTTTCTAGAGGTATGGCGACCAGAACTGTATACAGTATTCCAGATGGGGCCTCACCATAGATTTATAAAGAGGCAAAATGACACTTGCTGACTTAATTTCTATACCCTTCCTAATGATCCCTCTAGCATTGAGTTTGCTTTTTTCACTGCTGAGGCACACTGGGTAGACAACTTCATTGAGCTGTCTACCAGGACACCAAGGTCCCTTTCCTGGTTTGTCGCAGAGAGTTCAGACCCCCACAGTTTATAAATGTAATTGGTTTTTTTTGCACTCTGCACTTACTAATGTTGAAGCTCATTTGCCACTGTTTTGCCCACTCCCCCAGTGAACTTCCGATTCCCAGTCAGTGTCTTAGCCACTTGAGCCACTGCAGTCCCACGCCTTCTCTTCTATGTGCCTATTAGATCCAGGGGTGAGCCAGGAAATTACTTACCAGTCAGTTTGACATGTGTCCCAGGTAAAGTGATGGAAACCATCCTAAAAGATAGAATTAATAGGCCTTCTCTTTTATGTGCCTATTAATTCTATCTTTTAGGATGGTTTCCATCACTTTACATAGGACACATGTCAATCTGACTGCTCAGTAGTTTCCTGGCTCACCCCTGGATCCTTTTTTGAAAATTGGTGTTACATTCGCTACCTTCCAGTCATCAGGCAGAAAGCCTGATTTGAGGGAAAGATTATATATTTTGGCTAGGAGATCAGCAATTTCATCTTTAAGTTCCCTGAGAACTCGTGGATGGATGCCATCTGGTCCTGGTGATTTGTTAGCATTTAATTTAACAAGACATGCAACGACCTCCTCCCTGGTTATTTTTATCTGGCTTAATTCTTCGGTTTCCCTCTCTACGAAGATAGGCTCTGTTTTGGGCATGTGGTCTCTGTCTTCTTCAGTGAATACTGAAGCAAAGAATTCATTGAGTCTCTCTACAATCTCTGTTTCCTCTTTAATAACCCCTTGCCTTCCATTGTCGTCTAATGGACCAATGGCTTTCCTAGTTGGGTTCTTACTTCTAATGTACTTAAAGAAGTCTTTGTTATTTCTCTGAGTGTTTTTAGCTATACACTCCTCAAAGTCTTGCTTTGCTTTCCTGATTGTTGCCTTGCATTTGTTCAGCCAGAATTTATGTTTCTGCCTGCTGTCCTCATTCGGTCAAGACTTCCATCTTCTAAATGAGCTTTTCTTGCTTTTGATCATTTCCCAAACAGCTCCTGTAAGCCACATCGGAGTCCTCTTGGACCTGGCCGTGCCCTTTTTCCTTTTGGGTATGCATTCCAATTGGGCCTCTGTTATTGTTTTTGTAAAAAGCCTCCATGCCTCATGGAGTGTTTGGACTCTCTCAATTTTCCCTTTCAGCTTTTTTTTTTACTAGGTTCCTCATTTTTGGGCAATTTCCTTTTTGAAAATTTAAGGTCTCTGTGTTAGATTTTATCAGTGACTTGCGGTTATGATCAAGTTAAACATAATTGGGTTGTGGTCACTGTTTCCTATTGGATCAGACACATAAACATCTTGCACCAGTTGGGTCTTCAACCATCTGTCCCAGGGAACAATCATTTAGCATATCTAGGAACTTTATCTCTTTATCATGTGCTGAACAACAGTTCACCCAGTCTATGTGAGGGTAATTGAAGTCTCCCATTATAACCAGGCTTCACTTCTTGGATGCCTCCTTTACAACATTCTCCAACTGCTAGTCTCCCTCAGGAGTTTGGGCCAGAGGCCGATAGCATATGCCTACTGTTAGACCATCCTTGTGGCCTGGTACTCATACCCACAGAGTTTCTAATGGTGACTCCAAATCACCTAGATATTCCAATTCATACGATTTTATCAATTCTTTGACATACAAGTCTACACAACCTCCGGTTTGCCCCTTCCTATCCTTCCTGTACAGTTTGTAGCCTGGGATAACTGTATCCCATTGGTTATCATCCGTCCACCTGGATTCAGTGATGCCAATGATATCAATATTTTTATCTATTGCTAAGTATTCCAGCTCCCCTATTTTGTTCCGGAGGCTTCTTGCATTTGCATAGAAGCATTTATATATGCTTTTCTGATACAATCTTTTGAGTCCAGTTGCATTGTTAGACTGCCTCTTGCATCCTTCTGCTAGAATGCTGGTGACTAGCTCCTTGCTCTGCTTATTATTTTTTGCATCCTCCTCACTACTCAAGTACACACTTTCCTGAACCGGATGCTGCCCAGCTCCTGTCGGCTTTCTCCCAGTTATTAGTTTAAAAGCTGCTCTACAGCCTTTTCGATGTTGAGTGCCAACAATCTGGTCCCATCATGTTTCAAGTGCAACCCATTCCTCCTGAACAGATTTGGCTTGTACCAAAATGTTTTCCAGTTCCTGACAAATCTGAAGTCCTCCTCTCAACACCACCTCCTCATCTGTGCATTGAGGCTTCTGAGCTCTGCCTGCCTGGTAGGTCCTGCATGAGGAACATGCAGCAGGTACTTTGGAAGGCCGGGACTTCAATCTTCTGCCTAACAACCTGAATTTGACTTCCAGGACTGACCGCTTGGCCTTCCCAACATCATTGGTACCAACGTGTACCATGACCACTGGCTCCTCCCCAGTTCTCTCTAACAAGCTATCTAGATTTCACGTGATGTCTGCAACTTTTGCACCTGACAGGCATGTCACCATATGGTTATCGCGTGCATCACAAATCCATCTCTCTGTATTTCTAATTATAGAATCACCTATTACAAGGAGCCTCTCTCCTGCACTTCATCAACTATATTAAGGGAGAGGACTTCAGTTTGTTCCTGTTGTTTATCTTCCTGTATCTCATCAATTGTGAGGAAGGAGAGATCCTCAGGTGGATCCAGTTGTTCCTCTGTATGTTCCTCATGAGGTGTGATGAAGGAAAGAGCCTCAAATTGATTCTTTAATTTCAGACTCTCAGAGTGAGCCCTTGCCCTTCTACGTCTTCAAGTCACATTCCTCCATGCATCTACCTCCTGAGTTAGTGAAATGACTCCTTCCTCAGAACTGTACCCTGTCTCTTCTTTATCCAGGATAGTATGCTCCGCTCTGTCCAATAATAGCTCAAGCTCCTTAATTTGTTGATGGTTAGATATGCGGGCCTCTAGCTGCTTGTCCTTCTCTTCTAGTAGTACAACCAGCTTGCACTTGCTGCAAGTGTAGTTCTCCATGTGCTTTGGCAAGAACACAAACATGGCACAAGTGTTGCATGTAACTACAGCTGATCCCTCAGAATCCATTTTAACAAGTGCAGTATTCAGGGCCTCAAAAATTTACACATTTACTACCTTTCTATCTAGTAAGGATATATTCTTCCTTTGTTTTTTGTTTGAAATCTTATGCGCCATTAGGCATGCGGGCCTCTAAAGCAGCTCTACTCCAACTGCAAACATGCCCAAAACTTACCAGTGCTCACTTCCTTTGTTTGGCTCTCCTCAGCAGCAGCTCTGCTTAAGAGCACATGCAATAGGACTAGAGATAAATGTGAGATTGTTAAAGATTTTTACCAAGATTTGTATGCTAAAAGAAATATAGACTTGGAAAAACCGAAGGTACAATTGGGGAAACAAATTGAAAATACGATTAAATGGGAACACAGGGACAGAAAGGAAGAACAAATAACCGTGAGAGAAATAAAAGAAGTAATAGCCCACTTGAAATTGGATAAAGCTCCAGGTGAGGATGGTTTATCAGCTGAATTTTATAAATATTTTAAACATGTTGTTGTTCCAAAATTGGTGAAATTATATAATTACATTTTTGGAAGGAGTGCAAATTCCAACTTCATGGTATAGAACCATAATTGTTTTATTACCAAAACCCAGAAAATATTTGGAAAAAGTGGAATCATATAGGCCTATCTCATTGAAAAACCAAGATGCTAAGATATTCACAGCAATACTGGCAAAAAGATTGGATAGCTTTATGGAAAACTATATAAATGAAGACCAAATGGGTTTTATGAAAGGAAGACATATGGCAGATTTGACAAGGAGAGTTTAGAATTAATAGATTCTGTCGGACAAACTAAAGAGAATGCAAGCGCGGCGCCAAAATGGCCGCCGCGCCCTTTGCGGGCCCCCCCCCCCCACAGGACAGAGAATCCGGGTAGTTAGGGGCGTGGCCAGCTCCCTTATAAAAGGGGTGGCCACGAGGCAGCCGAGCTGCCATTTTACCTCAGCGACGGAGCGGAGAAGTTTTTTCCCCTGTGTCTCCGTCGCTCGTTAGCTTACCGGGAAGCCTTTTGATAGCGATTCTGCCTTGCCGGCTTCCATTTTTTTTGCTTCGGTGGAGATGCCTTCGAAGAAGAAGGCAGCTTCGAGTTCAGCTCGCGCTGTTAGGAGGCGCAACCCAGGTCGGAGGACCGTGGTGCCGCCTCCTCAGCAGCCACCTTTGCCAGCCCCGACCGGGGCCGGCGGAATGGGGTCTATTGCCCCTTGGCCCGCTGCGGGCGAGCAGAGTGTGAGCGCGGATGGCGCTCCGGCCCGCGGCCCACGAGCGGTGGACACCGCTCCTCCTCCTGCTCACTCCTTTTGGGCCGCAGCCTCTCCCCGGGCCCTCTAGCCTTGGGGGGTGGGGCGGCCCCCTGCCTTGGCAGGTTTCTCCACCAGCTCTGCCGGGCTTTGGTGCTGGCCAATGGCCATATGCTGGCCCCGGGGTGCAGGGACCTGTACCCGTGCCTGGCTCAGGCGGGCCGGCCGGCCCTTTGCCCATGGTCAACGTGGACACCTTACTGGCCCGCATTGCGGCCCTGGAGGCGTCTTTGGCCCGGGCCAGTCAGGCGGGAGCCCCCTTTGGGGTTCCTTTTGAGGTGCTGTCGGCAGCAGGACAACAGCCGGCGGGGAGGGTAGAGCTGCTGCAGGCGGGTGGCGCGGCTTCGGCCACTGCCTCGCAGCTCCCCAGCCAGCAACCTGGTGCGGGTCAAGCCCCGGTGATGAGCTCTAGGTCGGTCGTGAGCTCCGACGCCCCCAGTGGGCCGGAACCCCCGGTGGGGGCGGCCCGCGGGGGTGCAGCATGTGAGTATACGGTGCAAGCAAGTACATCCACACACATTCCCAATATAGGGGGGGCCTTTCAATGGCCTTGGCCTCGCGCGGGTGGTGTGGGGGCCACGCTGTCTACGGCCCACCTGGCGACAACAACTGCCACCTTGGGCAATGGGGTGGGCATTGGTCCTTACACTGCGGGGAATGTTCTGGGGGTGGCTGGGTTAGCTCAGGCCCCTTTTACTAGGCCGGCTGTCCCCTTTTCGGCTTTGCCGACGGCAGGGTATTCCTTGCCATTGGGTGATCACTTGGCACAGGCTACTAGGGAAAAGATATGGCGTGGGGAGTACGTAGATATCTTCTCACTCCTGAACAGAGAGCCCACCAAGGAGGAAAGGGAGGGTCAGGATGAGAAGGATAAGGAGCAGGCACGCCGCCGTAAGCCGCCGCGTACCTGGGCTAACTGGCTTCCCGCCTATTTAATATACATGGCGGTATATTTAAGGGCGCGGCCGGATTTAGCTATCCCCATGGTCCAATATTTGGACAACATATATAGGGCAATGGTTGATTTCCCGGGCCCCTCATGGCTAGCATATGATGAGGAATTCCGTATGAGGATTCCTCTCCACCCCGAGATGAGATGGGATGAGCCGTGCCAGAGACTGTGGCTCTTGTACATGACACCCACACGCCCTGCCCCCGGGGATAGATACCATTGTGGACACGCGGTCCAGCGAGCGGCTCCAGCGCAGGTTACCCGCCAACCGGCGGGGCAGGGGGTTCCAGCCCGCCTGCTGTGCTGGACTTTCTCGTCAAATGGTTCCTGCAATCGAAAGAATTGCAGGTATAAGCATGAGTGTCCCACATGTTCTGGCCCCCACGCAGCCTCTGCTTGTCCCAGGCCTGGGGGGGCACGAGGCAGAGGGAGGGGTGGACAGTGGGCTGGCAAAGCTGCCGCGGATGGAGCTAGTCCTCCAAAAGGACCCCTCCCCAATTAACGTGGACATGCTGGAGCGCTGGCTCGCATCGTACCCGAAGGGGGAGGACGGGGAGTATCTACTTCAAGGTTTTAAGCAGGGATTTCGTATCCCTTTTATGGGTGATAGGTCCCCTCAGGATGCTCCCAACCTTTTATCCCTCAGAGGAAGGGAGGAGGTGGCTTCGGCCAGCATTAAAAAGGAATTAGACGCGGGCAGGGTCGCTGGACCCTTCCCCGCACCCCCGTTTCCCAATTTTAAGGTTTCACCACTGGGTTTGGTGCCCAAAAAGTCCCCAGGTGAGTTTCGTCTTATTCATCATTTGTCCTACCCAGCCGGCCGATCGGTCAACGATGCTATCCCTGATGACCTTTGTTCAGTCCGGTATACATCGTTTGACCAGGCGCTGCGCATGGTGCGCGCGTGTGGCCCGGGTGCCCTGCTGGCCAAGTGTGACATTAAGTCGGCTTTTCGCCTCTTGCCGGTGCACCCGGGCGACTTTGAATTGCTGGGTTTTAAATTTAAGGGGGACTACTATTTCGATAAGGCCATGCCTTTTGGCTGCTCCATATCATGCTCGGCTTTCGAGCGTTTTAGTACCTTCCTATAGTGGGCCTTCGTCCGCAGGTCAGGGTCCCGGTCTGTAGCCCATTACCTGGATGACTTTTTATTCGGGGGTGAACGGGGCTGGGACACGTGTGCACGTCTCCTTAACACATTTCAGACGCTAATGCAGGAACTTGGTGTCCCTTTAGCGCCCGGAAAGACCGAGGGCCCATCAACCAAGCTAGTATTCCTGGGGGTTGAGATTGACACAGTAGTGCAAGCTTCTAGGTTGCCGGGTGATAAGGTGTCCAGGATAGTGGCCCTTATCTCGGAATTGCTGGCCAAGCGTAAGGCATTCCTGAGGGAACTGCAGGTGCTCCATGGGCACCTTAATTTTGCCTGCAGGGTGGTCGCTCCGGGCAGGGCTTTTGCCCGGCGCTTATGTGACGCCATGGCAGGGTTATCCAGGCCCCACCACAGAGTCAGGCTTACCCGGGGTATCAGGGCAGACATGTTCGTCTGGTTGCAATTCCTGAGGGAGTTTAATGGGGTCTCATTTTGGAGGTCTGACCTCCTGGCATCCCCCAATTTCCAGATCCAGTCTGATGCCTCAGGATCCCTGGGTTATGGGATGTACTTCAATGGGAAGTGGGCCTATGGTGGGTGGCCACCGGCATGGGCAGGCACAGGTCGCCTGCGGGATCTCACATACTTGGAATTTTTTCCCATCCTGGGGGCTTTGATGCTATGGGGCGAACAGTGGGCAAATTCGGTGGTGCATTTCTGGTGTGACAATGCTGCCGTTGTACACATTGTCAATGCACAGACTTCCAAATCGCCCAGGGTTATGGATCTAGTGCGCCATTTTGTGCTGCGCTGCCTGCGCCTCAACGTCTTGTTCAGGGCCAGGCATGTCCCAGGGGTTAATAATGATATTGCTGACGCTTTGTCCCGCCTGCAGATCTCCCGGTTCCGCGCCTTGGCCCCGGATGCGGAGGAATTTCCCTCGCCACTCCCGGACGAGATGTGGACTATTGGCAAGGAGAGGTGAACCGGGCGATTGGCCTGTCACTAGCGCCATGCACGCGTAAGGCGTATCAACAAGCATTCTATTCATATAGGGCATTTGCTGCTCAATTTCACTTGCCAGAGACCTGGCCGATTCCGGTGGACCATGTTCTGCGGTTCATGGTTCACCTGCATGCACAGGGCCTCGCACCTCGCACCATAGCATCCAAGCTTTCGGCGTTGGCTTTTATGGCCAAAGTAGGGGGTCATGTGGATACCACCTCTGACTTCCGTGTGAGACATGTTTTGGAGGGGTGGGTGCGCGAGCGCGGGCGTTGCCCGGACGACCGGCACCCTATTTCCCCAGGGGTTCTTACCCAGTTGGCCCGGGGCTGGCCAGGCCTCTGTTTTGATCATTATGAGGCAGCCCTTTTTCATGCAGCCACAACGGTGGCATTTTTTGGAGCGCTCCGCGTCAGCGAACTCGTGATGCTGTCTAAGGCGGATGCAAGTGGTAGGGCACTGGAACTCGAAGATGTCTATGTTGCCAAAGACTGGGCCCAGTTGAGGATACGCTCCTCTAAAACAGATCAGCATGGCGTAGGCAGTGGAGTAAGACTGCTACGGTGTTCTTTGGCAGACATCTGTCCGGTTGGTGCCCTACAGGAATTCCTGGCACTGCGTGGCATGCACCACGGCCCGTTTTTCTGTCACCAAGATGGGTCTCCCCTTACTAAATTTCAGTTTTGGAACGTGACAGCCAGAGCCCTCACCAGGGTGGGCCTACCAGGTGCCCGTTATGGCACACATTCGTTCCGTATTGGTGCAGCCTCTACAGCAGCTGCTTTTGGGTACTCTGGGGCTGACATACGCAGCATGGGCAGGTGGGGCTCGCAATGTTTTCAGTTTTATGTGCGCCCACTCCCGCCATGAGTACCAATCCAGTCACCTTACCGCCTTTTTTCTCAATTTTCTTACAGACCCTGGGTGTCGTATTACACCGGTGACAGTATGGCTGGTGGGCCACAGCTATGTGCACAGGGCAGCGCGTTACGCTGCGGCGACAGAGTGGGACCCCGACTGGGACTGGGTGACCACGCCAGTCTCGCATGGCATGGTAAGCCTGGGATGTTATGGCGGGAGCTGCGGCCTTTCCTTTTTTATGGCCTGGGTGCTGACCCGCCTGACATTCTAATCATCCACCTGGGGGGCAATGATTTGGGCCAGGTCACCGGCTTATCGCTCAAGCATGCGATTTGCGAGGAACTCGCCTACTTGCATTATGTCTGGCCTGCCACAACCCTGGTTTGGTCGGACATTGTTCCGCGCCATTCTTACAGAGAGGGCGTTAACCTCCTGGCCCTTGACCGCACTAGGCGCGCGGTCAATAAGGCAGTGGCGCGGTTTCTTGCCACCAGGGCTTGGGGACGGGTTAGTCATCACCCCGATATTAGTCTACAAAATTATGACTTGTACGCAGGGGATGGGGCCCATCTGTCGCGAGGAGGTATGGACCTCCTGTTGGGTGATTGGCGAGCAGGCCTGTTGACCGAGCTGACGGTCTGGGGGGGGCGTCAGGTCTTCTTTGAAGCCCCTCCGTGTGGCGGGTAGCACTGGTAAGGTAAACAGTATGACCCACAAGTATCCGGCAGGTTCGCAATTGACTGGACAACACTAGACAGGAATAAATTAGTTAAACGTTGTCCGGTCAACGACGAACCAGGCGATGGGGTGATGACGATTGCTAACCAGCATGCATCACCCCTGTGATTTCACGGATACGCGTCAGAGGGTGGGGTCATAAGTTAGTTATTGACTACGGTCAACAATTTGTTTGTTGTCAACAAACAAATTGATACAAATTGATACATTGTAACCAATTGCCGTTGGCAATTTTGGGGTGGTACCTTACCAGTGTTACTTCGGCCTGCTTGCCTTAGGAATTATGATTGGTCGTTTTACCAATACAAATTTATAATTCGGACTAGGGCATTGAATCAATAAATGTGGCCCTATGCTGTTATCCACTTTCAATGTTGTCTGTGTCCGTTATTGGGGGGGTGCGCCTGCAATGCAAGCGCGGCGCCAAAATGGCCGCCGCGCCCTTTGCGGCCCCCCCCACAGGACAGAGAATCCGGGTAGTTAGGGGCGTGGCCAGCTCCCTTATAAAAGGGGTGGCCACGAGGCAGCCGAGCTGCCATTTTACCTCAGCGACGGAGCGGAGAAGTTTTTTCCCCTCCACCCCCTCCCTAGTTAACAGTGTGATATTATGGTCGCTTCGGGGCCAGGTGGGAATTTTTGGTTGGGACCCATATTGGCTCCGGGTCCTGGCTTTTTTGCCCATCCCACACTGTTGCTATGGTTTGATATAGGGGTCTTTCTGTGTTCCTACTGTTGACTTTGGTCACATTGGCGGGTAGCACTGGTAAGGTAAACAGTATGACCCACAAGTATCCGGCAGGTTCGCAATTGACTGGACAACACTAGACAGGAATAAATTAGTTAAACGTTGTCCGGTCAACGACGAACCAGGCGATGGGGTGATGACGATTGCTAACCAGCATGCATCACCCCTGTGATTTCACGGATACGCGTCAGAGGGTGGGGTCATAAGTTAGTTATTGACTACGGTCAACAATTTGTTTGTTGTCAACAAACAAATTGATACAAATTGATACATTGTAACCAATTGCCGTTGGCAATTTTGGGGTGGTACCTTACCAGTGTTACTTCGGCCTGCTTGCCTTAGGAATTATGATTGGTCGTTTTACCAATACAAATTTATAATTCGGACTAGGGCATTGAATCAATAAATGTGGCCCTATGCTGTTATCCACTTTCAATGTTGTCTGTGTCCGTTATTGGGGGGGGTGCGCCTGCAAAGTTGGATTATTGTCATTGGATATTTTCAAGGCATTTGATTCATTACAGTGGGCAACTATAAAAGAGATAATTAAAAGCTATGGGTTTGGAGATAAATTTAGAAGGACGATTGAACAGTTATATCAATATGGTACTGCCATCGTTAGTGTAAATGATGAGGTTATAGAAGATATAAAGCTAGAAGCTGGAACAAGGCAGGGTTGCCCACTATCACCCATTTTGTTTATCATGGCAATCGAGATGTTGGCAAAGGCTATAAGAGATGCTAAGGCTACTGAAGGAATTTTAGGAAACAAGATAATTTTGTATGCAGATGATGCTTTGATTACAATGAAAAATCCTAGGAAGGTGTTAGAAAGAATACAAGTGCAGATAAAAGAGTTTGAGGATAAAGCACGGTGTGGATAAAGTAGATAAGGAAAAACTGTTTCCCTATCGCATAACACTAGAACTAGGGGACACTCCATGAAACTTTTGGGTACTAGTTCTCAAATAAATAAGAGAAAGTACTTTTTCACCCAGAGGATTACTGGTCTATGGAACTCCCTGCCAGAAGAAGTGGTGACAGCTGTCAGTCTTGACAGCTTTAAGAAAGGATTAGACAAGTTCATTGAGGACAAGAGTGTCAATGGCTATAATTATGGATACTTAAGGACAACCTCCGGGTTGGAGAGATAGGCAGGATATCTCTCAATGCCATTTCCAGGGAATCCTAAGCAGGTGAAGGCATCTGCTTGGGAATACCCTGAAGGAAATGGTGAGCCACTGTGTGAGACAGAATGCTGGACTGGATGGGCTGTGGCCTGTTCCAGCAAGGCTGTTCTTATGTTCTTATGAGGAGATGGCAGGATTGAGAATAAATTGGGATAAGTCAGAAATGGTATTGTGGAATATTGATAAGGAAGAACAACAGAAAATAAAGGGTAAATTTGGAATACAAGTTAAAGACAATTTGAAATATTTGGGTATAATTATTTCCAATAAACCTGAGGATTTTTAGAGATTGAATTATGGAAAGCAGAAAGTGGAAATTAAGGATAAAATACAGCAATATAAAAAGTTGAAGTTGTCTTGGTTCGGCAGGATTGCATTATGTAAAATGATGCTGCTACCCAGACTTAACTTTTTGTTTGATGCCCTGCCGATTCAATTAAATGACAAGGAAATAAAGGAATTTCAAAATCTGCTAAATAATTTTTGTAATGGTGGAAAGAAAACCAGGATTGTAAAAAAAACCTGTGGTATTTGTCTCAGAAAGAAGGTGGAGTAGGATTGCCAAACTTGAGGAATTATTATAGAGCCTTTCAAATTAAAAATATAGTGAAAATCTTAGCGAGGGAAAAGGTAATATGGGAAGAAATTGAGATGAGGGATTTAAAACAAACAGGTAAAATGGATTTCCTAGAAGGTAAAATGGGGAAAATAGATACAAACAACAAGATGATGAAGACGATATTGGGAGTATGGGAAAAGGTGAAGCCGGAATTGGCTCCAGATAATCTCCTATAATTGAAATTGAGGATATTAAAAAAATTTCAATGCAACTTGATAAAAGGGTGAAAGAGGTTTTATTGAGAAATGAAGTTTTCCTGTTGAGAGACTGGATACGGATTTGCAAAGATGGAGAGAGAAAAGCGGATATGTTTGTACAATTGAGGTTAAACTGGTTCCAGATTGTGTTGGTAAACAAATGGAATAGTAAATATACATCAGAAACCAGTTTGGAAAGAGGCTTGGCTGAGTTTGAAGAATTGGTATTAAAGATAAGAAATGAAGAAAGGGGTATTAAGGGCATAGTAAGTAAAATATATACAATATTAAATAAAGATGTTAATCCACATGATGCTTTGAAATTTAACTGGGAAAAAGAATTGAAAATAAAGATAACAGATGAGGTTTGGAGAAATAAATGGGGGAAAAGGATTATGAGAACAATGTCTGTTAGAGTGAAAGAACACAATTATAAATTGTTATGGAGATGGTACTTGACCCCAGTGAGGTTACATCAAATAGACAAAAATAAAGACAAAATGTGTTGGAGTTATAAGGATACATTGGGAACATATGAACACATGTGGTGGTGCTGTAACGTGGTAAAGGAGTTTTGGGGAAAAATTGAGAAAGAGATATCTACTATTATGGGTATGAAACTTAAATTGGGGCCAAGTACGGTTTTGCTGACAGATGTGGAAAATATGACTTAAAATAAATATAAAAAAGAGCTATTGACAATAATGTTGACAACGGGCAGATTGTGTATAGCTAGGAATTGGAAAAATGAAGTAATTTTTAAACTTGAAGACTGGTACAAGGAGATGTGGGATCTTGCGTTGAATGATAAATTAACATGGGAGATGAATAAGAAGAAGGGTATAGTTAAAGACAACAGATTTTTGAAAATATGGCAATTATTTGTGGATTATTCATTGAAACGTGATGAAGGATATAGACCAGTACCGGATCATATGTGTTTCTGGGAATTAAAAATAAACATGACATCCCGCTCCCTCCAGGGCATTGTAAATAACACCGGGTGTTTATTGTGTCAATTGTCTATTATTTTTTGAATTATGTATTTTTATTTTTTGACTTAGTAATAGTATTAAACTGAGAAGTATAAGACATGAGTTTGAACATGCATATTAAGGATATAAGTAAGATTGCTATAAAAATGCTTGGGACTTATGCTACTAAGTCGTATTTTGATTATATATTTTTTCTTTTATAGTTATGTTTGTTTAGGTAGTGTTTATTGTATTAGTTATATTATTAAGTTTTGATGTGTTTATATTGTACTTTGTGTAAAAATTCAATAAAAAGTTATATATATATATATATATATATATATATATATATATATATATATATATATATATATATATATATATATATATATATATATATATATATATATATATATATATAAAAGAGCACATGCAGAATAAAAAAAGAAAGAAATGGTAGTCCTATTGCCTACTATAAGTTCTCCAGTTATGTTTGCATAATTAATTGTTTTAGCTTTCACAAACGTCATCGCCATTAACAGGGGACTTGAGGTGGAATTGTTCTACCCTCATCATCTTCATGCCATTGGATTTATATTCAATTATAATCTGATTGTCTTTGCTTTTGCTTTTCACCCATGGGAAGGTACATGGAATTACATTCCAGCCAACACAATGCTGCCTTAGCAGCCTGTCATATGGTCACTGACCCTCACCATGCAACCAACAAAACCAGCCTTTGCTCTTAGCAAAGAGCCACACCCTGAAATGAGACATGCATACATGATCTCCCTTCTGCCAGAGGCGGAGCTCATAGCTGCCTCCCTTGTAGACATACATTGGTTATTGATTCCCAAACCTGTGCCTTAACTAAGGGCATCAATCACACCTCCGCAGTCATAACGTCCTCAGTGAAGGTCCAGCAAGCAGCTCAGGACAATTGGTCTGCCACTGGATATTTTCTGCTATTGCACCACTGCAATTGTACAGAGGTCACAAATATGTAATGTTTTGATTTGTATTACAATATGCAATTGCTTTGCTATTCTAGGTCTGCCATGATGGGGCTGCTTTGCCCCAGACAGACCCGGTACGCAACTTATGGGTCCTCCTGGACTCGGGGCTGCTACTAGCAGATCAGGTGGCGGCTGTGGCCAGGAGGGCTTTCTCACAGCTTCATGTCATCCGTCAGTTGCATTCGCTCCTGGACCGGGACTCCCTGCTCATGGTCACACATGCTCTGGTCACTTCCAGGCTAGATTATTGCAATGCACTCTACATGGGGCTGCCCTTGTCAACCATTCGGAGGCTGCAGTTGGTCCAGAATGTGGCAGCCCAGGTGGTGATGGGGCACGGGCGTTATGCTCATGCCTCACCATTACTTCGGGAGCTGCACTGGCTTCCAGTTTGCGTCCGGGTGCAGTTCAAGGTTCTGGTTTTGACCTTTAAAGCCCTTCATGGTAGTGGGCCAGGATACCTTAGAGACCGCATCATCCCAAGAGTGTCCGCCCATCCAACCAGAGTGGATCGGAGGGGCTCCCTGATTGTTCCATCTGCCAGAGGGGCTTGTCTCTCTGGCACACGAAGGAGGGCCTTTTCTGTGTCCACACCGGCCTTGTGGAACCTCTTGCCTGTAGAGTTGCGGGAGCAGATGGAGCTGCTACCTTTCAGAAAAGACCAAAAAACCTGGTTGGCAGGGCAGGTGTGGGACCAAAGATGGAAGAGTGGCCCCCGCCTGTTGGCTTATAAATTAAGCCCCCATTTCTTTCTTTCTTTTAATTGTCTTTTTTTAAAATGTGGGTTTATGTGGGTTTTAAGAGGAATGGGGTGGGTGGGTGGGTATGTTGGGTTTTAATTGGTTTTAATTGGTTGTACTGTTTTATGTGTGTTTTAACTTGTTGTGAGCCACCCAGAGTCGGGTTTACCTGAATGGGCGGCATATAAATTTGTATATAAATAAATAAATAAATAAATAAATGATCAACACTTGTCTTCCCCCATTTTGGCTCCCTTGGGGCAGGCCCATTTAGCACAAGGCAATTGCCTACACCTGCCAGTTCAGGTTCTTTATTTAATAAGGAAATATGGGATGTTGGGATGGAAGGGTTCTTTTCACAGACTCCCCAAAGGGCCTTCCTATTCGAAAGAGGCAGTTTGAGATGCTGGGCTGCGTCTTTCTGTGCAGAGGGCCAAACATGACTCACCTTCCCTAAAATAGCCCATATCCTGTTTATGAAAGGAAGACGGCAAGGGTGTATAACGAGGGGAGAGCAAGAGGCAAAAGCCAACACCCAAAATGTAAAGAACAGTAAATTTAATAGAACAGGGCGTGTCGAATTACCATGGCACCACAAGCTGTAGGCAAGAAAGGTAATAAAGGCTGGATGGCCAAGGTATATACGAACGTATATCTAAAAAACAGTCAGAAAATCATGTCAAACAGGACAATCATATATCGGACAATATCATCACAAGTCCATCAAATATAAGTATAGTCCATAATGCGGAAGAATCCTGCAGCAAAAACCAGTTCCACTTAGTAAAAGATAGTAAAAGGGTTGGTGCCCAGGTAAGCGGGAAAACACGAATCCTGAGAGGAATGGTATGGTGCAGAAAGAGCGATTCGATATCCATCCAGATAAACGGATATTTCGGTACTTTGTCGAGAATCTGTAAAATAATCACAAGGGAGATACATGCAATATCCTGAAATAAATAAGCAACCTGACAATGTGTGTAAGTAGTAAAACATGAAATACCTGTACAAAATGCAAGCGCGCCCTAGAAAAACCTCCTGTAGAAAATTCTTATCGGGTCAGAGCGTTACCATAAGGAAATAATGAAAGCCTAATAAAGTAAAATGCTAAACGGGAAACACGTGTGGGTCATGACGCAAATTATATAACATATAACAACAACACCGCTCCCTTTATCGGCGGCCTTAATGATGATAGGGTGCCTTGTAGACCTATCATTTAGGCTAACAATTCTCTTCTCGAACCCATAGCCAAATTTATTGACCATCATATCTGTACATTTGCTTCTGAAACTCCGTCTTTTGTCAGGGATTCTGCTCACTTCATACAACTTCTAGAGATTATAATCATTCCGGATAATTGCGTTTTGCTCACCCTGGATGTCTCCTCATTATACACTAATATTCCTTTACAAGATGCACGCATGTTAATTGATTTCCATTTATCTTCCCGTAGTAATTCTGATCCCCCTTCGCATTTTATTTTAGATCTTTTGGACATTGCTTTCGGACACAATTTTTTTAGGTTTGAGGATTCTTTTTATTTACAGACACAAGGTGTCTCCTTGGGTTCCAATTTGGCACCCTCGGTGGCAAATATCTATATGAATAATTTTGACAAAACTTACATTCTAAACTCTTCTGTTAACCCTTTTTTAATAATATCATTACATATAAGAGGTACATAGATGATTTATTTTTTATTTTTCATAATCCTCCTTTGATCAATGATTTTTTGAAATGGATTAATTCTGTTAACGACCATCTAACATTCACACATTCTTTCAATTTCCATTCTTTACCCTTTTTGGATTTAGAAATTTTCATTTCTAACCACCGACTTCATACCAAAATTTATCACAAACCAACTGACAGACATGCATACTTACAGTACGGATCTTATCATCCACACTCCCTTAAGAATAATATTCCTTACAGCCTCCTTTTAAGGGCCAAACGCAATTCCACCCTTGATTCGGACTTCCAAAGAGCAGCTGTCACTATTCATGATTCTTTACATCAAAGAGATTATCCCACACACATCATCAGAACAGCTCACCATCAAGTAATATTGAGACCCTGACCCTCTCTTTTTCAGCGTAGAAACAGCTCTACTTCCAATAATATCTTTTGGTCTCTCGATTTTACTCCTTAAGCACAGAACATCAAGAAAACTATCATCAGACTTTGGCATCTACTAGATTCCATACCTGGATGTACTGAACGACCCACTATAGGGTTTTGAAGAACAAAAACCATTGCTAGTTGCATTTCTAGGACAGATTGTAATCTTAAATCACCGATTTCATCCAGAACACCGATGGGACACCATCCCTGCAGTCATTGCAAGTTCTGTCGCTTTATGTGGTGCACTCAGGATGTGTCTATTCCTAGTAGTAAATTTCATCTTTGGCTCACTGGATTCTCCAATTGCAAGTCAAGACACTGTGTCTATATGATCATATGTTCCTGTCAATTGTCCTATATTGGCCAATCCAGTAGACCCATCAGGATCATGCTGGGGGAGAATCAATCACGAATAAGAAACAATGTCACTACAGCCCCCATGGTCTCCCACTATATCCACAAAAATCATTCCTTTGCAGATATGCAAGTAGTTGTGTTAGAATCCTTTACCTCCCAGAAGCATACCATCGTCGACACCGAACGTTTTTTACTCCAAAGGGAAGCATTTTACATTCATTCTTTTTCTACTCTCTATCCCTTTGGATTAAACACTGATCAAGATTTCTCCACTTTTCTTTAGCAACTTCATTTCCTTTAAGTCTCCATAAGTATTTTCTTTCCAGTGGGATATTAACTTTTTATATAATTTGCGTCATGACCCACAAGTGTTTCCCGTTTAGCATTTTACTTTATTAGGCTTTCATTATTTCCTTATGGTAACGCTCTGACCCGATAAGAATTTTCTACAGGAGGTTGTTCTAGGGCGCGCTTGCATTTTGTATAGGTATTTCATGTTTTACTGCTTACACACATTGTCAGGTTGCTTACTTATTTCAGGATATTGCATGTATCTCCCTTGTGATTATTTTGCAGATTCTCAACAAAGTACCGAAATATCCGTTTATCCGGAAGGATATCGAATCGCTCTTTCTGCACCATACCATTCCTCTCAGGATTCGTGTTTTCCCACTTACTTGGGCACCAACCCTTTTACTATCTTTTACTAAGTGGAACTGGTTTTTGCTGCAGGATTCTTCCGCATTATGGACTATACTTATATTTGATGGACTTGTGATTCCGGCACACGTGTAAACTTGCTTTTTGTTGTTACTTACTCCCGTTGTTCATACTGCTTGTTCTTTTTGTCTGAACCACAGTCCTCATTATTATCTGCATATATCTATTTTTCTTGATTTTCACTGTACTTTATGATGTACTTTTGATGATATTGTCCGATATATGATTGTCCTGTTTGACATGATTTTCTGACTGTTTTTTAGATGTACGTTCGTATATATCTTAGCCATCCAGCCTTTATTACCTTTCTTGCCTACAGCTTGTGGTGCCATGGTAATTCGACACACCCTGTTCTATTAAATTTACTGTTCTTTACATTTTGGGTGTTGGCTTTTGCCTCTTGCTCATATCCTGTTTATGGCAAGTTCTGATCACCTGTCGCTTAGATAATCTCCTCAAGACCACTGCTTTGTAGCCAATATGATGTAATCTCATATGACTGCTTTAACCAATCAGCATCTCCACTCCCCACTTCCTGCATTGCTCCTGTGCTGTTAATAAAACCACCTGGGTCCCTTTGTCTCATAAGTTCACTCCCAGCTGGCTTCAGCAAGAAGCTCTGGCTTTGTGTGTCTTTGTGTCAGTGTGTGCATGCAGGACTGTTTGTATGGATGATCAGAGGCCTGGGAGGCCTCTCCCATTGTAACAGCTCCAGTGGGATGGGTGAAGCCCTCTCCGGTTGATACATTCCTAAAACCACTGATCAGCCAATGTGCTTACTTAGGCTTCTGGAAATTGAAGTCACCCTGTGGGCTTTGTTCCCAATTTTGGGAACCACTGCTATAGATACAAGGCTAGGAGGATAAAGGGCCCCCATGGCCATGGGAGGCTGAAGACACCGATGCACTGACGCATCCTACTCGGCCCTCTCACTGGTGGTTTTGGTTGGGGTGCCGTGGCTATTTGAGGGGTGACTTTTTTGTTGTTGCTGTGGGACTTTTCAAATTAGTGTTTTTCACTTTTATAATGTTTTTTGATACAGTGATTTGTGATGATGATATGATATTGTTTGATTTTACTGTATTCAGTTATTGTGATTAGATTGCATTGTGATTGTTGTTAGCTGCCCTGGGTTGCGTAGTCGATATGGGCAGCATACAAGTCTAATCAATCAATCTGGTATCACCTTGAGTTTGTAAGATCTAGATCCAAATACAAGAGCAGCAGCAAAGATCTAATTAAGCTGTTACCATGGTTCAGCAAAACAAATGAAAGTTCTAAAAAAGAAGAAAATATTTTTGTCCTCTGAATCTGCAAAATCCATGATCTGAAAGGTAAAAGTAAAGCTAACTCCCTCTATACATATCTGCAATCATTTCAAGGTCCAGATCATTCAGAAATGTAAATAATCATCTGGATAAATAATCCTCTGTCAATTGCTCCTCAAAACAGAAGGAGAGCAATTGACAACTGCTCATTTATCCAGAAGAGCAGTCAGACTGTTAATGATCTTCCACAATTTTTAAGCAATAGCTATCTAGTGAACATGTTGAAAAACAGCCCTGACATTTGCTTTGTGTTGAGTGAGAAGTGGTTATGTGGTGGGAAAAGGTTTTGCTTTCTGCCTCTTTGTGAATGGTAATGAGCAGAAGAGGGTAATCTGTAGATCATCTTGATTGCTGGCTTTGGTGTTGTCACTATTCAGGCTGATTTTTTTAATATAAAGTTTGGTGTCCTTTTTTCTGGTGAAAGTGTGGTTATTGCACAGCAATAGCAATTACACTTATATATCAGGCTATTTCCTCAGATTTTAAATCATGGAGAAGCACAATATCTCACATTCATAAACAGGAGGTTTTATTTATTAAAAGAATTGAATATCCTGATTTTTTAAATGGAAGTTTAAATATACATACAGTATACACAAATTCCAAAAGCAACTTCTTTTATTTAAAACAGTGCTTGTTTCCCAACCTTTGGTTTTTTGACTTCAATTCCCAGAAGCCTAAGTCAATTCCTCAAAGCACTGATCAGCCAATGTATTGACTTAGGCTTCTGAAAATTGAATTCCTCTATGGGGTGTGGGCTCAATGTTGGGAAACACTGATATAGAACTACCAAGTGCTTAAGACACCTGAAGCTTATGATCTGTAATATGTTGGGGGTGGCAGAATTAGGAACAGCTGAGAAGTGGCTACAGTCCCTCTGTGCCAAAATGTTTTGAAAGGGGTGTTTTGGATTCAGTGAAATAAGAAGCAAGGTTGTGAGTGAGTGCAACTCATACAACAAAGAAGTGTAAATATCCTTTAATCTCTCAGGTAAACTAATATTGCCATGCTCATTCCACAAAATGCAGACTAGAAAGCTATCTTCCACTTTCAAAATCCTTTTCTTGGGTTATGCAACCCGAAGAACATAAGAAGAGCCTTGCTGGAACAGGCCACAGCCCATCCAGTCCAGCATTCTGTCTCACACAGTGGCTCACCATTTCCTTCAGGGTATTCCCAAGGAGATGCCTTCACCTGTTTAGGATTCCCTGGAAATGGCATTGAGAGATATCCTGCCTATCTCTCCAACCCGGAGGTTGTCCTTAAGTATCCATAATTATAGCCATTGATACCCTTGTCCTCCATGAACTTTTCTAATCCTTTCTTAAAGCTGTCAAGACTGACAGCTGTAACTACTTCTTCTGGCAGGGAGTTCCATAGACCAGTAATCCTCTGGGTGAAAAAGTACTTTCTCTTATTTATTTGAGAACTAGTACCCAAAAGTTTCATGGAGTGTCCCCTAGTTCTAGTGTTAGGTGATAGGGAAAACAGTTTTTCCTTATCTTCTTTGTCCACACCGTGCATGATTTTATAAACATCAATCAGGTCACCTCTTAGATCCTGTTGTTCAAGAGTGAAGAGGCCCAACCGTTGCAGCCTCAGATGGTAAAGGTGTTCCAGTCCCCTAATCATTTTGGTTGCTCTCCTCTGCACTTTTTCCAACTCCATAATATCCTTCTGGAGGTATGGCGACCAAAACTGTACACAGTATTCCAGATGGGGCCTCACCATAGATTTATAAAGAGGCAAAATGACACTTGCTGACTTAATTTCTATACCCTTCCTAATGATCCCTAGCATTGAGTTTGCTTTTTTCACTGCTGAGGCACACTGGGTTGACACCTTCATTGAGCTGTCCACCAGGACACCAAGGTCCCTTTCCTGGTTTGTCACAGAGAGTTCAGAACCCATCAGTTTATAAATGTAATTGGTTTTTTTGCCCCAACATGCATCACTCTGCCCTTACTAATGTTGAAGCTCATTTGCCACTGCTTTGCCCACTCCCCCAGGGTCAAGAGATCCCTCTGGAGCTCCTCACAATCTCTCACAGTTTTCACTACCCTGTATAATTTAGTGTTGTCAGCAAATTTGGCTACCTTGCTTTTTACTCCTACCTCTAGATCATTTATGAAGAGGTTGAAAAGCAGGGGTCCCAGTACTGAACCTTGGGGGACCCCACTCTTTACTTCCCTCCACTTGGAGAACTGTCCATTTAGTGCTACCCTCTGTTTCCTGTCGCTTATCCAGTTGCTGATCTAGGACAAGACCTGTCCCTTTATTCCATGACTGGTAAGTTTATTCAAGAGCCTTTGGTGTGGGACCTTGTCAAAAGTCTTCTGAAAGTCCAGATAAACAATGTCAACTGGATCCCCCTTATCCACATGCTTGTTGACACTCTCAAAAAATTCCAACAGATTAGTGAGGCATGATTGGCCCTTGCAAAAGCCATGTTGGCTCTCCTTTAGCAGTGCCTTCTCTTCTATGCGCCTATTAATTCTATCTTTTAGGATGGTTTCCATCACTTTACCTGGGACACATGTCAAACTGCCAGGTCTGTAATTTCCTGGATCACCCCTGGATCCTTTTTTGAAAATTGGTGTTACCTTCGCTACCTTCAAGTCATCAGGCACAAAGCCTGATTTAAGGGAAAGATTATATATTTTGGCTAGATCAGCAATTTCATGTTTAAGTTCCCTGAGAACTCGTGGATGGATGCCATCTGGTCCTGGTGATTTGTTAGTGTTTAGTTTAACAAGACATGCAAGGACCTCCTACCTGGTTATTTCTATCTGGCTTAATTCTTCAATTTCCCTCCCTATGAAGATAGGCTCTGTTTTGGGCATGTGGTCTCTGTCTTCTTCAGGAAGAAAAGCTATATACTGTATACTGTAATATATACTGTACTATATAGCTGGTATGAAATTTTGTTATTGCTTGCCTACCAGAGAGACTGGACACATTCCAATTTGGCTATAAAATGAAAAGATCAGTAGAGGATGCTGTGGTGATTGCCCTTCATGATGTTCTTGCACATTTGGAGCGGGGGTGGGGGGTGGGGAGCCAGACTGCTCTTTGTGGATTTCAGCTTGGCATTTAACACCATTCTACCATGATATTTGATATCTAAATTGAGAAATCTGGGGTTCCCGCCATCACTTTGTGGGTAGATATTGGATTTTCTGTCAGAACACTCCCAGAGGGTCTGACTGAGCTCTTATACCTCTAATATGCTTAGTACAACTACGGGAACTGTTAGGTGTTGTGGTCTGGGTTTGAATCATGCAGAGTTAAGCAGTTAGCTTTTGGCAGCAGCGGCGGTGCCCGTGTGGTTTTATCTCTCTCTCCGAGACAATAACAAGCAGAGATGCGGAGTAACAGTGCAACAGAAACAGATTTTACTCAACAGAATAGTTAATAAAGAGAACATAAACAACAGATTCTTCTCTGGCAGATAAACAGTCTGTAAGTCCTTGTGAGCACTGCTTTAAGTCCTGAGACACAGTAAAAGTACTGACAGCAGCTCCAGCCTTCTCCTGGCTGGCTGTAGGTTGGGCAAAGCCATTTTTGTCCTGGCTTGTTCCTTCAGTTGATTTCCAGCCCTCTGAATACTCCTTTGGCTCTTTCTCTTCTCCAGAGAGTGTCAGCAAAGCCAGCAGTGTTTTCCTCCAGGCAAAACAGTGATGTCCATAAGGCAGTAAAGCTAGCAAGCAGTCCGGCTAACATGCATCCAGTAGTTTAGGCATAAAGCAGTTTTTGGCATGAGGCAATGTGGCTTTTGAAAAGCCCTAATTTATACATGACTAGCAGATTTTGCCCGGTGGTGCCGGGCTGTTTTAAATGGTGTTTGTATTTATTTATTTTTGTTAATGTTTGTAAAGGAGAAGCTAGTCTATATTTGAAATTATTTATTTATTTATTTATTTATTTATTTATTTATTTATTTATTTATTTATTTATTTATTTATTTATTTATTTATTTATTTATTTATTTATTTATTTATTTATTTATTTATTTATTGCCGGGCTGTTATAAACTGTGATTAGTTGTGTTTGGTTTTTTGCTTTTGTGGATTAAGAAAAAGACAAAGGATGATATACTTTTACCCCAAAAAATTATTTAACCAAATAATTTTTTAGTATGTGTTTTTTTTAATAGTTGTACTGTAGGTAATAATTTTAAAAATGTGAAAGTACATGTTTTTTACAATAAATGTTTTTAAACTGTGTTTAGATGTTTTGGGTTATTATTTTAGTTAAAATTCAGCACAGGATTTTTGAAAAGTTTTTATTTCATTTTATTGTCATATGTTTGTCATTTGTATTAAAATTGTGATTTTGTGTTATTTTGTTGACTTGTTTTTACTGTTGGGGCCTTTTGTTTGGGCCTGTTGTGTCTTTGTGAATTGTTTTTACTTTTGTGGCCAGCAGGTGGTGCTGGTAAGGTGTTTTCTTGTATTTTGACTGTTTTTTCTCTCGTGGTCTCTGGGTGGAGCGTCTTCCGGTAAGTAGTCTGTTTCTTTATTCATTTCGTTTCCAGCCGTCGTGGAGTGAGGATGTCTGCTGGTGAGTTCCCTTGTTTTTTTATTTTGTGTGTTTGGGGTGGGGGGTGCTGTTTGTGTTTTGTAACTTTTGTGTGTGTTTACTTTGTATGTTTTTGGAGTTGATTTCTGTTTTTTTGGGGATGTTTTTGATTGTTGTTTTGTTTTAAGTGGGTCTTTCCTTCCCACGGGCCGTGCACGATGCTTGGCCTGTGGAAAGGAAGGGCAGCAGCGGGTGGGAGGTCTTTCTTTCCCATGAGCCGGGCTTGATGCCTGGCCCATGGAAAGGAAGGGCAGCAGCGGGTGGGGGGTCTTTCTTTCCCACAGGCTGGGCTCGATGCCTGGCCCGTGGAAAGGAAGGGCAGCGATGGTGGGGGGTTTCCTTACTGCAGCCTGTGTTGCTTTGATGTGCTGCGTTTTTTACTATTATTTTTTGCGCGGCGGCTTCCTCAGCATTCTGCATGCTCATGGCTTGCAGGACACTGGAGCTTGTAGTTTGGCTTTTGCGATTTCAGTTTGTGCAGTGGTTTTTTCCTGTGGCTACATTTTGATTGGCTGCGGCACATTTCCGAACGTTCCTTTTGCTTGCACCGCTCAGCCTGATTGGCTCTGGTGCGGCGCGGCACAAGGAATGTTGGGAATTGAAGTTCCTTTTTTTGTTTGCATCCGGGGGGCTCCTGCCCCACTGGTGCATTTCTCAACCCCCCAGTAACCTCCGTACCCAGATCGGGCGAGTGCACGAATGCTCGGTCGGGGCTAGTGGGGCCTGGCTTAACATCCTTTTTCAAATCACAACGGGTAATGCACAGATTTATAGGTATAGATATTCTGCTCAGTCACCCACTCAGTGAATTCAGCTGGGTGCTGCTCTGTTGAAACCCTTAAAGACATAGTTTCATGTATCTTACACAATACCACTCAGATGTATACATTACATCCCTATCATTCTCCTCCTATTGTTAAGATGCATGAACATGGCAGATACATCAGATACATACAGGTTTTGTGTTGTTCAGTGGGCAGAGGCTTTGTGAATTGTTCTGCCAGATTATCATTTGTCAGACAATACTCCAGACAGATCAAATGTTCTTTTATACTCTCCCTTACATTTTGGTATCTAATATCGGTGTGCCGTGATCTGCCTCTAACTGCAGGGTTAACGGCAACTGCTATAGCTGATTGATTATCTTCATTTACCATCACTGGCACTTTTACACTGATAGATAGCTCAGTAAGCAGTTTCTTTATGCAGATTAATTCGGTACACGTTAACGACAAACAGGAGAATTCGGCCTCTGTGCTAGAAATGCTTAGATGCTTCTGTTTGAGTGATTTCAACTCGACTAGACACCCACCCAAAAGAAAAATAAATCCTGATGTGGATTTACGTGTTTCTTTGTCTGAAGCAAATGAGGCATCTGCATAAGCCTCCAGCAATAACTCTTCTCCCGGCTCCAAATGTAGTGCCATAGTTATTGTACCCTTTAAGTACCTTAAGATAAGTTTTGCTCCCTGCCAGTCTCTCTCGGTAGGAGCATGACAGCGTCTCTATAACAGATTAACTGGAAATGAGAGATCCGGGCACGTCCAACACGCTAAATGATTGAGACTACCTATCAATGCTTGGTAGATTTGCTTGTCAAACGACAGACTATCTACCAGCTCTTGATTAAAGGTTGTTGTCATCAGAGTCCCTACAGGTTTTGAGTCCTGCATGTTATACTGCTTCAGGATATTTGCTACTTTTTGGGACTAGGACAGTACAAATCCTTTTCCTGATTTTTTAATCCCTATCCCCAAGTGATGGGACCTAGGTTCTGCAGTTTGAACCGTTCCATTAGCTTATTTATCAGTCACTGGGACTCTGCTGGTGATGGCATTATAACAGCAATATCATCTGTAAATACCAGCAGAACATGGGTAGCTTGCTTCACAGTCTTAGTAAATAAGCAAGGATCTGCTTTGGCTTGTGCAAAACCTAGTGTATTTAAATGATTAACTATGCACTGGTTCCATTCATAGGCACCTTGTTTGAGCCCATAAAGATTTTTAAGTAGCTTCCAGCACTTGTTCGATGAATCACGGGAATAGCCTGGTGGCATTCTCATGTAAATTTCATGCACCAATGGTGCATTTAGGTAAGCTGTTTCGATGTCTATATGAGTGACATCATACTTTTTATGGGCGGCCCATGTTAAGGCGGCTCTTAGGGTGGTTGCCTTCACTGTAGGTGAAAATACCTCATTGTAATCGTTCACTGATTGTCCACAGCCCTGGGCTACCAGCCTAGCCTTAAATATTGTTTCCATCCCATTTCCACCTTTCACTTTAAAAACCCATTTGGGATTTAAGATAGTCTGATTCCTTGGGATAAGCACCACCTTAAATACTTCCAGATTCTCAAGAGACTGTAACTCTTTTGCCATGGCACCTTCCCAAGCATTTTGTTCATTCTGAGATAGTGATTTTATCTCCCCATAATTACTGGGCTCTATGACCGGTAGGCATGCCAGCGATGTCTGGTACCGATCAGGTGGTTTTCTTTCTCTTTCTGATCTCCTTGGTACGACAGGTTCTGGAGTGCTAGCTCTGGTCATTCTAGACTGTTCCTCGCCTTCAGACTTTAGCTCCTCCTCATGCTCAGATTCACCCACCTCCTCCTGTTTTATTTCTATTCTAGACTTTCTGGGGGTAGTGGTTTCTTTCTGAGTAGTTGCCTCCTCCTCCCCATCTGAATAGATTATTGTTTTAGGTGATATCTCCTTGACCTGATCCCATCTAGCATGTTCTAGGAATTTGGCATCTGCACTGCTGTAGATATTTTTTGTACCGGGCAACCAGAAGCGGTAACTCTTATGGTTGGCATCATACCCTACAAATGTTAGCTTGCGGGAACGGTGTTGACCTTTCCTTCCGATTTGTGCAGGTATGTGTACCCAAGCCTGGGATCCAAAGATCCTAACAAAATCTAGGTTGGGCTTCCTATTGTGCCATTTGGTGTATGGGATTTCATCTATTCCTGAATGATATACATTGTTCATGAGCATGTTTGCACACATACATGCCTCTCCCCATAGGGATTGAGGTAAGCCTGCATCCTGTAGCATAGCCCTGGTCATGTTCTGCAGTGTCTGCCCTTGCCTTTCCACAAAGGCATTTTGTTGTGGCTTATAGGGCACGCTTTTCTTGTGAGAAATTCTCTCACTTGCTAGAAAGTCAGCAAATGCTTTGTTTGTAAACTCTGTCCCGTGGTCTGTAATTAGGGTCACTATCTTTGTCCCTGCCTTGCATTGGGCAAACCTGGCCCACTTTTTAAAAGCTTGCAAGGTCTCAGTTTTATTTTTGAGTAGATAAGCAAACCCGTACCTTGAATAATTGTCTACAGTATTCAGAACATATTTGGCCCCTCCCAGAGATGGTTGTTTGGGTCCAATGAGGTCAGCACTCATTAATTCTAGTGGCTTGGTGGATTTAAAACCTTCCTTTCTGTTTGCTGGTACAGCCATACTCTTTTCTTGACCACAAACATTGCATGACATATACCTTGAACAATTCTGTAATGCTATGCCCTTACACAGTTTAACTGTTCTAGTAACATCCTTAAAGTTTAGGTGGCCAAACCTCCTGTGCATTAAATGAATGCAATTACTGTGAGGGAGTTTGTTACTATAACACGGAGTAGCAGTTTCCACCTCTTTCGGCTTGTCTTTTAGCACAAACAGATTATTACTTACAGGAATTTTCACTTCGAAACTTCCCTTGCTTAAAACACATTCTTTTGCTTTGAATGCCAGTTGATACCCCAAGGTCATTAGCTTAGACACAGATAGCAAGTTATATTTTGCATTTGGAATGTACAACATCTCCATTTCCTCTCCCAAAACTGGGCAGTGTGCCATATCTTCCCCAACAACTTTCATATTCCACCCATTAGCTAGTGTGAGCTTTCTGTTGCTCTTCTTATATCTGTTAAACAAACTTCTGTTATTAGTTATGGCAAAAGAGGCTCCAGAGTCGAGCAGCCAAGTATTTTTGTTTAACACTTTCCTCAGAAACAGCCAAACTGGCTTTCGGCCTTCCCTTCTTTGGGGTTCTTTTCTTAGCATGGCAAGTTTTAGCTAGATGTCTTTCTCTATTACAGAGGAAACACCTCTTCGCAACAAATGCTACTTCGTTGCTTGCTTTCAGCTCAGTATGCTGACTGATAGCAGCTGGGGGTTTTACTTGATTCAACTGCTTTTTCTCCACGCTTTGCTTGTTGTAATCCAACAAGCGTGCAGTTACAAGAGTAGAAGTTATGTCTTGTTTAGGAATACACTCAAGAGTAGTTGCAAAAACATCATAGGAATCATCTAGAGAAGATAATATTATATAAGCCTTTTGCAACTCTGAAAATTCTAAGATGGTCTCAGCAACCTGCTGGAATAAATCAGTTAAAGTATGTAAATGCACATGCAAATCCTCCCCTATACACATTCTAGTTCTAAACAAAGCTCTCATTAAATATAGCTGAGAACTTACTGATTGAATCTCATACAATGATTTCAAATGCTCCCAACACTTCGAGGCTTCGGTTATTCCCCTAATATGAGGGAGTTGAGAGTCAGCTAACAAAAGCCCAATTATGCCGAGGGCTTTTTCATTGTCGGCATAAAACTTTGCCAGTTCTCTTACTTCTTCCTCCTTTGTAATATCAAAGTCATCTGCCTTGGAGGATTGTTGATAGTACTCCACAGACCTTCCTTCCAGAGCAAGAGACTGCATTTTTCAGCCCAAGTGCGGTAGTTTGTCCCATCCAGCTGTGGGGCTAGGGAGATACTAGATTTAGACATTTCAGTAGAGCAAAGCAAAACAAACAGCACTGACACAACTTCTCACTTTTATGTGGTGAAGCTCCATCATCCGGTTAAGGACTGTGCTTTATCCTTGAAATAAGAGTTTGCTCACTCAGCTGGGTGTGGCTTGTGACCTGTAGCTCCTCCGAGCAGCTTGGTCTTGGCTTGGTCTTTCATCGGTTCTCTAGGCGTGGCACTTGTTGGCCTCCGGCGTTGCCAGGCATGGCTCTATGCATGGCCTGGGTGGCGTTATGCATGGCCTGGGCCCATAACCCTTTTGTAAGGTGTTGTGGTCTGGGTTCTTGACCCTGAAAATGGGCTGCAATGCCCACCCCCTGGGCAGCAGAAATGACCCAGAGAGGTGACTGCACATGCGCAAGAATCCATGCATGCGCCTAACCCTGCCTGGCATTCCAGGCTGTGACGCATGGGTGAAATTCCACGCATGTGCCAAAGTCTGCCCAGCATTCCAGGTGGTGCATGGCCTAGCCGCCAGTACAGACAGTGGCAATTATGGCCATTACAGCTACCTCTGCCCCAGCAACTACTGTTGGTGGGCAGCCACCGCAGTATGGCTCCTCTGCAATCCTGAGGCGCACCACAGGGGGAAGGGAGAACCCACAGGCGGGGGGCAGGCAGAGGACATGGCCAGGCCACTGCCTTCTGCAGGCCTTTGCTGCCCCAAATGGGTCCTCTGCCCACCTGCCGAAATGGAGCCTCCCTTCCACCTGACACAACCCATGGGAGGATGGAGGGGCCAGGCTGTGATGCTTACCCACTGACTGTAGTCACCGGGGAGGCCGGCGGTGGCCAGAGTCAAGCTGAAACTGTGCTTTGCGGTGGATCTCAGAGAGCAGCCATGACGACAGCAGACAAAAAGGCAAGGCAGCTGGGGTGGGGATGGGGTCGGGGGGCAGGCCCAGGTCTCTCCTTGGCCCGGGTAGGGTACCCCCGGGCAATGCCGGGTCCTCTGCTAGTGGATTCAGTTAATTCACTTTCCTTCCTCAGAAAGGGGTAATGTACTAGAATACAGCACAGAGTTTCATTTCTTTATCAGAGAATGCTTTGTGGCCTTGGTGTTGCTTCCTCCCTCCCCCCAATGCAGAGTTCACCCCGCCCCTCTGCCCAGCAGCCCAATGGGAGCATCTCCTTCTTCCCTTGTTGCTGTGTTGGCACTTTGCGAAAAATAAGTGGGTTTTGGGTTGCAGTTTGGGCACTTGGTCTCTAAAAGGTTCACCATCACTGAGATAGGAGGAGGAGCTGGAGTTTGATACTTAGAATCTAATTGGATAAGCTAGAGAAAAGGTGGGACAATGGATGGATGATGGCAGTTGTTAATCTTAAAATAGAGAGAGTAATGCAATGCTTGGCCAGGAGGACTATGGAGCATGTGAGTAGAGAAATTTATTTTTAAAGTAGTAGCTGGTGAAGGCCAGAGAATATTTAGATAACTTTTCTTGTTTCAAAATGTGAATGGGGAAGTGGAAGAATGTTCCTATTTTTCCTAATATTTGCAATCCGGGACTTTAAGGCTTTTGACTTTTTTCAGAAGATCTTTTGGATTTTTATTTGAAACTGTGCTGCTGGGAGAATTTCCAATTCCTTTTGAATCTTACTGTGATTGCTACCCAAATCTGAACATCCTACCTGGTCTGGTTGGTTTTTAAGTAGAAACAGCCGGGGATTAGAACCTATCATAAATTTCTCTAGCCCTAGAACAGAACCCTATGCAGTCTGAAGCACTAAAAGTCTTATACAGTGGAACCCCATGTAACAATTGCATCGTACAGCGATGAAATCATACAATGATTGCCTTTTTTAAAAAAACCTGTATCGTACAACAATTTTCAACATTGTACGGTACACTTTTGTTAAATGCCAAAAGCCGGGTTGCTTTGGGGTGGCATGGGGGAGCCTTTCCCCTGCCCCCCCCAAAGCCCCTTTGTGAACTGGCAGCGCTGGGCTGCTTTCCTCCCGGGAAGTGCGAGCTCCTCGGTTGCCTTCAGTGAATGGAAGGCAGAGATGGAAGGACCGAAGGGATCTTTCCTCCCAACCCTTCCAGAGTCTGTGGACCTAGCAGACGGGCCAGCAAAAGTGGTAGAAACAGCCACGGGGGCATTTTTTACGATTCCCCCTTGGCTGATTCTGGCACTGTTGCTGGTCCCCCTCCTTCCCAAGGGAGGGTCCTTGCTTGCTTGCAAAGGAGGGAGGCAAGAAGGCAGGAATCAGAGCGCAGGGGTGCCCTAATCCTGCATTGTTATCAAAATGGATTCTTGCTGGTCCCCTTGTGGAAACAGCAGGGAGCCCTGCGAGAATCCCTCTCACTAACTTTGGTGTCTTGCACGGAAGACAAAGAAGGAGTCGCAGGAAGGACTAACACAGGTTTATTCATTGATGGTCAGCATGAACATGAGGTAATGGCGGAGATACATCTCATTATATACTATAACACAATACATTTGAATCTTGTTGCACGGTAGCTTATTGGCTGCTACCGGCGTGGCCTCGCCCAGGTCACGCCTCTCTTCTGCAGTTGTTTTTTCTTCTGCAGTTGTTTTCTGTAGCTCCTGATCATGTGGGGAAATTCCCGCGGCTGTTCGTGATTTGGGCAATGTGGACCATGTGAGACTGAACGCTCGCAGCTGCCCTCTATGGGCGGCTTGCTCGCGTTCCTTAACAGCTGAGATACATTGTGATTGTGGACTGGTTACATTCATATATTTAAAGTAACATTGTACATGCATACATAACATCCCTCCCCCCTAGGATGGGACGAAGTCCCTCAACCATTGTGGCTTGCTGCACGTGCGCGTTGGTCGTGCGGCCGATTGACTTAACACAGGGGAGCCGGCGGCTCCTGGTTCCGCGGAGTCCTGCCCTGCAATGGAAAGGGGGGACTCATTAGTGGCTCTGCGTGGCATCTGTGGTAACCTTGCATTGGGGGACGGGAATGGAATGAATAGTTGGGACGTGAATCCCTGCCTGCCGTTTGAGGGGTTTGGGAACCCCCCCAGTACGAATCTCGGGACCGACGAAGAGGCCCTCATGGCCTCGCCACCCCCCGCTGCCTGTCCGGGCGTGCTAGAGACTGTGGTGGGCGGACTCGCCCCTGTTGCCTGTCTTGGGGATGTTGGTCTCCGGGGAGCGGGAGCAATGGTATACTCTAACACAAAAGGGCTAGGGGGACTGGAAGTACCAGGGGCTGAACTGAAACCCCTCTTCTCGCTAGGACGGGTGGGGGACCACTCCGCTACATCCCCCTGGTACTGCAACTCATAATCATCATCAAACTGATCCCTCTCTTTGAAAGTATCCTCCTCTGTGTCTCCCCCTTGGGTAATGCGGGTGGGGGAGGACCCTAACGCTGATTTCCCCCCACCGGTGACTCGCCTTCAGAGTTGGTCGGTGTGCCTTCTCCAGAGTAGACCTGAACTAGTCTCGACCCTGTAGGATACCGGCCCTGTTTGCTCGACAATTGTTCCTGGTACCCACGCTGGCCCCGAGGCCGCGTAGTTCCTGCAGTGAACCGGGTCCCCTACCGCAAAACTTTTGGAACTCTCTCCCCCTATGCTTATATTTCTCCCTTCATCCTCCACCCTGGACGGATCCATCCGGTCAAAAACTGTTACCGGACGCCTCCTCTGAGGAGCTCGGCTGGGGAAAAGCCTGACGCTAAGGGGGTTCTCCTGTAGCAGATGAGGAACTGGCACAGGTGCAGGTTCAACTCACCGGGACCCATGCGCCGCAGTGCGTCTTTCGTAGTGTGCACTTGGCACTCTACCTGACCATTTGTGGCGGGGTGAAACGGGGCAGCGGTTATGTGCTTGACGGCGTTCCTCTCCATAAATGTTTTGAACTCTGCCGACGTGAAGGTAGTAGCGTTATCGCTTACAAGGACGTCGGGCAGGCCGAAGCAGGCAAACAGCTTGCGCAACTGTTTAATGGTTGCGGCAGAGGACGTGCTGTTCATGGGGATTACCTCCAACCACTTGGAGTAGGAGTCGATGACTAGGAGAAACAAGGACCCGCGGAAAGGGCCAGCGAAGTCCACATGGATCCAGGACCATGGCCCGCGGGCCGTGTCCCATTCCCTATGGGGTAACCGGGACTCCTCGGGCCGAGAGCTCTGGCAGCTCTCGCACATGCCCACTAAACGCTCTATGTCTCCGTCTATCTGGGGCCACCAAAAGAAGCTCCTGGCCAGAGCCTTGGAGCGTACAATCCCGGGGTGGCTGGTGTGCAGTAGCCTCAGCACCTTGGCCCTCAGCTTCTCTGGGATAACCACCCGCTGGCCCCAGAGTAAGCAGCCCCTTTCCAGAGAAAGCTCTACTCTGCGCCTGAAAAACAGCTTGAAATGTTCCTCGGGGGGAGAGACGGGCCACCCTTTTCTCACCCAGGAACTAACTTGGGCCAGGATCTCGTCGGCCGCCGTGGCCTTGGCGAGGTCGGCCGGCACAATTGGGGGTGAGTCGAGAGACTCAATCAGCAGGACTTGGTGTTCCTGCTCTACCTCACATGTGGGATCCCCTAAACTAGGGAGAGGGGATCGGGACAGGGCGTCTGCATGGGAGATCTCCTTCCCTGGGCGATAGACCAGCTCATATTGGTAGGCGTTGAGAAAAATGGCCCAACGCAACATCCTGGGGGATAGGATTTGTGGGGTGGGTTTGCCGGTAGTGAAGATCCCCAGAAGCGGCTTGTGATCCGTCACTACCGTAAACTTGCGGCCGTATAGGAAATCGTGGAACTTCTTTGTTCCCGCGATTATTGCTAGGGCCTCCCTATCTGTTTGCGCGTAATTGCGCTCGGCCTTCGAGAGTGACCTTGAGTAGTAAGCCACCGGGGCTTCCCTCCCGCTCTCCAACACGTGGCACAGGACCGCCCCCACCCCCACCGGGGACGCATCACAGACTAGCACCACTGGTTTTTTCGGGTCGAAATGGGTCAGTATCGCATCCGAAGACAGGAGTGACTTAAGCTCTTTGAATGCCCTCTCCTGCTTGTCCCCCCACCGCCAAACTGCATTCTTCTTAAGTAGCGCGTGCAGTGGCTCCGCGACCGCGCCTTCCAAGGCAGGAAGGAGTGATAGAAATTTAGGAGCCCTAGGAATGACTGCAGCTCTGGTTTGGCGGTGGGGCGAGGGGCGTCTCTCACGGCCGCTACCTTGGATTCGGAGGGTTTGATTCCGTCCGGTGTTACCTTAAACCCTAGGAACTCTACCTCCCTCGCGAAGAATACGCACTTGTCCCTCCTCAATCGAAGTCCTGCCCTCTCGAACACTGAGAGAACCCCATCTAGCCTCTTTGCTAACTCTAGTTCGCTCCCCGCTGTTATCAACATGTCGTCGAAGTATGGGAGAACGCCTGGAAGCCCCTTTAAAAGGCGTTCCACGAGGGACTGGAAGATTCCGGGGGCCGAATTCACGCTGAATTGAAGGCGCGTTACCTTAAACGCCCCCTTGTGCGTTACGATTGTCTGCGCCGCGGCAGCAGCCGGGGTTACAGAGAGCTGCTGGTACGCCTGGGCCAGATCTAGCTTGGCGAAACACTTCCCCCCATGTAACGTGGCCAGCAAGTGGCTGACCACTGGCACTGGGTATGCATTTGGCCGAATGGCCTTATTTATCGTACATTTATAGTCCGCACAAATCCTGACCTCCCCATTGGACTTGAGGGCTGTGATGATCGGCGTTTCCCACTCCGCCGAATCAACTGGAACCAAAATCCCCTGCCCAACCAATCTGTCCAGTTCCGCCTCGATCTTGTCCTTGAGGGCGAAGGGCACCCTCCTTGGCTTGAGGCGGATGGGCCGGATTTCTGGGTCCAGCTCAAAGGAAACCGGGGGCCCCTTGTATTTCCTGAGCCCCTTCTTGAAAACGTCCGGGTGTGCGTTGCACACGTCCCGCATTGGGTCAGTCTCAATGGCGTTAATGCCGGACAGTTCGATCCCCAGGGGAGCAAACCACTGCGTTCCCAAAAGGCAGCACCTCCCCCGTTTAAGGACCACTAGGGGCAGTTTCTCGGAGTAGCTTTTGAACTTCACCTTGAAGTTCCCCACCCCCAACACTGGGATCCCATTTCCCTGCACGTCCCGTAAATTGGATCTCATGGCCCGCAGTTTGGGCCGCTTCTCTGGGGGAATGCGCATGAACTCTTTTTGGGACAGGATGGAATAAGAAGACCCCGAGTCTATCTCCATCCTCACTGGGACCCCTTGCAACAGTACCTCTACGAAAAACCGCCGGTGCTCCAGGCCCACGCGGTTCACGCCTTCCTCGTTGTAGCCGGCAGAGACCTTCCTGGTGCCGGCCGCCTTCCGCTGTTGCGTCTGGGGGTGACTGGAGCTGCCTTTGTCCTCGGCTCGCCCGCGCCTGCATACTCGGGTGATGTGTCCCTTTCGGCCGCAGTTGTGGCACTCGGCCTTCCGGAACGGGCACCTCGTGCGGTCGTGGGCCGCCCCACACCCGTCGCAGTGGCGGCCCTGCCGTTCTCGGGTCTGCTGCTTCTCACCTCGCTTCTTGATCCTCTGGACGTCGTCGTCCTTGCTGGATTAGGGGTCCGCTGTCGTGGACAACTCCTTGGACGACGTCGGTGTGGCGGCGGCGGGCGGGTTGGGGGCCCGCCAGGCCATCTTCGCTGGTGTCCGCCGGGCCGCCTGCACTGGTGACTTGGCCCTCTCGGACGTGGCCCCTCGAGACTTGAATAGCCGGATGCCGCTCCTGGCCTCCTCGGCTGCTTGGGCCTCCCGCAGTACCTCATTGAATGTGAGTCGATGGTCGCGGGTCATGAGCCTCCTCTGAAGCTCCTCGTCCCTCAAACCACACAGCATGCGGTCACGGAGGGCCTGGTCCAGGTCGTCCCACTGGCAATGCACCGCTGCAAGCCTGAGGGCCGCCGCGTAGGCGGACACGGATTCGCCCGGTCGCTGGTCTCGCCTGTGGAACGCGACCCGGGCTGGGAAGATTGAGACGGGTGGCTGGAAGTGCTCACGCAGCCTCTCCAGGATACGGTCGATGGGCACCTCATCCACCTTCCGGGGGGCCACCAGGGTCATCAGGATCCGCAGCGTGGCCGGCCCCACCTGAGCCAGGAAGTGGGAGCACATTTTCGCGTCGTCGTCGACGCCTGAGGCTTCCATGGCGTGCCGAAACTGGCACCCGTAGAGCTCCCATTGCTCGGGCTCGCTGACATCGAAGTGGTACGGTTTGACCTTGGGATTTGCCATTGATCCCATCCTCGTCGCCAATTTGGTGTCTTGCACGGAAGACAAAGAAGGAGTCGCAGGAAGGACTAACACAGGTTTATTCATTGATGGTCAGCATGAACATGAGGTAATGGCGGAGATACATCTCATTATATACTATAACACAATACATTTGAATCTTGTTGCACGGTAGCTTATTGGCTGCTACCGGCGTGGCCTCGCCCAGGTCACGCCTCTCTTCTGCAGTTGTTTTCTCTTCTGCAGTTGTTTTCTGTAGCTCCTGATCGTGTGGGGAAATTCCCGCGGCTGTTCGTGATTTGGGCAATGTGGACCATGTGAGACTGAATGCTCGCAGCTGCCCTCTATGGGCGGCTTGCTCGCGTTCCTTAACAGCTGAGATACATTGTGATTGTGGACTGGTTACATTCATATATTTAAAGTAACATTGTACATGCATACATAACACTAACAGTGCAGGGTTGCTATTGCACTGGGAAGCGCTTTACCCCTGGGAAAGCACTTCTCAGGGCAAAAGCAACCCTGCACTGTTAGCAAACGGGATTCATTTCCATGGCAAAAATCGTTGTACGAATCATCACATAGGGAAAATTGCTATATGATACATGTATCGTAAAGCAATTTTTGGGGGGCAATGATGGACCCATTGGAACCAATTAAAATCGTTATACAGGGTTTTACTGTACTGGCTTCCTGAATGAATGGTGGTCATGATCAGGGTGTAATGGGTCCTGTGATAGTAGGGAAATGGGCTTTGTTTTCCTTACAAGAAGTGTACCAATATTTTGCCGAGTTGTCTTCTTCAAACAGGTTATTAGCAATAAAATAGCAGTAAGATAATGTTACAAGTAGGAGTAACATGTAGCCTTATTTTGCATGGATCATAGAATCATTGAGTTGGAAGGGGCCTTTAGACCATCGAATCCAACCCTCTGCTCAATCCAGGATGTTGTGAACTCTCTCCGGCCCTCTGGTAATTAATCTCATCAAGGGAACCACTTTGAATACACAGCCTTGTGTCTGTTACCCATCTTCTGATTAAAATTACCCTCGGCTTCACGTTTCTCCTCCTCAGCAACCTGCTGAACTCATCATAAAGTAACGAAGTATTTGGGCTGTTAATTTGGTAGCGGAGACCCAGTTATGCCTTTAGAGAATTTTAACTCTCACCCTTCTGATTATAATAATCTTCACAAACAAGTCCATTCTTGATTCAAAGATCCAGTTTTTTATTAATGTTGTTTCATAGCAGTGTAATTTAAGTAATACAGAATTAATGTTGAATAAACACAGGAAGATATGCAAACTTTCCCTATGCTGGAAAATAACAAAACCTAACTAAAAGAACTTAGCCATTCTCAAGCTTTTCCATCCTTCGAGGTTTAGGAGCTTCCAAACTCCCCCCACCCCTCTCTCTGCTTCTGCCTACACAGCACATACCTGTCAAGTATCCTGTTTTTCCTGGGAAAATGTCTTATTTTTACCCTTCTTCCTGCCCCCCTCCCATTTTATTAATTTCCCCGTAATATCCCTTATTTTTTTTTAAAAAAAATCATGGCCGGAGCCCTCACAGGCGAAGCTGCAGTATGTTTTTCTGGCCACCAGAAGTCACTGTGTGGCTTTTCGCTTGTGGAAGGGGAGAGAGAGAAGGTGGTGGGGGCGTTCTGTAGTTTCTCTTTCATTTCCCTTCCCTGCCACATAGTCATGGAGGCTTCGTTTTTGCTGCTGCTAATCGGAGCCACCATGGGACGGGAGTCTACTCTACAGGTGAGCGATATTTCATATATGCAGGGGCAAGTCAGTGAGAAACTTCTCTCTCACTCTCATGGTTTATTGAGCTGTTTCTGCCCTGCCTTCCTGGCTGGAGGCTTCCGTTTCTGTTCTAGAGTTAATTTGGGAGGGGGGCATGGGGGATGTTGCTTGATCACTATATGAGAGAGAGAGAGAGAGCACCCCACACCTTCTAACAAACCATCTGGAGGGAGATTAACTCCTCAGCTGCTGGGAGGCTTGGAAACTACAGAGGTTGCTTTTTTACTTCTTTACTAATTCCCTTCCTTAAGCTGGATCCGACATTCTCAGGTTCTGGTGCTTCATTTGGTTGCAGTGAGGAACAAACAGATTGGTTAATTTGGGGGAATTAATCCCTTGCATCCACCCTAATTGGGGTGGGGTGGGGTGGGGGGTGGAGTGTCTAGCCATGTGTAGGGCTAGTTCATTAAAGCCAAGCTGCTTACAAGCAGTTGGTAACCCTAGGGGGCTGGTTTACTATTCTGCACTTTCTTTGCTTCCCAGGAAATTTTTAAAATTTAAAATGAGTAAGGTAAAGGTTTCCCTTGCTCAAAAGCCAGTCATATCTGACTCTAGGGTTCAGTGCTCATCTCTGTTTCAAAGCCGAAGAGCCAGCATTGCCTGCATCTGCAGACATTTCCGTGGTCATGTGGCAGGATGACTAGACACCAGAGCACACAGAACGCTGTTACCTTCCCAGCAAAGTGGTCCCTATTTATCTACTTGCAATTTCTTGCTTTCGGACTGCTAGGATGGCAGGAGCTGGGACAAAGATGGGAGCTCATTCCATCCTGCAGTACTCGGGAATCGAACTTCTGACCTTCTGCCTCCAAGTCAGCATCTTAGTCACTTAAGCCACTGAGTAAACAAGAAAGAAAATAAAACAAAAGTCCCCCAAGAAGATGGGGAAAGGGTTCTTTGGCCCACACAGCTTTGTGCCCATTGCATCTACAATACCATCTAGCCATCTTATTTTTGGCCATCCCCTTCTTTTGTCCTCCACCTTTCCCAGCATCAAGGCTTTCTCAAGTGAATCCTCTCTTCTCATTTTATGTCCAAAGTACTTTAGCATCATCTTTACTATTTGACCTTTAATGAGCAGTCATGGTTGATTTCTTCTAGGATCGACCTATTTCTAACACCACATTTCAAAGGCATCTATTTTTCTGCGCTCATCTTTCCTAATGGTCCAGCTCTCACACCCATACATTATCACCGGGAATACCATTGCTTTGACTATGCAATTTTTTGTTTGCAAGATGATGCCTCTACTTTTAACTATGTTCCCCAGGTTTCTCATAGCTTGTTTCCCAAGCATCCGTCGCCTTTTTATTTCATGGCTGCAATCACCATCTGCAGCGATCTTTGATCCTAAGAAAGTAAAATCTGCAAGTCATATCCAACTCTAGGGTGCAGTGCTCATCTCCATTTACAGCCAAAGAGCCAGTGCTGTCTGTGTTTGCAGACATTTTCATGGCCATGTGGCAGGCATGACTAGAGCCCAGCAAGTCTCATGGTTATATTTGGCCATGCCCACAGATTTGGCCCACACCCACAGAAAATGAAAAATGATGCTAGGTGGGTAACCCTGTAAGCCAACAGAAACTGACACAATTGCAGTTCCAAGTTCCCCGGGCCCATGCACTTAAGCACCTCTTTGGTTGTTCATACCTATCGTTCTGTCTCGCCATTGGTGGCCAGATGGAACGGCGCCGCTGTGATGTGGCTGATTCTGTTTCTGCTCAGGATAGCTTGGAATTCCACAGACATGAACGTGGATGTGTTGTCAGAGACCAACACATCAGGTAATCCCCAACAACTAAACACACGGTGAAGCTTCTGAATCATAATAGTGGAAGTCATCCCTGAGACTGGTATAACCTCCAACCATTTAGAATATGCATCCCCCATTAGTAGAAACGTGGTTCCTTTGAATGGTCCAGCAAAATCTACATGTACCCTTGACCAGGAGCTCCGCGCTGTGTCCGATTCCCTGGTGGGGAGGTGAGACTCCTCTGGACGGGAAGCTTGACAGGCCTGGCAATGACCGACCCATGCCTCTATATCTGCATCAAGCCCAGGCCACCAGAAATAACTTCTGGCCAGGGCTTTAGATTTGACAATCCCTGGGTGACTCACATGCAGCATTTGAAGTACCTTCTGGCAGAGGGGCAGCGGAACAATGACCTTATGGCCCCATAACAAGCATCCCCTTTCTAAGGACAATTCATACCATTTTAACTGAAAAGCCTTAAACTTGTCTGATGGGAGTCTTGCTGGCCATCCTTTTTGAACCCAGACCTGAACTTGACTCAAAATTTTGTCCCAGCCCATCCCCTTTGCAATGCCACCTGCGGTGATGGGGGGGGGAGTCTAGCACTTCCAGCATTAATACTTGCTGGTCCCCCTTGACCTCTCCATTTTCCTCCCCTGGGGGGGCAACCTGGAAAGGGCATCAGCATGACAAATTTTGGCACCAGGAGAGTGGACTAACCGAAATTGATAAGCATGGAGAAATACAGCCCAGTGCAACATGCAGGGAGACAAGATCTGGGGAGCAGGTTTGTCAGGAACAAAAATCCCCAGGAGAGGCTTATGGTCAGTGATGATCATGAAACTGTGGCCATAAAGAAAATTGTGGAACTTCTTGGTTCCTGCAATGATTGCCAAAGCCTCATGATCGATCTGAGCATAATTCCATTCCGCCTTTGATAGTAACCTGGAATAAAAAGTGTTAAGCACTTCCACTCCCCCATCCAACACATGGCACAACACAGCCCCAACCCCAACAGGTGATGCATCGCAGACCAGCACTAAAGGCTTATTTGGATCATAATGTATTAATACCGCATCAGAGGTTAACAGGCCTTTTCGTTCCCTGAACGCACATTCCTGGTGATGCCCCCAGCACCACACAGAATCCTGCTTTATGAGGTTGTGTAAAGGATCAGTCACTGTAGCTTTCCGGGGCAAGAATGTGTGGTAAAAATTAAGTAATCCAAGAAATGCTTGTAATTCAGTTTTTGACATGGGGCGGGGGCATCCCACACTGCTCGAACATTTGACTCTGCGGGCTTAATGCCTTTGGGAGTTACCTTATAACCTAGAAACTCAAACTCCCAGATGTAGAAAACACACTTTTCTTTCTTTGCTCGGGGTCCTGCATCCTGAAACCTCTGCAGGACCTAAGTTAGCCTCTCCCCAAGTTCGTCCTTGCGCCCAGCCAATATTAATACCTCATCAAAATATGGAACCATACCCAGGAGGCCCTTTGGGAGGCATTCCACAAGCACCTGAAAAATTCCTGGGGCCACGTTAACCCCAAACTGTAACCTGGTCACTTTGAATGCCCCTTTATGGGTGACAATTGTTTGACACAGAGCTGTTTCAGAGGTAACTGGCTGATACGCTTGAGCCAAATCAAGCTTGGCAAAACACTCCCCCCCCCCCATGTAGGGTAGCCAGCAAATGGCTTATCACCAGAACTGGATAAGCATTTGGCTGAATGGCTTTGTTAATGGTGCATTTGTAATTGGCACAAATCCAAATATCCCAATTCGCTTTCATAACGGATACTATCGGTGTTTCCCAGGGAGCAGAATCAACGGGCACTAAAATTCCTTGGGCCACTAACTTATCCAGTTCAGCCTCAATTTTATCCTTAAGTGTGAAAGGCACACATCTTGGTTTTAACAGCACAGGCACCAACCCCGGGTCCAATTCAAATGTGACTGGGGGCCCTGAATAAGTACCTAAACCTCCCTGGAACACCCCTGAGAAAGCCTCACACGCGGCTCCCACTGGGTCGGGACCAATTGAATGAATACCTGAGAAAGCGATGCCTAAAGGTTCAAACCACTGCACTCCCAGAAGGCTGTTGGTCCCATTTTTAATGAAAACTAATGGCAATGCAGCAGTTCATTAAAACACACTTTGAAAATCCCAATACCAAGGACAGGAATCTTCCGCTCTTGGACATCACGAAGTGCCACCTTCAGTGCTTGCAGATGAGGTCGGGTGGCTGGTGGAACTTTCCAAAATTCACGTTGCGGGTTAATGGAGAATGAAGTCCCTGAATCAACTTTCATCTTTACTAGAACTCCTTGAAGTAACAGGTCGATGACGAAACACCCTGAAACTGCCAACACCTGCGACCCTCAGAGCCACGTAGATGACACCTTGGATATCGGATGTGTTTCCCCGGTTGGTGATGGTCCTTGGCGGTGGCCCTAGTTCAGCGCTGTCGGCAGACCTTGCCAATGTGTCCCCACTTTCCACAGCAGTGGCAGTTGACAGAACAGAACGGGCACTTGGCTTGCATATGCTTTCCACCACAACCTTTGCATGGCCCCACAGCCCTAGCTATACCTTTTGCAGCCTGTCAGAGAACCTTTCCCACTTCACTTTCTTCATTGCTGGCTTCTGATGAAGAGGAGGAAAATTCTGAACACTTCTGCAACTGAACAGCTGACTCGGTTGACCCTGAAACAGCATTTTTTTTGTTTGAACATCTTAACCCCTGCTTCAGCAGCCTTGGACGCTAGTGCCTCATTGAGAACCTCCGCGAACGTGAACGTGATTTTTTTAATTAGCCAGCATTGGACAGCTTCATCTTGGATTCCCATGAGGAGATGGTCCCTCAAGGCTTCTCCAATGTCCCACCATTGGCACAGCACTGCGGCTGCCCTCAATGTGGCGGCATACTGGGCAATGGAATCCCCTGGCCTCTGGTCCCTCCAGCAAAATGCAAACCATGCTGGAAAAATTGGAGCTGTTGGTTTGAAGTAGTTTCTGAGCACTGTCAAGATGTCAGCCAGCTCCAATGTAGGCATTCCACATTGGGAAAGGAAAGTTGCCTTTTGCCAGTCCTCATCTTTGATGAATTCAGCGATCAAGAAATTTGAAAACTGCATCTCATATAGAGTCCACTTCTCTGGTTCAGTGATACAGAACGGCCCAAAGAAACTTCCTGAACCTGCCGAAAACGCCATCCCATCCTCGTCGCCAATTTTATATTTGAGAGGCAATCAAGAGACTGGCAATGACGGGTAACAACAACTATGACTTCTTTATTTAATTCCCATACACAGAACAACAATTTACTTCCAGCAATACTTCCAACTGAACTCTCCCCCTCTCAGCTGTTTTAATTCAGCACGAGATTTCTTTCTGACAGGTCTCGTGAGAGCTCCCCCTGCTCGCATGAGAATATCCCTTTAACAACATAAGCCTTATTCTTAAAACATAACAACTACAGGGCCCACCGCCGCAGCCCAGGTGCCTTGGGAGGCTCTCTTACAGCTCTACACAGCAGCACCATGGGCAGAGGTGGCTGGGCCTGGGCAGAAGGAGTCCCTGCTACTGCCACTGTCAGAGCCTGAGCTCCCGGGGGTGGGGGGGGGGAGCCAAAGGAAGGAAGGAATCCCCTTTGAAAGAGGACCCCAGAGCCTGCCAGGGAAACAGAGGTGGTGGCAGTGCAGAGGGGGAGGTTGGCCACAGGCCAGGTAAAGGGATGGTCCTGGCAGTGTTGGAGAAGGAGGAAGGAGAAGGACAGAAATGGGCACTCACTCCGTCATACAGCACTTGGGCATCGAATTTTAGCACATACATTAGAGAGATTGGAATGTGTAAACATGCTGGCCTTGTGGCCAGGAAGAAATGAAACCTAATGTGTGATGGACATGTTATACTGTATTATCATTGGCTGGATTACTTTAGGGGACTGGCAAGGAGGTGGACCCTGAGGAAGGAGATAAAACCCAGAGGGAGTACATAGGCAAGATGCTCTCTTGATCCAATACTTTGAGCTAAGGATGAACTGCAAACATGTAGTTGCTTAATCCAGAAGGGGGGCCCTTGGGCTTCCTTGGGCTTTCTCAATTAGAGAAGCTTTCTTTGCTATGATATTCTTTCTGAACTTTTGATAAACTTTCTTCTGTAACTTACTCTGATTACAATATACTTTAAAAATACCCAAAGATGACTGGAGTATTTACTTGGTCATTCAATACCTTAACTACACTAATCTAGTATCCTGCAGTGCTTAGCTAGAGAGGTGGCAGCTCGGAAGCAGAAACCAACCACTGGTGCGCAAGAAGACCTACTCATGAGTAAATTTGTTCTTGACAATCATCTACTCCCGAAAAATTTTCTCATTGCAATTTCCTTGATTTGAAGTTTCAAAGACACACATTTATTTATTAAAGGCCTACTCATGCAACCACCTGAGATGTGATTTCGATCACTGGCCTCCCTGTGGTGAATTATCTTCCCCTCAGACATATCATTGAGCAGAATTTACTGCATGAGTTTTGGTCATTGATGTGAACTGAGAGTAGGGAAACTCATTGTCTGATAGCCCTGACAAATTATGCAGTGAGTTACAGTATATGAAATGATCTACCCAATAGTTGGAAAAATCCACCTTCTAAAATATCAATTACCATAGGTGAATGCAATTTCTTAGACCAACTCTGCAAAGTTGGACAGTGGCCACTTAAAAAGCTTTTACACTATGATGTTCAACCAGTGATAACTAATTAATATAGTTTTATTGCTATGTAGTGGAATGAGTTTTCTGAATTACCCTGAGTTTTCTGCATATGTTAGCAGCATCATAGCAAAGATCAATGCATGCTGAAAAGGTCATATCATTATAGTGGATAAAGACATGTCTGCCAATTCCTCTTTTCTTCTAAAAAAATCACTGGGCTGACCAACATGAAGTGGATAACATACATATCAATTGTAACCATGCCAAATGGCATGTACTTAGTATATTATAGTATATGGTATTTGCTATATAGTGTTCATATGGATTCTTGGTCATATAAACGTCATGTAGAACCCATTTAAAATATAGGTTGGTTCTACATCTATATAGATCAGCCTTCCCTAACCTAGTGCCCTGCATTTGGACGGTTTTTTGAGCAAAATATCAAGTTCTTTAATTCACCTGGGAACAGCTTTCCATGATTTCAGACAAGGGTCTTCCCATGCCCCATGTGGAAATATAAGGGACTGAACCTAAGATATTTTGCATGTAAAACGTGTGGTGCTGTAGAATGTACTTCCCTTCAAATAAAAAAATGTTGGAGTCTCCATGATACCTCTTATTAGTCTGATTCTCAACAATTTTCTTTTTCAAATGTCTACTTTTTATTGGTATGTGATGCCAAGTCATTTCCAAATTATGGTAGTCTGTAGAGGAGACCCTAGAGAAGGAGGAAGTCCATGGCTCCCTGCAGACAAGGGTTCCAGACATTAAGCTGTGCAGTAGATTCAAGTCACAATGACTCAGAAGAGGCTGGGGATTTAGAGATGATAGAGGAGGAATGGGAAGAAGAAATGGAATATGAATAGTAGTCATAGAGGGGGAGATGAAAGAGTTAGAAGGGATTAGAGAAGGGCTAGAACAGTTGGGATTGGTGAAAGAGAGAGAGAGTAGGAAAGAGATGAGGGGTTAAAATGGGAACAGACAGTTGAATAGAGGAAGAAGATTGAAGGAATGTGCCCAGGAGAGGAGGGCGTACCACTTATAAAAACTGGGGTGAATTTTTATATATGTATAAGGAGGACATGTGGACTGGTGGGCGGGTATGAATGATAGTACCTATTGAGGAGGCAGAATGACAAGCCAGGGCAAAGATCCCTCACAAACCCTCATATTGGAGGGAAAAGGAATTGTGGGAATGACAATGAGCAGAAGCTCAGGAGGACTAGCAATCAGGCTGGGTTATTGGACATGTACAAGAAGGGAGCATAGTTGGGAGATACCCAGCCAGGTGTCCTCACTGAAGGTAGCATTTAGTGTGAACTTAATGGGACTTTGAAGGACCTGGGGAACAAGGGACAGTAAACTGTCAGTGAACCCTGACTGTAAATAGTTGAAATTGAGGTAAAACACTGGGGGGGGGGGGGTTGTATAAAAGTTGGTTTTTGTTATACTTTATTAAAAAAAAAGCATTGGTACATTAATGTGTGAGATGGATGAGGGCAGGCAGATTACACAACACTATGAGAATTATTACAGTATATAGGGGTTAAGGAGGGGGATGTTGTTATTGGACCACTAAAATTTTGCAAGTAAAAGCTAGCATTCAAACCTAGATAGATAGATCTAGCCGTAATTTTGGAAACTTTTATTTATGTATTTATTTATGTTTGCAGCTTTATGTTTCCTAGCCTGATGAAGATATAATATATATAGAGAGAGGTTTGAATGCTAGCTTTTACTTGCATACTTTTAGTGGAGAGAGGTGTGCCTATGAAGAAGAGATAGAATAATGCATAACAACATCATGTGACATACATGGCCATATATCTACACTGTATATACTGTATATACTGTATATACACATACATACAGTGGAACCTCATACAACAATTGCCCCGTATAGCAATGAAATTACATAACAATTAGGTTTTTGGGGGAAATGACATCCTGCATAACAATTTTCCCTATTGAAAAAATTGTACAACAATTGTTCAATGGGAAAAACCAGTTAGCAAAAATAATTGTTGTACGATGCATCCCATAGGGAAAATCGGTATACGATGCATGTATAGTATAGCAATTGTTTTGTACAACAACGAGTTCCATGGAATGGATTAAAATCATTGTATGAGGTACCACTCTCTCTCTCTTTCTCTCTCTCTTTAGTGTATGAGAACCATCTTTATTGCATGATGGTCCGGGGGAACATGTGGTAATGGCGGATGAACAGCTCAATATATACTGTGGCTATACATTTGAATGTGGCTCCTCGATAGCCCATTGGCTACTGTCTGCGTGACGTCATTCCCCGTCACGCCCTTCTTGTCCAGGTGAGGTGGTGGCGGGAATCTTCCCGCGCTGTAGGTATTTGGGGAATTGGAACCATGTGAGCTGGGCGCTCGCTATTGTCCCTAGTGGTCACTAGGTCGCGTCCTGGTACAGAAGGTTACAGTGTTACAGCTGGTGGTTATTATATCCACTCATTCGAGTGTTACATTACTTAAAGCCACAATATTCCAAACACAACATCCCTCCCCCCTAGGATGAGACGAAGTCTCTCATCCAATATGGTTTATTGCAAGCGCGTTTTGGGCACAAGGCTGGCTGGCTTGTCCCGGGGGCGCTATCGCTTCTGTGTTCCCTGGTCTCTTGTCCTGCAATGGGAGAGGGAGACTCGTTAGCGACTTGCTGCGGTTCCGCGGCTTTCGGGGTAGGGATAAACTCCATTGTGGGAAAGCCGGGGGCACTGGGGGCTAATGAAAAACCCTGCTTCTCGCCTGGATGGGTGGGGGACCACTCCGAACCCCCCCCCCCGGTTTTGTAACTCAAACTCAAAATCATCTTCTGGGGTATCTGTGGGGGTATCCCTTAGGATATCTATGGGGACAAACTTATTCCCTTCCCCCCTTGGTGGGGACCATTGGCCCCCCTCTCCTCCCCCTTGGGCTGAACGGGTGGGGGAGAACCCTAACATTGAATCCTGTTCCGCGCTGTCCGCGCTCTGGTTTCCGGAGCCCCGGCGCCGGAGTTGGTCCGTGTGCCACCTCCAGAGTAGACCTGTGCTGGTCTCTATGCAATACGACACGGGACCCGTCTGCCCAATGACTACGCCCGGAACCCAGGCTGGCCCTGCGCTAGCGTAGTTTCTGCAATGGACCGGGGCGCCTACTTCGAAACTCTTCGTGCCCGCTAACCCGATGTTCCTCCCAGTGTCTTCCACCCTCGTAGGGTCTAGCCTGGTCAGTACTGTAGTCAGCTTTCTGCGCATTAGGAGCTCTGCGGGCGAGTATCCTGATGCTAGGGGGGTCACCCTATATCCCAGCAAAAACTGGCCCATGCGCCTCAGCGCGTCTTTGGTGGTACGCACGAGGCGTTCTACCTGGCCATTCGTCGCCGGGTGGAAAGGCGCAGAGGTGATGTGCCGGATGGCGTTGATGTCGGTGAATGCCCTGAATTCGGCGGACGTGAAGCAACTAGCGTTATCGATAACAAGCGTGTCGGGTATACCGAACAAACTGAACACCCTGCGCAATTGTTTAATTGTTGCGGCTGAGGAGGTGTTCGCAACTGGGATAACCTCTAACCACTTGGAGTAAGCATCCACTATGAGGAGGAAAAACGATCCTCTGAAAGGGCCCGCAAAGTCAATGTGCACGCGGGACCACGGCCCCTTTGCCGCATCCCATTCCCTGTGCGGAAGTCGAGCCTCTTCGGGCCGGGAGCTTTGGCAATTCTCGCAAGTGCCCACCATGTGCTCGATATCGGCGTCCAACTGGGGCCACCAGAAGTAGCTCCTGGCCAGTGCCTTGGAGCGGACAATTCCAGGGTGGCTGACGTGCAGCACCTTAAGCACCCTTGCTCTCAGGGACGATTACCCGCTGGCCCCACAGGAGGCACCCCCTCTCCATGGACAGTTCTAGCTTTTTCCTAAAAAAATGGGGCGAACTCAGCCGCCGGGGAGGACGTTGGCCACCCTTTCTGCACCCAAGAACTGACCAGGGCCAACGTCTTGTCCTTGCCCGTTGCCTTGGCGATCTCTGCGGGCACTATGGGGGGTGAATCTAGGACCTCTATCATGAGCACTTGGTGGTCTTGTTCCACCTCACACACGTGGCTGCTTGTGTGGGGGAGGGGTGACCTCGACAGGGTGTCCGCGTGGCTTATGTCCTTTCCAGGGCGATACACCAGCGCTTCTGGTACGCGTTTAAAAAAATGGCCCACCTGAGCATCCTAGGGGACAGAATCTGTGGCGTGGGCTTGTCTGCAGTAAATATGCCTAGCAGGGGCTTGTGGTCAGTCACGATGGTAAAGGGGCGGCCATAGAGGAAGTCGTGGAACTTCTTCATCCCAGCAATTATCGCTAATGCCTCACTGTCTGTCTGTGCGTAGTTGCGCTCTGCCTTAGACAGGGACCTGGAGTAGAATGCCACCGGGGCCTCCCGCCTTTTTTCCAACACGTGGCACAGAACCGCCCCCACCCCCGCTGGGGATGCATCACATATAAGAACCACTGGTCTCTTGGGGTCAAAATGGGTTAATACGGCGTCTGAGGATAAGAGTTGTTTCAGCTCATTGAATGCCCTCTCCTGGCTCTCGCCCCATTTCCATGCCTCATCCTTTTTTAGTAACTTATGAAGCGGCTCTGCTACTGACGCCTTCCTAGGCAGGAAGGAATGGTAGAAGTTTAAGAGCCCCAGGAACGACTGCAATTCGGGCTTGGAGGTGGGGCGAGGAGCATTTTGAACAGCGGCCACCTTTGATTCGGAGGGTTTGATGCCTGCAGGGGTTACCCGAAAACCCAGGAACTCAACCTCTTTTGCGAAGACGCATTTGTCTTTCCGCAACCTCAACCCCGCCTTTTCAAATACCGTCAGTACTTTGTCTAGCCTCTCAGCCAATTCTGACTCACTCCCCCCATTATCAATACGTCATCAAAGTATGGCAAGACCCCCTCCAGACCCTTTAAGAGGTGTTCCACGAGCGATTGGAAGATGCCTGGTGCCGAGTTCACGCCAAACTGTAGGCGCGTCACCTGGAACGCCCCCTTATGAGTGACTGTTGTCTGTGCAGCAGCTGCAGCTGGGGTTACCGAGAGCTGCTGGTATGCCTGCGCCAGGTCAAGCTTTGCGAAACACTTTCCCCCATGTAACCTGGCCAACAGGTGGCTGACTACTGGCACCGGATACGCATTTGGGTGTATCGCCTTGTTAATGGTACATTTGTAATCAGCGCATATTCGAACCTCCCCATTGCCTTCAGCGCTGTTACAATCGGAGTTTCCCACTCCGCGGAATCAACAGGAACAAGGATCCCCTGGCTGTAGGAATGCATCTGGATTTTGTCAGGCTGTCTTCTGACACATTTTGTAAACAAAAGCCTCTTTGCTTGCATGAGAGACAATGCTGGTTTTTGGGCATGCGTAGCTCCTTATCTCTCCTTATTTGGGTTCTGACATTCTGATTGATTATGTAGCTTAAGTTTCGTTTCTGGTATACTCTGCTTGAATAAAGAGAAGCGATTAGTATCCTTTGTTCAGCTAAGACAGCAGTCGTGTTTTCTGTCTCTCTCTGTTCTTTCCTTACTCTGAGCCTAATGAAGCTGGACTTCGTGGACTCTTAAGTTTCTATCTTAAAAGATCTGATGATATAAACTGCTGCTTCATGAGACTGATTGAGAAGAGATCTTTACATGAATCAGATTTCTACAACTGGTGCCCCGTCGCGAGGCCATTGAATGAAATTCAAAGGAATGCTTTGAAGAGATCTGCTTCAGCATTTAGCACCTAATTATCACCTCATCGACCGGGACAAGGTCTCATTCACCCGGACCGGGAAGGTCATAAATCGAGCTCGAAAATTCATCCAAAGTCAACTTTGGGTCCCACATTAGGTGAGTGAAGAAAAATATTAATTTTTTTTTATCATGGGGTGCGTGCTTACTTCGCAAATGCAGGAATTTTGTAAAGATATTTCAGATCTTTTGAATAACAATGGGAAACGAGCGGATGAGAAGGAGATACAAAAGCTAGTCAAAGCTATAGAAAAAATCAGTCCTTGGGTTAAATATGATGAATGTTTGGACTTAAAACAGTGGAAACAGATTGGGAGAGAAATGCAGAAGCATAATGGAATTTCTATATCAGTGCTATTTACGTGGGAGGAAGTCAGAGACTGCCTTCAAAGACTCAATCCAAAGAATATTCTGTTGTCTCAGGGGCTTGCTAGCACCCTCCCAAAGCTTTTGCCCCCAGCCAAGGGAGGGGCTATGGCAACTGCCCCTCCATCATATGAGCAACAACAGCTTAAGCCCCCTGATGTGGGTGGAAATGGAGATGGGACATTATATCCTGCCTTGCAGCAATCAAGCACTCTTAGCCCTACAAAAGACCTGTTCTCTGCTGCTTTAACTGCAGCTGTGCTGGATATGGAACCTGTTGCTGTATACCCAGTGATCCGGGGGGCTCCGGCTGTGGGCAATGCACCGGCAGTCCCAGATAGATATGAAACCCTCCATTACAAATATCTGAAGGAACTAAGAGTCAGCATATGGGTTTAATGCACCTTTTACAAAAGCTCTGTTGGAAGCCATTGCTTCTCAAAAATTGCTACCAGTTGATTGGAAACAGATGATCAAAGCACTCCTGCCTCCTGCAGAAGCAATGCTCTGCTTGCAAGAGTGGAGGGATGCGGCTTGGGAGGTACATCATACACACCCTGCACTCACGATGGATATGTTATGTGGGGAGGGAAATTTTGCCAACCCCACACAGCAGTTGGCACTCACTGATGCCCAGCTGGGAGATATTGCACAGATAGTCATGCGTGCCTGGAGTAAGATTCCTTCCAAAGGAGATAGCTCAGTTGCTGGATTTGCAGCAATAAGGCAGGGCCCTAAAGAGGATTACACTGAGTTCATTAACAGACTCATGACTGCCCTCAGCCGCCAGGTGGAAAATGTCCCGGCACGGGAAATGCTCATGAAACAACTGGCTTTTGAAAATGCCAATGAGGATTGTAAAGGGGCTCTGACAGCTGTTTATGCTAGGCCAGGAACATCTATAGCAGACATGATGAAAGTTTGTCAAAATGTGGGGACTCACAGTTACAAGGCTCAACTTCTGGCAGCTGCAGTTCAATTGCCCACAACTCAGGCTCAAAACAAACGTTGTTTTGGCTGTGGAAAAGAAGGGCATTTTAAAGCACAATGTCGCTTCTCTCAAAAGCAGGCAGCACGCCCTTCAAGGAAGTGTCCCATTTGTCAGAAAGGGTACCATTGGGCCAATCAGTGCCGCTCAAATCCTAATGCCAACCCCTCAGCTGCTCAGCACAAAGACTCTGACTTTTCTCCACAGCAGCAGGGAAATGGGAGTGCGGGCCAGGCTCGGGCCCAGGCAAAATAATAGGGCTACCAGAGGTCAGTGAGGAAGCAATAGCGGAGGTTTTGGAAGAAGATATGGAACTTGCCCAAGAAATGATTTCACGATATAGAAAAAACCATCCTCTAAAAGAAGGGCTTTTATTGAGGTTATCTAAGGACTGTACCCTTGCTATGCCAGGGTGTGTGGAGGCTCTTCCCACAATGGTTGATGATGTTATTCCCCAGGGCATGATGGGCATCGTTCTTCCTTGCTCAGACGCCTTACCCGCTTCTGTACACATTGCAGCAGGGTCAGTTACATTGGGTCACCAAGAAATTGTCGTCCCTGCATCAGCCACGCAACATCTCACCCTGCCTAAGGGACAACCTGTAGGACGTCTTCATCTGCTCCCACTAGGGACCACTGTAACTCCATCCCAGGAGGGGACTATAACAGCGGCTATGGCGGTGATACAAATCACCAAGGATAGACCGACCCGCTCGCTGATTATGGGTGGACGTTCAGTGTCTGGACTGGTCGATACAGGAGCCGATATTTCAGTGGTGGCAAAAAAAGATTGGCCAACTGGATGGGCCGTCCGCCCCTGTAGGGAAGTTTTTGGGGTGGGTGGGTACGAGCCAGCACAGCAAAGTGTTCATCCAATCGTCTTTGAGACCTCAGGGGGAACAAAAGTTTCTCTTCACCCACTGATTATGGATATTCCTATTACTCTGTGGGGCCGGGATCTCCTGGCTAAAACAGGGTGTACCTTGCAGACAAATTTTTGATACGGGCCTCCCCTGCAGCGCCGTTGCATGCGCTTCCACTACAATGGAAAAACACCCCGCCAGTGTGGACGGATCAATGGCCGCTCTCAAGAGAAAAGCTCCAGGCGGCGGAGGCCCTTGTACAGGAGCAATTAAATCTGGGACATATTCAAACAACCACTAGTCCTTGGAACTCTCCAATTTTTGTGGTGAAAAAGAAGTCTGGAAAATGGAGATTGTTACATGATTTGAGAAAAGTTAATGAGCACATCTTGCCAATGGGACCTCTACAATCTGGACTCCCTAATCCGAACATGGTTCCTGAAGATCATCAACTCATGGTTATAGATTTGAAGGACTGTTTTTATACAATCTTGCTAGCGCCACAAGACAGAGAAAAATTTGCATTTACATTGCCAGTATACAATAATGAACATCCTACTCAACAGTTTGAATGGTGTGTCTTGCCTATGGGTATGGCCAACTCGCCGACTCTATGCCAACATTTTGTGAACATGGCTTTGGAACCTTTCAGGCAACGTCATCCAGAGGTTAAAGTCTATCATTACACAGATGACATTTTATTGCATGGTCCACAAGTCACGTAGAAACACCTGCAGGACCTATCAGACATTCTGCAACAAGCGGGCTTGATCATAGCTCCTGAAAAAGTACAGCGGATGTATCCATTCCAATATCTGGGACATAGGCTCTCAGCTACCGCTTCAACTCCGCTATTGCCAACAATAGCTATTCCAGAGCAGTTCACTCTTGTACAATTGCAATAATTGCTAGGGAACATAAATTGGGCTCGTCCCTTCTTGGCCCTGAGCACGGAGGAACTGTCTCCACTCTTTGCTGCTCTTTCTGGACTCACTTCTCCAGCGGACATCATTCCCTGCACAACGGAGATGCGTACAGCTCTTCAACGCCTCAACAAAAAGCTGCATACCATCGCTGTGGATCGGGTGCCCTCAGGCACCATTGCGCTGGCATGCGCTCTTCTTCCTACACCGAGGCTGCCCACTGCTGTGTTGTTCGCGCCTGTCAACGCTCAGAAGGTGGCCATCATGGAATGGCTACACTTGGCGCACACTCCCTCAAAAAACTGTTATCGCCTACCTGATGCGATTGCTGATCTTTTCCTTAAATGCCGTACTAGGGCAAAGCATTTGACTGGCTATGACGTTGACTTTGTTTGTTTTCCTTTTTCACAGGATGAGCTAACCGCCTTGCTACAGCATTCTGAGGCATTTCAGGTGGCCATGGCGGACTTTGTGGGACAAGTTAAATTTAACCCCCCCAAAGATAAGCGGTTTACCTTGCTGAATCTCACTTCTTACTCCCTGTCATCCCCGCTTTGCATGCAACCTATCTTGCATGCCGTTACTCTTTTCTCGGATGGCTCCCCCTCCCGCGGAGTCCTTACATGGCAGGGTCCTACTGGGGAATGGGAGGTTGTTTTTACAGGACCTCAAGCATCGGCCCAGCGGTCGGAACTGGCAGCGGTCATACTTGCTTTCTCTACGTTTTCTGATGTGCCTTTTAACTTGATTGTGGATACTCAATATGTTTACCGCCTTGTCTTTACCTTAGCTCAAGCTTATTTGTCTCCATCGATGGATAGGGATCTTTTTGCTTTATTCCAACAGCTTCAAGGTTTTCTTTCCAACCGTACGGTCCCATTCTTCATTGCCCACATACGCTCTCACACAAGGATCCCAGGTTATTTGACGGAGGGCAATGCACGAGCAGATTCTGCTCTCCGAGACTCTGCTGAGGTTTTTTCTCTCTTTGACAACCCCATTGACAGTCATGCAATGTTTCATCAATCTGCTAAGGTTTTGCATAAACGATTTTCCATTCCTATGTCACAGGCTAGAGACATTGTGTCGTCCTGTGCTTCCTGTACGAAGTCTCCTATATTCCTGCCATTTGATGCTGTTAATCCTCGAGGAACAGAAGCCAATCAGCTATGGCAGATGGATGTCACGCAAGTACCTGCTTTGGCTCCGCTTTCTAAGTTACATGTGACTGTTGATACCTTCTCTGGATTTATATGGGCTACACCCTTACGGGGTGAAACATCCAGACATGTTATACAACATTGCATTCGTTCGTTTGCGGCAATGGGTAAACCTAAAAGCCTTAAGACACACAATGGGTCATCATATGTTTCTTCTGCCTTTCAGGACTTTTGCCGTCAGTGGGACATTAAGCTAACCCATGGAATACCCTATAACTCGACTGGACAGGCGATTGTTGAAAGAGCCCACCTGACATTCAAAAATTTGTTACACAAGCAAGTGGGAGATAGAGGGGTTCCTGTGGCTGAAATACCTACAGCTGTTGCTAAAGTCCTGTATACTCTTAATTTTCTTCTTGCTCCCCATAACAGGTCACACTCTCCAGTCGAATTGCATTTCAGGACTGAGGAGTGTCTTCCTAAGCCATTGGTCGTTTATCGGCAGCAACCCGATCCTGAGTGGAAAGGTCCTGTACCTCTAATCACCTGGGGACGAGGATACGCAGCGGTTTCTACAACCTCAGGACCTGTGTGGATTCCTGCTCGAGCGATCCGCCCATGGAGAGAGAAGAAGGTTACTCAGCTCCAGGATGGTGGTTCACCAGTAAACTAAATTTGCTGACATTTGTTCTTTTCTTTCTTACTGTGCTTCCAGCTGTAAGAACAATGCCTCATGGGGGCAACCCCAACTTTTGGATTCGTCATGCTAACTATATGTTTGAGGTTCATGGTAAGAATGCAACGTTATACTATGAGCATCCACTGGCAGTGTCTCAAATGGCCTTTCTTCCGGCATTGTTCAACACGCCTGAGTTGGTTCTTGGACATTTGCAACATGTTGATAGATCTACACTCTTCTCCAGTCCTCCAGAACAATTTAACAACACCCGCTGGCGAAGCATGACATTCAAGAAATACACTAAAGGACTTTGTTTCTGCTGTCATAGTTCTGGAGTCTGGAATAGTAAATGGAAGCACTGGACTCAAGCAAACAGGGTTTTGTGGAATGTAGGCAATTATACGGGTTGTGATGATTATTTTTGGTTATGGGGTAGTTATAACAGTTCTTATAAGCTTAATTATACCTTGTTTAACACTACTATTGAAGATATATATGATGTGTTTCCTATGTTTACTCCTGATTATTCTGCTATAGATAGTGGTTCAATTTGCAATGGATGGCAAATCAAGGATCCCAACATGTGGTTCTTTTTTAATGGAGTTGCCACGAATTTCCACCCAGGACAATATCAATGTGCAGCATTGGGTTATTTTACCTTACAGACTGGCCATAGATTACCTGTTAGCAAAATCCGGAGGATTTTGTAAACTGGTCGGGAACCAGGGATGTCGGGTAAAATTCCAGTATCTGAATAATACTATTGTGAAAGAACTTCTGAATTTACAGGAGAGCATTACTAACAATGTACGCACTGATGTTAATCTCTTTGATTGGGTGACTTCTTGGTTGCCTGATTTGTCCGTCCTTAGACAAGTTTTCTTTTATGGGTTTATTATACCTTTGTGTTTTTGCATTACTTGTATTCCTAATCTTATTTCTATGTGTAACGAATGTCCACTGCGTAGAAGGGAGACATCGAGTTTTGCACGACGGCAATTGTACTCAATGAGGTATCATCCTCCGGAACAAGGTACCAGGAGTCAGGAGGGGTATGATGTCCAGGAGGACAGTGATGATGTATATGGAGGAGTAGTTATGGAGTATGATGACATGCAGGGGTATGATTAGCCGTCTCTCTCTCTCTCAAATTTAAATGAAAAAGGAGGACATGTAGGAATGCATCTGGATTCTGTCTCCTGTCTTCTGACACATTTTGTAAACAAAAGCCTCTTTGCTTGCATGAGAGACAACGCTGGTTTTTGGGCATGCGTAGCTCCTTATCTCTCCTTATTTGGGTTCTGACATTCTGATTGATTATGTAGCGTAAGTTTCGTTTCTGGTATACTCTGCTTGAATAAAGAGAAGCGATTAATATCCTTTGTTCAGCTAAGACAGCAGTCGTGTTTTCTGTCTCTCTCTGTTCTTTCCTTACTCTGAGCCTAATGAAGCTGGACTTCGTGGACTCTTAAGTTTCTATCTTAAAAGATCTGATGATATAAACTGCTGCTTCATGAGACTGATTGAGAAGAGATCTTTACATGAATCAGATTTCTACACCTGGCCCACCAATTTGTCCAGTTCTGCCTCTATCTTGTCCTTAAGTGCAAAAGGCACTCTGCGCGGTTTGAGTTTTATTGGGCGGACCTCCGGGTCCAGGTCGAACGCAACTGGGGGCCCCTTGAATTTTCCGAGTCCCTTCTTGAACACTTCGGGATGCGCGTTATACACCTCCTGTATTGGGTCAGTCCCAACGGCATGCACCCCCCCCAATGAACAAACCCAGGGGCTTAAACCATTGAGTCCCGAGGAGGCAACAACTCCCCCCCCTTGAGAACAACCAGGGGAAGTTCCGCGGTGTGTTGCTTGTATTGGACCTTGAATTTTCCAACCCCCAACACCGGAATGCTATTTCCCTGCACGTCCCGCAGCGTAGAGCTCAATGCTTTGAGCTTGGGCCGCACATTGGGGGAAATTCCCAAAAACTCCCTCTGGGAAATGATTGAATATGAGGAACCCGAGTCTATCTCCATCTTAACGGGGACCCCTTGCACCAGTACCTCAACAAAATAATGTGGGTGTCCTAAGGACACGCTGTGGACTGCCGTGTCGTCGTCGCTGTCATCGGAGATGCGGCCCACGCCGTCCTGCTTCCTCAAGGGCCGGATGCCTTCCTGGTTTTACGGTGAGCAGTCTGTTGAGCCTTTCTGGTCTCTGCGCCGCTGTCTGCAAACCTTGGCTATGTGGCCTTGGTGCCCGCAGTTGTGGCACTCAGCCTTCCTGAACGGGCACTTGATGCGGTCATGGGCCGCCCCGCAGCCATCGCAATGCCGGCCATTCTTCCGCACCTTCCGGATGCCCTCATCCTTGCTGCTCTCCATGGAGGAGTGTGGTGCCCGCCTGGCCACTTGCACCGAGCCCGCTGCCTTGTCGGGTTGTGGGGGCCTTGCTCTGAACCCCTTAACCCCGGCCCTCGTGGCTTCTGCCGCCTGTGCCTCCTCCATGACCTCTTGCAGCGTCGGGGGCGGCTCCTTGTTCATCAGCTTTCGCTGAACCTCCTCGTCCCACAGGCCGCACAGCATGCGGTCCCTGAGGGCGATTTCCAGGTTCTCCCACTTGCATGGGCCGGCGGCCAACCAGAGGGCCGCTGCAAAGGCAGCCACGGACTCACCAGGCGCCTGGACTCTCTTCCAGAATGCGTCCCGAGCCGAAAACATTGAAACCGAGGTCTGGAAATGGTCGCGCATTGCTTTCAGGAGCTGCTTGACCGGCACTTCATTCACCATCTTCGGAGACACCAGGTCCACCAATACCTTCATGGTGGGGAACCCTAGCATCCTGATGAGAATGGCCCTCTTCTTCCCCTCGTCTGAGATATCGGACACCATCAGTGCGCTTTGGAAGTCCATCTCAAAGAGCTCCCATTCTTCCGGTTTGTTGATGTTGAAACCGGCCTGCGTTGTCTTGATTCCGTGGGGATCCATCATCCCACCTTCGTCGCCAATTTAGTGTATGAGAACCAAGATAATAGAAACAGCCGAAAGGTTGGCTTAACACATCTTTATTGCATGATGGTCCGGGGGAACATGTGGTAATGGCGGATGAACAGCTCAATATATACTGTGGCTATACATTTGAATGTGGCTCCTCGATAGCCCATTGGCTACTGTCTGCGTGACGTCATTCCCCGTCACGCCCTTCTTGTCCAGGTGAGGTGGTGGCAGGAATCTTCCCGCGCTGTAGGTATTTGGGGAATTGGAACCATGTGAGCTGGGCGCTCGCTATTGCCCCTAGTGGTCACTAGCTCGCGTCCTGGTACAGAAGGTTACAGTGTTACAGCTGGTGGTTATTATATCCACTCATTCGAGTGTTACATTACTTAAAGGCACAATATTCCAAACACAACACTCTCTCTCTCTCTGTGTGTGTAAATAAGGAGGGGGATGCTGTTGTCTTCCAACTCCTACTGTATCTTTCACCTTTATGTGGCCATGTATGTCACATGATGTTGTTATACATTATTCTATCCCTTCTCCTTCATAGGCACACCTCTCTCTTATGCCTTGCTATCATCTGCTACATTCTTGGTAATTTAGAGAAAAGCAAAACTGAAACTAAGCTGTTTACCAATCAGATGGGATGGAGCAAATACTGCCTGAGCATAGTTAATTTTTATTTCATGTAAATCACAGCAAAATGAAGACTACAGAAGCAACATTGTGTATACTTCTGCTACAGTGATGCCATGGTCATTGGCTTAGGAATGGAGAAGAGGATAGTGTACTTTGTCTTATTATCCTGCATGATGTTTGCTATATAAGTGTTAGATTTCGCAAGTATGAATTATGTGTGCTCTCCACAGACATCCTCCCAACTACAGTGATAGGACTTTGTTCTTGCTTTAAGTCAGAAAGTGTGTGTGTCTACATTGAGAAGTGCATTTGTTCCTGTCACTTTGTGACATCTGGAAATGAAATCTTCTCCACTCAGAAGGGAAGGAATTTACCATTGCATGAAGCATTTCATTTAGGTGAGAGGTACGTGGGCAGAGATTAATTTGATTTTCATTTTGAGAAATGACCAAAGGGATGGCAACACTACAATCCTCCACTCCTGTGATACAATCAGTCATTACATTAACATCTTATAAAACATATACAATTGTAGTTACTTTCTATTCATACTATTCAGGGCTTAGGCTAGCAAATATATATAAACCTGCACAGAGAGTAGAAATTTGTTTCTCGTCAAAGCTAAACAGGAGCAGGCACATGCTTGGCAGGCACATACGATGAGATGATTAAGATTTGCTTCTTGTCGTGTTTTGATTTAATAACAGAGTGTTATTGCTGTTTTATCCTGCTTTTGAAGATCTTAAGTAGCAGAAAAATGACTAGATGAGGTACAGGTCTGTGCACAGATAGTGATTTCCATTAGGTACACGAAAAAGCAAAGTGCCTAGCATTGAGTGTAGCATTCATTTTCCTGGTGTTTTCAGCTTTCACATCTTTAAAACAAGTTTATATTCCAAAAGTAGCCCTGGAGTCTGAGTATTTCTTTTTGTCATTTAATTTGCCCTCCTCCAAGCTAAGAATGCGAACATCCATAGCTTATTAAAGACTGATATTCCAGCTGTACCACCTGGTCTGAGCACATACCAGGGTTCTTCAGGTAAAGATGGAAAATAATTCTGCTTAGAAACTTGGACGTTGCTACTAATCAGGATAATGCAAGCACGGCGCCAAAATGGCCGCCGCGCTCTTTGCGCCCCCCCCCCACAGGACGAAGAATCCGGGTAGTTTAGGGCGTGGCCAGCTCCCTTATAAAAGGGGTGGCCACGAGGCAGCCGCACTGCCATTTTACCTCAGCGACGGAGCGGAGAAGTTTTTCCCCTGTGTCTCCGTCGCTCCTTACGGGAAGCCTTTTGGCGGCGAATCTTCTTTTCGGCTTCCCTCTTCTGCGTTGAGATGCCTTCGAAGAAGAAGGCGGCTTCGAGTGCGGCTCGAGCTGTGAGGAGGCGCAACCCGGGTCGGAGGACCACAGCTGCACCTCCCCAGCAGCCGCCTGTCCAGGCCCCCGGCGGAATGGGGTCTATCGCCCCTTGGCCGGACGCGGGGGATCAGAATGCGGGCGTGCCAGGGGCTTCGGCCCGCGGCCTGCGAGCGGTGGACACCGCTACTCCCTCTGCCCATCTTGTTGGGCCTGCCTCTATTCCTCCTGGGCCTTCTAGCCTGGGTGGGTGGTGTGGCCCCCCACCTTGGCAGGTTCCTGCACCGACCCTACCGGGCTTCGGTATTGGGCAATGGCCCTATTCAGGTCCTGGGGTACAGGGACCTGTACCCGCGCCTGGACTTGGCGGGCCGGCCGGCCCTTGGCCCCAGATCGACGTGCAGGCATTACTGGCCCGCCTTGCGGCCCTCGAAGCGTCTTTAGCTCGGGCCAGCCAGGCTGGGGCTCCTTTTGGCGTCCCTTTTGCGGCGCCGTCGGCGGGAGGACAACAGGCGGCAGGCAGGGTTGAGCTGCCTCAGGCGGGTGGCGTGGCTTCGGCCACTGCCCCGCAGCTCCCCAGCCAGCATACGAGTGCAGGTCAGGCCCCGATGATGAGCTCTACGTCGGTCGTGAGCTCCGACGCCCCCAGTGGGCCGGAACCCCCGGTGGGGGCGGCCCGCGGGGGTGCAGCATGTGAGTATGCGGTCCAAGCCAGTACACCTACACACATTCCTTCTATGGGGGGAGCTTTTCAATGGCCTTGGCCTCGCTCGGGTGGTGCGGTGGCACAGCAGCCGGCACTCCACTCGGCGACGGTAACTGCCACCCAGGGCACTGGGGTGGGTAGTTTTTCTCACAATGCGGGGAATGTACTGGGGGTGGCTGGGTTAGCTCAGGCCCCTTTCCCGGTGTCTGTGGTGCCTTTTTCGGCCTTGCCAACTGCGGGGTACTCCTTGCCACTGGGTGACCACTTGGCACAGACAACCAAAGAAAAGATTTGGCGGGGGGAGTATGTAGATATCTTCTCACTCCTGAATAGAGAGCCCACCAAGGAGGAAAGGGAGGGACTGGATGAGAAGGATAAGGAGCAGGCGCGCCGTCGTAAGCCGCCACGTACCTGGGCCAACTGGCTGCCGGCTTATTTAATTTACATGGCAGTGTATCTGAGGGCGCGGCCGGAGTTGGCTATTCCGATGGTCCAATATTTGGACAACATATACAGGGCAATGGTTGATTTTCCGGGCCCTTCGTGGCTTGCTTATGACGAGGAATTCCGTATGCGGATTCCACTCCACCCGGAGATGAGGTGGGACGAGCCGTGCCAGAGGCTTTGGCTTCTGTACATGACACCCACGCGCCCCGTCCCAGGAGACAGATACCATTGCGGACATGCGGTCCAGCGAGCTGTCCCAGCACAGGCTACCCGCCAAGCGGCAGGGCAGGGGGTTCCAGCCCGCCTGCTGTGCTGGGCTTTCTCGTCCAATGGTTCCTGCAATAAGAAGAATTGCAAATACCGACATGAGTGTCCCACATGTTCGGGCCCCCACGCAGCCTCTGCCTGTCCCAGGCCTGGGGGGACACGGGGCAGAGGAAGGGGCGGACAGTGGGCTGGCAAGGCTGCCACAGATGGAGCTGGTTCACCGAAAGGCCCCCTCCCCAATTAAGGTGGACATGTTGGAGCGTTGGCTCACAGTGTACCCGAAGGGGGAGGATGGGGAGTATCTCCTTCAAGGCTTTAAGTATGGGTTCCGCATCCCTTTCATGGGTGATAGGTCCCCTCAGGATGCCCCCAATCTTTTGTCCCTCAAGGGGAGGGAGGAGGTGGCTGCTGCCAGTATCAGGAAGGAGTTGGATGCGGGCAGGGTCACCGGCCCTTTCCCTTCACCCCCGTTCCCCAACCTTAAGGTGTCGCCCCTAGGCTTGGTTCCCAAAAAGTCTCAAGGCGAGTTTCGCCTTATTCATCATTTATCCTACCCAGCCGGCCGGTCGGTCAATGACGCTATCCCTGATGACCTTTGTTCAGTCAGGTATACGTCTTTTGACCACGCGCTGCGCATGGTGCGCTCGTGTGGCCCGGGTGCCCTGCTGGCCAAGTGCGACATTAAGTCGGCCTTTCGCCTCCTGCCGGTGCACCCGGGCGACTTTGAGTTGCTGGGTTTCAAATTTCGGGGCGAATATTATTTTGATAAGGCCATGCCTTTTGGCTGTTCCATATCATGCTCGGCCTTTGAGCGCTTTAGTACCTTCTTAGAGTGGGCTTTCGTCCGCAGGTCAGGGTCCCGGTCTGTAGCCCATTACCTGGATGACTTTTTATTCGGGGGTGAACGGGGCTGCGACACGTGCGCACGTCTCCTTAACACATTTCAGACGCTAATGGAGGAACTCGGTGTCCCTTTAGCGCCCGAAAAGACCGAGGGCCCATCTACCAAGCTAGTATTCCTGGGGGTGGAGATTGACACGTTAGCGCAGGCTTCTAGGTTACCGGAGGATAAGGTGTCCAGGATAGTGGCCCTTATCTCGGAGTTGATGGCCAAGCGCAAGGCATCACTGAGGGAACTGCAGGTGCTACATGGTCACCTGAATTTCGCTTGCAGGGTGGTCGCTCCGGGCAGGGCTTTTGCTCGACGCTTATGCGACGCCATGGCAGGGTTATCCAGGCCTCACCACAGAGTTAGACTTACCCGGGGTATCAGGGCAGACATGTTTGTCTGGTTACAGTTCCTGAGGGAGTTCAATGGGGTCTCATTTTGGAGGTCTGACCTCCTGGCATCCCCCAATTTTCAGATCCAGTCTGATGCCTCAGGATCCCTGGGTTATGGGATGTACTTCAATGGGAAGTGGGCCTATGGTGGGTGGCCACCGGCCTGGGCACGCACGGATCGCCTGCGTGATCTCACATACCTTGAATTTTTTCCTATACTAGGGGCTTTGATGCTATGGGGCGAGGAATGGGCTAACTCGGTCGTGCATTTCTGGTGTGACAACGCTGCTGTTGTCCACATTGTTAATGCACAGACTTCCAAATCGCCCAGGGTTATGGACCTAGTGCGCCATTTTGTGCTGCGCTGCCTGCGCCTCAACGTTTTGTTCAGAGCCAGGCATGTCCCAGGGATTAATAATGATATTGCTGACGCTTTGTCCCGCCTGCAGATCTCCCGGTTCCGTGCCTTGGCCCCGGATGCGGAGGAATTTCCCTCGCCACTCCCGGACGAGATATGGACCATTGGAAAGGAGAGGTGAACCGGGCGATTGGCCTGTCACTAGCGCCACGCACGCGTAAGGCGTATCAACAAGCATTTAATTCTTTCAGGGCATTTGCTGCTCAATTTCAACTGCCAGAGACCTGGCCTATCCCGGTTGACCATGTTCTGCGGTTCATGGTCCACCTGCACGCTCTCGGCCTCGCACCTCGCACCATAGCATCCAAGCTCTCGGCGCTGGCTTTTATGGCCAAAGTGGGGGGTCATGTGGACAACACCTCTGACTTCCGTGTGAGACATGTTTTGGAGGGGTGGGTGCGCGAGCGTGGGCATTGCCCGGACGATCGGCACCCTATTTCCCCAGGGGTTCTTACCCAGTTGGCCCGGGGCTGGCCAAGCCTCTGTTTTGATCATTATGAGGCAGCCCTTTTTCATGCAGCCACAACGGTGGCATTTTTTGGAGCGCTCCGCATCAGCGAACTTGTGATGCTGTCTAAGGCGGATGCAAGTTGTAGGGCACTGGAACTCGGAGATGTATATGTTGCCAAAGACTGGGCCCAGTTGAGGATACGTTCCTCCAAGTCAGATCAGCATGGCGTAGGCAGTGGTGTAAGACTGCTACGGTGTTCTTTGGCAGACATCTGTCTGGTTGGTGCCCTACAGGAGTTCCTGGCACTGCGTGGCATGCACCATGGCCCGTTTTTCTGTCACCAAGATGGGTCTCCCCTTACTAAATTTCAGTTTTGGAAGGTGACAGGCAGAGCCCTCGCCAGGGTGGGCCTACCAGGTGCCCATTATGGCACACATTCGTTTCGTATTGGGGCAGCCTCTACAGCAGCTGCTTTTGGGTACTCCGGGGCTGACATACGCAGCATGGGGAGGTGGGGCTCGCAATGTTTTCAGTTTTATGTGCGCCCACTTCCACCGTGAGTACCAATCCTATCACCTTACCTTCCCCTTTTTTCTTAATTTTCTTACAGACCCTGGGTGTCGTGTTACACCGGTGACAGTATGGCTGGTGGGCCACAGCTATGTGCACAGGGCAGCGCGTTACGCTGCGGCGACAGAGTGGGGACCCCGACTGGGACTGGGTGAACACGCCAGTCTCACATGGCATGGTAAGCCTGGGATGTTGTGGCGGGAGCTGCTGCCTTTCCTGTTTTCCAGCAGGAGTGCTGACCCGCCTGACATTCTCATCATACACCTTGGGGGCAATGATTTGGGTCAGGTCACCGGCTTATCGCTCAAGCATGCGATTTGCGGGGACCTTGCTTACTTGCACTACGTCTGGCCTGCCACAACCCTGGTTTGGTCGGACATGATCCCGCGCCATTCTTATAGAGGGGGCATTGACCTCCTGGCCCTTGACCGCGCTAGGCGCGCGGTCAACGGGGCGGTGGCGCGGTTCCTTGCCGACAAGGCTTGGGGACGGGTCAGTCGTCAACCCGCTATTAGCCTATGAAATTACGACTTGTATGCAGGGGATGGGGTCCATCTGTCGCGAGGAGGTATGGACCTCCTGTTGGGTGATTGGCGAGCAGGCCTGTTGACCGAGCTGACGGTCTGGGGGGGGGGGGGCGTCAGGCCTTCTTTGAAGCCCCTCCGTGTGGTGGGTAGCACTGGTAAGGTAAACAGTATGACCCACAGGTATCCGGCAGGTTCGCAATTGACTGGACAACACTAGACAGGAACAAATTAGTTAAACGTTGTCCGGTCAACGATGAACCAGGCGACGGGGTGATGGCGATAGCTAGCCAGCATGCATCACCCCGTGATTTTACGGATACGAGTCAGAGGGTGGGGTCATGAGTTAGATATTGACTACGGTCAACAATTTGTTTGTTGTCAACAAACAAATTGATACAAATTGATACATTGTAACCAATTGCCGTTGGCAATTTTGGGGTGGTACCTTACCAGTGTTACTTCGGCCTGCTTGCCTTAAGAATTATGATTGGTCGTTTTACCAATACAAATTTATAATTCGGATTAAGGCATTGAATCAATAAATGTGGCCCTATGCTGTTATCCACTTTCAATGTTGTCTGAGTCCGTTATTGGGGGGGTGCGCCTGCAATGCAAACACGGCGCCAAAATGGCCGCCGCGCTCTTTGCGGCCCCCCCCCCCACAGGACAAAGAATCCGGGTAGTTTAGGGCGTGGCCAGCTCCCTTATAAAAGGGGTGGCCACGAGGCAGCCGCGCTGCCATTTTACCTCAGCGACGGAGCGGAGAAGTTTTTCCCCTCCACCCCCTCCCTAGTTAACAGTGTGATATTTTGGTCGCTTCGGGGCCGGGTGGGAATTTTTGGTTGGGACCCACATTGGCTTTCGGGTCCTGGCTTTTTCGCCCATCCCACACTGTTGCTATGGTTTGATATAGGGGTTCCTTTCGTTTCTACTGTTGACTCTGGTCACATTGGCGGGTAGCACTGGTAAGGTAAACAGTATGACCCACAGGTATCCGGCAGGTTCGCAATTGACTGGACAACACTAGACAGGAACAAATTAGTTAAACGTTGTCCGGTCAACGATGAACCAGGCGACGGGGTGATGGCGATAGCTAGCCAGCATGCATCACCCCGTGATTTTACGGATACGAGTCAGAGGGTGGGGTCATGAGTTAGATATTGACTACGGTCAACAATTTGTTTGTTGTCAACAAACAAATTGATACAAATTGATACATTGTAACCAATTGCCGTTGGCAATTTTGGGGTGGTACCTTACCAGTGTTACTTCGGCCTGCTTGCCTTAAGAATTATGATTGGTCGTTTTACCAATACAAATTTATAATTCGGATTAGGGCATTGAATCAATAAATGTGGCCCTATGCTGTTATCCACTTTCAATGTTGTCTGAGTCCGTTATTGGGGGGGGGGGGTGCGCCTGCAATGATGGTTGCTAGAAGTAGGCAGTAGTCTGACTTAGTGGAATGCTCCCATGACATTCAGCCAATTGATTTCAGAGTTGAGTCAACTCATTTGACCCAAACCCAAAGATCAAAAGTTGTAGTCTGTCACTCATTCCTTTATTCCACCCTGGCTCTATTTTGCTGCATACATATTGTGACAACTAGTGGAACTACAATTTGATATTTCCATGCTTTTGGGTGAATAAGTAAATTTGTAAGCACTCTAATAAATCTCTGAATGAATTTTAAACAGAATTTGCCTGGATTTTAAAAGATTCATCTAATTACTGGAGGCATCTAAGAGAAAGAATACCACAAACTATAACACCACTGCAGGTAGTATAGATCCGGTCCAGCTCCACCCTTGTTTTCTTGTGGGGCTGATATAGTGTCTCCTTGATACAAAGTAGCAACCTGTTGGATAACTGTAACTAACCAATCATAACAGGGTATGTATGTAATTAACCAATGGGGAACAGGATCCAAAACTGTAACCAATCACAGGGCTAGGATTAGCATAATGAGTGTGCCCTGGAATGGGGATTTTGCGCCTTTTTTGGCTCCTAATTCAGATGGCAGGAAACCGCAATTTTCTACCTTGCAAGGCGTTACCTGCAGAACTTTCAATAGTGATTCAATACACATCAGTCAATGATGCCATCTAGCCATCTTATCTTCTGCTGCCCCCTTTTCCTTTTGCCTTCAATCTTTCCTAGCGTCAGGGCCTTCTCCAGTGAGTCCTCTTTTCTCATTTGGTGGCCAAAGTACTTGAGCCTCAGCCTGCCTATGTGGAAATGTTTTGATTTGGACTTGATTTGGACTTGAGTCTTGATTCATCTCCATTCTGCAGAATTAAATAAACTTCAAAACTTTTCTGGTCATTTTTTGGTTTGGTGTGCTTCTTCTTCTCCCCAACCCTTAGGGATATTGGGTTTCCTACCAGAGGTACAAACAGCATTATTTTGCAACAGGTCTGTGAGGATCTTGTCACTTGGAAGGTATTTATGTGAGACATAAAGGAAAAGTACAGTGCCCAACAAAGCCAATGAATTTTATGACTGCAGTAGTCCTGCAGTGCTCCTCCTCGTCATCATCGTTGTTGTCATCATCGTCATCGTCATCATCGTCAATGGTGTTAGCAGCTGCAACTCGTATCCGAGAATGCATTATTTTTCCCCTGAAGCAGAAAAAATGCCATTGGCGTGAATTTGTTTAAGGTGGATCCCAAGTTGCCATGAAGTTACCCACACACTATGATCTCAGAGCCATCCCCTGTGGAACACATGAAGTGAGATGTGCAGGATCCAACACCGGACTGCAATGGATTGCTGAAGCCTTGAGGATATGGACAAGGTGCACCTGCTACTGCCTGTTAAAAGCTATACTAACATAGCAGCCTTGTAAGAAAATGATCAGTGAGTAAAGAGTGTTTGAAGAAAGCATCTGCTAAGCCTTTCTTTTCATCTATTTCTACTTGCCAAGGCAACCAAGATGACAAAGAATTAAAAACAATTAGGCAATTCAGATTCTTTTTTATCCTGTAATTTGACTTGAAAGGGTTTTTTGTTAATGATTTTCCTTTTGTGTTCACTATTTAAAAGGAAAGGAGGTGCATGAAAGAATAAAGAAAAATTCTGGCTGCTTGCCAAGCATGAGAAACAGAGCCTGTTCTAATGAAATTCAACAATGAACAGCAGAAAGGCATGGCAATGCTTATGGGTAGCCAAGGTATGGACATGGTGATATGAAGCTACACTATCAACTTCTTGTTTAAACCAGTATAATATAATATACTTCGTGACAGGGAGAGTTAACCACTGGAGCTTCAAACAGTTGCTATAAATTGGCCTTTAGTACACTACTAAAATTGCCTGTCAGATATACACATGTGCATATATGTGCGCACAAACATACACATCAATACAAAGAACTAAATTACATAACAGTTTAAGATTAAGGTGCAAATGAATAGCTTGCTTGCAGTATTTTTACAGCTGTAAAAAGATGTAAAAAGGGCAAAAAGGAAAAACTGGCGAACTACAGACTAGTCTGCCTGATATTAATCCCAGGGAAAATTCTGGAGCAGATCATAAAGCGGCCACTCTGCAAGCAACCTGAAAACAATGCAATAATAACTAGAAACCAGCATGGATTTGTCAAGAGCAAATCCCCCAAGACTAATCTGACTTCATTTTTCAGTCGGGTAATGTCTTTGGTGGACAGTGGCAATGCTGAGTTCAGCAAAGGCTTTGACAAAGTGTTGCATGATATTCCGATTAGCAAGATAACTGGGTGTGGCCTGGATAGCACAAGTGTCTGTTGGATATACAGTTGCCTTCAGAACCACACTCAGAGAGTTCTTATTAATGGCTCTTTCTCAAGCTTGGAGGGAGTAACAATTGGAATACCACATGGCTCAGTCCTGGGCCCTTTGCTTTTCAACATTTTCATAAATGATTTGGATGAGAGCGTGGGGATAAGTATCATCAAATTTGCACATGGCACAAAACTGGATAGAATAGCTAATACTTTGGAAGACAGCAACAGAATTTAAAAGGATCTTGATAGGCTTGAACACTGGATTGAAACCAACAGAACAAAATTTAACAGGGAGAAGTGCAAAGTTTTACACCTAGGGAAAATCACAAATGCATAGTTACAATATGCGAGATGCTTGGCTCAGTAATACTACAAGTAAGAAGAATCTTGGAATAGTTGTAGACCAATGCTGCATTAACAGAAGTATAGTTAGCCACCAAAACCCAGTACTGTGGTTGTGGCCATGTGACTGGGTGGGCATGGCCTGTTGGTCATGTGACTGCTCTTCGCTATAGAGTGATGAAAATAGAAGTCTCTTCTATTTTCATAGCTCTATAGTGAAGAGCCCCCTCTGAAGCCATGTTCCCCTTCCTCCTTTCTTTGGCTCCGTTTCACCCTGAAGTGCCTCCCCAACCATTCCAAAGTGGCTGGGGATGCACTTTGGGGTGAAACGGAGCCGAGGAAAAGCCTTTGATGAAGGGGGAAATGGAGCCAGCCAGTTCCGAAGCCTCTTCTAGGAGGAGGTGGTGGTGGCTGGGGTGGGGAGGTGGGTGGGGCCAGACATTTTTACTACTAGTACACACGTACTGGTGCAAACCTACTGATGCCCACCACTGCCAAAAACCATGAAGTTTTGTCAGTGGCATTAACTGGCTTCTGGACTTCATAGTGGATTCAAGATGGAGTCCCTGCTGTACAGGGACTCAGATGTGTGTTTTTCTTACTGTAAAGCTTTCTCACTTAGTCTACAGCCAGCCAGCAAGATGTTTTAGTTGCTGGGGGAAAAAATTCTGACCTTGGGGTAGGAGGGATGTATGCAGCCTCTTATCATAAGAATGACCAGATGGGTAAACAATGCCTGGTCTGGGAACCTGAACGTGGGAAAGCCTGTGTTGTTCTTTTACTGTATTTCTATTGGTTATATGCTAATTAGGTGATCCTAGAACCATGTTGTATGTTATAGACACATGGGACTAGGGCAGGCGTGTGCTGGTATATGAGGCAATCAGGCTTTGTCCCACTCCACCCTCACCTATGGTGCCAAGGGGCACCAATAGCTATGTATGGGATTCCCCCACCCCCCACTCCAAATAGGAGCCCCCACCACTCCCTGTCCAGCACCTTCCCATAGTGCCCTGCACATGCCTGGACTAGGGTGTAAGTAGTTAGTAGTTAGTTGGAGTGGGAGTTGGAAGTTAGCAATTAGAGAGCATGTGGAGTTAGAAGAGAAAAGATGTAATGATTCAAATTCTAAGTCCAATCAGGACTCAAAGACGAGGAATACAACATGAAATGTGAGAACATCTTTATATAGACAGGCTTCTTTTTATTTCAGGTGGAAGGGGGCTATTTGCTTTGTTTCTCCTTGGGACTATATTTTTGTAACAACAGAACCTGTTTTTATGAACTGAACTGAATGTTGATAATCAATAAAAGAAACATTCGTTCATCAAGAGATCTGATTTCTTGGAGATTGGTCAAAGAAGAGAATCTAGCCACATACACATACATGCTACCTTACTTAAATTGTTACTCTCCCTTTCTTTTTTGCTTTTTTAAAACTTTTTAAAAAAATTATTAATCAAACAACACATACAGAAAAAAAGAAAAAGTATTTCAAAGACAAAATATTGCATAACAAAAAAATCACAAACAATACAAAAACATACTAAACCATATTACTAATTACCTCAGAATAAAAAATAATAAGATAAGATATTTTTACTCAACACTTTGACATATTCACTGTTTTAAATCTATATACAATATCTCTTATTATTTAAATATAACATGTTTTACTGTATGTGAAGACAAACAAATTCACCCAGTGATATTTACAATGCTTCCGGAGAATGAGTTTGCTATTAAATACTATTTTGTAACCAAAATGAACAGTATTCCGATGCTGGCTTACAACCTTGTCTCTTAGTTAACACATGTTCTATATAGCATTTCCAAATCTCATGAAATTTGTTTTCTCTTATTGTTCCTTTTCTTAAATTTTGTTCCCATGTTATCTGTTATTCACTGCTAATATCCACATTATCTTATACCAATCCTCTATACTTACCTAAGAAACTGTTTCCCCTGTGCCTAGAGTGTTTTCAAATCCTTACAACGTAATGTTACTTAATATTAAGTAATAATAATTAAACATAGAATCATATAAGTGACTTTCATTCAATGGATTAATACTTCCAAAATAAATTGTTGTAACACTTGCTTGACACTTACTTGAATACAACTGCTTGAACCCATTCCAGTCAGTCTTCAGGCCTCACATGACACTGAAACTGTGCTGATCACAGTGCAAGATGACCTGCACTGTGAGGCAGACCAGAGGGCTTCATCCTTCCTGGTACTCCAGCACCTCTCAGCAGCTTTCTATACCATTAACCATAGTATCTTGCTGGAATGACTGTTGGAGTTGGGAGTTCAGGGCTCTGTGTTACAGTGGTTCTGTTCCTTCCTTAGTGATTATCCCCAGAGAGTGCAGCTTGGGGTATTCCTCAGGGGTTGATTATTCCCCAATGCTATTTAACATCTATGTGATTCCACTGGGAGGGATCATCCAGAGATTTGGAGTGCATTATCATCAATATGTGGATGACACATAACTCTATTTCTCCTTTTCATCATCCACAGTGGAAGCAGTGCGGTGCCTGGATGACTGCCTGGCCACGGTGCTTGAATGGACTAAAGCTAGCAAGTTGAGACTGAATCTGGGTAAGACGGAAGTACTGGTGTTGGAGGGTCTGTCTGCTCAACTCGGATCTTGGAACCCAATGCTACCTGGGACAGCACTGTCCCCTAAAGAACCGGTACACAACTTGGGGGTCATTTTTTTATCACCATTTGATTCTTGAAGTATAAATTGCAGCAGTATGCAAAGCTGCTTTTTTCCATCTACATCAAGTAGGACAGTTGCATCCCTACTTGGACAGGTGGTCCCTTGTAACACTAGTTATCTCACTGGTAATCTCTTGTATCAACTACTGCAATGCGCTTTATGTGGGGCTTCCCTTGACCCTGATATGGAGGCTTCAACGGGTGCAAAATGCAGCAGCTAGGCTGATTACTGGAGTGAGAAAAATCGATCATATCTCACCAGCACTGGCAGGTCTGCATTGGTTGCCTATTTCTTTCTGTATCAGGTTCAAGGTGTTAGTTTTAACTTTTAAAGACCAAAATGGTTTGGGACCATTTACATGGTGGAGCATGTCCCTCTTAGGATATCAACCCACATCACCCAATCATTGAAGTGCCGCTTCAAGTGCCGACACTGAAATTGGGAAGGAAATTTACAACCTTTTTTGGTGGTGGCACCAACTTTATGGAATTTCCTTCCAGTTGAATTGTGCCAGGCCCCATTCCCGTTTACATTCAGAAAGCAGCTAAAATCGCTTCTGTTCAGTTAGGCCTTTGAGAAGGGGGTGACAATTGCCTAGCATTAGGTTTCTCGTTTGGCTTTTTCCTGCCATCAATAAGGTTTTGTATTGCTATTATTTTATTTTAATCAGTTTTTAATGTGTGTGTTCATTTGTTAGCTGCCCAGAGTGGGAAAACCTCCCAGATGGGTGTGGTACTAGTGGAATAAATAAATAAAATAAAGATGTGATAGCACTGTTCAAATACCTGAAAAATAATCATAAAGAGGAAGGCAAGGATCTGTTCTCGATCATTCCAGAGTGCAGGACATGAAACAATGGTCTTAAATTACAAGAAGCCAGATATAGACCTCTGAATGGTCACATCAATATGACAGTAGAACCAACTACTTCAAGAGGTGATGAAATCTCCAACACTCAAAGCATTCAAGAGAGAATTGGACAATCATCTGTCAAATCTGCTTTCATTTGGATTCCTGCATTGAACATGAGTTGGACTATGATTCTGTTTCTATATATTGTCCTGTTCTTTCTCATTTTCATTTGTTTTGTTTCCTACTAATGAATTGATGAGGATGGTGATGTGACAATAAATGTGAACTTTAAGGTACTACTAGTGTATACATAGATCTGTGAATAATTTGTTTTTCTTTGTCATGTACTGTTGTTGTTGCCCTTCCTAGGTGTGGATGGTTGTCTCTTTCCTTGTCCTTGTCTTTTTTGGACTAGTTTTTTGTTTTTCATGTCTGCATTTTTTCTTAATTGTGTTGTAAGCTGCCCAGAGTGGGAAAATATCCCAGATGGGAGGGGTATAGGTAAAGGTCACCCTTGCTTGAAAGCTAGTCATATCCAACTCTACGGTTCAGTGCTCATCTCTGCTTATAGTCAAAGAGCCAGTGCTGTCTGCATCTGCAGACATTTCCATGGACATGTGGCAGGCATGCCTCAACACTGGAGTGCACGGAACATTGTTTACCTTCCCCCCAAAGTGGTACCTATTTATCTACTTGCAATTTCTTGCTTTCGAACTGCTAGGTTGTCAGGAGATGGGACAGAAATGGGAGCTCACTCCATCATGCAGTACTTGAGAATCGAACTCTGACCTTCCAGTTGTTGAGTTCAGCATGTTAACCACTTGAGCTACTGCAGTCCACTTGGCAGGGGTATAAATGTAACTAATAAATAAATAGTTTTGAGGATTCTAGTGGATTTGATTGAGTGTAGCAACAGAAACCAGAATGGGATGTCTGAATTGAAAACACTTGAGATATTTGCATATTTTGGGGTACATCAAAAGGTTATCTTGCCAAAAGATCCTGAAGTCAAAAGCAGAGCTCTCGAAAGACCCCAAAACATAAAAAAACCTGATACATCCCTAATAATACAGTGTCTGTACCAAAAAAAAATCATCAGTGTAGTACAAGCTTTCTGCATAAAGACCATGAGGCAGACCCAGATGAATGTGGACAGATAACATCAGAGAAATATCACAAGAACACCAAATAATGCCAGTGGAGGCCACTAGAAGTGCCAGAGCAAGAACCTTGCTTCTCCCTTGATACCAGATGGGGTAAAAGAGGGAGCAAAGAAGAGAAGAAGAAAACTCAATGTTGCTTACATATTTGTTAATTCAATGGGTGTGCTTTAGATGAGAGCAGCAACTGGATTCATGCTTTTAAGTCTTTTTTTTAAAAAAGGCCTGGTTCTGAAGTTAACTCTTTATAAATGCCACCACTAAATCTATTTATCTCCCCTCCTCCCCCCAGAAATTTCCTGTTTGCAAAGTGCAGGCCTTTCTTAAGTGCTAACAAGGGATCAAATAATTTTCTTCACTACAGTCAATGACAAGTTTGCTATTGATGGCAGCAGTTTTACTGTAGTATAGGCAATGACATCAGTAAAATGGTTGTAGAGGAAAAATGAACCAAATAAATGCTGTAAGTTATGAAAAAGTGGACTTGTTTCATAATCTGAATACCACCCGGCAAAGATGTATGCTGTGGAAGTTTGGTTTTCTGCTGTGTTCAATGAAAATGAACATAACAAATAGTAAAAATATTGGACCTGGATAATTGTAAATATAAGTGCATACATCTACACATTTCTCCTTCTCTTAAATTTTATGTGCTTTTCCGGAGCAGAGTTTACAGCACCTTGATGGGATCTAATTGAAAGCACTATGTTATAGTGATATGTACCTGCAATAAGAGCCAGCACAAAAAGGTTGAAGTTTCATTGGACTGTGGTTAGCTGGTATAATTGTAAACATTCTCTTACTGGCAGTAAAGACAAAACTCTGGTGAATTATTGCACTCTTAGTTTTTTAATTTAATCATAGCTTCATGGCATATAAGCCTTGCTATTGCTTGTAAGATTGAGAAACAGAACTGATATTGACTGTTGTGACATGTTTTGTAGTTTGATGTGGTGCTCATGACTATGCTTTGAGGATTTTTTCATTTTATCAGAGATTAAAGTTGACAGCAAAATTACATTTTAAGCAGAAATGTAAGTTAATTTGGAGGCTAGAGCTTCCTTATCAAGAAAACTATATGAGAAACTTCAGAGGATGCTAAAATAGATTCAGTAAGGCCAGGGAAATTTCTCAAGGGAATTTTGCATACTTCTCAGAATTTTTTGGAGTGCACCTACAATGAAATTCATAATAAATCAACATTATTTTCTAAAGAGGAACCCAGTCTGTATTGTTCTTCCTTTTAGAGTGATGCAAAACTTTATTAATCTTAGGTCCATACATCTTTGTTTCTTAATTAGTTGCAAAGTGTGTGATTGAAGCAGTAAAGATTCACAAGAAACTGTTAAGTAGTACTGATTGCTGTTCATTCTGTGTACTGAAGAAACATGTTTCTGCTCGATAATCTTGGCATGTATGTTTTCTTGCTAAATTTAAATACATTTTTCCCCTGCTGAGCACTCCCCCTCCCCTAATACAAGATTGTTCATTAATAATACTAGCACTAGATTCTGCTCCTGATACCATGCAGTTTTGGAGGGGGTAGCACACATGGCTCTGGAATAACAGAAAAGTAACGGAAGCAAACAAAGCAAAATAAGAACGTTGTATGACTATGGGGAAAAATCTGGCAAAATCAGGTTCTAATGTAAGAATCTAAATCAAAGCATTAGTAACAAATGGTTGCAATTTTTTTCCTGAATGCCTCTAATGCTGGAGTGCTCACCACCTTCTGGGGTAACAGGTTCCATTGTTGTACTGTTTTAACAGTTCAGTGGTTTTTCCTGATATTCAGCCTATATCTGACTTCCTGTACTTTCAAGTACTTTGATCTTTGTACTTTGTACTTTGATAGAGAACAGATCTTGCTCTTCCTCTTCATAATTATCTTTCAGTTATTTGAAGAGTGTTATCACACCTCCTTTCAATCTTCTCAAGGCTAAAAATGTTCAGTTCTTTCAGTCTTTTCTCATAGGGCTTGGTTTCCAATTCCCTGATCATCCTTCCAAAAATGAGCTGAAATGCTCTAAGGCAGCACAAGAAACCGAGCATCCAAATAGGAGGGCCCTGTCCATGAATAATTGATTCTTGAAAGCAAAGCTGAGCAACTCAAAATCATCTGGGTAGACAGGCAACAACCTAAATGCAGACTTGATGTCACATTTGTCCATCAAGGCCCCTATGCCACACAAGCGGACCATCTCCCCTGCAGCATCCAGCAATGCATACCTAATGGAACAGAGCTCATGTGGGATCGCATCATTGACTGACTGCCCATCTGGGTAGGACAGGTGGTGGATCAAACGATATTCCCCTGATGCCTTAAACTGACTGAGTACCATCAGTTTAATTTGACTGGGCCCCTTTGGGATAGGTCCTGGACCTCGCCGGGGGCTTGTTCCCCCTGCCCTGGTTCTTACTGCGTCCCTGGCCAAAGCCAGCCTTAAAACAGTTGCACGTGGCATGCGGTCCTTGACAGATGGAACACTCATGGCGATATTTTCAGTTCTTGCAGTTATATTTGTTTATTTATTTTTGCGCATTTATATCCCGCCCTCCTGGTGAGTACACCACTCAGGGCGGCTAACAATATAATACAAATTACAATAAAAACAATTAAACAACAATAGTTAAAACAAACCTAACAACCCCAATTAAAACCAGCATTAAAAACACAAACAAATCATTATTAAAAACAACCCACCCCACCCTACCCCCGTTAAAACAGAATCACCAAGCCAGAGGGGCAGCCCTTCACATAGACTAAATCAGCCACTGGGCTTGACTGGTAGAGTCAAGCATGCCCAAACCTGCTGGAAGAGCCATGTCTTCAGCATCTTTCTAAAGTGGAGTAGTTCCATCTGGAGACGCAACTCAGGTGGTAAGAGGTTCCACAGGGCAGGGGCAGACACGGAAAAGGCTCTTTTCCTGGTCCCAATAAGATGTACTTCTTTCACTGATGGGACCACCAATGAGCCTCTCCTGTCAGCCCTAGTAGGACGGGCTAAATTCCTTGTGGTGACGTGGTCTCTTAAGTAGCCTGGTCCAATGCCATGAAGGGCTTTAAAGGTCAAAACCAGCACCTTGAATTGCACCCGGAGGCACACCGGCAACCAGTGCAGCTCCCGGAGAAGTGATGAGGCTTGAGCATAACACCCGCACCCCATCACAACCCGGGCAGCCGCATTCTGGACCAGCTGAAGCCTCCGAATGGTCACCAAGGGCAGCCCCATGTAGAGTGCATTACAATAATCCAATCAGAGCATGAGTGACCATGAGCAAGGAGTCCCGGTCCAGAAGCGGGCGCAGTTGGTAAATGATATCAGAGACGTAGGGGGAGGAAAATGCCTCACAGGGGCTTCATTGGGCACCCAGAACTTCTTGGGAACACCTGGCAGGGCGGACTAGAGATCCTGTGACCTGCTGCCTCTATGAGCATACTTCCCCCTAGCCCGATTCACTGGGGAACAGGGTAAGAGAAGCCTTCTGCATATGGCAGGTAATTTTATTCTGTGGCTGAAGCTAAGCTTCCAAATACTGCTTTCTCTCCCCTTCCCTTAGACAGAGCAATCCCCTCTCACCTCTCTTCCTTCTGGCAAGGCGATGAGGACCGTTGAAGTTCCTTCTGGTTGCTTTGCTTGGTTTCCAGGCTGCTTTTTCATATAAAAGGCAGTCACTCAAACTACAGGTTTTTGTAGTTTTATTGTTAGAAACACAGTTACAAATCTTACTTACATAAAAACATAAAAACAAAGAAATAAACATAAAAATATATCTTGCTACTTTCTAGCAGGTACCTTCTTAAGTGTTAGGGGCTAAGAGCCCCGCATGGCATAGCCTCTATCCCCGAAGAGACATCTTGCCTATGAAGTGACTGAGAGCCAAGGGCTTCTCCCTTGGTCTCAGGAGTATGCTTCTCTTACTGCTCTAACTGGGCTCTTTTTATAAGAAGAAGAGAGTTCAGGAATGTTATGACCTAATAATGATCTCATTGCCGTGCACCTGTGTTCCCTTGAGAAATGAGACAAGTATACATGCTATGTGACATCTAGCCCCCAGCTGTGCACTCTTGAGATGACTCAATCTGCAGGTGTCATGAGGTAATTAGTTTGACTGACAGGAGGGGGCTCCCCTCCCTTGGAATAGCAGGTGTTCAAGGAATTTGTCCAAGACTGGTAAACACATTCCTTATCTTATCTTTGGGCGTCAGAACGTCTGGTCAGTGGGTGAAGGAATGCTAACACCTGAACTTTGGAACATCTGGTGATTGACATTACATCATTGTACTTTAAAATGGAATCTGACTTTCTAAATCTGAGAAAGATACATGGATCAAACATCATCTATAAATCTGTACAGGTTCGAATGTGACCGATCATTACAAATGACATGAAGCTGTGAAAAGGTCCTCCTAGCCACAGCTGCCACCTGCTCTTAGAGCAGTAGCCGCGAGTCCAGGAGGACCCCCAAACTGCGCACCAGATCTGACAGTGGCAAAGATGTTCCAGCCACGACCAAAGATGGTAACTCTTGGGATAACATCATCGCTGCCCGACAAATTCCCAATGGGCCAAGTGTTGCTGAACCACCTGCCCTGCCAACTGGCAAGGTAGTGCTGCAACCATAATGGGAGGGGGGGTAGGTTCATCCCAGTGCATGGTGGGCTGGATTGTGGCCTGCATACGAAAGGTCTCATCATAGAGCAGCCAAGCTGGGCCGAAGAAGTCCACGTACACCTGATATATGATATTGAGATATTGTATCAATTGGGATGCCTTAGCCGGGAAAGCTTGCACCATGATACCCATATATATCAGATAGGCAGGCAGTCAGTTACGCCACATCCTAGGAGGTTTCTTTTTCCTGGCTAACTCCTTATCATTTTCATCCTCCTTCCCAGACTCCTTCTTATCGGAGTCACGGTTCAGTAAGCTAAACACATCGACATACTCCTCCTGCCAAAAAAAATTCCTTTGGGGCCTGCAACAAGTGATCCCCCAAAGGGAGAGCCTGGTCACCAAAAGGCAGCGCCTCCACTGGTACAGAATTATAGGCTGTGTTAGTTGCAGCCAGGAAAGTGTCACGGATTTCATAGCTGGGATGAATTCATTTCATTATTCACTGTGTTCATTTAAAGTTTGAAATGCCTATGTTCGTATTCTGCTTTCATTTCGCTAGTTTGTTTAATGTTGCTTAGCCTAAATGGGTCCATTTTGGAAGGCTACAGTACGCAGAAGCAGACCTGCCCAATTAAAAGTGACAGGACCAGCTGACCTCCATTCACTGATAGCGAAGCTGGGAAAGTGTCTGTTCTCAGAATAATTACTTAAGAGAAGCACAATTCTCAGATGAGCCACCTGTTGGTAGACGTGAAACGTATGTCTTTCAGATGGGAATTCAGATTAAATGTTCTGGTCCCACACTGAACATCAAAAGAGCTGTCTGTCACTCAAATATAACTCCGCACATGTTCTCACCAGAACAGTGGGGCTGGGTTGTCACAACTGTTGGGCCCCATACCAGCTGGCACATCCATGTCTTAAGCACACTCTGAAAGGGGAGTAGCTCCATCTGGAGGCGTAGTTCAGATGGTAAGAGGTTCCACAGGGCCAGGGCGGACACTGAAAAGGATCTTCTTCTCGTCTCCGCCATATTTTCCTCTTTAATAGGTGGGACCACCAGTGAGCCACTCCTGTTCGCCCTCGTAGGATGAGCAGAATATCTTGGGGTGAAGCGGTCCCTTAAGTAATCTGGTCCACTGCCATGTAGGGCTTTAAAGGTCAAAACCAGCAACTTGAATTACACCCGGAGGCACATCAGTAACCAGTGCAGCTCCCAGAGTAGCGGTGAAGCATGAGCGTAGTGACCACGTCCCAACACCACCCAGGCAGCTGCATTCTGGACCAGCTGCAGCCTCTGAATGGTCATCAAGGGAAGCCCCATGTAGAGCGCATTACAGTAATCCAATCTGGAGGTGATCAGAGCATGAGTGACCGTGAGCAAAGAGTCCCGATCTAGGAGCAGGCATAATTGGTAAATAACACAAAGTTGTGCAAAGGCCCTCCTGGCCACGGCTGCCACCTGCTCTTCAAGCAGTAGACGTGAGTCCAGGAGGACCCTCAAATTACGCACCGGATCAGTCTGAGGCAAAAATGCCCCATCCAGAATCAAAGATGTTAGCTCCTGAGATAACGCGGGGCCCCAAACCCACAGCCATGTGGGCCCCCGAACCCACAGCCACTCAGTCTTGCCAGGATTCAGCTGAAGCTCGTTCTCCCCAATCCAGATCCATACAGCCTCCAAACACCTGGTTAGGACTTTGACCACATCACTCAGGTCCCCACAGGCTACGATGTACATTTGAGCCTCATCAGCGTACTGATGGTACCTCACCCCATGAGAATGAATTATCTCACTCAGCGGTTTCATGAAGATGTTAAACAATAGAGGCGAGAGTACTGAGCCCTGAGGCACCCCACACAAGAGGGGCCTAGGGCTGGACAACTCACTCTCTAGAGACACCGACTGAGTCCAGCCTGTCAGAAAGGAGGAAAACCAAGACAACACAGTGCCCTGGGCCCCCAATCCTTGGAGCCGGTATCAAAAGCTGCTGTGGTTGACGGTATCAAAAGCTGCTGAGAGGTCAAGAAGAGCAAGAACAGAGGGGTTATCCCTGTCTCACTCCCACCAGATATCATCCATGAGTGCAACCAATGCAGTCTCAGTACCATAACCGGGCCTGAATCCTGACTGAAACAGGTCCAGATAATCCGTATCATCCAAAAAACCCTGGAGCTGCCGAGCCACTGCTCTTTCCAACACCTTCCCCAGAAAGGGAAGGTTGGAGATTGGTCTAAAGTTTGAAATAATTGTGGGGTCGAGCAAATGCTTTTTCAGAAGGGGACGTACCAGCACATGTTTAAAAACTGCTGGGAACACCCTCTCCTCCAAGGAAGCATTTACCAATGCACCGACCCAGCTGCCCATAGTGGCTTTGGATGCTTTGACCAGCCAGGCAGGGCAGCAATCCAATAAGCAAGTGGCATCATGCACAGCTCCAAGGAGCCTATCCACTTCCTCAGGGGCAACTGGATCAAACCGATCCCAGCTAACATAGCAAGACTCTGCTTTGACCCTCTCCAGGTGATCCAAGTCCACATCGGGCTTGAACCCTGAGTGAATGCGAGCAACTTTCTCTGCCAGATGTTCTGCAAAATCAACAGCAGAGCCCCGCCACCCAGCCACCCAGCCCCCCCTGCCAAGGAGGGACCTGGTGATCTGGAACAGGGCTGCTGGACGATTGTCAGCAGAGGCGATGAGAGTGGTGAAGTATTGGTGCTTCACCACCCTTATCACCACAAGGTAGGCCCTAATAGCGGCTCTAACTCATGTTTGGTCGCACTCACTTCAGGTCTTCACCCCATGGTGCTCTAGACGTCTCCTTGCCTGCTTCAGCTCCCCTAAATCCTCTGTGTACCAGGGAGCAATACGTGGCCTGCAGGGAAGGAGAGGTCGTGATTGCATCCAGGGCAAGTGTTACTTCCTTTTCTCACAGAGCAACTAAGGCCTCGGCCGAATCGCACAATTGATCCAGAGGAAACGGCCCCAGCTCCATCTGAAATCTCTCGGAATCCATCAGTCACCGGCATCTGACCAATTTAACTGGTCCAGCCTCCCTGCGGTTAGGAGTCACTCCCCAAAAATCAAGAGAGACCAGATGGTGATCTGACCCTAGCTCTGACAGGAAAACCAAGTCGGGGTATGGCCGCTGTCCCCTGATGGGACCCTGAATTACTTGAGTCAGGCCCATGGCTGCCATGGAAGCCATGAACTCCCGAGCTGCCTCCAAGGACAGTCCCAATGAAGGCAAATTGAAGTCTCCCAGGACCATAAGCCCCAGAAGCTCCAACGCCAATGCCGCAACCACCTCCAGGACATCGGGCAAGGAACCCATAACCCTGCAAGGGGGCAGGTACAGGAGTAGAATTCCCCACTGACCCATAGGACCCACCCTAAGAAGCAGCAGCTCACAGCCCTGGACCTATGGTGTGGTGCCCCTGGTGACTCCAAGCGATTCTCGGGCAATAACAGCTTGGGTTGACTCCCTCCTCCCTGGTTAGGGTAAAACCACTGAGGGTAAGGCACACCCCAAGGTTGCTGCTGTGGTGGAGGAGTTGGGCTTGATGTAGTGCCCGAGGCCTGTGGTCCAGTAGGGAACCATGGCCAATGCTGCGATGGAGGTGAGAACCATGGCATGACAGGCCCCCCTGCCGGAGTGGCATTTGTGTGTTCTTTATTAACTGTCTCACCTAGCCTACAATCGGTGCTCTCAGCCATGTCTGTTGCCCATTGCGGCCTGCCATCACCAGTGCTCGAAGAGGTGGCTTGACCATCCCCCATAGCCTCAGACTGTTCTGCGACCCACACCATGGCATCTGGCCCTTCTGGTGTGGGCAGCTCCCTGCCCTCTTGTACAACTGCCACACTCCACCTCTAAGGCCTCCACCCTCCTATGCAATGCCAAGGCCATGTCCTTCCAGTTAGCTGCCTTATGTGAATCGGACCCCCGGCATGACTGCCGTGGCTACGATGAGTCCTCCTGTGTGGGCCGCACACCAGCAGCCTTTTCAAGGTCGCAATGTGGGCCACCATTGGCCTAGGGTCATGGGCATCCTCTCCCACTTCCGAAGATGGAGGTGCCTGTGGAGAAGGTGGGGCGGGTGCTTCTTGGCAGGGCACTTGCCTGTCCTGCTGCCTGAGCTCTTCTTTGGCCCCATAACCAGGTGAAAGCTGGCAGGACAAGGGCTGATGGCTCAAGCAAAATGGAAGCCAAACAAAATGGCATCTCGGAAGGTGCATGCTGCCTGGACCTAAGCCTCAGCCCCTCACATGCAGCTGCTGGCCCATGTGCCACCTGCCAAGCCAGGAACCCCGAAGCACCCCAGACTCACAAAGCCGGTCACTCAGAGGCAGGTGAACAAAGAAACTCTTTTGCACTGCCACACAAAATGGTGGTCACAGGCCCCCGGGCGCATGTCCACAGCCTGCATACCCCAAGACTGCCTCCCTCTTCCCATCATTGGCGCCGATCTCACTGAGAAAAAGACCCCCAGCCATTCAGGAATGCCGCTGCTCAGCAAGGTAGGGGGAGACGAAAACCACCTGTCCGGTAGACAAGCACGTCCCCTTCCACTTGCCTACTGACGTGGAAGAGGGCCAAGGCTGGGGATGGGCCGCCTTTTAAGGCAATCTGGCTCCTCCTTCCCTCGACCAACATACCTCCGGGCATGCTGTGCAGACCCCATCTCCTCCCAGGGGAAGAGGGCAAAGCCCCGCCCTCCAGCATATGCTGTCGGATGGGGTCCCTTGTAGCCAGTTGTTCACACGGAATATTTTCCTTTCCCTTTCTCTCTTCTGAGCACAGGTAGGATGGATGAGAAAACTATCTGGGCCACAAAGTCCTTGAGTTTCCTTCTAAGAACTTCAAAATCTGATGTAATTTCATCATAATTCCTCTTGCCAATAACATTTATTCCTATGTGAATGAAAAGAAATGAATATGCATCTGTTGGCTTTATGAGCAATGGCACTCCTTCCATCACATTCCTTATCTGTGCACCAGGGAGACAGCATATAGTCAACCCACACATAACAATATGTTCGGATAACATCATTTTCGCTTAACAACGTGTCATTATGCACCATGTGTTCCCCCACATAACAACGTCTTTAGTGTCATTGTCTGGACAACAATGCTAAAATACTGGACAACTGTTGGATTGGGGCTGCGGGGCGGCCGTGAGGTCCCGGAGGAGACTGGTCAAGGAACGACACGAGACAAGATGGAGCGAAGACCAGTGGTTTATTGAGGGAAAATCATCATCATATATAGGAATTCAAGGCAGCGTGTGATAGAATCGTCATCTGACAGAAAATCACATCACCCATTTACCCGGGTTAATTGGAAACTTCTCTTGGGGAAGTTAATTAACTAAGACAAATACTGACAGGGGAAATCCATTGTTCGTGGCTTACACAAGGGTAAACATGGCTACTATTGGCACTTGGGCTTGGGCTGATCTGCAAGTGTGTAATTGCCTAATGTCTAACGGGAGTTAGTGGTTCAGCTTCCCTCAGCAGAACTGCCGGTCAGGTCAGATATGAATGAATCAATCTTATGAATATTGATCCGCTCCCCAATTTCCGTACTGGCAGGGGCCAGTGACCAGGGGTCTTCCTCATCTGGTGTAACCTTTGCCAGGGGCCGTTTTATGCCAATTGTGCTCGTGGATCCCGCACTCCTCCTTTTTCTGTTATTTTTGGACCTGACAGACGGCCCTGCGCAAGAGGGGCATCAGCTGGTGTGGGGGGATGACGCTTCGGGGTTCCATCCATAGGGGACATCTTGACAGCAGTGAGGGAATACATTGCACGAAACAACACACTGTTGTGCCCAGTATTACCACCCCCACAATCACTTTGAGTGTCGTCTGAAGCCATCCCCATGGGAACCACGACCACAACGAATCCCACCACCCCCATGAAGCATCCTCCTTGATGTTCTTGACTAGGGTGTGGAGGTCCGTGAGCTGGCTTTGTACCTTGTGTGTGTTGTCTGTAAGATTAAAGCAACACATGTCGTGGACAGACACGCAGCCCAAATGATGTAACAACAAAAGGTAATCGATAGCTGCTCGATTGTCTAGGATGGCATGGCGAAGTTCTGCCTGCTCCTGGTTGAGCAGCGCTATCGCCGAGGAGGTGTGGTTAATGGCTTTTGCTAATCCGCAAGCCAATTGACCAATTCTCCGAGCGTTGCCGACGGCTAAGCCTGGCACGCCAAGTATGCTGACAGCCAACGAGACGTACTCAGCTTGACTCAGAACCCTAATGTTGCTATCACAGGAGCTGTCTAGCTGGGTGGCGCGAGTGTGCCGTATGGGTGAGGAAACATTTGTGCTTGGAATAATCATATCGCTAGTGGGGAGTAACAATGTCAAGCGGCTGATACAACATATGGAATCTGATACATTTGCGGGAATGTAATTCCAAGTGTACTGATTGCATGTAAAGAACCAACCTGAAGGCAGGGTAACATGAGCATACATTGAACCAAGTGTCTCTGGGTTATCACAAGTCCAATTGCTGCCGCCAGTGTCGAGGCAGCGGCGCTGAGTCCGGCCGACTGCAGAGCAGCCGGTCATTCGAGCACAAGTAGAGTTCGGGCTGACTGCCACTCGAGGGGTGTGGAGAGTGGCTGCATCAGCCGGCAAAGTCATGGTTAACTGCATTCCCCAGCGAGCGTATGCTGAGAAACTTGTTGGGAGAAACGGACTGAAAATCCGCTTCACCAGCCAGTCGCCGTCCCTGGTGTGCGCGTCTGGAGTGTGGCACACCAGGATGAGGCAGGTGCTCAACATTGAGGCAGAACCGATGTCCTGCTTCAGGCAAAAATCGGACTGGTTGACAAGACTTGCCAACCTTTCCCATAGGTTGTAGTGCATCCGGGCAGAGAGGTCTCCGAATGGCATCAGGTCGCTGGTCTTCAGTGAAGCTGCCTGAGCGCCTTCCCACGCAAGTAGGGAGAGGGTCAGGATGATGGTGACCGCCATGGAGTTGGCGGTAATCAGGGCAAAGACTGCAGACACGATGTTCTTCAGTGTCGGTTCCCCGCCCTCGCGTTGGACGACGTCCTTGGCCTCATAGCAAAGGGTCTTGACAATCCCCCAGGTGACCTTCAGTGCTGCCATCTGCTGTCGCCGCTTACTCCGCCGGGTCCCCTCGGTCAGGGTGAGGTCCTCCATCTCCGGGATCGGACTCGGGTCGGTCTGGGCCCCCGCCATGTGGCTCCAAGTGAGGCTTGACGCACCGGGCTGGAATCCAGATGACACCTGTAGGAGACATAACTGCCGCATACCCTCTTCCCCAGGTTACGAGTGGCGCCGGGCCCCTCCAAGAAGGGTCCGGTGGCACTCGGTAATGAACCAGCGGCCGCGGGAGAGCTTCCGAGTGGCAGAAGTGTTTCTCCTGCGGCGTGCAATCCGAAAAAACATTAAGGTGATTGTATGTGAACAACACCTTGTTCAGACAATGCTGTGCCTGACCCTGAGCCTTGGGGAGGGCTGGTGGCTCCCCCCTTTCTGTTTGTTTGTCAATGTAGGACTTGAGCGTCCGATTGACTCGTTCCACAATCACTTGCCCCTGCGGATTGTAAGGAACGCCAAAGGTATGCTTGATATCCCAGGTGGCCATGAAGTCGGCCAGCTGCCTAGAGCTGTAGGCTGGGGCGTTATCGGTTTTCACGTGCCGTGGTTTGCCCATCGCTGCGAAGCAGGCAAGGAGGTGCTGCTCCACATGGGAAGCTGTCTCCCCTTTTTGTGCCGTTGCCCAAACGAATTGTGAAAAAGTATCAATGCAGACGTGCATGTACTGCCATCTGCCAAACTGCGGTACATGTGTGACGTCCATTTGCCACACCTGATTAGCCTCTGTCCCTCGTGGGTTGACCCCCCACGAGGGCCCCCCTGGTGCCCCTGCACAATGTTGGCAAGAGCGAACTATGCCTTGGGCTTGAGAAAGTGGCAGGTTAAACTGTCTGGCAAGTGCTTTGGCATTCTGATGAAAGAATGCATGACTCTGAATTGGAGTAGTGAAAACACCTGACACTGATCATTGCCGAATTTCCTTTGCAGCCGCATCCGCTCTGCTATTGCCCGCAGAAATCGGACCCGGTAGGTCCTGGTGACTTTGGATGTGGGCGATATAGAGCGCTGCCGTGCGGTTCCGCAAGTGAAATTGAGCTGTGAGGAACGTAGTCAGCAAATTTTTGTCTATCGCGGGAGTGATGTACGCTCCCGGTAGATTGTGAAGCAAATTCCTAACGTACTGACTGTCAGTAATAACGTTGAGGCGCTCTTTGGCGAAGGTGCGCAAAGCAAGGTTCACCGCTGCCAACTCTGCCCGCTGCGCGGACTTCTGTGGAAGAGTTAGCAGCGTGCGCCAAGCCTGGCCCTCCTGCCAAGTTAAGACACCATATGTACGACCCCCATCAGTGAAGACTGTTCTGGCCCCCTGAAGTGGAACCAGCGAGAGCAATTCGTACAAGCTGACTGTCTCCGTTTGAAGCGAAACGAGTCTGGGGTCCTTTGGCAAGTGGTATGCCAAGCATCCGGTGAATCCCTCCAAGGCAATTGGAAGCGAGTCACCGAGCTGCATCAGCTGCTGAACTTGCTCCTTGGTGAATGGGATCACAATTTTTGCTAAGTCATGCCCTGAAATGTCCCTAGCTCTCACCCTTCCGCGGTAGACCACCGCGGAGACCAACTCTTGGGGGGGAACGATGTTTCGGGAAGAGGTGTTCGGTAAATACACCAATTCCACGACACTCGCTCCTCTCTCGGAGTCCACTCTTAGGGCTCCGGTGAACATGGATCCGGCCCGAACTATGTACTAGTTCAGGATCAGGGCATATGGCCCCTGAGCAATCCTGTCCACCCACCTTTGACTGAGAATTTGGTTGACTTTCTCGAGAGCCAAGCGTGCCTCTCGAGGAATTTGTATTCGGTCTGCCGGCTGCTTGCCTAAAGTTAGCAGCGAGAAGAGCGGTTTCAAAAGATCCGTATCCAGTCTGAAATACGGTCTGGCCCAATTAATGTTACCTAAAACCTGCTGCAATTCTACCAAGGTGACTGAGTCTTTTAAGTTGATCTGGGGCAAAACTGGTGTTGCGAAAGAACGGAGAAGCCGATGTCCCAAGTATGAGAAAGGCTCGGTTCTCTGCACTTTCTCTGGGGCAATGAGTAACCCTTTCTCCCCCAGGCTGGCCTGGAGGTCCTTAAACATTTCGCTGCCGAGTTGCGGCGCTGCGACCAAGATATCGTCCATGAAATGGCATACTAAAGCTGTGGGGTGAAGGTTTCGAAACTTTGCCAGTGCGTTGTGAACATAAATTTGGCACAGGGTGAGTGAATTGAGCATCTCCTGTGGCAAATACTTCCACGCGTAACGCTGCGTGGGCTCGCTGTGGTTCACAACTGGCACCGTAAAGGTGAACCTTTCCCGATCCCTCGGATCTAGGGGAATGGTGTAAAAACAATCCTTAAGGTCTACGACCAGGATCTCCCAGCCCTCGGGGATCATATTTGGATTCAGAATGCCGCATTGAAGCGGACCCATTGGCTGTATACATTTATTGATCTCTCTGAGATCGTGGAGGAGTCGCCACTTCCCCGACTTTTTCTTAATGACAAAAATGGGCGAATTCCAAGGACTAGTGGACTGCTCTATGTGTCCTGCGTCTAGTTGTTCTTTAACCAGTTGCTTTAGGGCGACTAACTTCTCCCCCACTACCGGCCATTGTTCCACCCAGACTGGCGTGTTGGTAAGCCATTTAAGTGGCAGAGCCATTACCCGAAGGTAAGGGTGGCATGGTATTGCTGCAAAATGTTTTGCCCCCAAAGGTTGATGTGCACGTCCAGAATGTGCGGCCGAATGACCGCTGTGCCGTCAGCCTTAGGGATCCACCCACTCCCGGCTTCTAAACGCTTCTTGGATGCCGCCTACCCCCCACACATCGGAGACCGGCTCAATGGCCCACTCCTGTGGCCACTGGCTTCGGCTGACCACGCTGACGTCAGCTCCGGTATCCAGCAACCCTGAGAACGATTTTTTATTCAAAAATACCTCAATAACTGGTCGCTGTTTCCATTCTAGGTTGGTGTCCACTGTCGCTAAGACCTGGTATCCTTGCACTGCCTCACTTGCGCTCGAGCGGTCTTCTGACCCGGACTCTGAGCTGTCCCTGAGCCTTCCCTGGCTATCTGCTGGCGAGTTACAAGGAACCATAATCAGTTGTGCTAATGTGTCTCCCTTGTAAATGGTCTGGGGTAGGTGCGTCCAGAGTTGAACTTGGAGAACACCCAAAAAATTGGAGAATTCCGCGTGCTCCTGTTACACTACGAGGCAAAACTAAGCCTATGAAGCCCTTGGGCAGGGGTCCCATGTACTGGGAATGCACCAGATAGACTGTGCCTGGCAAGTCGCATGTGACGTCCACCTGGCAAGTCAATTCTAGCCCTGTACTACCCTTGGGGCTGGCCTGCGCCTTCGCAATGTCTGGAATGTGATTGGAATCTAATCCAGCTCTGGCTCGCCCAGAGCGAGGGAAGCCTCTGTTTGGACCGGGACCAAAGATGTGCCCGCATTCCAGTTTCCCGAATTCGGACAGAATCTGGACCAATGGAAGCCTTTATTACACTTCGGACATGGGGTGGTTGGAGCCTTGGAATGGCCGGAATGTTGTCCGCCGCTCTTGGATCAGCACTCCCTAGCGAAGTGACCGACCTTGCCACAATTGTGACATGCCCCTTGGTTTTTGTTCTTGGGTTTCCTACCCCCTTGCACCGCCGCTGCCAACAGACCCATTTTGTAGGAGTCCGTGCCAACGTCGGCGCAAGCTCTAATCATGTCCATGAGAGTCAATTTGGGACGATTGCCCAGTGACTGCAAGTTCTTACAGCAGTCGAGATTGGCATTGTCCTTAGCCAACTTCATCATGAGCTCTTGTTGGGCTTGCTCATTATCAATCTGTCTACTGATCGCTTCCTCTAAGCGATTGATAAAGTCCATGTAGGACTCCTGGGCGCCCTGTTTGACTGCAGTGTAGTTTTTGGCCGCTTTGCCTGTTGCCGGGACCTTGAGAAAAGCCCTGAAGGCCGTCTCAGCTGACAACTGAAGGGTGGCGAGCGGCAAGGCGGTCTGCACATCGTTGGATTCGAAGGCACCTGAACCATATAACTGGTCAGGAATTATTGCCCCACCCATCCTGGCAGCCCTTGCCTGAGCCTCGAGGCGATACTCGCTGTCCCATAGCAGATACTGCCTGGGGTTGAGCATCATCCGCATGACGGCTTTCCAATCGTGCGGAATGAATATCGTGTTCTCGCACACTTGCTGAAGCGTGCCCCTAGTGAATCGACTCTGTAGTCCTGTCTCTGAAATGGCCTTCCGTATAGCCATGAGGAGCTTATACGGGACTGGTGAATGAACTATCTGCTGCTGCCCTGTGAGGGCATCCACTTCCAAGCGAATTGGACAAATCTGACTAAGCTCAGCTAGCTCTTCTGCTGGCAATTCCCCCTTCCTGATCTCTTCCTCAACTGTGCGCTGAAGGGCACTCTTGGTAGTTCGGGAACCTGTAGCTATCAGAGAAGCGCCAGCGCTCCCCATTCCATGCATTCCACCGGTGACGTCTGCAGCTGTCACCGAGGGAAAGCTCCCTACACTACTCTGCTTAAACTGAAATGACGGATAGAGCACCATGGGCGCCGATGGCTCTGCTGACGCTGGGGGTTCTTTGGCCTCTACCCGGACTGGGTCAACCTCTGCTAAGAGTTTCCTACATTTGCTCCATGTGCGAATTACGCCATCTGGAGCTTTCGGGGGTTGCTGAATGCAGACTCCTATCTGATCCCAGAGCTGAAGGGATAACGTACCTACTTCTGGGTAAAGCAGGCAGTGTTCCCTCAAGAACACCAAAAGCCGCGCTAGTTCTCCACTGTGAAAGCTTATCTGATATACCCTGGCCAGAGTTTTGAATTCATCATCATGAATTCTTTGACTAGCGGACGGATGTTGCCGCTGAGGACAAGTCCCCATATTACCTGCCGGGTCCTTTGAAGTCTCCTTCTTGGGACGATTCGACACGTCTGTAGTTCAGGCAATAGGTTTTGTGTGACGAATCTCTGGGTAGAGCTCAGAGCGTGGACTGCCGCCACGGGCCCTCGGTGGCCTCTGCACTGTCAGGGGTTCACAGCCGACCCTGAGCGGAACGTGTTTTTCCGTGCCTTAAGCTGCCGCGAAAGCCGGAGCAAGCTGTAGGATGCCTCTCTGAAATGCCTCATTGCGGAGCTGTCTTCCCGATCAGCTGGCTTTCCGACCGGGCTGCCGCGCTGTCCTCCAGGGTGATCGGACACGGTTCTAGCATAGAACCGGACCGCGTTGATCACTTACTCACGAGTAGGATCACATCTCGGGGTCACCAGATGTTGGATTGGGGCCGCGGGGCGGCCGTGAGGTCCCGGAGGAAACTGGTCAAGGAACGACACGAGACAAGATGGAGCGAAGACCAGTGGTTTATTGAGGGAAAATCATCATCATATATAGGAATTCAAGGCAGCGTGTGATAGAATCGTCATCTGACAGAAAATCACATCACCCATTTACCCGGGTTAATTGGGAACTTCTCTTGGGGAAGTTAATTAACTAAGACAAATACTGACAGGGTAAACATGGCTACTATTTGCACTCGGGCTTGGGCTGATCTGCAAGTGTGTAATTGCCTAATGTCTAACGGGAGTTAGCGATTCAGCTTCCCTCAGCAGAACTGCCGGTCAGGTCAGATATGAATGAATCAATCTTATGAATATTGATCCGCTCCCCAATTTCCGTACTGGCAGGGGCCAGTGACCAGGGGTCTTCCTCATCCGGTGTAACCTTTGCCAGGGGCCGTTTTATGCCAATTGTGCTCGCGGATCCCGCAGACAATGACACTAAAAACGTCGTTATGCGGGACACTCCATAGAAACCCGCAGAACAACAAAAATTGCTTAGCAACGCTACTTGGGAAACCAAGTAATGTCGTTATGCGAGGGTCTACTGTACCTGGTGGCTCCAAGAATCTTCCCACCATATTTTTGTTTCAATCCCATGGAGTAGAGAGTAACCTACTACAACTACTGTTCTCTTCTTCTTTTTGTGGGGTGTGGGTTCAGCATCTCTGGTTCCTGAGCTCTCTCATGTCCTCTCAAGGGATTTCTTGTTTGTCTTTTGGATGCTGTCCACTAGACTCCTCTTCAAGAATCTGAAAGCAGTTTTACACTTCCACAGGTGATGATGAGTCTCTTCTACTTTTGCTCCTAACTATGGCATTTTCCCATGGCACTTCCTCCACTGCCTGTGTTCTCTTATCAGCAATCTCTTCCTATATTTTGCCTTATTGTTTTTTTACCTCTACTGCCTCATTTAACTTCTGTAACTCATGAGTTGTCATCTTCTCTTATAATCTTAAATGTGACAACTTCCTTCTCCAGTTCTTTCACTTTCTCTTCCAATGCTGCTACCAATTTACACTTGCTACATGTGTATGCTGTGTTGTTCTCAAGCAGAAAGACTAACACTGCACATAAACTGCATGTCACCACCACTGAAAAGTATCTTCCCTCCAAAATCTCTGTATTTAATACTTTCTGTTTAAATATTAAGACCCTTTTCTTTGTATTCCCAGCTGCTGCTTAAAGCTCTTCCTCTAAAGGATTGCCCAGGACTCCCCAATGCTATTTAAGCTCTCAGCAGCTGCCAGGCCACATCCCTTTCCCTTGAACCTCTCTTCCTTCCTCTAAAACTCTCCCTTTTTCTCAAGATGAGCATGAGTTCTCCTCCAGTGTGCTTTCTTTGAAGTCAGCAGGAAAAAGGACGGTCCAGTACTCCCAGGTGCTATTTACATGCTCAACAGTTGTCAGAACACCCCCTTTTGCTTAAGCTTCTCTTCCTTCCTCTAGGCCCATGATGGTGAACCTTGGCACTCCAAATGTTTTTGGAATTCAATTCCCAGAAGCCCAAGCCCCCATGAATCCACACGAATGGGTTTATTGTGATTCATCTGGCCCATGCCACCCCCATCGCTCCTGGAAGTGGAAGTAAAACCCACTAACTATTAGTTTTTAAAAAATTCTCCATTGCTTCATAAAAATAACATGAACCCTTAGACTCCATCCCCATAGTCATAGGAATGCTAAGAGCCATCCTCATGTTTATGTTTGGTTTGCAGGGAGCTCAAGGCTCAGCTTTCCTCTCAACCTCATTAAAAACTGCATGGTTGTGCCCAAGAACTCTGTATACAACATAGCACAGAGGTTCTCAACCATTTTGTGCTGGGGGCTGGATCACACCTTCTCAGAGAGCTGAGCAGGCAGGACATGTGGTTTCCCCCTGCCATAAATGCTGCCAAAAACTGCAGCAGACACATTTGTGCATGTGCAGGTGCGTTTGCACATGTGCATGTGCGGGCATGTTTATGGCTGTTGTAAATGCATCTGCTTCTGCTTCCAAGGTTATTGCTGCAGGCCAGATGATTTAACACTATGGGCCAGGTTCGGCCCATGGCTGTAGGTTGCAAACCCCTGACATAACTGATATTCAAGTAGACTGTGAGAAGGAACATGTATGCTTAGTGTTCCATTGCTTTGTGCTTGTTATTAGAGCTTCCAACAATAATAGAGTACAGCAGGGAAGTTGAATAAGAATTAGCTATCAGTCAGTTCCTCTGAAGACTCAGTACAGGATTAGAACAATAGCTTTACAACAAGAGACATTGTGTTCCTCATGCAAGTTTAAATTATGTAGAAACTGATAGGCCCACCAGAGGAGAGAAACATGGCATGCTGCCATGTGAGCAGCTTAGTCCGAATTCTGATAAGAGGCAAATTTGCAATGTCCTAACAGATGTCTGCTTAAAATGCAAAGGCTGCTAGTGAATCTTATGTAAGGTTCAGCGTCTCTTGTTCTCACAGTGGATTGTAAAGTGGGGCTGGCATACATCCCAGGTCTCTCACACAGTGATTAACCTGAAACTACATAGTGCCATCTGCTACTGTCTCAGGTAAGGGAATAAAAACGTGAAGATGACTAGAGAACATCATTTCCCATTGCAAATGTTGCTGATGGGCCAAAAGTCATTTTCTTTTGCAAATAACTAAAAATCTGATAGGCTTTCTTTCCCATTTGGGAATACTACATTATAGACATCTTTCGTACTTTTATAAAATGAATAAATCATAAATTATGAGCTCAATGGGCAATCACAGTGACGGTGTCCTAGCATAACAACCTTTCACTTTACACTTGTAGAAGGTTCTGACATGTTTGCAGGTTCAGAACAACCGACATGTGTTATTTCACAGATGACCACTTGAATCACAGCTACAGGTGAGTAAACCTGTCCATTAGTCACATTGCACTGAAACTCTTACAAATCAGTCATTCAAAAGCAGCATTCAACACAGCAGGGGCAAGCAAGTATTCTATCCTAGTGAACTAGAATGCTAGAGTTGGGGAGATTACCATGAAGCAGTTAACTGAGCTGCCAGTAAAATCTTAACTAGATTAGTGATGAAGAATCAGTTCTATAGTTTTCAATGCATCAAAAGAGAATTAACCAAATACAGTAAAAGCTCAGGTTACGATGGAGGTCCATTCCAAAATAACGTGGAAAAAATCGTAACCCAAAGCACGTTTTACCATAGGAATTTATTGAAAATTTTAAAAAGTCCCGACTGGACCAAAATAATACCCCCACAAAAACCAAAACAATTCCAGACATGATGGTCCCACACTCCCACAAAAGCAAAGGAGTGATCTCCCTACCATTTTCATGCCATTTGGGAAGCTGCCACCCCTCCACAACATGTCACAATGCAGTTCTTAGTGCTGCAGAGGTGCCATCATCATTGGATAAGGTCCCCAAACAGCATGGGAAAGGTAGGAAGATCGCTACCATCTTAGAGTTTAAAATACTGTAGCACAATTTTTGGTCATAAACCAAAAATAGGTTGTAACTTGGGGAATTTTTTAAAATTTAATATGCAGGCGAAACCCATGGCAAACGTAACCCAGGGCAGTCATATGCTGGGGTTTTACTGTATCATATTAAAATAGTGCATTAAAAGAATAGTAAAACATGTTTAAATAGTAATCCCATTTTAAGAATTCCCTCTAAACCAGTCACTCAGGGAAAGCCTGACTGAAGAGAAAGGCCTTCGTCACCTTGATGAAGGACAGCAAAAATGAAGCCATCCTGGCCTCCTTGTGGGAGTGAGTTCCAAGTCTGGAAGCACCATAAGAGAAGACCTTCTCCTTTGTCCTCAATAAATATATCTGTGAAAGTGGTAGGATAGAAAGTCCTCTTGTGAAGGTCTTAATTCTCAGGCAGGTTCATAATCTATTTTTCACATAGAAAGATAGATTATGGTTTATAGCAAAATTCAATACTTTTAATCCTGCCCAGAAATGAATCAGCAGCAAGTGGAAGTACTTTACTGTAAAAAATGGTCTAAATATATTCCTAGCCATTGCCAAACCTTTGAGTACCCAGCATGATGTGGGCAAAAAGCTAATTAACTTGTGAACAGCACAGAGAGCATACTAAAGTGCTATGGGGTGTAATTGCTAATTGCTATTGCTGTGCATCCAGGTAAAGGTAAAAGGTCACCCTTGCTCGAATGCCAGTCATATCTGACTCTAGGGTTCAGTGCTCATCTCTGTTTATAGCCAAAGAGCAAGCACTGTCTGCATCTGCAGATGTTTCCATGGACATGTGGCAGGCATGCCTAGACATTGGAGTGCACAGAAGGCTGTTTTTCTTCCCACTAAAGTCCCTATTTATCTGCTTGCAATTTCTTGGAATTCTATGTGCTGTTCACTGGAGGGAGGTGGCACTGTTGCATTATTGGCTGTCACTGGGCAGGAACTGTTTGCTAGACTAAACATTCTAATTGTCATGTTTTTGGAGAAATGAAACTTAATGTTTGATAGACAATGAGTACTGAGTAGTCATTGGCTAGACTCCTTCATAGTAAGGGCCAAAGGGTGGAGTTTGAGAGAGAAGTTAAAAAGGAAGGGAGAAGGGAGGACTGTCATTTTTGCTCTTTGGTATTTTGCTGAGTAAGTAGTTATTTTGGGATGCTTTGACCTCAAGCAAGCATTTAATCTTAAAAGAGAGATGGGGGTCTTCTGGGCTTCCACACTTAGCACATTGAAAACAATGAAAACCTGACTATCTGAACTGAAAATGCTTCATTAGCCTAGAATTGTTTTGTTTCCTGAAACTTTGTTTATGTAATCTATTTTTGCTACAATATATGTTTAAAAAACATGAAAATGATGAGAGTTGTTTATATTTCTGCCTGCTACTATACTAACAACCTGACTCAGGTCAGAACATGTGAGAAGGCAAGCTAAAATCCTGAATTGCTTAGCCACACGGCGTCAATTTAGGTACAGTCCCACTTAGGTGTAGACTAAGCAAGCATGTAATCTTAAAAGAGAGAAGGGGGTCTTCTGGGCTTCCACACTTAGCACATTGAAAACAATGAAAACCTGACTATCTGAACTGAAAATGCTTCATTAGCCTAGAATTGTTTTGTTTCCTGAAACTTTGTTTATGTAATCTATTTTTGCTACAATATATGTTTAAAAAACATGAAAATGATGAGAGTTGTTTATATTTCTGCCTGCTACTATACTAACAACCTGACTCAGGTCAGAACATGTGAGAAGGCAAGCTAAAATCCTGAATTGCTTAGCCACACGGCGTCAATTTAGGTACAGTCCCACTTAGGTGTAGACCAAGGTTCTACTCAGGAGTAACAGGTCTGTTACTATGTACTTGGGTATCAAACTCTGACCTTCCAGTCTTGAAGTTCAGCGTCTTAACCACTTCAGCCACTGCAGTCCCATAGAGACAAATCCATGAGAACACCCAAAAATATTTTCAGAAAAAGTGTAACTCCATCCAACACATGATGGAGTCCTATTTCCTGATTTGTCTTTTAACTGACACAGAGCATCTCCATCTTGTCTACATTTAGTTTAAATTTATTCATCCTCATCCAATCCATTTGACACCAGACACTAATCTAGAACTGAAATAGCCTTTTCAGAGTCTTCTCCATATATAAATCTGCTGGGGAGGTCCTCTTCTATGTCCAATTATGTAGGAGAAGACTTTCTTGGGTGTAACACTGTTTTGGTCACTCCAGGGCCGGATGGGAATTTTTGCTTGAACCTGTGTTGGCTCCTTGGTTCTTGGCATTTTCGCCCATCCCACACTGTTGCTGATGGTTGAGCTACGGGGTTGTAGTTTTGTATATTACTTGGTCACTTTGGCGACTAGCACTGGTAAGGAGAAAGTGCATGACCCATTTAATCTGGCAGATACGCATTCGGTTGGCCATAGGGAGGACAAGTTTGAGGCAAACTGGCAATGGCCAACAAGCTGATAACCAAACCTTTTGCCATGCTTAACCAGCATGTAATACCTCCATAATTGACCGGAGGCATTTTACAATCAGGTGCTAACTAATAGCATCCTGACAAGGGTCAACAACGTGTGTCAGTGGAGACAGGTTGTTGACAGGGTACCACAGTTTGTTGCAGTGGTAGTTTAGTATATGGGACCAAAGACAATGAACAGCCGAAAGGTTGGCTTAACACAGGTTTATTGCATGATGATCCAGGGGAACATGAGGTAATGGCGGATGGGTAGCTCAATATATACAGTGGCTATACATTTGAATGTGGCTCCTCGACAGTCTATTGGTTACTGTCCGCGTGACGTCACGGACGGTCACGCCCTTCTTGTCCAGGTGTAGGTGATGGCGGGAATCTTCCCGCGCTGTTGTTTGCTGGTGAGTCTGGGCCAGGAGAGCTTGAACGCTCGCTATTGCCACCAGGTGCTCATTACCTCGCGTCCTATTGCAAGGGCTACAGTTAAGCAGCTGCTGGTTATAATGTTACACAAGCATGGTTACATTGGATACACGTGAATGGATACATTGTAAAAGGTACAGTACAGAACACAACATCCCTCCCCCCTAGGATGGGACGAAGTCCCTCAGCCAAGATGTCTTATTGCAAACGCGTTTGGGCCGCGATGTGGGCTGACCTGCCCCAGGGGCGCTACTGCTTCCTCGTTCCCTGGTCCCTTGTCCTGAAACGGGAGAGGGAGACTTGTTAGAGGCTTGCCGTGGTTTGGCGGTTTTGGGGGAAGGGAAAAACTCCATTGTGGGCAGACCGGAGACACTCGGGGCTAACGAAAAACCCCTCTTCTCGCTTGGACGGGTGGGGGACCACTCCGCAAAACTTCCCCGGTTCTGAAAATCAAAATCTAACTCTGTTGGGGTATCCGTATTAGTGGGGAGATCCCGCGGGATATCTATGAGCTCGGCTTCCCTTCTCTCTGCTGACCGATCCCGCAGGATATCTACGAGGACAGATTCCCTTTCCTCCCCCCTTGGTGGGGACCCATGGCCCCCCTTTCCTCCCCCTTGGGCTGAACGGGTGGGGGAGAACCCTAACGCTGAGTCTTGTGTCCCGCGGTCCGTGCCCTGTTCGCCGGGGATCCTGCGCCGGAGCTGGTCTGCGTGCCGCCTCCAAAGTAGACCTGTGCCGGTCTCGACGCGGTACGAGACGGGGCCGGTCCGCTCTAGGATGACGCCCGGTACCAAGGCCGGACCCGCGCTGGCATAATTCCTGCAATACACGGGGGCACCCACGTCGAAACTCTTTGTGTCCTCCATCCCAATGTTCTTCCCCTTGTCCTCTACTCTCGTGGGGTCTAGCCTAGTTAGTATGGTGGTCAGCTTCCTGCGCATCAGCAGCTCTGCGGGGGAGTATCCTGACGCTACGGGAGTCACTCGGTAACCTAGCAGAAACTGGCACACTTGATGGTTTAGGTCCCCGGGCCCCATGCGCCGCAGCACGTCCTTGGTGGTGCGCACAAGGCGCTCTACTTGGCCGTTTGTGGCAGGGTGAAAAGGAGCGGAGGTGATGTGCCGAATGGCGTTGATTTCTGTGAATGCCCTGAACTCAGAGGACGTGAAGCAACTTGCGTTGTCGCTTACGAGGGTGTCGGGTAAACCGAACGTGGAAAAGACCCTCCGCAAATGCTTTATGGTTGTGGCCGTGGACGTGCTTGTAACCGGAATGACCTCCAACCACTTGGAGAAGGCATCCACCACAAGGAGAAACAGCGTCCCACGGAACGGGCCAGCAAAGTCTACATGAACTCGGGACCACGGCCCCTTCGCCGCGTCCCACTCCCTGTGAGGCAGGCGGGCTTCTTCTGGCCTGGAACTTTGGCAGGGCTCACAAGTGCCGACCATGTGCTCGATGTCGGCGTCTAGCTGGGGCCACCAGAAATAGCTCCGTGCCAGGGCTTTGGAGCGCACAATCCCAGGGTGACTGACGTGCAGGAGTTTGAGTACCCTCGGCCGTAAGGACGCCGGGATCACTACTCGCTGGCCCCACAGAAGGCACCCCCTCTCAAGGGACAACTCTAACTTCTTTCGGAAAAATGGGTCGAACTCCGCTGCCGGGGAGGACGCTGGCCACCCTTTCTGCACCCAGGAGCTAACCCTTGCTAAAATGTCGTTCTTTCCGGTCGCCTTGGCGATGTCGGCGGGCAGTATTGGGGGCGAGTCGAGGACTTCTATCATCAGTACCTGATGGTCTGGCTCCTCCCCGCCCACGTGGCTGTTTTCCTGGGGAAGGGGGGACCTCGATAGAGCGTCCGCATGGCTGATCTCCCTCCCGGGCCTGTACACTAGCGCGTGCTGATACGCGTTCAGAAAAATGGCCCACCTAAGCATCCTAGGGGACAGGATCTGTGGCGTGGGCTTATCTGCGGTGAAGATGCCTAGCAGGGGCTTGTGATCAGTTACGATTGTGAAGGGGCGGCCATACAGGAAGTCGTGGAACTTCTTTGTTCCCGCAATTATCGCTAATGCTTCCCTGTCTGTCTGGGCGTAGTTTCTCTCCGCTTGGGACAGGGACCTGGAATAGAACGCTATCGGGGCCTCCCTCCCGTTTTCCAGCACGTGGCACAGCACCGACCCCACCCCCACCGGGGATGCATCACAGATCAGGACCACTGGCCACTTGGGGTTGAAATGGGTGAGGATGGCGTCAGACGCCAGAAGCTGCTTTAGCTCACTAAATGCCCTCTCTTGCTGGTCGCCCCACTTCCATGCCTCGTCCTTTTTAAGCAGCCTGTGCAACGGCTCGGCCACGGCTGCTTTCCGGGGAAGGAAGGAGTGATAAAAGTTCAGCAGCCCTAGGAACGACTGCAACTCGGGCTTGGAGGTGGGGCGAGGGGCTTGCTTGATGGCGGCTACCTTAGACTTGGACGGCCTTATTCCCTCAGGAGTGACACGGAACCCTAGGAATTCGACCTCAGTCGCGAAGAAGACGCATTTGTCTTTTCGCAGTCTCAACCCCGCCTTTTCGAATATCGCCAGGACCTTGCCCAACCTCTTTGCCAATTCGGCCTGACTCCCCCCCGTTATCAATACGTCATCAAAATAAGGCAACACCCCCTCGAGCCCCTTCAGGAGGCATTCCACGAGTGACTGGAAAATTCCAGGCGCCGAGTTTACGCCGAATTGAAGGCGCGTCACCTGGAACGCCCCCTTATGGGTGACTATAGTTTGTGCAGCAGCGGCAGCTGGGGTCACCGAGAGCTGCTGGTAGGCTTGTGCTAAGTCGAGCTTAGCGAAACACTTTCCCCCATGTAACCTGGCCAGCAAATGGCTGACTACCGGCACCGGATACGCATTAGGGCGAATGGCCTTGTTGATGGTGCACTTGTAATCAGCGCATATGCGCACCTCCCCGTTGGCCTTTAGTGCTGTTACAATTGGAGTTTCCACTCCGCAGAATCAACAGGAACAAGAATCCCCTGGCCCACCAATTTGTCCAGTTCCGCCTCTATTTTGTCCTTGAGCGCAAATGGCACCCGGCGCGGTTTGAGTCTTATTGGGCGGACCTCAGGGTCTAGGTCGAAGGCTACTGGGGGTCCCTTAAATTTCCCAAGTCCCTTCTTGAAGACTTCGGGGTGCGCGTTGCACACCTCCTGAATCGGGTCAGTCCCAACGGCAACGGCGTGCACCCCCCCAATGAACAAACCCAGGGGCTGGAACCATTGAGTCCCGAGGAGGCTGCAATTCCCCCTTTGAGAACAACTAGGGGGAGAGTCGCGGCGTGTTTCTTAAATTGGACCTGAAAATTCCCAACCCCCAACACCGGAATGCAGTTCCCTTGCACGTCCCGTAGCATGGACCTCAAAGCTTTGAGTTTGGGCCGCACGTGGGGGGCAATTTTCAGAAACTCCTTCTGGGGAATGATGGAATATGAGGAACCCGAGTCAATTTCCATCCTAATGGGGGCCCCTTGTACTAGTACCTCAACAAAATAACGGGGATGTCCCACGGACACGCTGAACACCGGTGCGTCGTCCTCGCTGTCATCGGCGATGCGGCCCACGCCGTCTCGCTTCCTCATGGCCTGGGTGCCGTCCTTGGGTCTCGTCGCGCGGTCTCTCGAGCTCTTCCGGGCCTCGCGCCATTTCCTGCAGACCTTGGCGATGTGCCCGCGGCGGCCGCAGTTGTGACACTTGGCCTTCCTGAAGGGGCATTTGGCGCGGTCGTGGTTCGCTTCGCAGCCGTCGCAACGCCGGCCTTCTTTCCGGACCTTCCGGACGTCCTCGTCGTCGCTGCTCTCCGCGGACGACTTCGAAACTCGCCGGGCCGCGTGCACCGAAACGTGCACCGAAGTCTCTGCCTTGCCCATCTTTGGCCGCCAGTCCTGGAGCTCCTGGACCCCGGCCTTCGTAGCTTCCGCGGCTTGTGCCTCCTTCAGGACCTCCTGCAATGTGGGGGGTGGCTCGCGGTTCATCAATGTGCGCTGAGTTTCGGCATCGCTCAGGCCGCACAGCACGCAGTCTCTTAGTGTGATTTCTACGTTCTCCCATTTGCATGGGCCGGCCGCCAGTCGCAGGGCCGCTGCGAAGTCGGCGACCGTCTCCCCGGGCGCCTGGACTCGCCTCCAAAACGCGCTCCGAGCGGGGAACATCGCCGTCGAGGGCCGGAAGTACTCACGCAGCATGTGCATGAGCTCTTTCACCTTGAATTCACTCGCCCTCCTCGGCGCGATCAGGTCCACCAAGACCCTCTTGGTGTCTGGCCCCAGTATCCGGGTGAAGATGGCCCTTTTCTTTGCCTCATCCGTGACTTCGGATTCCACCAGGGCTCCCTGGAAGTCCATCTCGAAGATGTCCCAGTCTGCCGGTCTCCTGATTTCGAAACCGGCGCATGTCTTGGTCCCGTGGGCAGCCATATCCCACCTTCGTCGCCAATTTAGTATATGGGACCAAAGACAATGAACAGCCGAAAGGTTGGCTTAACACAGGTTTATTGCATGATGATCCAGGGGAACATGAGGTAATGGCGGATGGGTAGCTCAATATATACAGTGGCTATACATTTGAATGTGGCTCCTCGCAGTCTATTGGTTACTGTCCGCGTGACGTCATGGACGGTCACGCCCTTCTTGTCCAGGTGTAGGTGATGGCGGGAATCTTCCCGCGCTGTTGTTTGCTGGTGAGTCTGAGCCAGGAGAGCTTGAACGCTCGCTATTGCCACCAGGTGGTCATTAGCTCGCGTCCTATTGCAAGGGCTACAGTTAAGCAGCTGCTGGTTATAATGTTACACAAGCATGGTTACATTGGATACACGTGAATGGATACATTGTAAAAGGTACAGTACAGAACACAACAGGTAGCAAACTGTGACATGCATTCAATTGGGTATGGAATTAAGATTCACTCCTTACCAGTGCTATTACAGCCCGTTTGGTCCTTAACAGTAGTTAAGGAAAGTTTAAGATAAAATGTAATAAAGTGGCCCAATTTTTATCCACAATTTCTATACACAGAAAAGTTAGAGTAGTGGAAGGGCCCTCCATCTTTTCAGGAGCGAGGGGAACCCCAAGCTCTGCCATCAGCTCCTGAAAGGTAACCAACAACTGTCCACAGGTGCCAGAACCGTGTTCACCAATAAACAAAAAATCGTCCTGGTAGTGTGCCATGGCTCAAGACCCCGACCTTTGAATGAAAGCCCAGTGAAGAAAGGTACTGAAATGCTCAAAGGCCGAGCATGAAATGGAACAGCCAAATGGCATAGCCTTATCCACATAAAACTTCCCCCTAAAGCAAAAACCTAACAGTTCAAAGTCATCAGGGTGTACTGGCAATAATCGAAAAGCCGATTTAACATCACACTTAGCCAGTAGCGCCCCATGACCACATGAGTGAACCATTTGCAAGGCTTGATCATAGGAGGTATACCGGACTGAACAAAGTTAGTCCGGTATAGCATCATTGACCAATGAGCCTTCCGGGTAGGAGAGATGGTGAATCAAACGAAATTCGCCAGAGGATTTTTTAGGCACCAAGCTGAGTGGGGATATCTTTAAGTTGGCATGGGGGGGGGTTGTCAAAGGGACCAGCGACCCTCCCCATGCTGGATTTCTTTTGCTATCTTTTCCCCAGCTATATCTTCCTTACCCCGGAGCGATTGCAGATTGGGAGCATCCTGGGGTGCGCGTACACCCTTGAAAGGGATGCGGAAGCCAGATGTAAAACCCTCTAACAAATAAACTGTGTCATCCATCTTTGGATAGACGTGCAATTACCTCTCAAGAATTTTAATTCAAATTGGGGAGGAGGCCTTTTGGAGGCGCAGTTGAATCAGGAGCCCCTCTGTCCAGCCCTTGCTGACCCCGACCCCTGCTGCGTGACCCACCAGCCTGCGGGCATGCGGAAGTGGTGTGTGGTCCAGCGCATGAAGGGCACTCATGCCTGAATCTGCATTGTTGTCTATTGCAAACACCTGATGATGAGTAACTCCAGCACAGCAGGCGGGCTGGAACCCCCTGCCCCACCGGCTGGTGGGGAGACTGTGCTGTGCTGGGCCGCTGCACCGCATGACCACAATGATATCGGTCCCTGGCAGTGAAGGGGTAATATAGAGCAGCCATAAGAGCTGAATCGGTTCATCCCATCTCATCTCGGGGTGAAGGGCCGCCCTAATTCTAAACTCTCATTAACAAGCCAAGACGGGCCAGGGTAGTCAACGTAGGCCCGATAAATGGTATCCAAGTATTGTATCATCGGGATTGCCATGTCAGGACGAGCCCTAAAATACACTGCCGCATAGATTAGGTAAACTGGCAGCCAATTAGCCCAGGCTTGAGACGACAAGACAACTCCTTGTCCCTATCATCCTTCTGCTCCTTCTCATCCTTGGTGGATTCGCGCTTGAGAAAATTAAAAATGTCTATGTACTCCCTGCACCATATCTTACCCCTGGTGGCCGGCAAAAGATGGTCACCAAGGGGCAGGGAGTAGCCGGCCGTAGGCATGGCGGAGGCCGGTACAGAGTGATATGCCGAGTTCACCAGCGGGCCATACAGCCATATAGGGTATGGCACGTTGGGCGTCGCGGGTGGAATACTGGGCAGAACAGGTGGGTAAGGGGCTCTCCAAGTGGCCAGGGGCGGCAAGGCAGGTGTAGGCAAGGCTGTCGCGGCCTGTTGAGGCCAGGGCCACTGTACCCCCATTTTCGTGTTGGGGTGAGCGGAGTGTGATCTTGCTTGACCACCATACTCACATGCTGCACCACCACCCCAGCCGCCCCCACCGGGGGTTCCGGATGGTGAGGGGCATCGGAGCTCGGGAATGAGGTCGAGCTCTGCACCACCATGGATCCCATCAGACCTGGAAGGCCCACTTGAGCTGAGCCTGGCTGGCATGGCTGGGCAGGGAGCTGCGGATGGCCAAAAGGCATGGGCCATATGGCCTCGAGCAGCTTGACCCGGCTCAGTGGCTGCCCGCTCACTTTAGGCCATGTGGCCTTGGCAGGCCAGTGATAGCCCAGCAGTCTTGGAGCGGGGAAGCAATACCTGCGGCATGCTCCAAGGCCACCATGTGGGCCAGAAGTGACCGCGGTTGGCCATATCCGGCCCTCTGGGGGACTGTGAAATGGGACCAGGGTTGGGCCCCAGTCCCCCATAGGGCCATGAGGGGCCGTCCGGCCCCTGGCATGGGGAGGCCCCCAAGGGGGCTGCCCACCCCGCCCCTGCCCAGGTCCTCCGACTCAGGGGGGGTCAGCACTGGGGAGGATCACCTCCCCAGGATGCCCCATAGGGGCAAGAGAAGAAGGGGGCAATGCCCCAGTGGTGGCCGCCCGGCCAGCCCTCGGCTGAGCCCTCCGGCCCGAGACGGGACTGGTCTGAGGTGCGGGGGGACGGGCAGGCCTGTCTGCCTGCCTGTTGCACCGTAGTGGCCACAGGTGCGGCCTTCCTTTTACGGGCCATTGCTGCCCCAGAGAAGCTCGGAGGCGCACAGCCCCCGAGCAAATTCGAAGGGGAGATCGGCTGGAGAGAGCAAATGTGCTCAAGGCCCAGCCGATCTTCACAAAATGGTGGCTGGCAGACGCGTGGCCACCCCCTTTATAGGGGACGTTGCCACGCCACGTGGACATGTGATCATTTAATACCATACAACAAACTACAATTTATTATTAGCGCCAGAAAATACCTACCATTTGTATAGGATTTTCCTAAATGCCCATGTATGAGGGCTAATCTTGTATTCACACCTCATTCATGCTTATGCATTCAAAATCTGAAAAGGGAAGGTTTGACTATCTACTGAAGAACTATGCCTGAGGCTACTTCATGTTTCTCAAGGTCCAAGTGAATTCACATGACATTTAATCAGCATAGAGCAGTTTCAGGTAGAACAAGGGGCCTTGGGCTAGTTTTGTGATGTCTCATCAGACTTAAAATAGATTAGATGATGTCTTCATCTTGCTGACCTATGTCAGAAAGCCTTCCCTTCAAAGAACATGGAGACTAGAAAAGTGACTCTGAAAGGTTTTTCTTGTTATGTTCAGACCTGCAATTTAAACTTGTTTAGTCTGCTTGCTGAGTACGCATCTAGTGCTGGAAAGCTTGTATATTCTAACCAAGAAAGACTGGTGAGCTTCCAGCTAAATGTCAAGTTCAGTTTACTACCTATCCAGACACGTGGAAAGCTTTAAGCCATCACTGATTTCTTAGGGTATGACTGGATGAGAGAGCAATATACAATGAAAAGGCTTCAATGGAAGCAAAGCACAAAAGGCTGTATGTGGATTGGATATACACTATATGGTTTGCTATAAAAACATTATATATAACATTAAATGCATGTATGTGTTCATTGCACTTTAAATCAGAAAGTCTTGATCCAGACCATTATATATAAATGAAGTGCAATTTTCCAGAAAATCCAAGAAATCAAAAGAAAATGTAAGCCTAGATACAGAATTCTGAAAATCATTTTGCCTCTTTATAAATCTACGGTGAGGCCCCATCTGGACTACTGTGTCCAGTTCTGGTCGCCATACCTCCAGAAGGATATTGCAAGCGCGGTGCCAAATGGCCGCCACGCTCTTTGCGGCCCCCCCCCCCGGACTCAGACATCCGGGTAGTTAGGCGGCGTGGCCAGCCCTCTTTAAAAGGGGTGGCCACAAGGCAGCCGAGCTGCCATTTTCAGAAAGCGACGGAGCGGAGAAGTTTTTCTCCATCGCTTCTCTCCTTTTCGCCTCTATTCAAGAGGCTTGATTTGGCTAGCCTCTTCGAGGCTTTGTTTTTGCTTCTTTGGAAGCGACGGGGCGGAGGAATTTGCTCCGTCGCTTCCTCCTCTGTCTTAGCTGCGAGCCCTAGAGGCACGATTGGCTTTAGGAGCGATGGGGCAGAGAAATCTGCTCCGTCGCTTCCTCCTTCGTTAGTCTCTGCTTTAGGCTTCTTTTCAGCAAGCTGCTGGCTAGCTCAGTGGTTTAAGTGTTTGGCTTTGAAGCAAAAGGCTGGGAGTTCTATTCCCCGCTATTCCTTTTTCCCTAGGCTGCAGCCAAAAGGTAGGACTTTGTCTAGCCACCTAGAAAAAGAGTCATTTTCGCTAGCCTTTTTGCGAGAGGCTCAATTTGCCTGTGCGACCTCTATACAGGGAGCTTTTTATTTAGCTAGCAGGGGGATCGCGGTGGCTTAAGTGGCTAAGACACGGAATGTAAAGTGCCTAAGACGCTGACTGGGAAGTGGAAGGCCAGTGTTTCACTTCCTGCATACTGCAGGACAGAATTAGCTCACATTTTCTGCCCCGGGCCGGCCCTTCAGAGGATCCGGCCCCCGGCCCATGACTGCGGGCCATGGGCAGGAACGATTGGGGGGAGGGCCTGGTGCTGGCTCGCAGCCCGTTTTACACATTGGGGGCTGGGATTTTTGGGCATGGCCCCATTCCGGCCCAGGCTCTCAAATTGGGGCCCCTGGACCATTGCCCGGTGGGCCGTCTGGCCCGCCTGGCCCCCTTATGCAGAGGGATTGGCATGCATTACTGGCCTACGTAGCGGCGCTAGAGGCGTCAATAGGGATCGGGCCTTCAGAGGATCCGGCCCTCGGCCCACGGCTGCCGGCCACGGGCCGGAACGATTGGGTGGAGGGCCTGGTGCTGGTTCACAGCGCGTTTTACCCATTTGGGGCCGGAGTTTTTGGGCAGGGCCCGATTCTGTCCCAGGCTCTCAAATTGGGGCCTCTGGCCCAATACCGAGCGGGCCATCCGGCCCACCTAGCCCACCTTGTCTCGCAGCTCCCCGTTTGTCTGGAACTGCGGCTGGAGCGTGTTGGAGGTCGCCATAGGGCTCGATTTCGGTCGCGAGCCCCGACGCCCACTGTGGGCCGGAACCCCCGGTGGGGGTGGCTCACGGGGGTGCAACTTGTGAGTATTACGTTCAAGTTGAATGCACGCACGTCACGGTTCATTTCCACCAGTGGGGTTCGGCGTTTTTTGCCTTGCCACTTTGAGGCTGGGGGGCATCACTCGCCATCCTGTCCCAGTGCCCCTTGGTTGCATTCTGGCACGATGTTGGGGGGTGGGGGTTTATGCTCCTGGGGCAGTACGTGGCTTCACAGGGGCTGTCTAGGTCCGGCTGTGTATGTCCGGTGTCCGTCATGTACCGGCAAGGGCATTGCCGACGACTGGTTATTCCTGCCCCTCCCCCAGTGATCATTTCCCCCACATCATGAGTAAAAACGATTTGGTGGGGTGGGGGAGTACGTGGATATATCCTCTATGACCCGAGGTCCCATTAAGGACAGGAGGTGCGGACAAGGGGACAGAGACATTGGGTGGTCCCCCCTGTAGAAACCACCACACACTAGGGTGCACGCCCCCGGGACAGTGTTGAGCATCGTAGGTGCTGTCTGGTCCCTGCTGTGTGGGCCCTTATACAGAGCGAGCCGTCAAGGCCTTTGCTGACGGCCGGCTATTACTTGCCCAGGTTTATTATTGGCCACATGGCCATGAGGGGTAAGGGCTGGAGGGGGACATGTGGATATGCTCCCTGTTGAACTGCGAGCCCACTTGGAGGAGAGAGCAGGCCGGGACGGCCAAGAAACAGGGATGTCCCATCGTTGTTAGCCACCGCAACCTTGCGGGCCGAACTGGTGGTCGGCATACCTTGTATGTATTGTGGTATGCCGCTGGCCTGACCTGTGTGGGCCATCCTGGTGTTGATCGGATGGGCCCATGACAGTTGGCTCATGGTGAGAAATGTGGACGAGGGTGGCTAGATATACCCCGAGGGGAGGTGGAACGAGTCCTGTCAGCAAGGGTGCTTGTATGCAACGGTCCCACGGGACGGGTGCCTGGTGATGGGTACCATGGTGGTCATGCTGAGCAGCGGGCTGTTCGGACACTGGCTCCACGCAAACTGGTTGGGTGGGGGGTTCCGGCCCGCCTACTGTATTCGGCCGGCTCAGCTGACGATGTGGGTACTCGGCACCACGGTCGTTACCGACTTACTGCCCCCCTTTTTCGCTGGCCCTCGTGCCGCCTCCGCATGCCCGTGTTTTGGTGGGTTACGGGGCATGGGTGGAGGTGCACAGGGGCGATCAGAGCTCCGTCTGAACCAGCTAACCTTGTCATAAGCCCCCCCCCCCGCCCCAATTTATGGTCAGCCGGGAGTGATGTCACTCGGTTCTTCCAAGAAGGGATGGGGCGGGAAACTTGCTGGAAGGTTGTCAATGGGGCTTTTCTATCCATTTGGGGGTGTTGGGGCCCCAGGGTGATACTAATCTGGTTCCCTTACAGGGTGATGGAGAGGGGGCTCCGCTGTCCACAGCTAGGGAAGTTGGGGGCTATGAGAGTAGCGGGGGCCTTTCTGGGAACCACCTTTCCTTAGTAGAATGTATCCCCCAGCTCATACTGAGGTAGAAGAAGGGTGCATGTCATATGATAATCCATTCAGTTTACCTGGCTTTTGCCAGTGCACCCCATGACTTAGACCTATTGGGTTTTTTTGGGTTTGGGGGGAATTTTAGTTGGATTAGGCTGACCCCCTCCTGACAGTGTTCATTCATGTTCAGCACCCGACCGATGTGGGACTTTCGTTCAGTGGGCATTTGCTCACAGGTTGGGGTCTCGGTCTCCAGCCCATTGCCTCGATGAATTCTGGTCCGGGCTTAAACGGGGCTTGGACACGTGTACGCGTCTCCTCATCACAATTCAGACACTCAGGTGGGAACTGGGTGTCCCCTTGGCGCCTGAATAGACTGAGATCCCATCTTATAACTTACAATTCGGCCTTGAGGCTGTCGCGCGGGCATTCAAGTTACCCGTTGATACTGTGGCTTGGATGTCCATGGCGATTTTGGCATTGATTGCCAAACATTGAGTATCCCCTTGGGAATTGCAGTTAATTCATTGCTCTTAATTTTGCTCTGCTCAAATTACTCCTGGGTTTGGAGGTGTCACTTATTGGGGATCAGACCTAGTGGTCTGCCCTGGATATCTCGTACGGTCAGATACCGCAGGCTCTCTGACTTATGGGGTTTATTCTGAGGGTGGGTGCACTGATTCTCCCCGCAGTTACCGTAATCTCGTTGTCCCCCGTTTTCGAGAGCACTGCGGCTATGGTACAGTGAGTGGGCCTACTCAGTGGTCCAATTGCGGCGCGGCAATGCTGCAGTGGTGCACATTATCAATACCCAGAAATGCAAATTCCCCAGATCCGGACATTAGTTTGTCTATTCGTTTGTGAAGCCTACGCCTAATGTGCTGTTCTAGGTCAGACATGTCCTGGGTAAGAATAATGACTTTACTGCTGCTTTTCCCCACCAGCGGATCGCCCGTTTCCGTCCTTTACTTCCGAAGTGGAGGGATTCCACTTGCCTCGTTTGGCCGGTAGCTGGACGTTAGGCGAGCTGAAGGGAACCGGACATGTCATTGACACCGCATGTGTAAGGCGTATCACTATGAGTTCATGTGTCGTGTTGGGGAAGGGTGGACACGGGAACGTGTCCGCTGCCCGTACACGCGTCACCCTGTTCCCAGAGTAACGACCCACCTTGCACGGGGCGGCATTACTTATGCACAGATAGGTGGGAGGTGGCTCTTAGCCACGCAGCTACCACGGTAGCCTTTTGGAGCGCCACGCGTCAGTGAGAGGGTGCCAAAGTTGGTACCAGCTGTGTAAGGCGGGGGTGTCTCGTAGGGCACTGGAACTCGAAGATGTCTCTGTCACACGAGTTGGCTTGAGTGGGGATACGGTCCTCACGGGTCTTAGCATGGTAGGCAGTGGTGTATACTGCTACAAAATTTTTCAAGACATCGGTCCGGTTGGTGCCCTACATGAATTTTCGACAGTGCCTGCTGTGCGCCCCAGCCTGTTTTCTGCCACCGGGGTGGGTCTGCCCTCAACAGTACAGTACCTGAGGATGACCGGTGCCACGTTTCGCGGTGTGGGGCCCATTTGGGCAACATTTACTTAAGGTAGGTGTCGCGCTGATCGCGGCTACGTTTGGGGTACTCCGAGGCGGACATGCGTTTAAGCGCAATTCCACATTTGTACGTCCCCTCATTGGGTGAGTACCTGTTTATGCCCTTCACCTTTTTATCCTCTTTTACAGATCCTAGGGGTCTCAACACACCGGTGGCGGGGGGCTGGTGGGCCGCAGCTATGTTCACTGGGCAGCGGTATAGGCTGCAGCGACAGAGGGTGGACCCCGGCCGGGCTGTGTGCATCCGCACGAAGGCTATGGTATGGTATGCGTGGCACATGGGGGCGGGTACTGAGGCCATTCCTGCTGTCTGACAGGGGTCCTCTACTGCCCTATGTTTTGCAGGCCCCGGTGGCAGCGATGTTATACGGATCGCTGCTGTTACTAAACCGTGTGAGGCTGCGACCTGGCTTTTACATCACGTATGGCTTCCATACGGTTGCTATGGTCTAACACCGTGACGAGACACCAATTTAGGGGAGATGCGGATCTCCCTCGTTCGGACTCTTGGACAAAAATTTTTGCTTGTAAGCGGGAGAAGGGGTCCACCTGTTGGCCAGAGGTATGTACCTCGTTCTGGTGTGATGCAAGCAGGCCTGGCAACCGATATGTCGGTCTTGGGGGGGCGGTGAGTCTTTATTAAGCCTCCCCGTGTGGCGGGTAGCACTGGTAAGGTAAATATTTATGACCCACAGGTATCCGGCAGGTTCGCAATTGACTGGCCAACACTAGATAGGCACAAGTTGGTTAACGTTGTCCGGTCAACGACGAACCAGGCAATGGGGTGATGGCACGAGCTAGGCAGCATGCATCACCCCGTTATTTCACGGATACGCGTCAGAGGGTGGGGTCAGTAGTTAGTTTATTGACTACGGTCAACAATTTGTTTGTGTAAACAAACAAATGGATACAAATGGATACATTGTAGCGAATTGCCGTTGGCAATTTTGGGTGGAACCTTACCAGTGTTACTTCGGCCTGCTTGCCTTAAGAATTATAATTGGCTGAGTACCAATTGAAATTTATAATTCGGACTAGGGCATGAATCAATAAATGTGGCCCAATGCCGTTATCCACTTATACCGGTGTCTGAGTCCTTTCTTGGGGGGGTGCGCCTGCAATGCAAGCGCGGTGCCAAATGGCCACCGCGCTCTTTGCGGGGGCCCCCCCGGACTCAGACATCTGGGTAGTTAGGGTGCGTGGCCAGCCCTCTTTAAAAGGGGTGGCCACGAGGCAGCCGAGCTGCCATTTTCCGAAAGCGACGGAGCGGAGAAGTTTTTCCCTCCACCCCCTCCCTAGTTAACAGTGTGATATTTTGGTCGCTTCGGGGCCGGGTGGGAATTTTTGGCTGGAACCTACAATTGGCTCTTGGGTTCTGGCCTTTTTGCCCATCATCCCACACTGTTGCTATGGTTTGATACAGGGGTTTGTTTGCTATTGACTTTGGTCACATGGGCGGGTAGCACTGGTAAGGTAAATATTTATGACCCACAGGTATCCGGCAGGTTCGCAATTGACTGGACAACACTAGATAGGCACAAGTTGGTTAACGTTGTCCGGTCAACGACGAACCAGGCAATGGGGTGATGGCACGAGCTAGGCAGCATGCATCACCCCGTTATTTCACGGATACACATCAGAGGGTGGGGTCAGTAGTTAGTTTATTGACTACGGCCAACAATTTGTTTGTAGTAACAAACAAATTGATACAAATTGATACATTGTAGCGAATTGCCGTTGGCAATTTTGGGTGGAACCTTACCAGTGTTACTTCGGCCTGCTTGCCTTAAGAATTATAATTGGCTGAGTACCAATTGAAATTTATAATTCGGACTAGGGCATGAATCAATAAATGTGGCCCAATGCCGTTATCCACTTATACCGGTGTCTGAGTCCTTTCTTGGGGGGGGGGGGGGTGCACCTGCAATATGGAGCTGGAAAAAGTGCAGAGGAGGGCAACCAAAATGATTAGGGGACTGGAACACCTTCCTTACCTTCTGAGGCTGCAATGGTTGGGCCTCTTCACTCTTGAACGATGCCGTCTAAGAGATGACCTGATTGAAGTTTATAAAATCATGCACAGTGTGGACAAAGTAGATAAGGAAAAACTGTTTTCCCTATCACATAACACTAGAACTAGGGGCACTCCATGAAACTTTTGGGTACTAGTTCTCAAACAAATAAGAGAAAGTACTTTTTCACCCAGAGGATTACTGGTCTATGGAACTCCCTGCCAGAAGAAGTGATGACAGCTGTCAGTCTTGACAGCTTTAAGAAAGGATTAGACAAGTTCATGGAGGACAAGGGTATCAATGGCTATAATAATGGATACCTAAGGACAATCTCCGGGTTGGAGAGATAGGCAGGATATCTCTCAATGCCATTTCCAGGGAATCGTAAGCAGGTGAAGGCATCTGCTTGGGAATACCCTGAAACAAATGATGAGCCACTTTGTGTGACAGAATACTTGACTGGATGGGGTGTGGCCTGTTCCAGGAAGGCTGTTCTTATGTTCTTATTACATACAGAGGATCACACTATCTGACAAGGAGAAAATAAAGAGAAAATGGCAACAGTTTACTCAAGACCTATGAATATGAGATAAAAGTATGACAGGCTCATTTGAAGAGGGATCCTATAATGAAAAACCTACAGTTCCAGAAAGTGAAGTGAAAGCTGCTCTGAAAGTTATGGGAAGAATTAACCACCAGAGCTTGAAGGATACTAATAGATCAATCCAAGCCATAGAGACCGGGTTTGTCAAAATCCTTACATGAATAGGCCAGCATGAAAAGAGGAAAACCAAATATAGAATAGATTGACTCCCTTGAGGAAGCCATAGACCTGAGTTTGCGAGAACTGAGCAGGAGAGTTGACAGGAAATGTTTGTGATCACTTATTCGTAAGGTTGTCATAAATTGGTGGTGACTTGACAACACTTAATTACAACAACTGCAATTTATAATCCAACAAAAGAGTATATCCTAATGCACTGAGAAGAAGAAACATGCTAGTCTACTCACATCCAGACTAACTCTTGCATGTCCATGAAATATGAATCAGGGAATAGTACTCACACAGATTCTCAGAATCTGGATCATATATTTTTCAGGGTTTTCTTCATCATGTAAAGAGTATTGATTCTCCTCTTCAGATTTAGATCTCAACATATAACTTAAGGTAAGTGAGATGGGGCTTTCACTGTTCATATGCTAAAAAGAACTCACTTGGTCCTTGAATGCCTCACTTGGTCTTTAATTTCAGTGTTTTCTATCCTCTTCATGAAAAAATGTCTCTGTTCTTTTTCAGATGCTATTGGAAAATAAAACTCTTTGTGAGTAATACCAACTGAGTGGATGTCAGTTTATCAGGCTATATCCTAGTACTTTGCTCTATGCCCCCACATGCTACCTATATGCTAAACCACCGCATATTCCCTGTAAGCGACAGGTGGAGTTCTTTGAAGGCAATTGTGGTGCGGTACGGTGAGGTGACCTTAGGCTGCATTGGGAGTGTACAGATAAAAGAAATTATCACAGCCTAAAGGATTGGTACATGCCTCCTGTAAGCCAGCGCCCGGTCGAGCGTTCAAGATAATAATCACATTTCATTGATTACTGATTGACAGGGAAATCTTTTTACAATCGAACATTTTCATTTTGAGTCACCATCTATATAAAATAAATAGCTTAATTTTATTTGGAGGAATAAAGATTTCCTCTTATAGAAATAGTCTTTAAGCACATATACAAATGTTCAGGAGAAAGAGAAATTAACTGAAATAGTGTCTTTAATAGAAAATGTCTAACTAATTAATTATTGAATGCAGATGCTCACTGAAGCCTGACATATTTATGACAGGTTCTTATCCTCTTGGCCTTTGTTAAAAGGCATTCTCTCACCACAGGTAATTTTTTTAAAAAAAACAGTCTGTTTACCAATTTGACCTTCTTTAATTTTTGCAGTGATACCTGCTGCTCCAATGCTCTGGGCTCCAGTCTCAGACCCCATCTCAAAAATGTGTAACTTTCTCAACCAAAGAAAATGTAATTTTAAACCAGTTTGTTGAATATAAAGCCCAGTAGTAAAACGAGGCAAAAAAAATCTGAAGGAAAGGTATGTATGTATATATATATATATATATATATATATATATATATATATATATATATATATATATATATATATATATATATATATATATATATATATATATATATATATATATATATATATATATATATATATAATTTTGTTAATGTTAGTGACATGATAGCTGTTGATTCTTATAAAGGCAAAATACCTTAAAATTTTGCCATGAAAAGGAGAATACACAAGATTCATTCATCATTCATTCATTTATTTGATTTTTATGCCGCCCACTCAGCACACACTGACTCAGGGCAGCTCACAACATATCAAACAAGATAAAACATAAAAACACATACAGAACCATTATAAAGACATTTAAAAAACACTGTCAACATTAAAACATTAAAAAGTCACCCACCTAGAGAGGGAGAATTCTGATTCAGAGCACTCACTGCTCTCCTGGAGCCCACACTACCAGCTCCCGGGATTGCGAGCAGGTGGGAGCCGCAACGCTGCCTCTGCCCCTCGAGCTTGGCCCGCCCAAAGGATGGAAAAGAAGCTGCCACCGACGCTGCTCGCCAGCAGCCGGCTGAAGGGGAATGTGTGGCATCTGAGGGTCATTCAACCACCCACAAAGGCCCCCGTCTTAGCTGGAGCTCAAAAGGCAGCTGGACATTGTTGCCACCCAAGAGCTCCATGGACATAATGGAGGGGCTTTGGGCTTGATGACTGCCTTGCCACCTGTGTACCTGGAGCGCAGCTGTGACCCTACTGTACTGTAATTTTTATGCTTGTTTGAATTGCTTATGTACATTTTTGCATTATTGTATATCTAGTTTGTATTTTGATTATGTATATTGATTGTATTGTTTATATTTTATTGTATTTTTGCTTTTGTATTATTAAATGTTGAGAATGGCTCTGAGTTGCCCATTGGGCTGAGATAGAGTGGACCAGGATACCTAATAGACTGCATCTCCCTAAGAATTTGCATCCCATCACCACATGGGTAGCCGCATTCTACATTGTAGTTGCCCATTGGGCTGAGATAGAGCCCCACACCTGCCCTGCCCTGCCAGCCAGGTTTTAAGTTCTTTTGTGAAGGGCAGCAATTCCATCCGGAGCCATAACTCTGTTGGCAGGAGGTTCCAAAGGGCCGGTGTGGACACAGAGAAGACTCTCATTCTTGTGCTAGAGAGGCAAGCCCCTCTAGCCAATGGTACAATTAAAGAGCCCCTCCGGTCCACTCTGGTTGGATGGACAGAAATTCTTGGGGAGATGCAGTCTATTAGGTATCCTGGCCCACTACCATGTAGAGCTTTAAAGGTCATCACCAGCACCTTGAATTGCACCCAGAGGCAAACTGGTAGCCAGTGCAACTCCCAGAGCAGTGGCTAGGCATGGCCATAACACCCGCATCCCATCACCACATGGGCAGCCGCATTCTGGATCAGCTGCAGCCTTTGAATGGTCTTCAAGTGCAGCCCCATTTAGAGCACATTATAATAAACTAGTCTCGAGGTGACCAGAGCATGTGTGAACATGAGCAAGGAGTCCCGGTCCAGGAACGGGCACAACTGGTGAATTACACAAAGTTGTGCAAAAGCCCTCCTGGAAACAGCTGCCACCTGCTCTTCGAGCAGTAGTCGCAAATCCAGGAGGACCCCCAAGTTGTGCACTGGGTCTGTCTTGGGCAAAACAGCCCCATCCAGGAACAAAGATGGTAGCTCCCGGGATAGCACAGGGCCCCTAATCCATAGCCACTCAGGAGGTCCACATAAAAACAGCACATTCCTCTAACTGAGATGCTACTTTCTGTCTCCTTTACATTCTGGATTTTCAAGTTCTCACTAAACATGAAATCAAGTTTTCTAAAAATATACTGTACTTATGGTTCTTAACCTCCTCCTCCTCCTTTGTCTCTACCAAATGATGGAAAAATATCACATTCTTTTTCAGTGAGGAGAGGAATGCACCATTCTTGTCTCCTTCATCATTCCTCTACTCATGTGGATAGTATCATGAATCAACAGATCTAAAGAAAAAAGATTTTCTATCAAAAAGTGGCATGTCTGTAAGCATGAACACAAGGGAATTGGGTTGTTCTGATCTGACCAGAAGATTTTCCTCCAGAGAGTAAGTTTCTGGTTCTAACTAGATTAGATCCTATATCATTTGCATTCAATTTGTAGAAATGGCACAAAGTCTAAAAGTCTGCATCTAATCTTTGTTTCATAAGCCATCACTATGGAGTCTCCTTTTTAGTGGAGTGGTGGAGGATAGAGGTGCCTGGCATGCGATGGTCCATGGGGTCGCAAAAGGTCAGACCCAACTGTGTTACTGAATGCGTGTTGTTTGTAAGATTGAAGCAACACATGCCGTGGACAGACTCGCAACCCAAATGATGTAACAACATAAGGTAATCGATAGCTGCTCGATTATCTAGTATGGCATGGCGAAGCTCCGTCTGCTCCTGGTTGAGCAGCGCTATCGCAGAGGAGGCGTGGTTGATGGCATTTGCCAGAGCGCAAGCCAATTGACCAATTCTCCGAGCGTTGCCAACGGCTAAGCCTGGCATGCCAAGTATGCTGACTGCCAACGAGACGTACTCAGCCTTATTCAAAACCCTAATGTTGCTATCACATGAGCTGTCTTACTGGGTGGCCCGAGCGTGCCGTATGGGTGAGGGGATATTCGTGCTTGGGGCAACCATATCCCTAGTGGGGAGCAACAATGTCAAGCGACTGATACAACATGTGGAATCTGATACATTTGCGGGAATGTAATTCCAGGTATACTGATTGCATGTAAAGAACCATCCTGAAGGCAAGGTAACATGAACATACATTGAGCTGATTGTCTCTGGGTTATCACAAGTCCAGTTGCCGCTGCCGGTGTTGAGGCAATGGCGCTGAGGCCTGCCGGCCGCGGAGCAGCCGACCATTCGGGCACAAGTAGAGTTTGGGCTGACCGCCACTCGAGGAGTGTAGAGAGTGGCCGTATCAGCCGGCAAAACCTTGGTGACTTGAGTTCCCCACTGTGTGTACGTTGAGAAACCAGTCGGGTAAAACGGACCGAAAATCTGCTTCACCAACCAGTCGCCATTCCTGGTGCACATTTCTGGAGAATGGCACACCGGGATGAGACAGGTGCTCAGGATTGAGGCAGAAGCGGTGGTCTGCCTCAGGCAAAAATCAGACTGGTTGACGAGAGTCTCCAACCTTTCCCAAAGGTTGTAATGCATCTGGGCAGAGAGGTCTCCACCTGGCATCAGGTTGTTGGCTTTCAGCGAAGCTGCCTGAATGCCTCCTCCCACAAGTAGGGAGAGGGTCAGGATGATGGTGGCTGCCACGGAATTTATTTATTTATTTATTTATTTATTTATTTAGTCGTATTTATATATGCCACCCACTCAGGCAGAACCTGACTCAGGGCGGCATTACAACAAATTCTAAAAACATATAAAAACACTTTAAAAAACCCCATATCCCACCCACTTAAAAAAAAACCCTTATCCCACCCATCCATCCCACCCACTCTAAAAAAGGAAGAGAGAGTTCTTAATTCTTTACGTAACCCAGCAGGCGGGGACCGTGATCCCATTCGGGCCCCACACCTGCCCTGCCAGCCAGATCTTCAATCCTTTCCTGAAGGGCAGCAATTCTCTTTGAAGTCTTAGATCTGTTGGCAGGAGGTTCCAGAGAGTTGGTGCGGCCACGGAGAAGGCCCTCCTTCGGGTGCTAGACAGATGTGCACCCCTAACTGATGGCACCATTAGAGAGCCCCTCCAGTCCACTCTGGTTGGATGGGCAGACACTCTTGGGACGATGCGGTCTCTTAGCGGTGATCAGGGGAAAAGCTGCAGGCAAGATGTTCTCCGGTGTCGGTTCCTTGTCCTCGCGCCGGACGCCGTCCACCGCCTCGTGGCAAAGGGTTTTGACCATCCCCCAGGTGATCTTCGGTGCTGTCATCTGCTGTCGCCGCTTCTTCCACCTGGTTCCCCCCCGTCAGGGTGAGGTTCTCCATCTCCGGGATCGGGTTCGGGATGGCGTGAGTCCACACCATGCAGCTCCAAGTGGGGTTTGACGCACCGGGCTGGAATCCAGATGACACCTGTAGGAGATGTAATTGCAGCATACCCTCTTCCCCAGGTTACGAGTGGCGCCGGGCCCCTCCAAGAAGGATCCGGTCGCACTCAGTAATGCACCATCGGCCGTGGGAGAGCTTCCAAGTGGCGTAAGTGCTTCTTGTGGTGTGCAATCCGAAAAAACATTAAGGTGATTGTACGTGAACAACACCTTGTTCAGACAGTGCTGTGCCTGACCCTGAGATTTGGGGAGGGCAGGTGGTTCCCCCAATTCTGTTTGTTTGTCAATGTAGGACTTGAGTGTCCGATTGACTCGTTCCACAATCGCTTGCCCCTGCGGATTGTACGGAACGCCAAAGGTGTGTTTAATGTCCCAGGTGGCCATGAAGTTGGCCAGTTGCCTGGAGCTGTAGGCCGGGCCATTATCGGTTTTAATGTGCCGCGGTTTGCCCATGGCTGCAAAACAAGAAAGGAGATGCTGCTCCACGTGGGAAGCCGTCTCCCCCTTTTGTGCCGTTGCCCAGACGAATTGTGAAAAGGTATCAATGCAAATGTGCATGTACTGCCATCTGCCAAACTGCAGGACATGTGTGACATCCATTTGCCACACCTGATTGGCCTCTGTCCCTTGTGGGTTAACACCCCATGAGGCCCCCCCCCCCGGCGCCCCTGCACAATGCTGACAAGAGCAGACTATGCCTTGGGCTTGAGAGAGTGGCAGGTTAAACTGTCTAGCGAGCGCCTTGACATTCTGGTGAAAGAATGCATGGCTTTGAATCGGAGTTGTGAAGACTCCCAAAACTGACTGTTGCTGAATTTCCTTTGCGGCTGCATCCGCTCTGCTATTGTCCATGGAAATCGGACCAGGCAAGTCCTGGTGACTTCTGATGTGGGCGATATAGAGCGCTTCGGTGCGGTTCCGCAAGTGAAATTGAGCTGTGAGGAACAAACTCAGCAAATTTTTGTCTATCGCGAGAGTGATGTACGCTCCCAGTAGACTGTGAAGCAAATTCCTAACATACTGGCTGTCAGTTATGATGTTGAGGCGTTCTTTGGCAAAGGTGTGCAAGGCGAGGTTCACCGCTGCCAACTCTAACCGCTGCGCGGACTTCTGTGGAAGAGTTAGAAGCGTGCGCCAAACCTAGTCCTCTTGCCAAGTTAAAACACCATATGTACGACCCCCATCCGTGAAGACTGTTCTGGCCCCCTGAAGTGGGACCAGCGACATCAATTCACACAAACTGACTGTCTGCGTTTGATGCGAGATGAGTCTGGGGTCTTTCGGCAAGTGGTATGCCAAGCATCCAGTGAATCCCTCCAAGGCAATTGGAAGCGAGTCACCGAGCTGCATCAGCTGCTGAACTTGCTCTTTTGTGAATGGGACCACGATTTTTGCTAAATCGTGCCCTGAGATGTCCCTTGCTCTCAGCCTTCCTCGGTAGACCACCGCGGAGACCAGTTCCTGTGGGGGAACGATGTTTCGGGAAGAGGTGTTTGGTAAGTACACCCATTCCACGATACTCGCCCCTCGCTCGGAGTCCACTCCTAGGGCTCCGTGATCATGGATCCGGCCCGAACGATGTATAGGTTCAGGATCGGAGCATATGGCCCCCGACTAATCGTGTCTACCCATCTCTGGCTGAGAACTTGGTTGACCTTTTCGAGAGTCAAGCGTGCCTCTCGAGGAATTTGTATCCGGTCTGCCGGCTGCCTACCTAACGTTAGCAGCGAGAAGAGCAGCTTTAAAAGATCCGTATCCAATCTGAAGTACGGTCTGGCCCAATTAATGTTTCCTAAAACCTGCTGCAACTCTACCAGGGTGACTGAATCTTTTAGGTTGATGTGAGGCAAAACTGGTGCTGCGAAAGAACGGAGAAGCCGATGACCCAAGTATGAAAATGGCTCAGTTCTCTGAACTTTCTCTGGGGCAATGAGTAACCCTTTTTCCCCCAGGGTGGCCTGGAGGTCCTTAAACATTTCGCTGCCGAGTTCCGGCGCTGCGACCAAGATGTCATCCATGAAATGACACACTAAAGCTGTGGGGTGGAGGTTTTGAAAATTTGCCAGTGCATTGTGAACATAAATTTGGCACAGGGTGGGCGAATTGAGCATCCCCTGTGGCAAATATTTCCACGCGTAATGCTCTATGGTCTCACTATGGTTCACAACTGGCACTGTAAAGGCGAACCTTTCCCTGTCCCTAGGATCTAGGGGAATAGTATAAAAGCAATCCTTAAGGTCTACGACCAAGATCTCCCAACCCTCGGGTATCATATTCGGATTCGGAATGCTGCATTGAAGCGGACCCATTGGCTGAATACATTTATTGATCTCTCTGAGATCGTGGAGGAGTCGCCACTTCCCCGACTTCTTTTTGATAACAAATATGGGTGAATTCCAAGGACTGGTGGACTGCTCTATATGTCCTGCGTCTAGCTGTTCTTTAACCAGTTGCTTCAGGTTGACTAATTTCTCCCCCACTACCGGCCATTGTTCCACCCAGACAGGCGCGTTGGTAAGCCATTTAAGTGGCAGAGCCATTACCCGAAGGTAAGGGTGGCACGGTATTGTTGCAAAATGTCTCGCCCCCAGAGGTTGACATGCACGGCCAGAATGTGCGGTCGGATGACCACTGTGCCGTCAGCCTCATGGATCGTGACCTCCATCCACTCCTGGCTTCTAAACGCTTCTTGGATGCCGCCTAACCCCCACACATCGGAGACCGGCTCAATGGCCCACACCCACGGCCACTGACTTCGGCTGACCACGCTGACATCAGCTCTGGTATCCAGCAAGCCAGTGAACAGTTTTTTATTCAAAAATACCTCTATAACTGGTCGCCGTTTCCATTCTATGTTGGTTTCCACTGTCGCTAAGACCTGGTATCCTTGCACTGCCCCACTTACGCTCAAGCGGTCTTCCGACCCAGACTCTGAGCTGTCCCTGAACCTTCCCTGGCTATCTGCTGGCGAGTTACAAGGATCCATAATCAGTTGCGCTAACGTGTCTCCTTGTGAATGGTCTGGGGTAGGTGTGTCCAGAGTTGAACTTGAAGAACACCCAAAAAATTAGAGTCAATGACTCCCGGAATTACAAGAAATCCTCGTTCTCCTGCGACACTACAAGGCAAAACTAAGCCTATGAAGCCTTTGGGCAGGGGTCCCATGTACTGAGAATCAACTAGATACACTGTGCCTGGCAAGTCGCATGTGATGTCTGCCTGGCCAGTCAATTCTAGCCCTGTGCTACCTTTGGGGTTGGCCTGCGCCTTCGCAATGTCGGGAATGTGATTGGAATTTAATCCAGCTCTGGCTCTCCCAGAGCGAGGGAAGCCTCTGTTTGGACCGGGGCCAGAGACATGCCCGCATTCCCGTTTCCTGAATTCGGACAGAATTTGGACCAATGGAAGCTTTTGTTACACTTCGGACATGGGTTGGTTGGAACCTTGGGACGGCCGGCATGTTGTCCGCCGCCCTTGGAACGGCACTCCCTGGCGAAGTGACTGACCTTGCCACAATTGTGACATGTTCCTTGGGTCTTGTTCTTGGGTTTCCTACCCCCTTGCACCGTCGCTGCCAACAGACCCATTTTGTAGGAATCTGTGCCAACGTCAGCACAAGCCCTAATCATGTCCGTGAGAGTCAGGTCGGGACGATTGCCCAGTGACTGCAAGATCTTACGGTAGTCGAGATTGGCATTGTCCTTAGCCAATTTCATCATGAGCTCTTGTTGGGCTTGCTCGTTATCAATCTGTCTACTGACTGCTTACTCCAGTTGATTGATAAAGTCCATGTAGGACTCCTGGGAGCTCTGTTTGACTGCGGTGTAATTTTAGGCCGCTTTGCCAGTTGCTGGGACCTTGAGAAAAGCCCTGAAGGCTGTCTCATCTGACAACTGAAGGGTGGCAAGTGGCAAGACGGTCTGCGCATCGATGGATTCGAAGGCACCTGAACCATATAGTTGTTCAGGAATTATTGCCCCGCCCATCCTGGCAGCCCTTGCCTGAGCCTCGAGATGATACTCGCTGTCCCATAGCAAATACTGGCTGGGGTTGAGCATCATTCGCATGACGGCTTTCCAGTCATGCAGAATGAACATCGTGTTTTCGCACACTTGCTGAAGCGTGCCCCTAGTGAAGCGACTCTGAAGTCCTGTCTCTAAAATGGCCTTCTGTATAGCCATGAGAAGCTTGTACGGAACTGGTGAATGAACTATCTGCTGCTGCCCCATGAGGGCATCTACCTCCAAGCGAATCGGACAAATCTGACTAAGCTCAGCTAGTTCTTCTGCTGGCAATTCCCCCTTCCTGATCTCTTCCTCAATTGTGCGCTGAAGGGCACTCTTAGTAGTTCGGGAACCCGTAGCTGTCAGAGAAGCGCCAGCGCTCCTCATTCCATGCATTCCACCGGTGACGTCTGCAGCTGTCACCGAGGGAAAGCTCCCTACACTACCCTGCTTGAACTGAAATGACGGATAGAGCGCCGTGGGCGCTGATGGCTCTGATGGCGCTGGGGGTTCTTTGGTCTCTATCCGGAGTGGTCCACCTCTGCTAAGAGTTTCCTACATTTGCTCCATGTGCGAATTACGCCATCTGGAGCTCTCGGGGGTTGCTGAATGCAGACTCCTATCTGATCCCAGAGCTGAAGGGTTAACGTGCCTACTTCTGGGTAAAGCAGGCAGTGTTCCCTCAAGAACACCAAAACCCACGCTAGTTCTCCACTGTGAAAGCTTATCTGATATACCCTGGCATGGCCTTGAATTCCTCTACATGAATTCTTTCACTAGCGGACGGACGTTGCCACTGAGGACAAGTCCCCATATTACCTGCCGGTCCTTTGAAGTCTCCTTCTCGGGATGAGTCGACGCGTCTGAAGTTCAGGCAATAGGTTTTGCGTGACGAATCTCTGGGTAGAGCTCGGAGCGTGGGCTGCTACCACAGGCCCTCGGTGGCCTCTGCGCTGTCAAGGTTTCACAGCCGACCCTGAGCGGAATGCGTTTTTCCATGCGATAGCCTGGAGCAAGCTGTAGGATGCCTCTCTGAGATGCCTCGCCGCGTAGCTGTCTTCCCAATCGGATGGCTTTCCGACCGGGGCTGCCGCGCTGTCCTCCGGGGTGATCGGAATGGTTCTAGCATAGAACCGGACTGCATAGATCGCTTACTCACGAGTAGGATCACGTCTCGGGGTCACCAGATGTTGGATTGGGGCCATGAAGCGGCTGTTGGGTCCCGGAGGAGACTGGTCAAGTAACGACATGAGACAAGATGGAGCGAAGACCAGTGGTTTATTGAGGGAAAATCATCATCATATATAGGAATTCAAGGCGGCGTGTGATAGAATCGTCACCTGGCAGAAAATCACATCACATGTTTACACGGGTTAATTGGGAACCTCTCCCGGGGAAGTTAATTAACTAAGTTAAACACTGGCAGGGGAAGTCCATTGTTCCTAGCTTACCCAAGAGTAAATATGGCCACTGTTGACATTAGGGCTTGGGGTAATTCGCAGGTGCGATATTACCTATTACCTCACTGCTTAGTTAGACATTCAATTTCCTCTTGCTTGGACTGCCTGTCAGGTCAGATATGGGTGAATCAATCTTATGACTATTAATCTGCTCCCCAATTTCTGTCCCCTCGGAGCCCAAAGGCCTGGAGCGTTCTCACAAGTTATGGCCTCTGTCAGGGTCAGTATGCCAATTGTGCTCGCGGATCCCGCACATATATGTAAAGAGAGGATTATTCTTTTTGCTTCTTTAATTCTTCTAAAAACAACAAGAAACTTCAGGTTTTAAATATTGTGCTTCTGTCTCCATGATTCAAAATACCAGGAAATGGCCTAATATTGCTGCACAATATTGTGTCCATGTTGAAAGGGGGGGGGGGGATGACAAACTTTACACATCAACAGACAGCCTGAATGTTAATGACAACAATGTCAGCAATCAAGATGGTCTACAGCAGGGGTTCCCAACCTTTTTACACTGTGAGCCTCACTAAGTCCCCAGACAGCTGAGTGGCTGGTCACATGGTTCCCCCACCTTAAACACTACCGTAATCGCATCCACGGCTGTTATAAATGCATTCACACCAGTCATGGGTGTGTTTGTGCAGGCATGGGTGTGTCCACTTCCGCTGCATCAGTGTCGTGGGCCACATGAAATGGTGCCATGGGTCAGGTCCAGTCCGTCGTCTACAGGATACCTTCTTGTGCTCACTACCATTCATAAAGAGACACACCCATCAGAAAAATAATGCATATCTGTTTAACTATGCAAAATTAGGAAACCAGGAAATTAGTTAAAACCAGTCTCATTCTGTGTCTTTGATGTCTCTTATGAGTATCTGATGATTTGATCTAACTACTGGATTTACAGATCCAGCAATGGTTCATTTGAGCCTCATTCATAACTAACCATTGTAATTACTTTCATATGATTATAATAATTTCATTTCAGAAATTATTCAGGGTTGAAAGGATTTTTGCTGGAGAAACTCCGCTCAGAGGATGCCTGAATAAAGCTTCTTTCATGTCCCAAAGAGCTGGGACAGAGACAGGCACTGAATCTGTCATGCAGTATCCGGGTCTCAGACTGCCGACTTGCCAGCCTTCCAGCTAACAAAGTGAGCTTCTTAACCACTGAGCCACCGCAGCCCCTATTACTTTCATATTACCCTGTACAACCAGCTCAAGATATATGACACCATAAAGCAGGTATAGAATTGTCCTCCCCAAATTTATATGTTAATAAATTTAGTTCCCACTGAAAGGAAATTTAAGATGACTTCCTGGAGAAGAGGCTGTTCTTCTTTTACTGGTGGTTGACAGTTGTAACCTAATCCAAGAGGATCAAACTCCCAACTCCTGAGTTTTTATGTCGGGGAGGTGGGTCTTCTTTATTCCAAATAATCTGTAAAATATAATATAATGTTCATGAGTCTTAGTCTTTGATTCTTTTAAAGAACAATTCAATCCCTCCTCTGGATCTTCTACACAGAGGCATAGGGAGGAGGGGGTGCTTTTGATTTTTCAGTTCAAAATGGCTTTTCTTCAGCTGCACCTTCATAGGTTGAACAAATATTGGATTATGGTAAGGAATGTTACATTCATTCAGCTCAAAGAAATTTGAAACATTTTACATTCCCTTTGAGATGTTACCATTCTGAATTTAGTCTAAAGGTAAAGGTTGCTCCTTGCTCGAAAGCCAGCTGTATCTGACTCTAGGGTTCAGTGCCCATCTCTGTTTACAGCCTAAGACACAGCACTCTCTGCATCTGCAGACATTTCTGTGGACATGTGGCAGGCATGACTAGAAATTGGACTAAACAGAATTGCGGATTCCGCATGCCCAATTGGCATAATCAGCCCCTGGCAGAGGTTACACCGGCGAAGGAAGTTCCTGGTCACTGGCCCTTGCCAGTATGGAAATCGGGGGGGTGTGTGGATTAATAATCAGAGGGTTGATTCACCCACATCTGACCTGACCGGCGATTCCGCTGAGAGAAGCAGATCTCTAACCTCCGTTACCCATTAGGCAATCACTCACTCACAGTTAAGCCTAATCCTTGGTGCAAATAGAAGCCATATTTACTCTGGTGTAAGCCTCGAACAAAGGTTTTCCCCTGTCAGTGTTTGCCCGAGTTAATTAACTTCCCCAAGAGAGATTTCCCATTAACCCGAGTAAATGGGTGATGTGATTTTCTGTCAGATGACGATTCTATCCCGTTTTGCCTTCTGATCTATATATGATGATGCTTTTCCCTCAATAAACCACTGATCTGATCTCGCTCCATACTGCCTCGTATCGTTACTTGATCAGTCTCCTCCGGGACCTCACAGCCGTCCAGCGGCCCCGATTCTACATCTGGTGACCCCGAGACGTGATCTTACCCGAGAGTAAGCGATCACATGGTCCAGTTCTGCGCTAGAACCGCGTCCATTCAGCCCGGAGGACAGCGCGGCAGTCCGGTCGGTAAGCCAGCCGATCGGAGAGACGGCCCAGCGACGAGGCATTACAGAGAGGCATCCTACAGCTTGCTCCCGACTTTCGCGGCAGGCTTGCAGTAACGGAAAAATGCGTTCCGCTCAGGGTCAGCTGTGAACCCCTGACAGCGCAGAGGCCACCGAGGGCCCGTGGCAGCAGGCCACGCTCCGAGCTCTACCCAGACACCCGTCATGCAAAACCTATTGCCTGAACTACAGAGGACCCCGCAGGTAATATGGGGACTTGTCCTCAGCGGCAACGTCCGTCCGCTAGCCAAAGAATTCATGAGGAAGAATTCAAAATCCTGGCCAGGGTATATCAGACACGCTTTCACAGTGGAGAGCTAGCGAGACTTTTGGTGTACTTAAGGGAACACTGCCTGCTTTACCCAGAAGTAGGTACGTTAACCCTCCAGCTCTGGGATCAGATAGGAGACTGCATTCAGCAACCCCTGAAAGCTCCAGAGGGCATAATTCACACATGGAGTAAATGTAGGAAGCTCTTAGCGGAGGTAGATCCAGTCCGGGTAGAGGCCAAAGAACCCCCAGCATCAGTAGAGCCATCGGCGCCCACGACGCTCTATCCGTCATTACAGTTTAAGCAGAGTAGTCTAGGGAGCTTTCCCTCAGTGACAGCTGCAGACGTCACCGATGGAGTGCATGGAATGGGAAGCGCAGGCGCTTCTCTGACAGCTACTAGTTCCCAAATTAAGAGTGCCCTTCAGCGCACAGTTGAGGAAGAGATCAAGAAGGGGGATTTGCCAGCATAAGAACTAGCTGAGCTTAGTCAGATTTGTCCAATTCACTTGGAAATGGATGCCCTCACAGGGCAACAGCAGGTAGTTCATTCACCAGTCCCGTATAAGCTTCTCGTGGCTATACGGAAGGCCATTTCAGAGACAGGGCTACAGAGTCGCTTCACTAGGGGCACGCTTCAGCAAGTGTGCGAGAATACCATGTTCATCCCGCACGACTGGAAAGCCGTCATGCGGATGATGCTCAACCCCAGCCAGTATTTGCTATGGGACAGCGAGTATCGCCTCGAGGCTCAGACAAGGGCTGCCAGGATGGGAGGCGCAGTACTTCCTGACCAGTTATATGGTTCAGGTGCCTTCGAATCCATCGACGCGCAGACCAACTTGCCACTAGCCACTCTTCAAATGTCAGCCGAGGCTACCTTCAGGGCTTTTCTCAAGGTTCCAGCAACTGGCAAAGCGGCCAAAAATTACACTGCAGTCAAACAGGGCGCCCAGGAGTCCTACATGGACTTTGTCAATCACTTAGAGGAAGCGATCAGTAGGCAGATCGATAATGAGCAAGCCCAACAAGAGCTCATGATGAAATTGGCTAAGGACAATGCCAATTTAGACTGCCGTAAAATCTTGCAGTCACTGGGTAATCATCCCATCTTGACTCTCACAGACATGATTAGAGCTTGCGCCAACGTTGGCACAGAATCCTACAAAATGGGGCTGTTGGCAGCAGCGGTGCAAGGGGGTAGGAAACCCAAGAGCAGAAACCAAGGGGCATGTCACAATTGTGGCAAGATCGGTCACTACGCTAGGGAGTGCCGATCCAAGGGACGCGGACAAAATTCCGGCCGTTCCAAGGCTCCAACCACCCCGTGTCCGAGGTGTTAGAAAGGCTACCATTGGTCCAGATACTGTCCGAATTCGGGAAACCGGAACGCGGGCACGTCTCTGGCCCAGGTCCAAACAGAGGCTTCCCTTGCTCTGGCCGAGTCAGAGCTAGATTAGATTCCGATCACATTCCTAGCATTGCGAAGGCACAGGCCAGCCCCAAGAGTAGTACAGGGCTAGAATTGACTTGCCAGGCGGACGTCACATGCGACCTGCCAGGCACAGTCTATCTGGTGGATTCCCAGTACATGGGACCCCTGCCCAAGGGCTTTATAGGTTTAGTTTTGCCTCGCAGTGTAGCAGGAGCACGCGGAATTCTTGTAATTCCGGGAGTCGTTGACTCCAATTTTTCAGGCATTCTCCAAGTTGAGCTTTGGACACACCTACCCCAGACAATTCACAAAGGAGACACATTAGCGCAACTGATTATGGTTCCTTGTCACTCGCCAGCAGATAGCCATGGAAGGCTCAGGGACAGCTCAGAGTCCGGGTCAGAAGACCGCTCGAGTGCAAGTGAGGCAGTGCAAGGATACCAAGTCTTAGCGACAGTGGAGACCAACATAGAGTGGAGACAGCGACCAGTTATTGAGGTATTTTTGAATAAAAGATCATTTTCAGGGTTGTTAGATACCGGAGCTGACGTCAGCGTGGTCAGCCGGAGCCAGTGGCCACGGGAGTGGGCCATTGAGCCGGTCTCCGATGTGTGGGGGGTAGGCGGCATCCAAGAAGCGTTCAGGAGCCGGGAGTGGGTGGAAGTCACGATTCCAAAGGCTGACGGCACAGCGGTCATTTGGCCGCACATTCTGGACGTGCACATCAACCTTTGGGGGCGAGACATTTTACAGCAGTATGGTGCTACTCTTACCTTTGGGTAATGGCGTTGCCACTTAAATGGCTCACCAATACGCCGGTCTGGGTGGAACAATGCCTGGTAGTGGGAGAGAAATTAGCTGCCCTAAATCAACTGGTTAAAGAACAGCTAGACGCAGGACATATAGAGCAGTCCACTAGTCCTTGGAATTCGCCTATTTTTGTCATCAAAAAGAAGTCGGGGAAGTGGCAACTCCTCCCCGATCTCAGAGAGATCAATAAATGCATACAGCCAATGGGTCCGCTTCAGTGCGGCATCCCAAATCCAAATATGATTCCCGAGGGGTGGGAGATCCTAGTTGTAGATCTCAAGGATTGCTTTTACACCATTCCCTTAGACCCCAGGGACAGGGAAAGGTTCGCCTTTACGGTGCCGGTTGTGAACCATAGTGAGCCCACGCAGCGTTACGTGTGGAAATTTTTGCCACAGGGCATGCTCAATTCGCCCACCTTGTGCCAAATTTATGTTCACAACGCACTGGCAAAGTTTCGAAACCTTCATCCCACAGCCTTAGTATGCCATTTCATGGATGATATCTTGGTCGCAGTGCTGCAACTCGGCAGCAAAATGTTTAAAGACCTCCAGGCCAGCCTGGGGGAGAAAGGGTTACTCATTGCCCCAGAGAAAGTGCAGAGAACCGAGCCCTTCTCATACTTGGGTCATCGGCTTCTCCGCTCTTTCGCAGCACCAGTTTTGCCCCAGATCAACTTAAAGGACTCAGTCACCCTGGTAGAATTGCAGCAGGTTTTAGGAAACATTAATTGGGCCAGACCGTATTTCCGATTGGATACGGATCTTTTGAAGCCGCTCTTCTCGCTGCTAACATTAGGCAAGCAGCCGGCAGACCGGATACAAATTCCTCGAGAGGCGCGCTTGGCTCTCGAGAAAGTCAACCAAATTCTCAGCCAAAGGTGGGTGGACAGGATTGCGCAGGGGCCATATGCCCCGATCCTGAACTTGTGCATAGTTCGGGCAGGATCCATGTTCACCGGAGCCCTAGGAGTGGACTCCGAGAAAGGGGCGAGTATCGTGGAATGGGTGTACTTGCTGAACACCTCTTCCCGAAACATCGTTCCTCCCCAAGAATTGGTCTCCGCGGTGGTTTACCGCGGAAGGCTGAGACCAGGGACATTTCAGGGCACGACTTAGCAAAGATCGTGGTCCCGTTCACCAAAGAGCAGGTTCAGCAATTGATGCAGCTCGGTGACTCGCTTCCAATTGCTTTGGAGGGATTCACTGGATGCTTGGCATACCACTTGCCAAAAGACCCCAGATTTGTCTCGCTTCAAACGCAGACAGTCAGCTTGTTCGAATTGCTCTCGCTGGTTCCACTTCAGGGGGCCAGAACAGTGTTTACTGATGGGGGTCGTACATATGGTGTCTTGACTTGGCAGGAGGGCCAGGCTTGGCGCACGCTGTTAACTCTTCCACAGAAGTCCGCGCAGCGGGCAGAGTTGGCAGCGGTGAACCTAGCCTTGCGCACCTTTGCCAAAGAGCGCCTAAACATCATTACTGACAGTCACTATGTTAGGAATTTGCTTCACAGTCTACCTGGAGCATACATCACTCCCGCGATAGACAAAAATTTGCTGAGTTTGTTCCTCACAGCTCAATTTCATTTGCGAAACCGCACGGAAGCGCTCTATATTGCCCACATCCGAAGTCACCAAGACCTACCAGGTCCGATTTCCGCGGGCAATAGCAGAGCGGATGCCGCTGCAAAGGAAATTCAGCAACGTTCAGTGTTGGGTGTTTTCACTACTCCAATTCAGAGTCATGCATTCTTTCATCAGAATGCCAAAGCGCTCGCCAGACAGTTCAATCTGCCACTTTCTCAATCCCAAGGCATAGTTTGCTCTTGCCAGCATTGTGCAGGGGCACCGGGGGGCCCCTCGTGGTGGGTCAACCCATGAGGGACAGAGGCTAACCAGGTGTGGCAAATGGACGTTACGCATGTCCCGCAGTTTGGCAGATGGCAGTACCTGCACGTTTGCATTGATACTTTTTCACAATTCGTTTGGGCAACGGCGCAGAAAGGGGAGACAGCTTCCCACGTGGAGCAGCACCTCCTTTCCTGCTTCGCGGCCATGGGCAAACCGTGGCACGTGAAAACCGATAACGCCCCGTCCTACAGCTCTAGGCAGCTGGCCGACTTCATGGCAAACTGGGACATCAAGCATACTTTTGGCGTTCCTTACAATCCGCAGGGGCAAGCGATTGTGGAACGAGTCAATCGGACGCTCAAGTCCTACATTGACAAACAAACAGAAAGGGGGGAGCCACCAGCCCTCCCCAAGTCACAGGGTCAGGCACAGCATTGTCTGAACAAGGTATTGTTCACATACAATCACCTTAATGTTTTTTCGGATTGCACGCCGCAGGAGAAACACTTCCGCCGTTCGGAAGCTCTCCCGCGACCGATGGTCCGATACCGGGTGCCGCCGGACCCTTCCTGGAGGGGCCCAGTGCCACTCGTAACCTGGGGAAGAGGGTATGCTGCAGTTATGTCTCCTACAGGTGTCATCTGGATTCCAGCTCGGTGTGTTAAGCCTCACTTGGAACCACATGGCGTGGACCCAGGCCGACCCGAGTCCGATCCCGGAGATGGAGGACCTCACCCTGACCGAGGGGACCCGGTGGAAGAAGCGGTGACAGCGGACGGAGCCGAAGGTCACCTGGGGAATGGTCAAGATCCTTTGCCGTGAGGCCGAGGACGTCGTCCGGCGTGAGGATTGGGAGCCAACGCCGGAGAACATCGTAGCTGCAGTCTTTTCCCTGATTACTGCCAACACCATGGCAGTCACCATCATCCTGGCCCTCTCCCTACTTGTGGGGGGAGGCGTCCAGACAGCCTCACTAAAGGCCAACGATTTGATGCCAGGCGAAGATCTTTCTGCCCGGATGCACTACTACCTATGGGAAAGGTTGGCGGGTCTCGTCAACCAGTCCGATTTTTGCCTGAAGCAGGATGCGGGTTCTGCCTCAATATTGAGCACCTGCCTCATCCCGGTGTGCCACACTCTGGACACGCGCACCAGGGATGGCTACTGGCTGTTGAAGCGGATTTTCGGTCCGCATCTCCCTGCGAGCTTCACAGCATACGCTCGCTGGGGAATGCAGCTGACTATGACTTTGCCGGCTGACGCGGCCACTCTCCACACTCTGCGGGTGGCGGTCAGTACGAATTCTACTTGTGCTCGGATGGTTGGCTGCTCTGCAGTCGGCCGAACTCAGCGCCGCTGCCTCGACACTGGTCGCGGCAATTGGACTTGTGATAAACCAGAGACACTTGGTTCAATGTATGCTCATGTTACCCTACCTTCAGGATGGTTCTTTACATGTAATCAGTATACTTGGAACTACATTCCCACAAATGTATCAGATTCTACATGTTGCATTAGTCGTTTGACACTGTTACTCCCCACTAAGGATATGATTGTCCCAAGCACAAATGTTTCCTCACCCATACGCCATACTCGTGCCACCCAGTTAGACAGCTCATGTGATAGCAGCATTAGGGTTCTGAGTTCAGCTGAATACGTCTCGTTGGCAGTCAGCATACTTGGCGTGCCGGGCTTAGCCGTCGGCAACGCTCAGAGAATTGGTCAGTTGGCTTGCGGATTAGCAAAAGCCATTAACCATACCTCCTCGGCGATAGCGCTGCTCAACCAGGAGCAGGCAGAGCTTCGCCATGCCATTCTTGACAATCGAGCAGCTATAGACTACCTTCTGTTGTTACATCATTTGGGTTGCGAATCTGTCCATGGCATGTGTTGCTTTAATCTCACAGACAACACACGCAATGTACAGAGCCAGCTCACGGACCTCCACACCCTAGTCAAGAACATCAAGCAGGGCTCCGCATGGGATTGGTGGAGTTCCTTGTGGTCATGGCTTCCGTGGGGGTGGCTCCAGATGACACTTCAAGTGATTGTGGGGGTGATAATACTAGGCATAGCAGGATGCTGTTTCATGCAATGTATTCCCTCACTGTTATCAAGATGTCCCCCGTGGGGGGAACCCCGAAGTGTCGTTCCCGTACACCAGCTGATGCCCCTCTTGCGCAGGGTCGCCTGTCAGGTCCCTAAATAACAGAAAAAGGGGAGATGCGGATTCCGCATGCCCAATTGGCATAATCAGCCCCTGGCAGAGGTTACACCGGCGAAGGAGGTTCCTGGTCACTGGCCCTTGCCAGTATGGAAATCGGGGGGGGGGGGTGGATTAATAATCAGAGGGTTGATTCACCCACATCTGACCTGACCGGCGATTCCGCTGAGAGAAGCAGATCTCTAACCTCCATTACCCATTAGGCAATCACTCACTCACAGTTAAGCCTAATCCTTGGTGCAAATAGAAGCCATATTTACTCTGGTGTAAGCCTCGAACAAAGGTTTTCCCCTGTCAGTGTTTGCCCGAGTTAATTAACTTCCCCAAGAGAGATTTCCCATTAACCCGAGTAAATGGGTGATGTGATTTTCTGTCAGATGACGATTCTATCCCGTTTTGCCTTCTGATCTATATACGAGGATGCTTTTCCCTCAATAAACCACTGATCTGATCTCGCTCCATACTGCCTCGTATTGTTACTTGATCAGTCTCCTCCGGGACCTCACGGCCATCCAGCGGCCCCGATTCTACACAGAATGCTGTTTGGCTATGCACATATCTGCAGGTTGTTTAAAAAAAAAAACTAGTCTGAGTTAATAGGGCTTACTCCAAACTGTGTGTGCATTTCAGTAAACAAAGTGTCATTCATGAGACATTTCAATGTTTTAACCAGGATCTGATATATTTGATGGAACTTTTTTCGTCTTGCAAGATCAAAACCTATTTCTAGAGAGAGAAAATAAGCAGTTATACACAGCAAGCATCAGATTTTAATACATTTACATCAACTGCATGTTCATGTAATAAAAATGGAATTTGTCTCTAGTTTGATAACTAGATTTTCCTTAATTTCCACTTCTATTAATTTCTTTCATATGCTACATTATTCAAATTGGTTGCTGCAAAATATAATTGCATTCCAAACAGGGAGTTGTGAAATATATCCTCCCCCCTCTCCAGATATAGTATGAATTTAATATTACTTAGTTTGTATTTTATTAGTATTAACTATATTGATGTTCATTCTGATTATGGTTTTTCTAAAGAGAGATCAACTTTTCAACAACATAGAGGGCAGAGGTGTGGGAGTGGCTGTCTCATTCCTCGCCTCAACATTACATGTGGTATCTTTGCACCTTTGCATTTCTTTCTAATCTACTCCTGCAATCTTCAGTGGAGCATTTTTGATTGCAATAAGTTTGGACAACCCTGTCAGAGGCCAGTCAATGACAATACATATCAGAACAGTCAGACGTTTACAACACATAATAAAAACTGAGCTCAAGTCAAGCAAGCCATCCTCTTGTGGTCTGAGCAGGACTGTAGGCATCTAGTGATTTGTAGGCTCCATTACATGTCAAAAGTTCTTTGTATCTAGCCCGTGGCATGGTGTCAAGGACGAGGCATAATCAGTCTTCAAAGATCACTCTTGAAATGCCATGCCCTCTGCTCCCTTCAGGTGGCTCATTTATCCTCCAATGTTGTCAGGGGCTGTTGATGAAAACTGATGACTTTCAAGGCCCAGTAACAAGTGAAGCATCTAATGCATGGGGGAGGGGGAGGAATTGTTCTGGGCAGTCACTCCTCACAAAACTCCATGAATGATGGATGTGGTAATGTTCAGCCCACAATTGCAAGGTATTTTGTATTTCAGAAGAAGATGCTCCAAATTGTTCAAGAAATATTTGTTGTTGTTCAGTTGCACAGTCGATTCCGACCCTTTGCGACCCTATGGGCCATTGTCCTCCAGGCACCTGTGTCCTCCACCATCCTCTTCAACTCACCCAGCTCTGTGTCCATTGCATCTACAATACCATCTAGCCACCTCATCTTTGGCCGCCCCCTTCTGCTTTTGCCCTCTACCTTTCCCAACATCAAAGCCTTCTCAAGTGAATCCTCTCTTCTCATTTGATGTCCAAAGTACTTCAGCTTCATCTTTACTATTTGACCTTTAGTGAGCAGTCGTGGTTGATTTCTTCTAAGATTGACCTATTTGTTCTCTTCGCTGTCCAGGTGACTCTCAAAACTCTCCTCCAACACCACATTGCAAAGGCGTCTATTCTTCTGTGTTCAGCTTTCCTAATGGTCCAGCTCTCACAACCATACAATACCATGAGGGAATACCATTGAATTTTTGTTTGCAGTGTGATGTCTCTACTTTTCACTATGTTCCCCAAGTTTCTCATAGCTTGTCTCCCAAGAATCAGTCGCCTTTTTATTTCATGGTTCCAATCACCATCTGCAGTGATCTTAGATCCTAAGAAAGTAAAATCTGTCACTGCTTCTACTTCTTCTCCATCTATTTTCCAGGAACTTATAGAGCCTGTTGCCATTATCTTGGTTTTCTTGATATTGAGTTTCAAGCCAGCTTTTGAGTTCTCTTCCTTTAACCTACTCAGGAGCTTCTTTAGGTCTTCCTCACTTTCTGCCATTAAGGTGGTATAATCTGCATATATCAAATTCTCGATGTTTATTCCAGCAATGTTGATCCCATATTGTGATTCCTTCATTCCTGCATTGCACATTATGTGCATCGTGCCTTGTCTTACTCCTTTTCCTATTCCAAACCACTCTGTTATTCCATAGTCTGTCCTAACTGTTGCTTCTTGACGTGTGCAGATTTCTCATGAGGCATATAAGGTGTTCTGGTATTCCCATCTCTTTAATTACTGGCCACATTTTGTTCTGGTCCACACAGTCAAAAGCTTTGGTGTATTCAACAAAGCAGAAGTAGACTTGTTTCTGATATTCCTTTGTTTTTTCCATGATCCAACGTATGTGGGCAATGTGGTCTAGTCCCTCTGCCTCTTCTGAACCCTGCCTGCACTTCTTTGTAATTCTCTCTCCACGTGCTGCTGAAGTTTATCCTGTATTATCTTGAGCATCACCTTGCTAGTGTGTGGAATGAGTGCAATTGTTTGATAATTTGAACATTAATTAGCATTACCCTTTTTTGGGATTGGAATGTATACTGATCTTTTTCAGTCCTGTGGCCACTGTTTTGTTTTCCAAATCTCCTGGCATATAGAATGCAATAATTTGATTCCTTCATATTTTAATTTGATTTCATCATATTACACTTATTTATTTAGTGTACGACACTTTTACACATTAAATCAACATATGACAAAAAGAAAATATATATGAAAGGCTCAGACTGGGGTGGGTAGCATGGAATTTCCCCCAACTCTGAGACCCCCTCCCCTTTCTCTCTCTGGGAAGCAACCAGACAGGAACCAAGTCTCTTCAGTGTGATTTGTTTATTGCAGTGAAAAAGCCATACAGAACCATCAGTAGCAAATAGTGTCAAAATAAAAGACCTAACTGGAAGCCAAACAGGGCTTGATCTACCCCTCCTCCCCACCCCCACCAGCCTAGTGGAGAGCAAGATGTTCCCCCATCAGCCAAAGAAAAAAAGAAAACAGATCCAAGCCAAAAAGGTTGTGCGCCAAAACAGTGCATGGAATATATAATGCATTTCTCTACTCCCAGCCCATCTCTCCCTAATTTTGGTCTCCTCCTGATGTAACCCAATCACTCTCTCTTCTGGGGTCAATTACACATATCAATCACAGAGTTTTGCCTCCGCCCTACTTTCCCATTCTTCAGCCAGCCCTTCCCCTCTCTAGAATGCCCCAGCAGATAAAGTTGTAGCTAGCAGACATCTCCAACTTCATTCCCTCCTCTCCATGTCACCTGGATGTTATGGGAACTCATGGGGAAAGAGGTACTCAATGGGGGAAGGGCGACTGGCTAGTGCTCTTACAATATAAAAACTGTATGAAAACTAAACATTAATTTAGAAACAAACATCTAAACCAGGGGTGGCCACAGCACCATTTCATGTGGTCCACCACTGCCCTCACCATTACTGGAACCGGACATGTTTACAACAGCCGTAAAATGTGCCCATGCATGCGTAGATGCACCAACCATAAACCTTGCCATAAATACAACCTTGGCTGTCACAAATATGTTTACAACAGCTGCAGGCACATTTTATGGCAGCATTCACAGTGAGATGAACCACTGTAAATGCTGCCAGCTGTACATGAGGCGTGGTCCGGCCTGCTGCGTGAAAATGCTTGGAACTCCTGATCTAAACAATTTATACATTCGATTGCACCAGGAATCACTTTTAGAAAATCTTCACCATTGCCCTCATATGCTCTAGGGCTATATTATTCTATAATATGTTGCATAGTCTTTTGTCCATATTACACTAGAAAGAGAATAGTTATTCAGCTGAAAGCATATCAACTGTTACTACCAAGCTGAATGTTTTATAGCAGGGACCGGGTCACACTCCCTCAGACAGCTTCAGGAATCGTACAGCCATTTTGCCTTTCCTCCACCACATGGCACTTCCTGAAGTAGTGGAGGAGGTGGGGGTCACATGAAATGGTTCTGTGGGTTACATCCCGCCCTTGGGCCATATGTTGAGAATCCCTGTTCTATAGACATAATTTTCACTCCCGGATGTTATTAGGGTAAATTCAATTCTTTACTGAAATATTAAATCCTGTCTTTTTAATGGCTATTTCAGCTATTCATAATCCTAGATTCTCCCATTGTCTTCTCTTTCCTCCATCTTTAAGTCATAACACTTGACCAATTCAAGGTCATGTATAAAATGTGATGCCATCATTACATTGTACTGGTACTACGATTTAGCAATGATGGTTACTTACTTAGAACTCTTGGAACCTCCTGCCAATTGAGCTGCGTATCCAGACAGAGTTGCTGTCCTTCAGGAAAGGGCTAGAAAACTTGCTGGCAAAGCAGGTGTGGGGCACCAGCAATGGGATGACCCTTGCCTGCTGGCTGATTTAGTAAGAGCACTCTCTCCCTCTTTTAATCTCTTTTAATCTGTATGGGTCAGAGTAATTTTGGTGGCAGTTCCAATGGGGATTTATTGGTTTTTAAAATGTGATTTATTTATTTATTTATTTATTTATTGTCAAATTTCTATACCGCCCACTCAGCCAAAGCCGACTCCGGGCGGTTCACAACAGTGGGTAAAAACATATAAAAACAAATAAAACAGATAAAAACTAGCAATAAGAACCCACCCCTAAAAAGAGAGGGGTGCAGGAACTGAAGAAACCGTGGGGCAGGCATCCTCCCCTATATTAACCACCCAACGGAAGCCACCCCTCCACCTGCACCCCAAACTTGGCCCGCCAGCCAGGTTTTTAGTTCTTTTCTAAAGGGTAACAACTCTGTCTGGAGACGCAGTTCCACAGGCAGGAGGTTCCAAAGGGCCGGTGCGGACACAGAGAAGGCTCTCCTCCTTGTGCCAGAGAGGCGAGCCCCCCTGGCCGATGGCACAATTAGAGAGCCCCTCCGGTCCGCTCTGGTTGGACGGACAGACGTCCTTAGGGCGATGCGGTCTCTAAGGTAACCTGGCCCACTACCATATAGGGCTTTAAAGGTCAAAACCAGCACCTTGAATTGCACCCGGAGACAAACTGGTAACCAGTGCAGCTCCCGCAGCAGTGGTGAGGCATGGGCATAACGTCCACACCCCATCACCACCCGGGCTGCTGCATTCTGGACCAGCTGCAGCCTCCGAATGGTCATCAAGGGCAGCCCCATGTAGAGCGCATTACAGTAGTCTAGTCTGGAGGTAACCAGAGCATGAGTGACCATGAGCAAAGAGTCCTGGTCCAGGAGCGGGCGCAACTGGCGAATCACCCGAAGTTGGGCAAAGGCCCTCCTGGCCACAGCCGCCACCTGTTCTTCTAGCAGCAGCCGCGAATCCAGGAGGACCCCCAAGTTGCGCACCGGGTCGGTCTGGGGCAAAATAGCCCCATCCAAAACCAAAGATGGTAGCTCCCGGGATAACGCAGGACCCCCTATCCATAGCCACTCAGTCTTGCTAGGATTCAGCTGTCGCCCATTTGCCCCCATCCAGACCCCAACAGCCTCCAGACAGCTGGAAAGGACTTTGACTGCATCACTGAGGTCCCCACGGGCCGAGATGTACAACTGTGTATCATCCGCGTACTGATGGTACCGCACCCCGTGGGAACGGATGATCTCACCCAGCGGTTTCATGTAGATGTTAAAAAGGAGAGGAGAGAGTACCGAGCCCTGAGGCACCCCATATTTTAGGGACCTAGGACTGGACTTCTCGCTCTCCAACCACACCGACTGGGTCCGGCCCCTCAGAAATGAGGAAAACCAGGACCACACAGTGCCCTGGATTCCCAATCCTCGGAGCCGTTCCAGAAGGATACCGTGGTCGACAGTATCGAAGGCCGCTGAGAGGTCAAGAAGAGCAAGGACGGACGGATGACCGCCATCCCGCTCTCGCCAGAGATCATCCATCAGCGCGACCAATGCAGTCTCAGTACCATATCCAGGTCTGAATCCTGACTGGAAGGGGTCCAGATATTCCGCTTCATCCAGTACCCCCTGCAACTGACGCGCCACTGCCTTTTCCAATACTTTCCCCAAAAAGGGGAGGTTGGAAACAGGTCTGTAGTTGGTTATGACTGCTGGATCGAGGGATGGCTTCTTCAGGAGGGGGCGCACCAAAGCATGTTTCAATGGTGCAGGAAATATCCCTTCCCGAAAAGACGCATTAATTATAGCCCCGACCCAGCCACCTGTCACCATCTTTGAGGCTTTTACCAGCCAGGCGGGACAGGGATCCAATGGACAATTAGTGGCGCGGACCGCCGCAAGGAGCCTGTCCACTTCATCTGGGGCAACAGGATCAAACTGATCCCAGATAACACAGCACGACTGTGCACTGGCTCCCCCCTGACCCTCCCCATCCACGCCAAGATTAAACCCTGAGCGAATCCGATCGATTTTCTCCACCAGATGGTCAGCAAAGTCCTCAGCCGATCCCTGCCAACCAGGCACAGCCCCCCCCCCTACCAAGGAGGGACCTGGTCACCCGAAACAGGGTGGCTGGGCGATTATCAGCGGAGGCAATAAGGGAGGTGAAGTACTGCCTCCTCACCACCCCCATCGCCACTAGGTAGGCCCTAATAGCGGCTCTAGCTAGTGTCCAATCGGAATCGTTCCTGGTCTTCACCCAGCGGCGCTCAAGGCGTCTCTTTGCCCGTTTGAGCTCCCGTAGTTCTTCTGTGAACCACGGGGATGACCTAGCTCCACGGGCTCTGAGAGGCCGTAGTGGAGCGATTACATCCAAGGCAGCTGTCGTTGACCCACGCCATAGGTCAACAAGTGCCTCGGGCGAATCGTGTTGTCGATCCAGGGGAAAAGCCCCCAGTTCCCTCTGGAATCCATCCGGATCCATCAGTTGCCGGGGGCGGGCCACTTTAATCGACCCTGCCTCCCTACGATGATGTGTTGCCCCCAGGAAGTCTAGAGCCACCAGATAGTGATCTGACCATGGCACAGGTGTTATGTCTAGCTTCTGTAAATTCAGGTCACTCTGCCACCGCTCCGACAAAAAGACTAAATCTGGTGTGTGACCACTGCCCCTGGTAGGACCCCGAATTACCTGAGCCAGGTCCATAGTTGCCATGGAAGCCATGAACTCCTGAGCCACCCTGGAACCGGACCCCAGCGAAGGCAAATTGAAGTCCCCCAGAACCATCAGCCTAGGGAACTCCAACGCCAATGCTGAGACAGCCTCGAGGAGCCCAGGCAGGGAGTCCCTTACCCTGCAAGGGGGCAGGTACAGGAGTAGGACCCCCAACTGACCCTTTGGGCCCAGCCGCAGGAGCAGAGCCTCACAACCCAGAATTTGTGGAGCAGTGGCCCTGGTAACTTCTAGTGACTCCCTGGCTATAATGGCAACACCACCGCCCTTGCCCTCATCCCTAGGCTGGTGCCAAACACCGAACCCGGCTGGACACATCTCTGATAGAGGCACCCCATCCTCTGGTCTCAGCCAGGTCTCAGTGATGCATGCCAGGTCGGCCCTCTCTCCCAGAATAGAATCTTGTATTAGGGGCGCCTTACTACAGACCGACCTGGCATTCATCAGCAGCAGCCTAAGGGTGGGGTCACCCTGGATCAGCTGCTCAGGACCTAGAGGTGAAACCGGGGGGCCAGAACGTGGGACAGATACTAAGCATCGGTCCCGCCTTCCCCGAGTGCGGCCCGCCCCACGGTTCCCGCTATAACGCCCCATGCCCGTCACAACCTCTAAATGGGCCCCTGGAACCTCCACCATTAAACCAGACAGAGTGTCGCCCCATCTTCCTGGCTGGCAGGGCCATCTCTCTCTCCCTCCCTCCCTCCCTAACCCACTTAAAACATACCCTCTCAGTCTCTCTTCCCATATTGATGGTCCTGGTGAGTTCCGACTGGCCGCAAGAGTCTCCAGGGCGGCAGTGGAAATTCCGGTGCGACCGCCGGCCGTTTAAGCACCCCGCAGGGGGGTGGGAACACAGGACACCAATGGTGGAAGTGATCCCAACAAGCTCTGATTGGCTGCAGGTGTCTCCAGAGCGGCAGGGGAAATTCTGTCAGCAGCAATTGGTTTTATTTTCTGTGAGACGCCCAAAGTCTTTGGAGTTGGGCGGCAATAGAAATCAGAAAAATAAATAAATAAATAAATAAAACTGGTTGTTAAAATACAATTAACTAATTACAGTTAATTAATTAAATTGTAATTTAATTATTATTTACAACAGCTATAAACATCCTTGTTGTCATTTGCTGCTACTTTTATCTGAGCATACATTTTTCCTGGAAGTCATTTTCACAGTTGATGGATGTGTCTCTGTTGACTCAATAAACTGATCCTGGCATAAAACATTTGACCATACACATTGCACTGAATAGATGGTGGAGGACATAGTTGAGTTTGACAAAGCTTCCGTGCTTGTCACTTAGCCTCTTCATGTCAGCAGCATTCTCCTTCAAAGTGATCAGTAGCAGCAGAGATGGTTTGGTGCCAAAGAGGGTGATCTACAGCTGCTGCCTCCCAGGTTTGTGGGTTTATACCTGACAGCTTCATTGTTTGTTTCAGATGGACCTTGTAATGCTTCAAAGGAGCTCCATGAGCTCTTGTACTAAAGCTAAGTTTCCCATAAAGACTTTGACAAGGAAACCTGGAACCATTCATATGGCAGACATGCACTATCCATCTAAGACATGGGTTCTCAACCTTTTTAAGCTGGGGGCCAGATCACGCACACTCAGACTGTTTTGGGGCCAGACTGGTGTGTCCCACCACCACCACTGCCACTGCCTTTGGCAGTGGCAGCAAGACCACCCCAAGCCCCCACCATTCCACATCACCACTGCCACCAAGACTCCCCCATGCCACTTCCACCACCAACACTCCCCTCAAGCCACCAGTCCAGCCCACCAACACTTCCCTGCTTACTGGCCTGCCATAGATGGAGGGGTCCTGACTGTCATTGCTCATGCTTGGGCTAGAGTGGCCCCCAGGAAAGACATGGGTGGCCATATGCATCTGCTGCTTCCACCACCATCCTTGTCCCCTTCACCTGGCTTGGTGTGGCCCTAACGCCACTCCATAACAGGGTAGATATTATAAGCCTTCTTACAACATCAATCCTGCTATGGAGCAGCATTAGGGACACACCAAGCCAATTGGAGGGGACAAGGATGACGGTGGCAGTGGCGGTGGCCCGGATGGAATGTTGCCATGGGCTGGATCCAGCCCATGTGCCATAGGTTGAGAGCCCCTGATCTAAGACGATGAAACTATGATGGAAGCTTCAATTTACATGTGCCTTTTTAAAGAAATGTAATGTTGGTGACATAGTCATCTCACTTGATGTTCAAGCTGGACCTTAGCTTCTGTTGGTGAAAACCCTCAAGCTTTTTGATGTCTTGGCAATAGAGGGTCCATGTTTCACTGCCATACAATACCAAGGGGATTATCTTGACTGTGAGCTACATGACTGTGGTGCTGACCTGAAGGATTTGGTTTCTGGAACCATGGGCTAGACCTCTTGGAAGATGGATTGCTGACAAGGGATGTATTGCACCTCATAAGAACTGGGAAGAATGTATTTGGGCACAGCAGACTCCGGACCCCTCCCATGGCCAGGGAGGAGAGAAAAGCTGCTGGGCTTCTCCAGCATCTGGAGACCACTGCCACAGCTGACGCTGGGCCCCTCCCATGGCCATGAAGGAGCAAAAAGCAGCTGAGCTACTCGGGTGGCCAGAGACCATCACCACTACTGACTCCAGACCCCTCCCATGACCGGTTAGGAGAGAAAAGCAGTCGGGCTTCTCTGGCGGGCAGAGACCACCACCACAGCTGACTACGGACCCATCCCATGGCCGGGGAGGAAAGAAAATCAGCTGGGCTTCTCAGGTGGGCAGAGACTGCTTCCACAACTGACTCCGGGCCCCTCCCATGGCCAGGGAAGGACAAGGAGCTGCTGCTGACTGCCTGGCTCTGGCAGGACGTTGAGCTCCGGGCTCCATTGGGGGCATTGAGCTCTGGGCTCCATTGAGGACATTGAGCTTCAGGCTCTGAGCTCCGGTCCCCCACCAATGCCCAGCTGCGGGGCCAGCAGAGAACATTATGTTTCCAATGTTTTTCTTTCTAATGTTTTATTATTTATAGTGACTATTGCATTCTATTATGTATTCTGTATTATATTATATTATGTATATTGACTATACTGTAGTCCATTATATTTTATTATACGTAATATTAAATGCTTTGTGGTGTATGTAAGCTGCCCTAAGTCACACTATCGATTGGGCCGCATACAAATCCAATAAATCAAATCAAATCAATCAAATCACAGCATGAAGAAATTCATCAAGAGGGCTTTAAATTGAAATAGAAGGGGAAGGGAGATGTAAAATCAGAGGTAAGGAAAGATGAAGGCTTACATTAAATAAGGAAAACAGATAGAGTACCTATAATGGAGACCAATAGTAATAATCTTCAAAAAAAACGCAGAAGGGAAAACAGGCCATTAATCACGTAATCTTCAATGTGTATATTCAAATGCAAGGAGTGGAATTCTTAGTTCATGGGTGAAAATATGATTTGATAGGGATAGCAGAACTTGATGAGATAAATCCCATTACTGGAATTGAAAAGATAAGATTTCAAAAAGAACCAAAAGACAGAAAGGGAGGTAGAGTTGTGCTATAGGTTAAAAACACATATTGCTACATAGAACTACAGGAGGATGAGCTCGCATGTCCCATAGAAAGTGTCTGGATTAATATGATTTGAGTGGAGGACAAAAAGAACATGGTTGTTTGAGTCTACTAGTGACTGTCTTTTGTGTATTGAGGCACTATTGCAAGTAGCCCAGGGAGTGCTCTTGCAATAGGAAAATGGAGGTTTCCTGCCATCCTAATTAGAAGCCTTAAGTGGTGTGAAATCCCCTGCAAAAAGGGTGCACTAGTTATGCTAATCCAAGCCCTATCATTGGTTACAGTTTTGGATCCTGCTCTCCATTGGTTACCTTCACATATCCCCTGTACTGATTGGTTAGGTCCGGCGGGTTGCTACCTTGTATCCAATAGCCACTGCTGGGAAGACCTGCCCCAGCTGGGGGCGAAATGCTGCTCCACCCTTGGGCTTCCGCCTCTGCCACCATGGAGACTGAAAAGCCAGAGGGTTCGGCTTGGTGGCAAAGAACTTCACCTGCCCCAGCTGGGGGCAAAATGCTGCCCCATCCTCGGGCCGCCTCCTCCGCCACCACAGGGACTGAGAAGCCGGAGGGTTTGGCTCAGCAGCAAAGAACTTCACCTGCCCCAGCTGGTAGTGAAATAATGCCCCACCCTCGGGCCACCGCATCCGCCACCGTGGGGACTGAGAAGCCAGAGGGTTCGGCTTGGCGGCAAAGAACTTCACCTGTCCCAGGGGGGGCTGAAATCCTGCCCCACCCTTGGGCCACCACCATGGGGACTGAGAAGCTGGAGGGTTTGGCTCAGCTGTGGTGGTCTCCAACTGCCCTGTCCTCTTTAGTGGGTGTGTTTCCCTGGCGCCCTTGCCACCGGTGTGGGGAAGGAACTGGTGGCACCTGCAGATGCTGTCTCCTCCCCCTGGCCCTGCCTAGCCAGGGGTTAAAAGAAGGATGCTCACAGCACCGGAGGACCCCACCACCGTGTCTAGTACCTTGCCGCCTTTCTCCGCTGCCCCTGTCATCGACACGGGGAGGGAAACAGCCATTGTCCGAGCTCCTCTCCTGATCTGGCTTTTGCTGCAGGGTGGCATTGCTGGAGGTGTCCTGGTGTGGGGTTAGCATTCCTTTTTTTACTTGACATAAGCCTTTTTTAATGTGTATTTTGTAACTGTGTCATTGTACTTGCAACATTGTATTTAGAGACAGATATATTGTATGTCGTAATGTTGTATTTTGTATTAGTTGGGCAGAATAATTGCATTGTATTTATTTTTTATTATTATGTCATATATTGTGTAATGCTTTATATTTTGTGAGAAGGCTTTCTTTTTTGTTTAAGTAAGCTTTCCTTTCTTCATGTTGTGAGCCGCTTTGAGTGGCACTCATGCCAGGAAAGTGGGATACAAATAAACCTATTATTATTATTATTATTATTATTATTATTATTATTATTATTATTATTATTATTATTATTATTATTATTATTACACTATATAAGCCCCACGGATAAACAAGGGTAGGGCCGGACCAGATCTGTACTTCCTACACCATACAGGTAGCCTGGGTAGCGCTAAGCCTGGGTCCCTCCATTATGCTACAATTCTCGGTAGCTAGTTTATTTCCCATTGCTGGGTAAGAGTCTGGAGGGACTGACTCCGTTACGATTGTATAGCCATCTTGGGATCCAGAACACCTTGTAAACTAATCTCTACTGACTGTTATAATAAAGCCTCTTGCTGTTTGCTCATCGTTGTCCTGGACTCATGCTTATAAGGGCCGGATCTAACACTGTCCAAGCAAGAGAATGTACAGATAAAACCTTTGAAAAACAAATTGCAAAAATGTCAAAGATACATGATGTACAGTAAAACCTCAGTTCACATAATTAATGCATTCCCTGGGACGTTTCTTAAAGAGGAAATTAGTTTAACTGATAGGAAAGCATTGAAAACCAAAATATGTTAACCAAAATGCAGTTTCCCATAGGAATACACTGAAAACCAATTAATCAATTCTGGGGGGAAATCCTTAAACCAAGCCATTATTTTGTATGGATTTTCTTTTGTTATGCAATTTTTATGTTAACCAAGCCATTTGTTAACCAAGGTTCCACTATACCCGTAAATGGGAGATTTCAATTGTCCTGATACCTGTTGGGAGACAAACTCTGCCAAATATCGACCTTTCAAGAAATTCCTGGCTTGTGTGGCCGATAATTTTCTCCTACAAAAAGTGGAGGAAAAAACTAGAGGAGTAGCTATCCTTGACTTGATTCTAATCAATAGATATGATATAGATATACTTAGCCTGTCTTTTGCTACGTAAAGTTTGGCATTCTTTTTCCTGTTGGCAACACAGACACTATAATATGCAGCAATATCAGGACATTTCCTGGTATTTTGAATTCTGGATACAAAAACCAGAATAACTGACAAACTTAAATTGGAGGTTGTTGTTTTTTTTAAAAAAAATGATATATTTCAGAAAGGAACAAGATCTTAATTCTAGACTTAGCTTGTGTCAGTATTTCTATATCAGTATCAGAATACAGGCAAATTTTTATTTTATTTGTATACTACCCATTCGTGAATATCACTACTGTGAGCAGTTTATGACAAAGTTAGAATCATCCAAGCAATATCTCAACCTGACCAGCAGCTGAGCCTCGAAAGAACAAAAATGCCTTGAAAACATCCACAATGACTTTTTTAAATCAACAGATTTTTTTGTATGTTGTATGTAACAGAAAACTTGACACAATTATGTTGCTCTTTGAGAATGTAAAAGGAGTACAAGTGCCAATATGACAGCAAGCACAAACAAATGCATAAATTATTACTCTGTCTCAGAAACCTGTTTCTAAGCAACTCACAGTTCAATTGCATTCACAGGTATAAATTTTCTTTTCTAAAAGTCTACAGGGAACCTGGAACCTTCATAAAATCCTTTACTTATAAAAATAACTGTTGGCTTCTGTGCTTATTTTAGATACAGGGATAAAATACATGCATTGTCGATTTATGGAGCTCAGAATTTTTTTCCCCTATTTTATTATGATGGTTTAAATCAGCTTTTCTGGTCTTATGGCATACTTCCCCTTTTAGGTCTTTGTTTTCAAGCCAGCCAATAATTGATATTATTCACAAGTTTCTATAACAAGCCTTTCTGTCAGCATTGTCATGTAAAAGTAATGGCCGTTCCTATCTGTCCTCTGCTTTCCATGATATTCTGTCATAGGGCAAAAAAGTAATGGGAAAAGATAACTTAGCCTAAGATTTATGGCAATAGCAGCTGTATTAGAAATGGATAGCTAAAATATTTTTTACTAAAATCTGCCATATATATATATTATTAACTATCACTATCTCTATCTCAAGGCTATCACCTAGTAATTTAGCACTGGTAATAACAATTTGGTAGAAATCATCACTTAATTATGCATATCAGACCAGTTCAATTTTCTTAAATGAAAATACATGTTCTTCTAATTAAAAATTTTTGATATTCCTAAAACTAGTTTCTCAGTTTTAAGCTAAATGACTCAGTGTGGATTCCACGTACATAATTGGCACACTGTCCCTGACAGAACCACATTTATGTTAGAACACTCCTTCGAGCCTCTGGTTCTGAGGGGACAGAAATTGGGGAGCGGATTAATAGCTATAGTTTAATTCACTGATCGCTGACCTAACAGGCAGGTCGGACAATAGAGGGCAAAAGATCGCCAGATGTTTAACTCGATAGGCATGTAATGAGTAATCTCACATCCATAGATGCTCTAAGGTCAAGAGTCAATCTAGGCGCATGTTTGTTCCCAATAACAATAGACAATGCATGTCCCCGGTAGTAAATTAGATAGATAAGAAACTTCCCCCGGTGAAGACATCCCTAATGGGTAACTTGTGTAATCTCAATGTGCAGACTCAGGGCTTTCCTGTAACGGCTACGCGCAACGTATGCACGCGGTCAAGCTAGGCAGGGTATAAAATTAAGTGCCTTCTGATCAATAAACGCTGGTCTTTGCTCCATCTTGCCTCACGTGTCTTGCTTGACCAGTCTCCTCCGGGACCGTCTGGCCCACGTCGGGCCCCGATCCAACAACTCAGCTCAGTAATTTATGCTGACTTTAACTATTAATAATAGCAGTAACAATATACTTATTTTTGATAGCTTTTGATGGTCTGCATTTCTCATATTTAAAAAAAATTAAAACATTTATATTAAAATAAAATATTCTTCAAGGAGATCTGTGAGAAATCCTTGCTCACTCCATTATTTCTGATGGACTATCATAGAAAATAACTGATGTGTCCTTCATTATAGCCCTATAATTAAAGTTCAATGTTGAGTGTTAAGATACACCTTCAAACTCTTTATTAATCAAGAGAAAGATGTTGACAAGATTTAAAAATCCTAATAAATAGCACTGCATGCATTTTTAAAAAAAAATTCTAAGACTTGTGTCCTAATTCAAACTCCTGTAAGAAATAATCCAGACTAGAGAAAGTAGGAATTGACCATTCTATCCAGATGTTAGTTTAAAATTAAATCCATCCTTAAAAAGCTATATTGAGCTCCACTCAGAAATCTTCTTTCTAGGAAGACCTTCTATTACACAGATCATTCCAGATTAGTATGCTTTTTTGAAGGTGGCGGTGTGAATGTTAACTGTGTGGTAGGGCTTACAGTCTTCTAGGTGACAGGCAATACAGTTTCCCATTCCACCATCCTACACCAAAAGATTGCAGATCATTCTCCAATAATAAATTGTAAGGATGGGATTTCCATAATTCCATCCACAGAACTCATCCTGAATCACCAAGAAGGATTCTAGATGACTTCAGGGGCTAGGAGTCCTGGAATTACAAAAAATCCTATTCTCAATAAATTGGCATGGGAGAAGAAAATGATTTTGCCTTAAAGCAAAATCAAAGGCATCGGCAGCTTCTCGTGTCTGAGCACACATTTTTCCCTGAAAGACATTATTTTCTCCATTGATGGAGTCTGTTGACTCACTAAGACGATCCTGGCATGAAACATGCAACCACAGACATTAGATGGTGGAGGCCGTGGTTGAGTTTGATGAAGCTTCCATGCTTGTAGCTTAGCCTCTTCGTGTCTGTGATTGGTAGCAACAGAGATGGTTTGGTGCCAAAGTGGGTGATCTTTGGCCACTGCCAAACTCCTTTTTTATAACAATGCCAGGAGTCAATTAGGAGAAGTAAGCATGCATGTTTTTAGTACAGAAGCAAATTGGATAGTTAATGTTTTCATTTGATACTTACTATTTTGGCAATTGGCTGAAGATGCTTGGAGGCAATAAAGTGTTTAACTTTAATGGCTAGAACCTCAACTATTTATCAAAGAAATAAAATAAATACAGACAAAGCAAATAGAAACCATGAAGCTTATTGATTGAAGTCAAATGAAATACATTGAGGAGGTTAATAATAAAACTGTATAAAAGTAGAAAACTAGATCAACCAAACTATATTATTTAATCTATGATTTATATACAAGAAAACTGTCACTTCAAACATACAAACATTTGTAATCAAAAAAGTTAGAAGATATTTTAGCCTCATTTTAAATTGGAAGAAAATAATTAGTCTCTTTAATCAATCTTAACACTGACACACAATGAACATTATAAAAATAATTTCTCTTACACAATAGAATTAAATCAGCCAGGATAAATTCTTCAGTAGTTATCTGTTCTGCTTTCCCACCTTCTCTCCTTCCATAACCTCTCTTTATATAATTCAGCTACTTTTATACAGTTTTGCAATCAACATCATCAGGAAAGAAGGAAAGTATCTGAGCCTATGAGGTAGAATTGTATATATTTCCACAACATTCAATGCATATTCCTTAAAGGATCTTCAGAGCACCTCCTTTAGCCTCTTTTGAGTCCTCTACGCCTTGAATAGCTTTGTTGTGGGTATAGTTTATATGGAGGCACACAATGTATTTCTTTCTTTCTTTTGAGTGCCTCCACATTGATATAACTGTTTACTAGCCTCAGCTACAGTTACTATGAAAAGAAACAGGTAATTCATCTCTAACAAATTTCCTGAATGCTGTCAACATTATTGAAGAAACTCTTCTTAAAACAGGGGCAGAATAAATCTCTCTCTGTGTGTGTCTCTCTGTAAAAAGTAGGTGGAGGAAAGGGATTTGTAATCTTATTTGTAGAGAACTTTGATGGTCTAATCGAATAACTCATCAATCAAAGGATATCAAGTAAAAGTCTTTATTTCAAAGTACATCCATGCCATGTTGGAGTTCCAAGAGGTCTCGGATGAGTGTCAAAGGTGGGATAAAGGGTAAAGCGGGAAAACATTCCTTTATATGGGGCAGGGTATGTCATGGGAGCATTGCATTGTGGTACATGTACTTCATGGCAGTTTGATATTACATCTTAACATTATCTATATCCAGTCTTCTAGTCACTGTGATATGGGTTTAGAAATGGCTGAAGATGTTGGGCATCTTTATTCTTCTTAGATGCCACATAGAGATGAGCCACGATAGACTGCCTTTGCAATGGAAAGGCTTTATATTGTGAGAAGAATTTTTAAATCTGTAAGGAAGTAATTCAGCATAGCAATAATTTGATGTTCATTTGGAAATGTGTGTTATGGCCTGTCTTGGGGGGCAGAGGGAGAGCAAGGAATGTGAGATGATATGGGCTGCTATGTTAACAGTATGAAGCCCTCCTGTGTGCCAAATGATACTGAAAACAAGCCACCATGCCTCATACAATTCAGATCTATCATTGTGGAGTAGCTTTCACACTTCTTATTATATAAATCTGTCAAAGCATTGCAATGAGAAAATAACACAGTATGCCCAGGCTGTAAAACAGTTTTGGGAAGAGTCTATTTAGGTCGGCAGCCGCCACAGCATTGTTGTTGTTTGTTTGTTTGTTTGTTTGTTTTCAACCAATTGCCTGACACCTTTGGGGGAAATATGACAATGTGTTTATGTTGTATTCTTTACAGGAAAAATAACTTATTGATTACATAAAACAAGCTTATATATTGCCTCTACCAATGGCAAGAGATGAGAATGGAACAGAAATTGTAAGCTCTTGTTTAAAGTTATACAAGATATGTCTTTTTGCAGGTACTTAACTTGTTTTCAAACAAGCTGTCAAATTGACTTTTTTTTAAAAAAAATACTACATTGAAGTACATAGAGTACTTATATAATTTTTGTTATGACATTTAAAATAAACAAAGCACTCATCATTGAAAGAGAGGAATAAAAGCTTATTTGCAATGGTCATCAAGGGGACAGCTCATATAGTCTCTAGCTACTACTTGCATATATCATGTTCATCTCACATTGGGAGCCTATCCTACTAAGTGTCAGAGTGAGAGCAGATTTTGCTCTGTTACCACTACCCTCCAGTCTGGCCAGGTTATCCTGCTATGGTAATAGAGTAGATCATATAGCCAGAAACTCAAAACTCATTGTCAGGTGGCGGTTAACTAACCAGACAACCCTGAGAACTAATGGGCTTTGGATGGCAACATCAACAGGGAAGGGTAATGGCCCCAAGGAGATTAAATCCCTCTTGGATCCATCTCGGTGGAGGGTAGTGTTAGGTATTGGGGTAGGCAGGGAGTATGCCAATGTGGTTTGTCTGTGTGTACTTGTAGCAGAGAAAAGCGGCAAAGCTGTGAACACTCAGCATCAGCTGGAGTTGAATCTCACACAGACAAGCAGCAGTCAGTATAAAGGCAAAATGAAGGAAATGCTTTACTTCAGCTTGTTCAACATAGGAGAAAAACACAGGCTTGACTGAGATAACAGCTCTCAGTAATATTGGCAGAAGTCCAAGGCAGATAAGAGCTATCCAAGCAGAGCAGAATGCAAACAAGCAAACTAGCAAGCAGGTCTTTAAAGTCAATAGCCTTTAGCAGTTATTACCTCTGAAGCAGTAGTTAGCTGTAGTCAGCTCAGTGGCATGAGCAAAAGCCACCAGTCCTCTTCACAGGAACAAACAGAGGTAATGCTGAGCCAAGTCAGCAGTTCCAGGCAAGCAGTTCAGTTGAGCCAGCAGTTAGGCAAAGTAGGCAAGCCAAGCAGTAAGCCAGGGAAGCAAAGGAAGCCAAGGAAAGCCAAATACTCACCTGCTAGCACTCCTAAAATAGTTGAGAATTGCGGAGTCACTCTGTAAGCAGAAACAGCTGGGACACAGAAAAGAGGAACTCTTAAAGTGAAACTGTGATCCTATAGAATACTAGTGAAAGGACTCCAAGCCTTCTCATCCTAAAAGGTAGCAGCTTCATCAATACTGGCCTGGGGCTGATGATGACTTTGTGTGCCAAAAGGGCTCAGGACCAGAAAGTGACTTCCAGAACTGGATCGGTGGTATGGGTGTCATGTTGCAATGCAGAAGACAAATGGAAGACTACTGCATTATATTTCTCCCAGGACACTCTTCTTGACTGATCTCCATGTTGATAGCCAATATTCAGATTCAGATATAGCACTCAAAGAAGAAGACACTACCCTATTAAAACAATAGTCCTTTATTTACAGCTGAAAAAGTACAGAATTATGCTGAAGGTCATGCTATTAGGATAAAAGTAAACCTTCTTAGAAAATTAGATTTCACTCCTTTCTTTTCAAGTTCTTTCATTGCTGCACTTCCAAAGTTCCTCTGATTTCTTGGCTACAGTTCCTATTTGGTTTGGTGATTGAACCAAAGTTTAAATAATCTTCCAATACAGTATTTCAATTTCTTCAAAATGAACATTTCAATCTTTAATCCTGCTTTGTGACTTTCTTCTTTCACTTTCACTAAAAGTCATTTCAAGTTATCACTGCTTTATGCCAGTATGATGTTGTCATCTGCACATCATAAATTTCTGGTGTTTCTACCAAATTCCACAATTCTTTCATTTGAATCTAATTTGGCTTTCTGTGTGTTCTACATATAAATTGAGCAGATAAGAGGAGAAAATGCACCTTTGTCTAACACCTTTGCCTATGAGAAACAATATTCTCCATATTCTTTCCAAATGGTAGCTGCTTGTCCACAGTGCAGGTAATGCATTAGGACAATTGGATGTTATACTTAATAATAACAACAACTGTGTGCCATCAAACTAAGAATGTTTGTCAAGACCAAATAGCCAAATGATGGGAAAGGATGCCCCCTATGCAAAACGCACAAAAGACACTGTTCTCCATCCTCAGAAACTATGCCCCATTGACAAATGTGCCAAATAATTTTTGGTTTCCCATCATCTTTGCCAACAACATTTGTAGATGTACATCCCTTTCACATTTATTGAGATGCAATAAATATGGCAAGAGAAAATTTTCTCCTTAATATTTATTTAACATGAGTGTATATTGCATAACTAATTATTTCTCAAGCAGGATTATTTAAAAGCATTTATTGCTTACATTAGTCACAAGGAGAAATAGGAGAATAATTAATGCAAATGGCATTTCAAAGGAAGCTCTCTTATATGTATATATCATAATATACAATACAGTAGAACCCCACATAACAAAAAAAACAAAAACCTCTGTTCCTCAGAGCTCTTTGCTATGGTTTTTTTTTAATGCGGTTCCCTGTATGTTATACAGTGTTGCAGGGAACAATACTGCATAGGGACATGGAATGTGAGGTCTATGAATCAAGGAAAACTGGAAGTGGTTAAAAACAAGATGGAAAGAATAAGCATTGACATCCTGGGCATCAGTGAGTTAAAATGGACAGGGATGGGTGAATTCAGCTCTGGAAACCATCATATCTACTACTGTGGGCAAGAAAACCTCAGAAAAAATGGAGTAGCCATAATTGTCAACAAAAGAGTGAGGAAAGCAGTAATGGGATACAACATCAAAAGTGATAGAATAATGTCAGTCAGAATCCAAGGCAAACCTTTCAATATCACTGTAATCCAAGTCTATGCACCAACCACTAGTGCAGATGAAGCCACAGTTGACGAGTTCTATGAGGACCTACAACACCTCATAGAACAGACACCAAGAAATGATGTCCATATTATCTTAGGAGATTGGAATGCCAAAGTAGGAAATCAAAAAGTAAATGGAATAACAGGCAAGTTTGGTCTTGGAACACAGAATGAAGCAGGGCAAAGATTGATAGAGTTCTGCCAAGAGAATGCACTAGTCATAGCAAACACCCTCTTCCAGCAACACAAGAGGCGACTTTATACACGGACATCACCAGATGGCCAGCATCGAAATCAGATTGATTACATACCCTGCAGTCAAAGATGGAGAACCTCCATTCAGTCAGCAAAAACAAGACCTGGAGCAGACTGTAGCTCAGATCACAACCTACTGATCGCAAAATTCAGGCTTAGACTAAAGAAAATGGGGAAAACAATTAGACCAGACAGATATGACCTACACAACATCCCTAAAGAATACACGGTGGAGGTCATGAACAGATTTAATGTCCTGTACCTGATAGACAGAGTACCAGAAGAATTATGGACAGAGACGCGGGACATCATGCAGGAGGCAGCAAGAGAAACCATACCAAAAGAAAAGAAGCGTAAGAAAGCAAAGTGGTTGTCTGATGAGGCTCTTAAAATAGCAGAGGAAAGAAGGAATGCAAAAGTCCAAGGAGAAAGGAAAAAATACAACCACCTGAATACAGAATTTCAAAGAAAAGCAAGGAGAGATAAGGAAAAATACCTGAATGAACAGTGCAAAGAAATGGAAGAAAACAACAAATGAGGCAGGACTAGAGATCTTTTCAAAAAAATTGGGGAAATCAAGGGAACATTTAAAGCAAAAATTACCATGATAAGGGACAAAGATGGAAAGGAGTTAGCTGAAGCAGAAGAGATCAAAAAAAGATGGCAAGAGTATACAGAGGAACTCTATGAAAAGGACCTGAACACTCCTGATAATAACAATAATGAGAAAGTTGAACTTGAACCAGACATTCTGGAGAGTGAAGTAAGAAAGGCCCTAAAAAGCACTGCAAACAATAAAGTTAGTGGAAATGATGGTATCCCAGTTGAATTTTTCAAAGCTCTAAAAGATGATGGAATCAAACTACTGCATTCAATATGCCAGCAAATTTGGAAAAGAAAACAGTGGCCACAGGACTGGAAAAGATCAGTGTATGTTCCAATCCAAAAAAAAGGCAATGCCAAAGAATGCTCAAATTACTGAACAATTGCGCTCATCCCACATGCCAGCAAGGTGATGCTCAAGATAATACAGGACAGACTTCAACAACATGTGGAGAGAGAACTGCCAGAGGTGCAGGCCGGTTTCAGAAGAGGCAGGGGGACTAGAGACCACATTGCCAACATACTTTGGATTATGGAGAAAACAAAAGAATACCAGAAACAAGTCTACTTTTGTTTTATTGACTACACCAAGGCTTTTGACTGTGTGGACCACAACAAAATGTGGCAAGTAATTTAAGAGATAGGAATACCAAAACACCTCATATGCCTCCTGAGAAATCTCTACACGAACCAAGAAGCAATAGTTCGGACAGAACATAGAAAGACAGAGTGGTTTGGAATAGGAAAAGGAGTAAGACAAGGCTGCATTTTATCACCCTGTTTATTCAATCTATACACAGAGCACATAATGCGCAATGCAGGGATGGAGGAATCACAATATGGGATCAAAATTGCTGGGGGAACATCAACAATTTGAGATATGCAGACGATACCACCCTAATGGCAGAAAGGGAGGAAGACCTAAAGAACCTCTTGATTGGATTGAAGGAGGAAAGTGCAAAAGCTGGCTTGAGACTTAATATCAAGAAAAGCAAGATAATGGCAACAGGTCCAATCAGTCCCTGGAAAACAGATGGGGAAGAAGTAGAAGCAGTGACAGATTTTACTTTCCTGGGATCTAAGATCACTGCAGATGGCGACTGTAAGCATGAAATAAAAAGACGACTGATTATGGGGAGACAAGCGATGAGAAACCTGGGGAATATAGTGAAAAGCAGAGACATCACCTTGAAAACAAAAATTTGCATAGTCAAAGCAATGGTATTCCCAGTGGTATGTATGGGTGTGAGAGCTGGACCATTAGGAAGGCTGAGCGCAGAAGAATAGATGCATTTGAGATGTGGTGTTGCAGGAGAGTCCTGAGAGTCCCTTGGATAGCAAAGAGAACAAATAGGTCAATACTGGAAGAAATCAATCCTGACTGATCATTGGAGGGACAAATAGTGAAGATGAAGCTAAAGTACTTTGGACATCAAGTGAGAAGGGAGGACTCACTTGAGAAGGCCTTGATGCTGGGAAAGGTAGAGTACAAGAGAAGAAGGGGGCGTCCAAAGATGAGATGGATAGATGGTATTGTGGACACAATGGGCACAGAGCTTGGTGGGCTGAGGAGAATGGTGAAGGATAGAGATGCCTGGAGGAAAATGGTCCATGGGGTTGCAAAGGGTCAGAATCGACTGTGCGACTAAACAACAACAACATGGGAGATGCCCCGCATAACGAAAAAAATGTTCGTTAACTGGGGTTCCCATTAAGCGGGTATACCCCGGTTACCAAAAACCCCACAAAAATTTTATGCGGGGTATCGCCATTGCCTAACCAACGCTTCGTCGTGCGAATTTTTCGCTATACGATGCTTTCGTTATGCGTGGTACCACTGTACTTACAAACTCAGAACATTGGTAAAATATAAAGCAGTAAAGTAACATATTATTTTTTTCTTATTTTAAAATATTATAATTACTTCAAGGTATTGCATTGAGGCAAAAAGCTTTCCAGCTACAAATTTAGCTGTGAAAGGGTTAAAATAGGCTTCTGAGCTCAGTACGTTCTGTGAGATAAGACACACTTTTGAAGTCTAAACATGTAATTGCTCTTGCTAACTGAATATCAAAGACAGAATAAGAGTCTTAATAAATTTCTGGCAAAATATATGAGCTCTTAGCACATTTTTACCAGAGCAAAATAAATAAATATTATAAGATGCAAGAGAAAAATGAGCTATAGCATAATCAAGAAAATTATTTTTAACTAGCTGTTTTTATTCTCAGTGAAACATGCTAATCTCTGTTCTTAGGAACATAATTCATAACAAATTGTTAGCAAGCATTAACATAAATATAATTACTCTCTGTGTCATAGTTTTCTGATGATTCTTTGAATGGGGATATTAGGAAGCCAATGCTGGTTTAAAGTAATGAGAAACCCTATATTTTTACTATGGTGTGTGTGTGTGAAGTAAATCTCAACTTTTTAATTGCTTAACAGCAGCAAGCCCACCTAGGCTCAGAAAAGGCTCTCTTGGTCAGGCCATCACTTGCCAGCATGGGCACATTCCCCCCTAACTACCTTATTAAACAGTATTTTTATAACCTTAGATTACAAATACAATAAAACTCTGGGTTCCGGAATTAATCCGTTCTGCAGGGTTTTCCTTATAGTGAAAATTCCTTATCATGCACTCATAGAAATTTCATTTCATTTCATTTCAAGTTTAATTTCTATACCGCTTACTCACCCAGCGGGCAACTCAAAGCGGTGTACATAATAACAATAGGATAGTACAATAATACAGGTAAACATAACACAATAAATCAACAATACAATAATAAAGCAATAATGTCATCAAATTACAAGATTACAAGTCAGGGAAAACATAATATAAGTAAAGGGGGAAAAGCAAATAAGTTACACTAGAACTCTCCACAATATGGCAATTTCTACAATGTTAAAGATACAAAATTACAAAGACTAATACTGATCCTGACACAATACAATTTATCATTTAATACCAACTAGTACCCTCGGCTACTACAAGTCTAAGACGAAGCCCCTAAAAATGTCTCAACTGAAAAGAAAGGGGGTGTCCCACCACATGGCAGCTGTACTCAGGGAACAGCTGTGCTCCCACCCACCCCTGACCAAAGCAAGTCAGGGTGGGGAGCCGCCGGTGTTGCGGCGGCTCGGCAGCGGTGGCGGCTCTTCTAGCCCCGATGTGGGAACTCGGGGCAGCTGCGACATGCTCCCACCCACCTCTGACCAAGGCAAGTCAGGGTGGGGAACCGGTGGTGTTGCGGTGGCGCGGCGGCAGTGGCGGCTCTTCTAGCCCTGCGGCGGGAACTTGGGGCAGCTGTGGCATGCTCCCACCCACCCCTGACCAAAGCAAGTCAGGGTGGGGAGCCGCCGGTGTTGCGGCGGCTCGGCAGTGGTGGCGGCTCTTCTAGCCCCGCGGAGGGAACTCGGGGCAGCTGTGACATGCTCCCACCCACCCCTGGCCAAGGCAAGTCAGGGTGGGGAGCCGGTGGTGTTGCGGCGGCTTGGCGGCGGTGGCGGCTCTTCTAGCCCCGCGGCGGGAACTCGGGGCAGCTGCGGCATGCTCCCACCCACCCCTGACCAAGGCAAGTCAGGGTGGGGAGCCGGCGGTGTTGCGGCGGCTCGGCGGCGGTGGCGACTCTTCTAGCCCCGCGGCGGGAACTCGGGGAGCTGCGACATGCTCCCACCCACCCCTGACCAAGGCAAGTCAGGGTGGGGAGCCGGTGGTGTTTCCCATAGTAATGCATTGAAAACCAAAAAAAAGTGTTCTGAAAAAATTCCGTAAACCAAGACATTATTTTCAATGGATATATTTCCATAAGTTGAATTTTCCATTACCCGAAGCGTCCATAACCTGGGGTTCCACTGTATAGGCCTACAAACAATACCTAATACATTATTTAGGTAAATAGTTTCATGTCACCTTTTATTTATTTTTCCATTTATGAAATCTTACAAAACCAATTCAAATTTATGGCAACACTTTCCAGAATTTTCAAGGAGATTCTTCTTCTGGAGATTCCCTGGGACTGTGCAGGTTGCCCTTGGATACACAGGCTGGTGTTTCTGAGTTGCACAGTAGAAAACCTCTGGAACAATTCTATAAGCTATTCAGCCAGCTTAAAACTATACTTATTAAATAGAAAAGCATATTCACCATTATACATAATTAGAATCTAAAAATCTTTCACCCACATTTTCATTTCATGTCTCTGAAATCCACTTGCATTCCTATCCCCTTCATTCTGGAATTAATTGAGTGTTGCTTTTTCCAGAAAGAAAATTTGTTTGCATTTTCTATATCCATTTCCTTCAATGTGTACAATTTTCTTAACATGTGCATCTTCCAGTTCATATTCCTCACTGTCCAAATTGTGCATTTTAGTCATTTGCAGTTTTGAAATGCATCCATGAGTTAATGCATATAAAATGTACCACACACCTAAAAATGTACACATTTCAGGTACATGTTCTGCTTTGAAAGAGTCTTAGAAGGTATAACATTTGCAGTGAGATTCTTGAGGCCACTAAAATATTCTCCCATCTTTGCCTTTAGGTAAAGGTCTCCCTTGATTGAAAGCCAGTTGTATCTGACTCTAGGGGGTGGTGCTCATCTCCAAAGCTAAAGAGCCAGTTCTGCCCATGTGCAGACATTTCTGTGGTCATGTGGCAGGCATGATTCGACAACAGAGCACATGGAACACTGCTACCTTTCCGACCAAAGTGGAACCTATTTAGCTACTTACAATTTCTTGCTAGGTTGGGAGGAGCTGGGGCAGATGACAGGCACTCACTCTGTCACACAGCACTTGGATCTTGACCTGCTAGCCTGCCAACCTTCTGGTCATCAAGTTCAGTGTCTTAACCACTAATCCACCCCAGTCCCATCCTTGTCTTTAGGCACAGGCAAAATAAAATAGATCGAGTAGAAAGTGAAAGAGGCTAGAGAATTTAAAGATCAGTTTGAGACAATAGTTTATGTGTAATTTGTTTTATATCATTTTTGATGAGAACTTACTGCTACAAAGGAGAAATAAATTTAGAGATGTTGGTTAGGGAAATAAACATTGTCCAAGGCAAAAAATACCCATTAAATATCCAATATAAAATAGGATGGTTAGGTACTCTGAGAGAAAAAACAAAGTGAGGGGCGGGGGGATATGCTAGAGGCTGTTTTGTACTAGTGCAGATTTATGCCTTTCCTCCCTAATAATTGCCCTACTTATACCAAGCTTTCCCAACTGATAGCTGCCCCTAGCAAACTTGGAATATATGGCATTATACTTTCAAGAAATGGACCATGTATCTCAAAACACTGATCCTATTGAGAAGTCCCCCTGAGTAATGATTTAATGAGAGGGAGTTGATGGCTCCAGAGAACATACCAATATGAAGCAAGAGCAAGCTGGAGTTGGGGTGGGGTGGGGGGATTCTTTCAAGGGAGCAAGATCTGAAATATTGATTCAGTCACATTAATTGAATCTTTGCCTCAAGAAGTGATTACAAAAATATTTCTCCAATATTAATTTGTATCTGTTTGGGATAAGATTAACATTAATTTCTTCACCAGTCCCCTTTATGTTTTTATTATTCATTAGCATCTCTTGTTGCAATTGTAAGAGACCTTGCTGAAGCATGTTTATTCATAGACTAACCTTTTTAAATAATTCCAACATCTCTCTAACATAAGCCTTCCTGGCATGCTGAATATCTTGGCTTTGTTTCATTATTCAGTCGTTGTGCTCTGTCCTCCGTTTGAGATGCTGAACATGAATCACACTTCTTTTCCCATTGCTTTTCTCTTACTATCAAAATGTCCTCTACAGCCCAATCCCAAAGGATAATTCTGCAGAAACACACACACAGAATGAGAATGAGTGAATGAGTAAGCAAGATGTAGTTCTAACTTCCACAAACACTGGAATGCAATTATTGATTTGCTTTGCACCAACGTTTTTAATCCTCTCTTTTAGTCCACTGTTGGTATGCATATCTGGTCAGACCTGGCCATTGACAAAAGTGCTGGATGTGACATTTATTTCTGCAGAGTGCATGTAAACTCTTGAGCTCATTTTGTAAGGCAAACGATGGGCAAAGGAAATTTAGGGTTCAGTGTATACTTTTCTTCTTTCTTCTCATCTGTTCCCCTCCCCCACCCACAATCATTTCAGATTTTACAAATCTGTTGTGTTCTATGACTGTACCTTTTACAATGTATCCATTCACGTGTATCCAATGTAACCATGCTTGTGTAACATTATAACCAGCAGCTGCTTAACTGTAGCCCTTGCAATAGGACGCGAGCTAATGACCACCTGGTGGCAATAGCGAGCGTTCAAGCTCTCCTGGCCCAGACTCACCAGCAAACAACAGCGCGGGAAGATTCCCGCCATCACCTATACCTGGACAAGAAGGGCGTGACCGTCCATGACGTCACGTGGACAGTAACCAATAGACTGTCGAGGAGCCACATGCAAATGTATAGCCACTGTATATATTGAGCTACCCATCCGCCATTACCTCATGTTCCCCCTGGATCATCATGCAATAAACCTGTGTTAAGCCAACCTTTCGGCTGTTCATTGTCTGTGGTCCCATACACTAAATTGGCGACGAAGGTGGGATATGGCTGCCCACGGGACCAAGACATGCGCCGGTTTCGAAATCAGGAGACCGGCAGACTGGGACATCTTCGAGATGGACTTCCAGGGAGCCCTGGTGGAATCCGAAGTCACGGATGAGGCAAAGAAAAGGGCCATCTTCACCCGGATGCTGGGGCCAGACACCAAGAGGGTCTTGGTGGACCTGATCGCGCCGAGGAGGGCGAGCGAATTCAAGGTGAAAGAGCTCATGCACATGCTGCGTGAGTACTTCCGGCCCTCGACGGCGATGTTCCCCGCTCGGAGCGCGTTTTGGAGGCGAGTCCAAGCGCCCGGGGAGACGGTCGCCGACTTCGCAGCGGCCCTGCGACTGGCGGCCGGCCCATGCAAATGGGAGAACGTAGAAATCACACTAAGAGACTGCGTGCTGTGCGGCCTGAGCGATGCCGAAACTCAGCGCACATTGATGAACCGCGAGCCACCCCCCACGTTGCAGGAGGTCCTAAAGGAGGCACAAGCCGCGGAAGCTATGAAGGCCGGGGTCCAGGAGCTCCAGGACTGGCGGCCAAAGACGGGCAAGGCAGAGGCTTCGGTGCACGTTTTGGTGCACGCGGCCCGGCGAGTTTCGAAGTCGCCCGCGGAGAGCAGCGACGACGAGGACGTCCGGAAGGTCCGGAAAGAAGGGCGGCGTTGCGACGGCTGCGGAGCGAACCACGACCGCGCCAAATGTCCCTTCAGAAAGGCCGAGTGTCACAACTGCGGCCGCCGCGGGCACATCACCAAGGTCTGCAGGAAACGGCGCGAGGCCCGGAAGAGCTCGAGAGACCGCGCGACGAGACCCAAGGACGGCACCCTGGCCACGAGGAAGCGAGACGGCGTGGGCCGCATCGCCAACGACAGCGAGGACGACGCACCGGTGTTCAGCGTGTCCGCGGGACACCCCCGTTACTTTGTTGAGGTACTAGTACAAGGGGCCCCCATTAGGATGGAAATTGACTCGGGGGTCCTCATATTCCATCATTCCCCAGAAGGAGTTTCTGAGAATTGCCCCCCACGTGCGGCCCAAACTCAAAGCTTTGAGGTCCACGCTTCGGGACGTGCAAGGGAACTGCATTCCGGTGTTGGGGGTGGGGAATTTTCGGGTCCAATTTAAGAAACACACCGCGACTCTCCCCCTAGTTGTTCTCAAAGGGGGGAATTGCAGCCTCCTCGGGACTCAATGGTTCCAGCCCCTGGGTTTGTTCATTGGGGGGGTGCACGCCGTTGCCGTTGGGACTGACCCGATTCAGGAGGTGTGCGACGCGCACCCCGAAGTCTTCAAAAAGGGACTTGGGAAATATAAGGGACCCCCAGTAGCATTCGACCTAGACCCTGAGGTCCGCCCAATAAGACTCAAACCGCGCCGGGTGCCATTCGCGCTCAAGGACAAAATAGAGGCGGAACTGGACAAATTGGTGGGCCAGGGGATTCTTGTTCCTGTTGATTCTGTGGAGTGGGAAACTCCAATTGTAACAGTACTAAAGGCCAATGGGGAGGTGCGCATATGCGCTGATTACAAGTGCACCATCAACAAGGCCATTCGCCCTAATGCGTATCCGGTGCCGGTAGTCAGCCATTTGCTGGCCAAGTTACATGGGGGAAAGTGTTTCGCTAAGCTCGACTTAGCACAAGCCTACCAGCAGCTCTCGGTGACCCCAGCTGCCGCTGCTGCGCAAACTATAGTCACCCATAAGGGGGCGTTCCAGGTGACGCGCCTTCAATTCGGCGTAAACTCGGCACCTGGAATTTTCCAGTCACTCGTGGAACGCCTCCTGAAGGGGCTCGAGGGGGTGTTGCCTTATTTTGATGACGTATTGATAACGGGGGGGGAGTCAGGCCGAATTGGCAAAGAGGTTGGGCAAGGTCCTGGCGATATTCGAAAAGGCGGGGTTGAGACTGCGAAAAGACAAATGCGTCTTCTTCGCGACCGAGGTCGAATTCCTAGGGTTCCGGGTCACTCCTGAGGGAATAAGGCCATCCAAGTCTAAGGTAGCCGCCATCAAGCAAGCCCCTCGCCCCACCTCCAAGCCCGAGTTGCAGTCATTCCTAGGGCTGCTGAACTTTTATCACTCCTTCCTTCCCCGGAAAGCAGCCGTGGCCGAGCCGTTGCACAGGCTACTTAAAAAGGACGAGGCATGGAAGTGGGGCGACCAGCAAGAGAGGGCATTCAGTGAGCTAAAGCAGCTTCTGGCGTCTGACGCCATCCTCACCCATTTCAACCCCAAGCGGCCAGTGGTCCTGATCTGTGATGCATCCCCGGTGGGGGTGGGGGCGGTGCTGTGCCACGTGCTGGAAAACGGGAGGGAGGCCCCGATAGCATTCTATTCCAGGTCCCTGTCCCAAGCGGAGAGAAACTACGCCCAGACAGACAGGGAAGCATTAGCGATAATTGCGGGAACAAAAAAGTTCCACGACTTCCTGTATGGCCGCCCCTTCACAATCGTAACCGATCACAAGCCCCTGCTAGGCATCTTTACCGCAGATAAGCCCACGCCACAGATCCTGTCCCCTAGGATGCTTAGGTGGGCCATTTTTCTCAACGCGTATCAGCACGCGTTAGTGTACAGGCCTGGGAGGGAGATCAGCCATGCGGACGCTCTATCGAGGTCCCCCCTTCCCCAAGAGAACAGCCACGTGGGCGAGGCGGAGCCAGACCATCAGGTGCTGATGATAGAAGTCCTCGACTCGCCCCCAATACTGCCCGCCGACATCGCCAAGGCGACCGGCAAGGACAACATTTTAGCAAGGGTTAGCTCCTGGGTGCAGAAAGGGTGGCCAGCGTCCTCCCCGGCAGCGGAGTTCGACCCATTTTTCCGAAAGAAGTTAGAGTTGTCCCTTGAGAGGGGGTGCCTTCTGTGGGGTCAGCGAGTAGTGATCCCGGCGTCCTTACGGCCGAGGGTACTCAAACTCCTGCACGTCAGTCACCCTGGGATTGTGCGCTCCAAAGCCCTGGCACGGAGCTATTTCTGGTGGCCCCAGCTAGACGCCGACATCGAGCACATGGTCGGCACTTGTGAGCCCTGCCAAAGTTCCAGGCCAGAAGAAGCCCGCCTGCCTCACAGGGAGTGGGACGCGGCGAAGGGGCCATGGTCCAGAGTTCATGTAGACTTTGCTGGCCCGTTCCGTGGGACGCTGTTTCTCCTTGTGGTGGATGCCTTCTCCAAGTGGTTGGAGGTCATTCCGGTTACAAGCACGTCCACGGCCACAATCATAAAGCATTTGCGGAGGGTCTTTTCTACGTTCGGTTTACCCGACACCCTCGTAAGCGACAACGCAAGTTGTTTCACGTCCTCTGAGTTCAGGGCATTCACAGAAATCAACGCCATTCGGCACATCACCTCCGCTCCTTTTCACCCTGCCACAAACGGCCAAGTAGAGCGCCTTGTGCGCACCACCAAGGACGCACTGCGGCGCATGGGGCCCAGGGACCTAAACCATCAAGTGTGCCAGTTTCTGCTAGGCTACCGAGTGACTCCCCTAGCATCAGGAAACTCCCCCGCAGAGCTGCTGATGCGCAGGAAGCTGACCACCATACTAACTAGGCTAGACCCCACGAGAGTAGAGGAAAAGGGGAGGAACATTGGGTTAGAGGACACAAAGAGTTTCGACGTGGGTGCCCCCGTGTATTGCAGGAATTATGCTAGCGCGGGTCCGGCCTGGGTACCGGGCGTCATCCTAGAGCGGACCGGCCCCGTCTCGTACCGCGTCGAGACCGACACAGATCTACTCTGGAGGCGGCACGCAGACCAGCTCCGGCGCAGGATCCCCGGCGAACAGGGCACGGACCGCGGGACACAAGACTCAGCGTTAGGGTTCTCCCCCACCCGTTCAGCCCAAGGGGGAGGAAAGGGGGGCCATGGGTCCCCACCACGGGGGGAGGAAAGGGAATCTGTCCTCGTAGATATCTTGCGGGATCGGTCAGCAGAGAGAAGGGAAGCCGATCTCATAAATATCCCGCGGGATCTCCCCACAAATACGGATACCCCAACAGAGTTAGATTTTGATTTCCAGAACCGGGGAAGTTTTGCGGAGTGGTCCCCCACCCGTCCAAGCGAGAAGAGGGGTTTTTCGTTAGCTCCGAGTGTCTCCGGTCTGCCCACAATGGAGTTTTTCCCTTCCCCCAAAACCGCAAAACCACGGCAAGCCTCTAACAAGTCTCCCTCTCCCGTTTCAGGACAAGGGACCAGGGAATGAGGAAGCAGTAGCGCCCCTGGGGCGGGTCAGCCCACATCGCGGCCCAAACGCGTTTGCAATAAGCCATCTTGGCTGAGGGACTTCGTCCCATCCTAGGGGGGAGGGATGTTGTGTTCTATGACTGTACCTTTTACAATGTATCCATTCACGTGTATCCAATGTAACCATGCTTGTGTAACATTATAACCAGCAGCTGCTTAACTGTAGCCCTTGCAATAGGACGCGAGCTAATGACCACCTGGTGGCAATAGCGAGCGTTCAAGCTCTCCTGGCCCAGACTCACCAGCAAACAACAGCGCGGGAAGATTCCCGCCATCACCTACACCTGGACAAGAAGGGCGTGACCGTCCGTGACGTCACGCGGACAGTAACCAATAGACTGTCGAGGAGCCACATGCAAATGTATAGCCACTGTATATATTGAGCTACCCATCCGCCATTACCTCATGTTCCCCCTGGATCATCATGCAATAAACCTGTGTTAAGCCAACCTTTCGGCTGTTCATTGTCTGTGGTCCCATACACTAAAAAATCCTTCCTGATATGTTAGGAAAAAAACTTGTTTTTAAAACGAAAAATATTTTGAGCATGGGGAATTTCACATTTTAAATTCAACAGAAACATAACCTCATTGTGAACAAAAGAACAAAATGGAGTTTACTGTATTTCAGCTGTCATGTTAAGCTCTGCATGAACACTGGTTTGCGCTAGAAAAGGGATAATATGCATTGTTGCTGCATGTGCAGTAATAATATTATGTGTCACAACAAATCAACATTTTGACACAATTATAAAAATTGGTGTATCTCAAACAAATAAAAATAACTTTTAAATTGGGCTTCAGATCAGCACCAGAATTGGCAACACACAATTGGCTGTTACTTTAAAATACCTTTTCTATCTCCTTCTCCAGATCTTCATCTTCTTAATTGTATGCATAAACCACTTTTCTATTTGAGGTATATCGATGACATAGTTTTGATCTGAATGCATGGAAATTTATTTATTGTATGGCACTTGTACACACTGAGTCAACATATAACAAAAAGAAAATACATATAAACTGTATAAAACTAAAGATTAATTTATAAACAAATGTCTAAACAAACCTTGGAAAGCAAACCTTGGAGAAATTAAACCAGGATTTCAATAGCTCAGCTTGGAACAGTCTACACAACAAGTAAAACCCTTCTAATTGTATGTGCATGCTGGGGACTGGATAAAATAGGAGTCGTTGCTGAAGGATATCAATCAAACTTTATTGCTGTCAATGACCAGTGCAGTAAAAAAGGGTTTAAGTGCATGAAATACCATCAAAATGCACCCCCACAAACACATTAATTTGAATTAAAACAAAATAGAATAAAATCAGTTTTTAAATTTATGCTGCATTTGGGACAGGTATCTGGTTTAAAAACAATGAAACAGCACATAAAACAGTTTAAAAGTTATAGTTACAGTTATAAAATAAGGATAAAATGTCTATATATAAATGCACACAGTGGATATAATTACATGAGCAGAATATAAAACAGAATTACTAGTGAAAAATAAAAATAGTTATTCTCAGCCTTTTGGCTAAGATCAAGTGTAGCTGAATGATATGCTTTGCAGGAGCACCCACCCAAAGAAGACTCAGACACCGGTATTGGATTAAAGGCATTGGGCCACTTTTATTGAATAATGCCCTAGTCCGAATTATCACTTTCAATTGGTGTATCATCCAATTGTAATTCTTTTAGGCAAGCAGGCCGCAGTAGCACTGGTAAGGTTCCACCCTAAATGCCAATGGAAATTGGCTACATGTATCACAAACAAATTGTTGACCAGAGTCAATATACTATCTACTGACCCCACCCTATGACGTGTATCCATTCAAATATCAAGGTGATGCAGGCTGTGAAGCTCCTGACATCACCCCTTTCATAGTTCGCCCTTGACCGGCCAAACCTGCTTCCCCTGTACCTATCTACGTGTTGGCCAGTCAATTGCGAACCTGCCAGATACCTATGTGTCATAAATCTTTACCTTACCCAGTGCTACCCGCCACACGGGGAGGCGTCCATGATGACTCACCGCCCCCCCCCCAGACCGTCAGCTCGGTCACCAGGCCTGCTTGCACCTACTCCAGAAAGAGGTACATACCTCTAGCCGACAGGTGGACCCCATATCCTGCCTAAAGGTCAAAATTTTCACAAGCCTATCCTCAGATGTCTACTGGCTGTCCCCAAGCCAGGCAACAGCCCTGTTCACTGACCGCTGGGGACGGTCCAAACCACGGAGATCCATGTCTCCCCTAAAATGGTGTCTCGGCACGATGTTAGACCATAGCAACAGCTGTATGGCCATAAATTATGTAAAAAAGCCAGGTCACTGCACCTCGACATTTTAAGGAAAGGTCATTGATCCGTGTGAGATCCGAGGTGCAGAATAATAACATCAGGCGGTCCAGCATCCCTGATGGACATCAGGAGTGGCAACAGTTCCCGCCCTCTCATGCCATGCATACCATACCACCGGATACGTGCGGATGCACGCAGCCCGAGCTGGGGACCACACTCTGTCGCCGCAGCATATACTGCCGTCCAGTGTACATAGCTGCGGCCCTCCAGCCCCACTGCCACCGGTGTGCGGAGACACACAGGATCTGTAAAAAAGGAGAAGGGGTTAAGGACATAACTAGGTACTCATACAGTGAGGGGACGTACATATAAGGAAAATACGTGCACACCCCCACGCGCCCACATATATCCGCCTCCGAGTACCCAAAAGCTGCTGCGGTCAATGCGACGCCTATCCTGAATGAATGGGTGCCATAACAGGCCCCACACTGTGAAGCGCACTACCGGTCACCGTCCAGAACTTAAATTTGGTAAGGGGAGACCAATCCTGGTGGCAGAAAAACAGGCCAGGGCGCGCAGCAGGCACTGCCAATTGCATGTAGGGCACCAACCAGAACGATGTCAGCATATGTACGTCATAGCAGTATACACCACTGCCCACTTCATGCTGATCAGCCTTCGAAGGACGAATCCTCAACTGAGCCCACTCTTGGTTGATATAGACATCTTCGAGTTCCAGTGCCCTACAAAACATGTCCCCTTTTGACCATGGGACCAGCTCGCTGAGTCGTCGAGCTCCAGAAAAAAAGCTACAGCGGTAGCTACAAGAAAAGAGACTCCTCCTGCCTACTGCAACATCATCTATGCCAACCTCGTGCAAGGTGGGTCAGAATATCAGTGAGAATAGGGCGACATGTGTCCGGGCGGCGGCCACGTGTCCACCCTCCCAATACACGGCGTATGCAGATGACCCTCACATAGTCAGGAAAGTCCCGTGCCTTGGCCATGAATATCAAGGCGTAAAGCCTGGTGGCTATGGTGCGTGGAGCCAACCCCCGATCATAAGGGCGGAGTAGATATTAGAAAACCTAGTCGACCAATGTCGGCCACATTTTGGGTAATTGCCTTTTGCCCACAAAAGGCTCTAAAGTGAAGGAGTGGATGCTGATGCACCGTGTGCATGCGAGTTGCCAAGACATGCCACTCGCCTGGTTCCCGTCTCCTTGCCAAATGACAATATCTCAGCCAGGATTGTAGGGGTAGTTCCCAAGCATCTGGAGCCCAGTCACAGAACCGGGAGATCTGCAGGTGGGATAAAGCATCAGCAATATCGTTATAAATGCCTGGCACATGTTTAGCCCTAAGGAGTGCCTTAAAGCGCATGGACCCAAGAACAATAGGCGAGCTGAGGCCATGACTCCGGGGGATTTAGACATTTTGGGCCTTGACAATGTGCACCACTGCAGCATTGGCACACCAAAAGCGAGGCACAGAATTTGGCCACCCGTCCCCCCAGAGCATAAGGGATACCCAGAATTGAGAATTTTTTTTAGAAACGTAAGATCGTGTAAGCGATCCATGCCCTGCCATCCCTGGGGCCAATGACCATAGGCACACTGTCCTTAATTAAATCCCCCACCCAGGGAGCCGGAGGCATCTGACTGTACCCGGAACTGGTGGTGACCAGAAGCTCAGACCTCCCAAGGAAACAGCAGGGAAGTCCTGCAAGATTGTGAGCCAAACCAACAGGTCTGCTCATAAACCCCTAATCAGCCGTACCCTGCGGTGTCGTTTAGCGAGACCCGCCATAGCGTGACCCAGACACTAGGCGAAAGCACTGCCTGGTATTACCACTCTGCAGGCGAAATTGATGCGGCCATGCATCACCTGTGACTCTCAGAGAGGCACCTTCCACTTGGCAACATTGCCACATTGCAGCAGGGGCCGCTCCCCTTGACCGACAATTCGGTCACCTGGCCCTCTTGCACGTTATTCAAAAGAAAGGTGCCTCGACTTGTTGACAGGTGAACCCCATCTGCAGAATACAGGCTAAATTCCTGTAACCCTATCCCCAGATGACAAATGGCTGTCCACGAGCCATTCCAGGCAAGGAACCAGGCAACAGCCCTGTTCACTGACCATCGGGCACGGTCCGATCACTGAGTCAAAGTCTCGTCTATGATATTGCACCGGCATGATGTATGCCACAAACACCTGTGGGGGAGCAACCAGACATATGGCAGCGCCAGGCTAGTACCCTCTTCCGGCTGATCGGCCCTTGAGGAGCGAATCCTCACCAGAGCCCACTCCTGATCGAGCAACCCATAATCTGGGGCCAGTATCCTGCAAAACATGTCCCCCGTTGAAGATGGTAGCAGCTAACTCAATCTGAGAGCTCCAGATCAAGGCAGAAAGGTGGTTGCCCGAAAGTGGACTCTCCGCACGGGGCATAAGCGTTGCCACGTAAGAGTCACATATAGTAACTACAAGTGCTAGCAGGGCTCATTGCTGGCATCTCAGGGTGAAGGGCCGCCCTAAGCCTAATGTCTTGACCTAGGCTAACCATGACAGGCCAGGGAAAACAACCACGGCCCGGCAATCATTGTCCAAGCACTGGACCATTGGAATGGCCAAATCAGGACGGGCCCACATATATCCTGCCATGGATGCCCAATAGGCAGGTAACCAATTGGCCCCATAGGGAGGCAGGTCGCGGTGACGGGGCAAAATCCCCAAACCACAGAGACTAGCTAATAGCCCAGGACAAATGATCACCCAGGGGCATAGAGCAACCGGCCATTGGCAGAACCACCGTTGGCACGGATTGGAGTGGATAAACACATAACCGTCCCTACGGGCCCAGAGAAATTAAGGAAAAGCATAGGGGGGGTCACCCCAGTAAGAACCAGAGTGTAATTGGCCTGTTGCAACCATGGCCACTATACCCCCCAGCGTGATGCACTAGTGTCACAGGTGTGCTGATTTGACCAGGATACTCACTCGGTGCACCCCCACGAGCAGCCCCCACTGGGGGTTCCGGCCTGCGGTGAGCATCGGAGTTCGCGATGTCCATCCAGCTCCGTGTTCCCGTGGGTCCAGGCCGGATGGGGAGCCACGAGGCACCAGCCTACACTGGCCTGATGGCCTCCGGCAGCTCAACCCTGTTGGCGGCCCACTGCGCAGCCATGGCCGGCATGTGGGCCGGAACCGCCAAGTTGGTGCGTCCACCATCCAAGGTGGTGGATCAATGACCATTGATGCCTCCATTGGCAAATTGCAGGCAAGGGAGCATCCACAGCATCGAACCCACCAGGACAAGGTGGGCCGGATGGGCCGGATGGCCCCACCAGGTAATTGATACGGGATAACCCATGGTAATCCCCGGCCATAATAGGGGCATGCCTAGTCTTCCGGCCTGTGAGGAGCCGGAATGATGGTGGGGCGGAAACCCGCACCATGCCCAAGTGGGCCGCTATGCCCAAGCTGGGCAAATAAGCAGCGGGGGTAAGAACCCCAGCGGGGCAGGCCTGTGCCACCCCCCGCCTGAGCCCTCAGCCTGGACTCATTGGACCTGCGGGGTTGCCATCCAAGCCCTCCGGCCCGATGGAACTCCGAAAAATAGAGGGGGTGGGCTGAGCCCCCCCCCAGAAGGAACAGTGAAGCATTCCGTTCTGCAATACTCCGGAATCGAACCGCTGACTTTCTGCCTGCCAGTCAGCCTCTTAGCCACCTGAGCCACTGCAGTCCGGTGCTGTGAGAAAGGAAAACCTCCGATTGAAGGAGACTCAAAAGAGAGAGACCCATAAATGTCTCTCTCCACAGGAATCCTTGCTGAAACAAAGGGCAAATCGAGCCTCTTGCAAAGAGGCGAGAAAAGAGAGGGGAAAAAAAGGAAGCCTCGAACAGAGGCTAGCAAGCAAACTCGAGCCTCTAGCAAAGGGGCGAGAAAAGCGAAACAGAAGCCTCGAACAGAGGCTAGCAGGGGAGGAAAGCAAAATCGAGCCTCTTGCAAAGAGGCGAGAAAAGAGCTGGGAGGAAGCGACGGGGCAAAAACTTCTCCGCTCCGTCACTTCTAAAATGGCAGCCAGGCTGCCTCGTGGCCACCCCTTTTAAAGAGGGTGGCCACACCCCCTAACTAACCCGGATGTCAGAGTCCGGGTGGGTGGGGGGCCCGCAAAGAGCACGGCGGCCATTTTGGCGCCGCGCTTGCATATGAGTTGATCATCTTAGAAGCACCACTGTCACTAAAGGGGCTCCTCAACAGAAATGCAAAGGACTCACTTATTGGAAGGGGCTTGCCCAATTGGTTGAGAAGCTTGCTCCTTTGGAGGAGTGAAATGGACACAGGGGTCATGCAAAACAGCATTTTGTGCCTCCCCCTGCCCTCAAGTGAGTTACATGGCCTTCCAAGATATGTCCTTAATCACACTTCAGACCAATGAACTGCAGCTAAAGGTAACCTATAACAGTTAAGCTAACTTAGTTTGGATCTAATTGAGTAACATTACCAATGCTAGATTTCAGTTTGAGAAAATGCAAGGAAATGATGGAATATCTAAGAGTATGTAAAGAGTACTTTCTGTCATGATATTCACAAGGGCCAATTCCTTTTCATGAAGGGTCAGGCCATATTTCATCACATATTTCAATGAGTAAGCTTCACATAAGCTTTTGTCACCCTTGACTTTAGATTTCTATGAGCAAGCTTCAGATAAATGCTTGAGATTATAGAATACAATGAGCAAACCTAAGGTATAAAAGTCTGACAATATACAGTAACATCACATTTCAATAAGCAGTCTCATATAGGCTGTCAACACCACTGATTTTGTTAGGCCTCTGTTCGAGGCTTTACCTGTCATCTAGGCCAACATGTGCAGTTATAAAACCTTATCTTAAGGACAAGCTGCATGACCAAAGGTTACCTTCCTTCCCCAAGGGAGGATGGAAGGAGTGGTTGTCTTGCTATATGAATGATAGTTACCTCTCTCCCATAGGAAGGGGGAAAGGAGGAGTAAGGAGGAGCCTAAACACTTCTCCGTCTCTGAGTCCAGCTCTCGCCTCCTTAGGGGAGAAGTCTGGACATTGGTCTGTCTTTGGACATGTGCCTGATTACCTGATAAGACAGTCCCTCATCTCTAAAATCAGTTTGGGAGGAGGATACCTTTTGGAGCATAGATCTGTGCCTCAGCTGACTAATCAGCTGACAAATTCCCTCATCTCCAAAAATAGATTGGGAGGGAGAAGATCTTTTGGAGCATAGCCCTCAACTCTTTGAAGGAACAGCATCCAAATAAGGGCATCATTATCAAGATAAGATAAGGATTTTCTGTCTATAAATGCTCATGGTTTTTACATCTCAAGAGGCTCAATTTCCAGAGGGTGAAGGCTTGTCACTTTGGTCCTCAATATGCCTATCTGAAGGGGGCATGTGGGGCAGAAGCCCCTCTTTATTAGTTAGATAATTTATTTGTTCTTTTATTTTGTAGAAATATGTTAGATTGTGTTAGATGAAATAAACTTTTAAAAAGACATCTTTTGCCTGCCATTTCCTGAATGGTTTCAATCTACTGTTATCTGGAGTCTGGGAACATCACCAGAGTAGAGCCGATAAGGAGAGTGGCTTGGCAGTATTGCCAGAAGTAATTGGAAGGAGGAAAGATGGAGAAGACAAGCAATGGCTGTATCTTTACAGTTGCATGCACTTTTGCTCTAATAAGCCAGCTACCACTTCTCTATTAAGAAGAAGAGAGCAAAAGTGCATTTCCCCACAAGAGACGATCCATGGATGAGGTGTGTGAGTGGTTTTCTGGAGAGGTGGCCTGCAGAACATAGCCTGTTTGCCCCTCAGGGATGCTCAAAGCCAGGGGTCCCCCAGTGCCTCTGTAAGATCCTGCCTCCCCATTCACGACACTTTCCTGAAAGAAAACTTGTTAATGATCTTTCCCTGCATGTACATCTGCTTTTTGTTTAGATTTTGTAAGGGCAGAAGATACTGTACCGTATATTGTTCAAAGCGGGTGGAGCATTAGTCATTTCAGAAAACTTATTTCATTTTTATATCAAGTAACTTCCTTGGTAGACAATGGGAATACTATAGATTTAATATAGTGTGACTTCAGCAAAACCTTTGACAAAGTGACCCATGGTATTCTGGTTAGCAAACTAACTAAGTGGGGACTAAGAAGCACAAATTTTAGGTAGGTTAAAGTTGTATATAGAATGATACTCAGAGAATGCTTATCTTTCCAAAGAGGGAGATATAAACTGCGACAGTTATAGCAATGCAACAATGGAATCAATTACCTTGGGAGATGGTAATGCCTCAATGCTGGAGGCATTGAAGAGAAAATTGGACAACTACCTGTCAAATCCACTTTATTTTGAATTCTTGCATAAATCAGGGAGTTTGACAAGATGGCCTCTTTGACGCCATTTGAACTCAATTATTCAAATTCAATTATTCACAGAATGCAAAAAGTCTTGTGATCAACCCCCATTAACTTCATTCAAGGTGTCTCAGGAAGCAGAGTAAAAAGAAATTCTTTCTGAAGCCTAGTACAGCCACCAGTTTCAAAGCTGTATAATGCAAGCGCGGCACCAAAATGGCCACCGCGCTCTTTGCGGGCCCCCCCCACCGGACGAAGGCATCTGGGTAGTTAGGGGGTGTGGCCAGCACCCTTATAAAAGGGGTGGCCACGAGGCAGCCGAGCTGCCATTTTGCGAAGCGACGGAGCGGAGAAGTTTTTCCCTCTTACCTCCGTCGCTCTTGCTCTTCACCGGGAAGCCTCTTTGGCGCAGCTTTTCTTTCCTTAGGCTTCCCAGCAGATACCAGCTATGCCCTCCAAGAAGAAGGCAGCTGTGAACGTGGCTCGCTCTGCGCGGCGGCGCCAGCCGGGTCGGAGGACCGTGACTGCGCCTCCCCAGCAGCCTCCTCTGCCAGAGCCCACCGGGACCGGTGGGATGGGGTCAGTGGCCCCTTGGCCTGAGGCGGGGCGTCCGCATGTCGGCCCGGTGGGGGCCGCGGTCACCGGCCCACAAGCAGTGGCCAATGCCCCTGGCATGGTCCATGCTTCGGTGCCGTCCCCGCTGGGTTCGCAGTTCCCTGTGGGGGGTTTCAGCCATGGTGGGTGGTTGGGTTCCCTCCCCTGGCAGGGCATGCCCCCGGCCCCTCAGGGGCCGGGCCTGGGCTCTTGGCCGTATGCGGCCTCTGGGGTCCAGGGACCTGGACCGGCCCCTGTAACTTGCGGGCCGGCTGCCCCTTTGGCCCCTTTGGGTACCAGGGGGTATGTCAACGTCGAGGCCCTTCTGGCCCGCGTAGTGGCCCTTGAGGCATCGCTCACGAGGGTCAACCACCCAGGGGCGCCTTTTGGGTTGCAGGTTGATCCTTCGCCTGTCGGGCAGCGGCAGGCGGCGGGACGGGTCGAGCTGCCTGAGGCGCGTGGGCCGGTGGCAGCCGCTGCCTCCCAGCTCCCCACTCAACAGGCGCAGCAGACTGGTGCTGATCAGGCCCCAGCGACGAGCTCAGTTGCGATCGTGAGCTCCGACGCCCCCAGTTGGCCGGAACCCCCGGTGGGGTCGGCCCGCGGGGGTGCAGCATGTGAGTATGCAGTTCAATCCAGTGCACCCACACACCTGACTACATTGGGGGGGGCATTTCAGTGGCCGTGGCCTCGCACGGGTGGTGCAACGGTTCAGCCGCGGCCGGCCCACCCGGTGATTTCACCCCTGACCCAGGGCCCGGTTTGGGGTGGTGCCTCCTACTCTGTCGGGAACGTGTTAGGGGTGTCAGGGTTGGTGCAAGCTCCTTTTACTTTACCAGCAGTTTCCACCGTGCCGGTGTCGGCGTTGCCGACAGCGGGGTATTCCTTGCCCCTAGGGGACCATCTGGCCCAGTCTACCAAGGAGAAGATCTGGCGGGGGGAGTATGTGGACATCTTCTCCCTTCTTAACAGAGAGCCCACCAAGGAGGAGAGGGAGGGGCAGGATGAGAAGGATAAGGAACAGGCACGTCGTCGTAAGCCGCCGCGCACGTGGGCTAACTGGTTGCCGGCGTACCTCATATACATGACGGTTTACCTCAGGGCTAGGCCGGATCTGGCCGTCCCGATGGTCCAGTATCTGGACAACATATACCAGGCGATGGTTGATTTCCCAGGCCCATCGTGGCTGGCTTACGACGAGGAATTCCGTATGCGGATTCCCCTGCACCCAGAGATGAGGTGGGATGAGCCTTGCCAGAAGCTGTAGCTTCTGTACATGACCCCCACGCGCCCTGCGCCTGGGGAGAGATACCATTGTGGACATGCTGTCCAACGAGCGGCCCCAGTGCAGACACCCCGCCAGGTGGCGGGGCAGGGGGTTCCAGCCCGCCTGCTGTGCTGGACCTTCTCGTCCAATGGTTCCTGCAACAGGAAGAATTGCAAGTACAGGCATGAGTGTCCCTCTTGTTCTGGCCCCCATGCTGCCTCCGCCTGTCCCAGGCCTGGGGGACTGCGAGGTAGGGGTAGGGGTGGTCAAGGGGCAGGTAGGACTGCCGCTGAGGGAGCAGGTCCACCGAAAGGCCCCCTCACCAATTAATGTGGACATGATGGAGCGTTGGCTTGCATTGTACCCTAGGAGGGCAGACGCAGTTTACCTGCTTCAAGGCTTTCAAGGGGGGTTTCGTATTCCTTTCACGGGAGATAGGTCCCCCCAAGATGCACCCAATCTTTTGTCACTCAGGGGAAGGGAGGAGGTAGCTGCTGCCAGCATTACTAAGGAGGTTGATGCGGGCAGGGTCGCTGGCCCTTTCCCTGCACCCCCATTTCCCAACCTTAAGGTCTCCCCATTGGGCTTAGTGCCCAAGAAGTCGCCGGGCGATTTCCGCCTGATTCATCACTTGTCCTACCCAGCAGGCCGATCGGTCAATGATGCTATCCCTGATGAGCTTTGCTCGGTCAGGTATACATCCTTCGACCAGGCGCTGCGCATGGTGCGCTCATGTGGCCCAGGTGCGCTGTTAGCTAAGTGCGACATTAAGTCGGCATTTCGTCTCCTGCCGGTGCACCCGGGTGACTTTGAGTTGCTGGGTTTCAAATTTCGGGGTGGATATTATTTTGACAAGGCCATGCCTTTTGGCTGTTCCATCTCGTGCTCGGCCTTCGAGCGTTTCAGTACCTTCCTACAGTGGGCTTTTGTCCGCAGGTCAGGGTCTCGGTCTGTAGCCCATTACCTGGATGATTTTTTGTTCGGGGGTGAACGGGGCTGGGACACGTGCACATGTCTCCTCAACACATTTCAGACGCTAATGGAGGAACTCGGTGTCCCTTTAGCGCCCGAAAAGACCGAAGGCCCATCTACTAAGCTAGTATTCCTGGGGGTGGAGATTGACACGGTAGCGCAGGCTTCTAGGTTGCCAGGTGAAAAGGTGTCCAGGATAGTGGCCCTCATATTGGACTTGCTGGCTAAACGCAAGGCATCCCTTCGGGAATTGCAGGTGCTTCATGGTCACCTTAATTTCGCTTGCACGGTGGTCGCACATGGCAGGGCATTTGCTCGGCGTTTGTGCGATGCCATGACAGGCTTATCCAGCCCCCACCATAGGGTGAGACTGACCCGGGGTATCAGGGCAGATATGCTTATCTGGCTCCAGTTCCTGGGGGAGTTCAATGGGGTCTCATTTCGGAGGTCTGACCTCCTGGCTTCACCTCGTTTCCAGGTTCAGTCTGATGCCTCTGGATCCCTGGGTTATGGGATGTACTTCAATGGGAAGTGGGCCTATGGTGGGTGGCCTCCAGCCTGGTCGGGCACGGGTCGCCTTAGAGATCTCACGTATCTGGAATTTTTTCCCATTCTGGGGGCTTTGATGCTATGGGGTGAGGAGTGGGCCAACTCGGTGGTGCATTTCTGGTGTGACAATGCGGCCGTTGTCCACATTGTCAACTCACAGACTTCTAGATCACCCAGGGTCATGGACTTGGTGCGCCAGTTTGTATTGCGCAGCCTGCGCCTCAATGTACTGTTCAGGGCCAGGCATGTCCCGGGGGTTAATAATAATATTGCTGACGCTTTGTCCTGCCTGCAGATCTCCCGGTTCCGCGCTTTGGCCCACGATGCGGAGGAATTTCCCTCACCACTCCCGGAGGAGATTTGGACCCTTGGCAGGGAGAGGTGAACCGGGCGATCGGCATGTCACTGGCGCCACGCACGCGTAAGGCGTATCACCATGCATTCATTTCCTTTCAGGCATTTTGTGCCCAATTTCGACTGCCAGACACCTGGCCAATCCCAGTGGCCCACATCCTCCGATTCATGGTTTGCCTGCATGCCCAGGGCCTAGCACCCCGCACCATAGCATCCAGGCTGTCAGCGCTGGCTTTTATGGCCAAAGTAGGCGGTCATGCGGACAGTACCGCTGATTTCCGTGTGAGACACGTTTTGGAGGGGTGGGTGCGGGAACGTGGGCGTAGCCCGGACAACCGCCACCCAATTTCCCCAGGGGTACTTACCCAACTGGCACGGGGCTGGCATGACCTATGTTTTGATAGGTATGAGGCAGCCCTATTTCATGCGGCTACAACAGTGGCCTTTTTTGGAGCGCTCCGCATCAGCGAGCTTGTGATGCTGTCTAAGGCGGATGCAAGTCGTAGGGCACTGGAACTCGAAGATGTCTATGTTTGCAATGATTGGGCTCAGTTGAGGATACGCTCCTCTAAAACGGATCAGCATGGCGTAGGCAGTGGAGTAAGGCTGCTACGATGTTCCTCAGCAGACATCTGTCCGGTTGGTGCCCTACAGGAGTTCCTTGCACTGCGTGGCACGCACCATGGCCCGTTTTTCTGTCACCAGGATGGGTCTCCCCTCACTAAATTTCAATTTTGGAAGGTGACTGGGAGGGCACTCGCCAGGGTGGGCCTCCCTGGGGCCCGTTACGGCACCCATTCATTCAGGATAGGGGCGGCTTCTACTGCGGCTGCTTATGGGTACTCCGGGGCTGACATACGCAGCATGGGGAGTTGGGGCTCACAGAGTTTTCAGTTTTATGTTCGCCCTCTTCCACCGTGAGTACCGGTTGAGTCACCGCACCTTTTCTCCTCCCCTTGTTTTTTCCCTTGACAGACCCTGGGTGTCGTATTACACCGGTGACAGTATGGCTGGTGGGCCATAGCTACGTGCACAGGGCAGCGCGTTACACTGCGGCGACAGAGTGGGGACCCCGACTGGGACTGGGTGCATACGCAAGTCTCACATGGTATGGTAAGCCCAGTATGTTGTGGTGGGAACTGTTGCCATTCCTCTTCTCGGGGAGGAATGCTGACCCGCCTGACATTCTGATTATACACCTTGGGGGCAACGATTTGGGACAGGTCACCGGCCTATCGCTGAAGCATGCGATTTGCGGTGACCTCGCCTACCTACATTATGTATGGCCCGCCACAACCCTTGTTTGGTCAGATATGGTCCCGCGGCACGCTTATAGGGGAGGCTTCGACCTCCAGGCCCTGGACCGCACTAGGCACATGGTGAACAGGGCTGTGGCCCGGTTCCTTGTGGGCAAGGGTTGGGGCCGGGTCAGTTGTCACCCCGCCATTAGTCTCCAAAATTATGGACTTTATGCAGGGGATGGGGTCCATCTGTCGCGAGGAGGTATGGACCTCCTGTTGGGTGATTGGCGAGCAGGCCTGTTGACCGAGCTGACAGTCTGGGGGGGGGGGTGTCGAGCCTTTATTGAAGCCTCTCCGTGTGGCGGGTAGCACTGGTAAGGTAAACATTTATGACCCACAGGTATCCGGCAGGTTTGCAATTGACTGGACAACACTAGACAGGCATAAGTTGGTAAAACGTTGTCCGGTCAACGACGAACCAGGCGACGGGGTGATGGCTACAGCTAGACAGCATGCATCACCCCATGATTTTACGGATACGCGTCAGAGGGTGGGGTCATTAGTTAGATATTGACTACGGTCAACAATTTGTTTGTTGTCAACAAACAAATTGATACAAATAGATACATTGTAACAATTGTCGTTGGCAATTTTGGGTGGTACCTTACCAGTGTTACTTCGGCCTGCTTGCCTTAAGAATTATGATTGGTCAATTACCAATAGAAATTTATAATTCGGACTAGGGCATGAATCAATAAATGTGGCCCAATGCCGTTATCCACTTTCATCAGTGTCTGAGTCCTTTATTGGGGGGTGCGCCTGCAAAGTAGCACAGGTTCATCTGTGTTGTCTGTAGTTCTGCTCTAGCCACAGCTGTAGCTATAATCAACCTTACTGAGATTGTATTTTGTGCTATTGCAAAGAGATTTTTTTACATTCACTTTTATTTCAAAATACATTGGTTCACATACAAACTACATTCAAGGGCCTCTTTTCCAACTGATACTTCCCTCATTCTAGTATTCTTCTCTTTTTCAAAATGTCGATCTCAGGAAAATCATAGCAGGTCACAGGGAACATATAGTGCATTCCACACTAAGCTCTCTACATGTGCTGTCCAGAAGTAGCTGCCTCACTCTGCCTCAGGCAGGACCAGTTCTAAAACTGTCCCACGGTTACAAAAGCCAAAGTCAAATAAGAGCATACCAATTAAATATGTGTATGCAATTCTTCCTTGTATGCCTACAGCTGACATCCTAAACTTCCTTTAAATAAATTCTAGTCTCACTGAATTTATTGAGACTGGGATGCCATTTCAGAGCAGTCACTTAGCTTTATAGGTGCAACATTTGAGATGCCATTCAGAGCTTTCTAAGCTAAACTGTCATGTCAATATTTGATAGTCATGAATAATTTAAAGTAAAAATAACTTCAGATGTGCTGCATTTACTATATCATAAGTCTAGTTTTTTATGACATATTACATGAAATATGTTGTCATGCATAGGTAGAGAAAACTCACTTGTAAGTGAAAAGGGAATGTTAAATGTTCCAAACTCCTGAGACATTATTAGAGGAACCACAGTCCAAAGCCATGTTTACATGACCTGCCAACATACCACCATTTTCTCTGTAGTTGTTTTTCTTACTATAGCTCCATAACGCTTATGTGATGTTTCATTGTCACACTGACTTCTTTAACATTTCTCTTTTAGGGACTATTTTGTTGATCTATGAGCCATATCTATATAACTGCTTCCATGTCAAAAAATATAGGATTTTGTATATCAGGGACACAGATTTTTTTCAATACAGACTTGTTGTTTGTTTTTATATGCAAACTGTGGTTGTACCAATTATGTTTTTCCCCTAAAGAAGACTGAAAATTTCTAGAACTTCCATTTGCCCTCGCATAATACTCTCATCATCTCTTGTTTTCCCTACTGTTCTGTGGTCTTCCTTTATCAAACTCAGGCCAGAATCTTACTGCTGCTTGCAACAACAACCACAACCACTCTTTCTCAATTGCAACCAATTGAGAAGATTTACAGGAGTCTTAGCTGTCTATTTGAACGTGCACTTGGTCACCAAGTAGTGGGTGTTGATCACAGGAAAGTTACAGAAATGTTTATATAAACACTGACAGGATTCTGGACTCAATCAATTCACAATCCAACTTTCCCCACAAAAACAACACACAGTTTACTATATCTTGTATGGATGTGACATTTTCATAGTGCATATACAGGTAGAGCTCATGACCAGGACAAGGAGCATCTATTTGAAATTTTGAAGTGAACTACCACAGGTACAAACTGATACTGACACCACTGGTACAAGCACAAACAAGTCAATCACACAGTCAGTGATTGTGCTGCCTTCAAAAATGGCTCAGGATCACAAGGAACACTTAAGTGCAACAGATAATCTTGTATATGCTAATGTGCACTGATGGGCACCAAAAAAATTTACTACCACATTGTGGGTGTGGCCTAACTGATGGGTGTGGCCTAACTGATGGGTGTGGCCTAATTGTGGGTGTGGTCTAATCGGTGGGCATGTGACTGGGTGGCCAATATAGTCATGTCTGCCACATAGCCCATGAAAACATCTGCAAACACAGACAGCACTGGCTCTTTGGCTGTAAATGGAGATGAGCACTGCACCCTAGAGTCAGATACAACTGGCTTTTGAGCAAGGGCAACCTTTACCTTTACTTATTGTTAGATCCAAGCTGCCAGTCATATCTGACTCTAGGATTCAGTGCTCATCTGTTTATAGCCAAAGAGTCAGCACTGTCTGTTTGTAGATGTTTCTGTGGACATGTGGCAGGCATGACTAGATACCAGAATGTTGTTACCTTTGCCACCGAAGTGGTTCCTATTTATCAACTTGCGGTTGCCAGGAGCTGGGACAGAGACGGGAGCTCAAACGGTCATGTCAGCCTTCCAGCTAACAAGCCAAGCTTCGTAACCACTGAGCTCAAGTGCTAAGGCTCTGACTGGAAGGTGGCAGGTCAGCAATTGGAGACCCAAGTGCTGGACATTGGAGTCTCTGTCCCAGTTCCTGCCAACCTAGCAGTTCGAAAGCAAGAAATTGCAAGTGGATAAATAGTAGATAAACTTTGGTGGGAAGGTAAACAGTGTTCCGTGCACTCCAGTGTCTAGCCATGCCTACCACATGACCATGGAAACACCTGCAGAAGCAGACAGCGCTGGCTCTTTGGCTTTGAAACAGAGATGAGCAACCTGAACCCTAGCATGGGATATGACTGGCTTTCGAGCACGGTAAATGTATCCCTTGCTTGAAAGCCAGTCATATCCAGCTTTAGGGTTCAGTGGTCATCTCTGTTTTACAGTGGAGTTCCTTGGGCCAGCTGCAGTCTACCTTGAAGCAGCAGTGAGTCTTTAAGGTGCCGCAACATTTTTTTTGTTTAATCTCTGATATGCTTGCACAGAATAAAATGGCTACCAATTCTAAAGTTTTACTCTGTGCAAGCAGATCAGGAGGTAAACAAAACAAAACACAAAAATATTGTGGCAACTTAAAGACTCACTGCTGTTTAGGGAGCTTCACGGCCCTCATTCCCCCTCCACCACCACCATGGGAAATCCCTTTAGCCTCTGGTCCCCCCCACATACACATATGGGGGGGGGAGTAAACAAAACAAAAAGACACACTTACCCAGAAGGCACCATGGGTTGCTCCTTCCTCTTCCTCCTTGCCCCCCCCAACCCACGGGGGGAGGCAAGGAGTGCTCACTTGATGGCTTTGGCTCTCCCTTCCTCCTCTAGTCCTCCAGCAAGTCCAGCGCAGCACCTGCTGCTGCTTCCCGCCCACCTCCTCTCAGGAGAGTGACGACAACTCTTCCTTCCTTCCTTCTCCTCCTCCACAGCAGCTGCTGCTGCCTCCTTTATAGGCTGCAAGTGCTGCTTGGGTGGTGGCGGAGGTGGCAGTGTGTGCACAACTGGCCCTGGGGGGAGGGGAGGGGGAGCTGATGTCGCGCCACCCAGAGCAGCTCACCGCCCCCGCCGCCACTCCCCTTGCCTCCTTCTAGCAGCAGCAATTTTTGCAATACCTGGACCTAGTCCTGCAGGAAGAGAACTTCCTGCAGGATGTTTGTCTGGGCATTGTGAGAGGTGTCCAGGCAGCATGGCACAAGCAGGGCAACTCTCACAATGTCCAGAGTCAGACAGACATCCTGCAGGAAGTTCTCTTCCTGCAGGACTAGGTCCAGGCATATTGGTTGTTATTCAGGCAATCCCCATTAATTTTACACTCTATTAACCCCTTAAAATGTTGCAAAGAATTTTTCAGTTCAGTGGCAATGGCCATATTCTGTTTACCACATGTGAAATTGTCCAATCTGCTATTTACCCTTCTGTTAGAAAAGCAATTACACAGACATCTTATCAATCAAATTTGTAAAATGGTGAAATAGACATTAAATTGAACATTTACTCATTCCACAAGAGTGGAAGCTTTGACAGAAATCTTTAAGCTACTTGTGATTTGACATATATCTAAAGCATTTAAGAGACTTGAGTGTTGACAGTCATCCTAAGTAAAGGAGGAATTAAAAACTCGCAAATTTGAATACATATCCTATTTTTGCCTGTCCACTTCCCTTTCACTTGTACAGTGTGTGTTGAAAACCATCTATTTAAAAATTCCATTTAATAAAAAAAGTGAAGACTCACACCTCTGGTCCAGATAATCCACTCATAAGAACATAAGAACAGCCTTGCTGAAACAGGCCACAGCCCATCCAGTCCAGCATTCTGTCTCACACAGTGGCTCACCGTTTGTTTCAAGGTATTCCCAAGCAGATGCCTTCACCTGCTTATGATTCCCTGGAAATGGCATTATGAGATATCCTGCCTATCTCTTCAACCCAGAGGCTGTCCATAGGTATCCATAATTATAGCCATTGATACCCTTATCCTCCTTTCTTAAAGCTGTCAAGACTGACAGCTGCCATCACTTCATCTGGCAGGACGTTCCATAGACCAGTGATCCTCTGGGTGAAAAAGTACTTTCTCTTATTTGGTTGAGAACTAGTACCCAAAGGTTTCATGGAGTGGCCCCTAGTTCTAGTGTTGTGCGATAAGGAAAACAGTTTTTCCTTATCTACTTTGTCCACACATTGATTTTATAAACTTCAATCAGGTCACCTCTTAGACGCTGTCATTCAAGAGTGAAGAGATACCTGTACAGATACCTGTACAGATCCAGATTGGAGTACTAAGGTCACAAGAGACATGGATGATTTTATTCTCAGAGTAGTTTGCAAAAATATCAATATTATAGAAGGGTAAGTCTTCCTTTTTTAATAGTACCTTCATTGTGCATTTTGATACATTAAGACCAAAAATAAGCTGAAAGAAAGTTCTCATCTATCCTTTGTTACAATGTATTGAGGAGGTTTTAAATACCTCCATGTGAATCTTAGAAGCTCCCTTAAAAAACTCCCCAAAAGGATGCAATGTTGGCTAAGAACTGACATAAGATAAATTTCATTCATGAATTCTAGATGTTTGTTTAGTCAGATTCCTAACAAGTTTTTTGTCATTTATGTGACAGCATGAAGTGTACATAGTGCTTTTGCATATTGAATTCTCAGTGTACCTAACTTAAAGAAAACAGTGTTGCTAAAACAACATTGAAATTTGACAAGATGCAGTAGGAAGCAGAAGAGAAGCAGTCAGCATCTCATTGTACAACATTCCTATTTCATGCAACTGGTAGTGCAGAAATGGATTTGAAAAGATGGATTTGCAGAATATTTCTGCATGACTGTACAGCTTTCAATAAAAACACCATTCATATGGAACTGAATCTGTAAGTTTATGTGAGAAACACTAGAAAAGAAGTGACCCAAACATTACTCAGATTGTTTATCCTCAAATCTATTAGCATCCAGCATGAGTGGCTTTTCCAGGAGTAGAAGGACCATGACCTATATTAAGCTTAATGGAAGCCTAGTGCTGCTGCTTCAAAGTGCCATATCCATTCCAAATATTGGCTGTCATCATGGCGAGAGTCTTCCTATTCCTAACTTCTTATAACAGTTCTTCTGAGGACATTCCACACTAGTCACTCAGGGTTTTTAGCCATGAAGTCCATCTATGTCCAGGGCCTCTCTTCCCAAGGATCTTCCCTTGCATAATGAGTTAAAGCATTCTATAATTCATGCCATTCCTTGTGATATGCCCAAGGTATTGGAGCTTTCTTTGTGTAACGGTCTTAAACAGTTCTTCTTCTTTATCCAGTTGGTGTAACACTTCTAACATTAGTCACATGATAAACCAATTATATCCTTAGCATCCATCTGTAGATCCACATTTCAAAAGCTTCAATTTTCTTTTCAGATGCTTTAGTCGATGTCCAAGCTTTGGCCTCATATAGCAACACTGGGAATACGTAACATCTCACCATTTGGATCTTTGTAGCGAGAGTTAGATCTCTCCTGCATAACAAATGTCACATTTTTATGAAGGTAGATCTTGCCTTTTCTATTTGTATTTCTACCTCAGGATTTCAATTTTCATTTAACATACTCCCCAAATAGACACTTTTGTCCACTCTTTCGATTTCTTGTGTTCCTGCCATTAGCATACTGTGAGTTGGTGCTCGGTTTATAACAAGACATTTGGTCTTCTTGGTGTTGAGATCCAAACCATATTCTGCACTTGAAGTTCTAACTCAATCAAGTATCAACTGAAGATCTGCAAGGTTTGTGGCAAGAAACACTGTGGCAAGAAACACTGTGTCATCATCATATTGTCATTTTGCCTCTTTATAAATCTATGGTGAGGCCCCATCTGGAATACTGTGTACAGTTCTGGTTGCCATACCGCCAGAAGGATATTAAGGAGCTGAAAAAAGTGCAGAGTAGGGCAACCAGAATGATTAGGGGACTGGAACACCTTACTTACCATCTGAGGCTGCAACAGTTGGGCCTCTTCACTCTTGAGGTATAGAAAGCGACCTACCATTTAAAAAGTAAGGAAAAATCACCAAAAATTGGGTTCCGTACCAGTTAGAACAAGAAGAGCTGATCTGGTCATCATTTCCTGGGGTCGGAGCTCGTGGGATGGCGGAGGTTGGCGAGGCAAATGGCAGAAGCTGGGGCCAAGCCAGCTGCGCTGCGGGCGGGCAAGATTTCCGAGGAAGGGGGGCCAGAAAAAAAATTAAAAGAAAAAGAAAAAGTGACTGGTCGGACAAAAATGCGGCGGACTGCGGGACTCCAGGGGCCGAAGTGGTGAGAGCTCGGTGCTGGAAGGCAAGTGCGAAAGGAGGAGGCAAGTTGAGAGAAAGTGAGAGAAAGTTAAAGTTGGAATGGCAGCGGAAAGCGATACTTAAGTGAAAGGCACAGAGACAGAGCGGGGCCGCTGGAGAATGGTATGGGAGGAGTAAATTGGTTGTAGAGGGGAAAAGGAAGAAGGGTTTTGAAAGGACAAAGGCTGGAGGACGTATGGTGGTTTTTTGGGAGTTTGGGCAGAGGCGGAGAAGGAGGAGGGTGAGATCGGCTCGGTCTTTGGAGTTTTGTAATCCTTTTACAATCAGTCTAATTGGATAAGTTTTTTTCCCTTTTATTATATTATTACTCCTCAATTTTTTTGACCCTTCTAATGATTTGAAGAAAGTACTGAGAGGATTGTTTTTCTATTTTACGCTCCCCTCTCTTCTCCTCCTTGTGGATATAACGTTGCTGATTTTTTAGCCAACTTTCAAGACTCTGGATACAAAGTGGCATTTGGATTACAGTTGGGAAAAAATTGGGTTTACATGGGCTGTAAAGCTTTCAGAAAAAAATTGATTTGGAATAATTGGAAGAAAGTGTTCTTTTTTATTGTGGGCTTTCCTCTCAAGACTGTGGATTAATCTGTGTTCTGGAATCACAAGACCTGGGTTATATAGTTTACTGTCGCGTTGTCATCGGAGACTTTCCCAATGCCATCAGCCCTCCGTCGTGGCTGGTCTGCCAACTCTCGGTCTCCTCTCCGCCGCCATCTGCACGCCTTGGTGATGTGGCCTCGCCATCTGCAACTGTGGCACTCAGCTTTCTGGAAAGGGCACTTCTTTCGGTCGTGGGATGCTCCACAGCCATCACATCGGTGGCCCTCCTTGTTGCTAGCGCTTGCCTCAGTTGTCTTCTTCTGGACCTTTTGGACGTCATCGTCCTCGCTGGAGCAGGAAGCCACTGGAGCAGAGGCCTCCGAAGATGATGGGGGGCTCGCTGGAGGTCAGGGTAAGCACCATGCGGCCTGAACGGCCACTCTTGGCTCTTCCACTGCAGCATTTTTTGCTCAGAAAGTTCTAACGCCGGACCTTGCCACTTCAGCCACCTGAGCACAAATGGTGTTCGTGGACCATCAGTCTTCGCTGGACTTCTTCATCCTGCAGACCGCACAGCAGCCAGTCCCTCGGGGATATCTCCAGGTTCTCCCAGTGGCAAGGGGCAGCTGCTGACCTAAGGGCCACCGTGTAATCAGCCACCGACTCGCCTGGCTGCTGGTCTCTCCTGTGGAAGGCGATCCTGGCCGGGAAGATGGACACGACCGGCTGGAAATGTTCCTGTAGAGCCGTGAGGATTTGCGGGAGCAGGACTGAATCAACCTTCCTCCGTGCGAGTAGGTTGATGAGGAGCCTTAGTATCAGTAGGCCTATCTGTGCAAGGAGACAAGACCGCATTTTCTCCTCATCCTCGATGCCCTCGGCATCCATGGCATGCCTGAACTGGATAGCTTATAACTTCGGGGAGCCATATCCCACCTTCGTCACCAATTTTATGTTTGCAGATTGATGTGCGGTAGGCAGCATTCATAAGGCCAAACACATCTTTATTATAGAGTAAGCAATCTGAACATGAGCGCAGCTCCTTTTATACAGCATGGAACATTTGAAACTGGTTACATGGTTGTTCATTGGTTACTGTATTCGTGACGTCATTGTGGTGCAAAGCATTCTTCATCAGGTTTACCTGTGGCGGGAATATCTCCCGTGGCTGGCTGTAATTGGTTAACTCGTATCATGTGTGTGGATCGCTATCAGCTGCCTCTCAATACCATCTAGAGGCAGCGGTAGCTCATTATAACTGTTGCAATACATTGGGTTACATTGTTGCATTCCATCTTAAAGGCATAGTATTCCATACTTAACAAACTATAATGTTGACATTGAAGAAACTGAAATTATTAAGATTTTATTCAAGACTTCAATTCATCCATGAAACCAAATGGAAACTGTAGCCAAGAAGTCATGAGAAGACTGAGACTTGAAAGGTTTGCTATGAAGGAACTAGAAATGATCATCAAGTGTAAACATGTGCCATTGCAGATCAAGGCTAAGTTTATCAACATGATTGTTTTTCCAGTTACTATATATGGATATAAGATTGAGGTTATGGGTTGGTAGTGTTTCGGGGCTCCTTTTGCCCGACCCCAGTCTCAGCAGCAGGGTAAGAATGAACATGCCATTTTGAGTAGTCTGATATTTTATTGGTGATGCAAAACACAGAGCATTCATGAGCAAATAGTGCCAAAATAAGAAACCTATCTTAGGCCAGCAGGTCCTATGCCCTAACCAAGATAGCAACTTGCATACACCAGGCTTGGTTGGTCATGAGTCAGTTCCCCAAAGAAAAGGAAAGAAAGTTCAGAACAAGCAAAAGTCAGCGAACATTGCGGTACATTGTATGTATGTGTGTGTGATTTTATATATATAATTTCATCACTCCAAGACCCATTCTCCACCTCCCTCCTGTCATTCCTAGTTGGTACCCAATCCTGGCTCTCACAGCAGTACTTAGAGGCCAGACTCATCATGCAGCCTCCCCACCCACCTTTCCCATTCTAGGCCGACTCCCCACTCCTGATGGAATTTCCTCCTGATAAGCTAGCTCGGACCAGAATGGTATCATCCCTTCTCCAATCTTCCTCTCTTTTCCCACCACCTGGGCCTCTATGTGAGATTTTCCCCCTCCTCTTCCCCTGCGGGAGGGACTGCTCACTCCTCCTCTTACAATGAATATGAACACTGGACAGTGAATAAAGTCATCAGGAAAGGAACTGTTTCATTCTAAAAGTGGTACAGGAAGAGAGCTTTTGGGATACCCTGGACTGCTAGAATGACAAACAAATGGTCCTTGATCAAATAAAGCCTGAACTTTATCAGGAAGCCAAATGGTGCATCCTGAGAAGACAAGACTATGGAAAAAGCAATGATGCTAGGAAAATAAAAGGCTGAAGTATAAGAGGTGAACCCAATATGAAGTAGATTGACTCCATTAAGTTTTAGTTTGCAACCAACCATTTGCAATTCAAAAGGGCGAAACTTCACAACTAATCTGAAGAACAGGTATTACTAGTTGTAAAAAAAACTCACTTTGACTTGTATATTTATCTGTTATGTTAACTGTTCTGTACCTCTATACCTGATGTGTATAAATTGATGTCATGAAGCCTCACTTTTATGTCTGATAAAAGTAGATTTGATCCACGAAAGCTAACATTAAATATGGCAGTTAGTCTTTAAAGTGCCACAATGTTGTTGTTTTTTGTTTACTCTCTGATATTGAATACTGTACTTGGGAACTGAATTACATATTTTTAAACTACTCTAGCAATCTCACTATTAATAAGATGTTAAATGAAAGTTCAGAAGTAAGAAGAGACTTCAGAAGTAAAATTAAACCTCAGAATTATACCTCACTTCCCTTCCCCATCAGCAGAATTCAAATCTGGAGAGTAATTTTTCACTACCACATTTGTTCCCCCCCCCCCCCCATCATTTCCTCTCTATTAATTCAGTTGTAAAGAGATTACAAAGGAAGATATAGAAAAGTGAGAAGCTGAGGCTGCTGCTATTATCTGCCATGGCCATAGTTTGGACACTGTATAGAAAGCAAAAACAGGCACCATTACTCCACCTGGCAACAGGCAACTTACATCTCCCAGAGGTATTCTATGGGAAAGATTGGATGACCAGATTGCCAGGAGAGCAGCAAAATTAAATCCTCAAATCTATGGTCCACTCCTATGAGAATTGGTGACTTTTTGTTTGAGGTCATGTGAGTGCAAATTGCAATGTGGGTATCCTGGCCCTTCAGCTACCTTCTCCACATGCCAAGCTGGACCTCAACCAAATCCAAGTATTGAAAGCTGCTATTATTATTATTATTATTATTATTATTATTATTATTATTATTATTATTATTATTATTATTATTATTATTATTATTATTATTATTATTGTTGTTGTTGTTGTTGTTGTTGTTGTTGTTGTTGTTGTTGTTGTTGTTGTTGTTGTTGTTGTTGTTGTTGTTGTTGTTGTTGTTGTTGTTGTTGTTGTTGTTGTTGTTGTTGTTGTTGCTGCTGCTGCTGCTGCACTTTGTGACTCAGGTGATCAATAATATTATCCAAAACAGCAGCGTGATCTCTTATTGTGAGAGACACAATGTCAGACTCAGATCTGAAGGGAAAGGATGTTAACTGACTGCCTGTCTTGGTATATACTGCTATTTCTCTAAAATATTTCAAAGATTTGTTTTTCACTGTAAACTTGTTTCCCAGCTGTCCTTTCAAGTCAGCATGGTTTGCAAATTATTAAAAAGATAAAGGAAGAACAAACAAACAACAATCCTCTGTGAGGACATAGCTAAATTTAACCTGTATATGCCACATCAGATATCAAGTAAACGTTCAAATTGGAGAGAAACAAAAATGTCTTTGTTTTACCATCAGTATAGGAGTTGTCGTGCTTTTCATGTTTCTTTATCAGCTGAATGCAGTAAAATGACCATTGTCAATGGAGTGTAAACATCATACAAGACATAAGAAACGAATATTCTTTGTAGAGTATGTAGAACATAAGTTGTTCTATGCATGCTGACAATGTTTCTCTATATTAGTAGTAGTGCCATTCAGAGTAATGGTGACATTTACTTATATTCCTATGCTTACTTAATTATGCATTTGTGTCCTACCTTTTCTCTGAAGAGCTGAGGATTACACATGGCCCCTTTCCCACATCTACTCTTTTCATAACAACCTCTATGAAGTAGGTTAGACTCAGCAACAGAGACTTATGGTATCTTAAATATTTAGCAAGGTTTATCCAGCATATGCTTTCAGAAAATGCAGCCCACTTTATCAAGTGCATTGATACATGTGATAATGGATGAGCATCGAGGGCAATTGCAGTCAATGTGTGCTTTGCCTGCCCCCCCAGGGGAGAAGGGCACAGAGAGAATAGCATTGGGGGCGGAGTCAGGCACGCCTTAAAAGGCTCTGCATGCCCCTGCCGCTTGTCTTTGCCATTCGGCTGGGCTAGGACGCATTTGCTCCTTCCAGCCGAAAACGAGACACGCGGCTAGGCCCGACTTCGGCAGCCTGCCACTTTCTTGCCAGTACTCCAGCATGATTTTCTGGGTGTGAAATGGTGACTAAGAAGAAGTCAGGGTTGCCCCGTATGCCTAGGGTGGCTACCCTGCACCTGTCTAGGAGGCCGTTTAGGCCCAGCATTGGCGTTTCTAGGGAGGCTTCCCCTCTCGACCCACGGGCCTTGGTGGCATGCATCTTGACCCTTGAATGTGTGGCTGGGCTTGACAACTGGCCCACGATGCGCAGGTCTGCATGCCAGTCAGCCAGGCAGGTCACTGACCCCTTTTCCACCAACTGGCCGGTGCTCGTGACATCCCTCAGGGAGAGGGTTGCCCCCCTCGAGGCCGCCCAATAACGTGCGCCATCCAAGGCTGCAGCTCCTTTGGCCCCTAAAGCACCAGCTGTCACCCGGGAGAAACAGGGGCTTACAGCTTCGCCTATTGCTGGGGGGCGGAGGAATGGCCCTTATTCAATCCAGGGCCACGATACTCAGACACAGCTGGAACCCCCGGTGCGGGCGGCTGTTCCTGGCGCTCCTGGTGAGTATGGTGGTCAAGTTAATACACCGCACATGACTCCATTTTACCCCCTGAGTGCCATACCTGTCAAGTATCCCGTTTTTCCCGGGAAAGCCCCTTATTTTTATCCCTCTTCCTGCCCCCTCCCACTTTATTAATTTTCCCATAATATCCCTTTTAAAAAAAATACTGACCGGAGCCCTCACAGGCGAAGCTGCAGTATGTTTTTCCGGCCACCAGAGGTCGCTGTGTGGCAGGCTTTTCACTTGTGGAAGGGGAGAGAGAGAAGGTGGTGGGGGTGTTGTGCAGTTTCTCTTTCATTTTCCTCCTTCCACACTGCCAATATGGAGGTTTCATTTTTGCTGCTGAGCTGGTCGGAGCCACCATGGTGGGAGGGATGGGAGTCTACTCTAGAGGTGAGTGATATTTCATATATGCAGAGGCAAATCAGCTCTTGGTCTGGGGGCAGAGACTTCTCTCTCACTCTCATGCTTTATTGAGCTGTTTCTGCCCTGCCTCCTGACTGGAGGCTTCCGTTTCTAGAGTTAACTTGGGAGGGTTGGGGGTGGGGGTGGGGGATGGTACTTGATCACTCTATGAGAGAGAGGGGCTCTATTTCTGTTCTAGAGTTAACTTGGGAGGGGAGGGGTGTGTGGGGATGGTGCTTGATCACTATATGCTAAAGGTAAAGGTTTCCCTTGCTCGAAAGACAGTCATTTCTAGAGTGCCAAGGTTCGCCATCACAGCCATAGATTCCTACAGTGGCCAATTTTTAGAGCAAGAAGCTGCTTTTTGTATGAGAGAGCAGATCCAAAATACACGGGGAGAATTATCAGAGCTCATAAATCCAGTGTGCTTGCACGGTTGTGTAAGGGGATCTGAGTTAGGTAAAGGTAAAGGGTTGCCCTTGCTCAAAAGCCAATCATATCTGACTCTAGGGTTCAGTGCTCATCTCTGCTTCAAAGCCGAAGAGCCAGCATTGTCTGCATCTGCAGACATTTCCGTGGTCATGTGGCAGGCATGACGAGACACCAGACCACACGGAACGCTGTTACCTTCCCACCAAAGTGATCCCTATTTATCTACTTGCAATTTCTTGCTTTCGAACTGCTAGGATGGCAGGAGCTGGGACAAAGACTGGAGCTCATTCTGTCCTGCAGTACTTGGGAATTGAACTGCTGACCTTCTGCCTCCCAATCAGCATCTTAGACACTTAAGCCACTGAGTAAACAAGAAAGAAAACAAAACAAAAGTCCCCCAAGAAAATGGGGAAAGGGTTCTTTGGCCCACACAGCTTTGTGCCCATTGCATCTACAATACCATCTAGCCATCTTATTTTTGGCCACCCCCTTCTTTTGTCCTCCACCTTTCCCAGCATCAAGGCTTTCTCAAGTGAATCCTCTCTTCTCATTTGATGTCCAAAGTACTTTAGTGTTATTTTTACTATTTGACCTTTAATGAGCAGTCATGGTTGATTTCTTCTAGGATCGACCTATTTCTTTTTAATAAATTTTATTTATTTCAGAAAAGCAAAAAAGTACAACTAACAGACATACAGAAAAGAAAAACAATAACAATACAATACAATATTACATCAAATTCATAAAAAATAGCACATGATAATAATTGAACTAATTCTTTGCAATATAGCCCACAATATTGAATGCCCACATTATGAGTTATTACTATAACCATAACAATCATAAAAAATTTCAGTACTACAACTATTTTTTATTTCTTTACTAATTACACATCACCCTGTGAATATTTACAATGCCCAGAGAATTTAGTATCTATATCATCTCCAAAAACCACTTTGAGATGGTACAGGTCCAAAACTGTCCCTTGCCATAAGAGAGTGATCCACAAACGGCTTCCAAATACTCCAAAACCTATTTTCTTTTAATCTATCCCTTTTTACTTTAATCTCCCATGTCAGTTTGTCATTCAATGCTAAGCTCCACATTTCCTTATACCACTCTCCGATCTGTATAACTACATCATTTTTCCAATTTCTGGCTATGCATTGTCTACCTGTAGTTAACATAATTTCCAATAATTCTTTTTCCTCCTTATTCAAACCCATGCCTTCCACATTTGTTAATAGGATGGTACCTGACACCAGCTTAATTCTTTTACCCATTATTTCCCCAATCTCTCCTTCTATTCTTCTCCAAAATTCATTTATTTTTTTTACAACTCCACCACATATGTTCATATGTTCCAACCATTTCTTTGCATCTCCAACATAAATTATCCCTTTTATTATCCATCTGATGAAGCCTCAGTGGTGTCAAGTACCATTGCCACAACATTTTAAAATTATGTTCCTTAATTCTTACTGACATTGTTCTCATTATCCTCTTTTTCCATTTGTTCCTCCATTCAACCTCTCCTATTTTTATATTCAAATTTTGTTCCCACTTCCGTTTCAAATCATCTTGTGGATCTATACCCTTATTCAATATGATATAAAGTTTGTTTACTAGACCCTTAATATTCTTTTCCCCTTTTCTAATCTTTAATACCAGTTCTTCAAATTCGGTCTTTGCTCTATCTATCCCTACTTCCCTTCTATATTTTTTATTCCAGTTATCAACCTTCAATTTCTGAAACCAATCCAATTTTAACTTTTCAAATATTTTTTTCCTCTTGTTTTCATCATCACAAACTTTTAACCAGTCCTTCAATAAAGACAATTCATTTTTATCCAATATTTCCTTTTTTTCCTTATCTATTTTTATCGGAAAACACACCATATCAGTCAATTCCAAGATTGGAGAGAGATTTGGGACCATATCTTTCTTTACTCTTTTCCACACCTCCATGAGGCCTCTCATCATAGTATTGCTTGTCTTTGTCGGTTTATCCTTTATTCCCAAAAAGATCATTTTACCAATATTCCTATATTCTTTCATCTCCAATTCCTCCCAAATTGCCTTTTCTCTTGCCAAGATCTTCACAACATTCTTAATTTGGAATGCTCGATAGTATGCTGACAAATTCGGCATACCCAAACCCCCTTCTTTCTGAGATAAGTACCAAAACTTCTTTGGAAGTCTAGATTTTTTACCTCCATTACAAAAATTATTAAACATCTTTTGAAATTCATTGATTTCCTTCTCCTTCAAGTGGATCGCAAGTGCATCAAATAGAAAATTAATCTTTCGCAGGAATATCATTTTGCAAATTGCAATCCTCCCGAACCATGACAAATTCAGCTTTTGAAACTCTTGTAATTTGCTCTTAAATTCTACTTTCAAACTGTCATAATTCAATCGTTTAAGTTCTTCCAATTTGTTTGAAATAGTTATCCCCAAATATTTCAACTTTTCTTTAATTTGTATATTGAGTGTCCCCACTATCTTTCCCATCTCGTCTACCCCCATATTGCACAGCATCAATTCTGATTTATCCCAATTTATCATCAGTCCGGTTATAGCTTCAAATACCTGTAGTTGATCTTTAATCCTATCCATTACCATCTCTGGATGTTTCACCATTGACAACGTATCATCTGCATACATGCTCACTTTATTACCCATTATCCCTTCTATGTTTGAATCATCCCTTATATTTTTAGCTAATATTTCCATTGCCATGATAAACAGGATAGGAGATAGTGGACATCTCTGCCTGGTGCCTGCCTCAAGCTTTACCACATCTGTAACCTCTTCATTTACTCTAATCCTAGCATTCCCTTTTTCGTATAATAGATCAATTACCCTTCTAAATCTATCCCCAAATCCATAATTTCTAACTATTTCCTTAATTGAAGACCATTGTAATGAATCAAATGCCTTAAAAATGTCTAATGATAATAAACCCACCTTTTCCTTCGTTTGATTAACATTATCAATTAGATCTAATACCCTTCTAGTCAAGTCAGCCATGTGCCTGCCTTTTAAAAAACCAACTTGGTCAACATTTATATATTCCCCCATAAAACTATTTAAACGATTAGCCAATATTGCTGTGAAGATCTTGGCATCCTGGTTTATAAGAGAAATTGGTCTGTACGATTCCACCTTTTCCAAATTCTTTCCCGGTTTTGGCAGCAGAACAATTATGGTATTATACCATGAGGTCGGGATTTGTCCTCCATCTAAAATATAATTATATAACTTCACTGACTTCGGAACCACAACGTCTTTAAATTCTTTATAAAATTCTGTCGATAATCCATCGTCTCCCGGAGCTTTTCCCATCTTCAACCCACTAGTTACCTCCTTTACCTCTTTATCGGTGACCCTTTCCTCCATTTTTTCTCGATGTTCTTGTTTTATTCCATTCCCTAACTGTCTCTCCAAAATCGTTTTGAGCCTCTCCACATCTACCTCCTTTTTTGCATATAATGCTTGATAAAATTCCTTCACAATTTTACATTTATCCCTATTCTTGTTACACCTTAAACCTTGTTTATTAACCAACACCCCAATTTCTCTTTTTTCCCTTTTAGCCTTAGCTGCTCTTGCTAATAATTTTGAACTTCTATTACTAAATTCAAAATACTCTCTATTTAAATAAATCAAATCTCTTTTAACTTTATCAATATCCTTGCCCATTAACTCTGCCTTGAGTCTTTGCAATTTAGTGAAAGTTTTTTTATCTTTACTTTTTGAATGGTCCTCCTGTAACTGCTTTATTTCTTTTTCTTTTTCTATCTGTTCTACCTTATGTCTTTTATATTTAATACTTGCCAGCTTTATACTTTCCCCTCTGAAAACCGACTTCATGGTATCCCAAACAACGTTAAAGTTAACTTCATTATTGTCGTTCCACTGCCAACTTTCTTTCCACCTTTCCATGATTTGCTCTTTACATTTTTGGTCTTTAAATAAGTTGGGATCATACCTCCAACTTCTTCCTCTTCGAATATCTTTTTGTAATTTCAATTCCAAAAGTACTTTGGCATGATCTGATTCCTTGATGATCCTGATTTCCATTCCCTCAATATCTTTAATCAGGTTTTCCGTAAGAAAGATCGACCTATTTCTAACACCCCATTTCAAAGGCATCTATTTTTCTGCGCTCAGCTTTCCTAATGGTCCATCTCTCACACCCATACATTACCACCGGGAATACCATTGCTTTGACTATGCAGTTTTTTGTTTGCAAGGTGATGCCTCTATTTTTAACTATGTTCCCCAGGTATCTCACAGCTTGTTTCCCAAGCATTAGTCGCCTTTTTATTTCACAGCTGCAATCACCATCTGCAGAGATCTTTGATCCTAAGAAAGTAAAATCTGCCAGTCGTATCCAACTCTAGGGTGCAGTGCTCATCTCCATTTACAGCCAAAGAGCCAGTGCTGTCTGTGTTTGAAGACATTTTCATGACCATGTGGCAGGCATGACTAGAGCCCAGCAAGTCACATGGCTATATTTGGCCACGCCCACACCCACAGAGGGGTGTGACCAAAATTTCCCTTATTTTCAAATCCAAAACTTGACAGGTATGCTGAGTGCCCCAAAAGCCCTGGACCCAGCAGTCTGGGTATGCCGCCCCATCGGCCTGGGCTCCACCTAGTGTTTCGCAGCCTACGGCGTGGAGGGCCCCTTATCCTCCTATTCCGCCCAGCATTCTGCCGGCATCATCCTCCTTGCCATACCCTGTTTGGCCATATGGCCTGCCGGTCAAACCAGCCTATCACTCGGTGCCCTGGTCTGCTCTCCCATCCAGGGGCTTGGCCTTGCCTTTGGGTGACCACCTACTTCCTGCGACCAGGGATAAGATCTGGTGCAGGGAATATATAGACATTTTTAGTCTGCTGAACAGGGATATGACCAAGGACTACTGCAATAAGGAGGATGACCATGACAAAGAATTGGCCCGGCGCAGAAAACCACTCTGTACGTGGGCAAATTGGTTGCCCGAATATTTGATTTATATGGCAGTTTCTGCGAGGGCCCGCCTGGATCTGGCCTTGCCAATGATTCAATATTTGGACATCATATACTGTGGGTATGTTGATTTCTCTGGGTCATCGTGGTTGGCATACAACAAGGAATTTCGTATGCATGTGGCCTTTCACCCTGAGATGCCGTGGGACGAGCCACAACAATTGCTTTGGCTCCAATACATGACCCCTTCCCGCCTGGTTTCAGGCAACAGATATAATTGCGGCCATTTGATCCAATGACTCAGCCCGGCTCAGGTACCCTGCCTTCCGGTGGGGCAGTGGGTTCCAGCCCACCTGCTGTGTTGGGATTTCACATCCATGGGATGTTGCAACCAAAAGGGTTGCAGGTATCGGCACAAATGCTTTATCTGTGCTGGGCCCTATCCCGCCAGTACTTGCTTCAAGTCTGGGGGTGTTCGAGGGCATGGCTGTGACCAGTCTGGATCCAAATGCCATCCCCCAGACTCTTCCTTGCCTCCAAAAGGGCCTCTCCCCAATTCAGCTTGAGGTGCTCAGGCATTGGTTGCACATTTATCCCAAATGCCTCAATACTGTTTACCTCAATGACGGATTTTCATTTGGATTCCGCATACCTTTTGTAGGTGTATGGGCCCCAATGGATGTTCAGAAACTCTGGTCACTTCGCACCAAGGAGCAATTGGCACGGACCAACATTTTTAAGGATGTTGCCGAGGGTAGGGCGGCTGGCCCTTTTGCCCACCCTCCCTACCTGAAATTGAAAATATCCCCCCAGGGCCTGGTACCTAAAACGTTATCCAGTGATTTTCATTTAATACACCACCTTTCTTATCCACAGGGCAATTCCGTGAATGATGTGATACCAGATGAGCTGTGTTCGGTACGGTACACCTCATTCGACGAGGCATTAGTTATAGCTCAATCATGTGGCCCTGGGGCTCTGCTCACAAAATGCAACATTAAGTCTGCTTTCTGGCTCCTCCCAGTACACCCGGATGACTTCGAATTACTTGGTTTTCAATTTGAAGATCAGTACTTCGTTGATCGTGTGGTGCCTTTTGGCTGTTCAATTTCCTGTTCGGCTTTTGAATGCTCTACATTGGGCTCTCATATACAGGACAAGGTGGCCCATTACCTGGATGACTTTTTGTTTGGGGGTCCGCGGGACTACGGTGCCTGTGGACAACTGCTCCAGACATTTCAGACTCTTATGGTCGAATTGGCAGTCCTCTTGGACCCCGAAAAGATCGAGGGGCCAGCAACTTCCCGCACCTTTTTAGGTATTGAAATTCATACCCTCGTGCAATCTTCCTGTTTGCCTCGTGAGAAGGTTGACCATATCTCTGTCAAAATCTTGGCCATGTTGGGTAAGCATAAGGTTACCCTCCGGGACCTCCAGGAGCTTCATGGGCACCTCAATTTTGCTTGCAGGGTGGCCGCCCCCGGACATGCCTTTGCGCGTCGCCTCTGCGATGCGATGGTTGGGTTGCACAGAAAGTTCCACAGGGTCAGGCTTACCAGTGCAATGCGGGCTGGCCTGTGGGTTTGGCTTACCTTTTTACATGACTTCAATGGTGTGTCATTTTGGTGCTCTGAGGCCTCTCTGATGCCTTGTTTCCAGGTTCACTCCAATGCTTCGGGCTCCTTGGGATATGGGATGTATTTTGAGGTACTGTGGTGCTGTGGTGCCTGGCAGGCTCATTGGCAGGGCTCCGCCTTGCTGAGGGACCTGACTTTCCTCAAATTCTTCCCGATTTTGGGGGCACTGCTGATGTGGGGTGACAGATGGTCCAACTCGGTGGTTCACTTTTGGTGCGACAACGTTGCTGTCGTCCAGATCATTAACACCATGATGTCAAAGTCTCCCAGGGTCATGGGTCTGGTTCACCCTTTTGTCCTGCACTCCCTTCGCTATAATATCTTATTTAAGGTGCGACACATCCCTGGCCTTGACAACAGCATTGCTGATGCTCTGTCCTGCCTGCAGATCTCACGATTCAGGGCACTAGCTCCAGGGGCCAGCAATCTCTCTTCCATTTTGCCGGACGAGATCTGGACACTTGGCAAGGTGAAGTCAGCAGGGCTTTAGGTCTTTCCTTGGCTAGTCATACCCATTGAGCGTACGGGGCTACGGTGACGGTCTTTGCCACTTTCCATCATGACATGCACCTGCCTGACGCATGGCCTCTGCTGGTGGAGCATGTGCTCCACTTTATGGTGCACCTGTAAGGAGAGGGTCTTGCACCCCGCACAATCCAGAGTCGCCTTTCTGCCCTTTCTTTTACAGCCAAGGCGCAGGGTTTCCCCGACACTCTGGGTGATTTTCAGATATGGGATGTCCTCGAGGAGTGGTCCAGGGAGAGGGGTGCTTGTCCTGACTCTAGGCACCCAGTGTCCCCTGATGTGTTGCAGCACTTGGTTGTGACTCAGCTTTGCTCTGATTCCTTCAAGGCCTATCTCTTTCATGCCGCCACCTCCACAGCCTTTTTTGGGTCCATGCGGGTCAGCGAACTAGTTGTCTTCTCAGTGGGTGACTGCTCGCATAGAGCTCTCCAACATTCTGTTTTCCAATGACTCTATACAATTGACTATACGGAACTCTAAGGTGGATCAACGAGGGTGCGGAGCCATGGTAGTCCTCCTGCGATGTTCCTCGCTTGAGGTTTGCCCAGTTAGGGCAATCTCACAATTCTTGTCTGCCCGGGGTCCCCTTCCTGGCCCCTTGTTTTGTCATTGTAATGGCCTGCCCCTTACTCGATATCAATTTTGGAAGGTTACAGCCTCCGCCCTTTCCTTGGTAGGTTTATCAGGGGCCAGGTATGGTTCCCATTCCTTCTGGATTGGCGCCGCTTCCACTGTGGCTGCCTTCGTTTATAGTGACAATGATATTAAACATATGGGGCAGGAGTTCTGCTTGTTTTTGATTGTATGTTCACCCTCTGTTACAATGAACACCTTGCTGGCCCTCTTTCTCTTTTCCTTTTTTTCAGATGCTACTGTTCGCTCGCCTCCTGCCAACATCTGGATGGCCGGGCATAGTTTCATGCTCTGGGCAGCTCATTATGCTGCTTTTCCCCAGTTTGGCAACCACATGGGGCTCCAGGATGCGGCGGTCCTCACCTGGTGTGGACTTCGTGGTATGTGGTGGAGTCAGCTCATCTCCTTTGTTCTAGATTATGGGATCACATCTTGCCAGATGTGATGGTGCTTCACTTGGGCAGCAACGATCTTGGCCATACCACAGGCTTGGACCTGTGCGTTTCTATTTGATGTGATCTGGCCCTGATCTGACAAAGGTGGCCAGCAGTTCAGTTCGTATGGTCTTCCATCACTCCCCACACTGTGTTTTGGGGTCCCTTCACCTGGGGCACAGCAACCCTTCTGGGCATGTGGTGAACCAGTCGGTGGCCTGGTATTTAAGCCAGGAAGGCATTGGCACCTTTGTGGAGCATCCTGGCATTCATTTGCAGGATTGTCATCTGTTTCGTAGAGATGGGGTGCACCTCTCTGATGAAGGCTTGCACATTTTCCTGTCATCCATCTGCATGGGCCTGCTGACTGAGTTATCAGTCGGGGGGGAGGGTGTCATAGAGTAGAAAATGCCTACTCCTGTGAGGCGGTAATACTAGTAAAGACATCCTTTGACCCCCAACTACCCGGTAGGTACGTATTTGGTACAGCACGAGACTTGGCAGCAACAGAGAGAACGTGATTGGTGTATAAAATGTGGACCATGGACAAGGGACTTGCAAATTGGGTGGTTTTGCAGACCTTAGTTAGTCCACCGGTTGTAAAGTCAGAAACAGAAGTGCCCAAGGAGGATTTCTGACGGGGGCAAAATAATTGGTTAACAAAATCAGAGATTAAAGATTAGAATTCCACCAAATTAAGGCAGACCAGTGCTATTCCGGTCCATTGCTGTTTACGTTGACATGGTTAAAATTAAAGCAGCCCAAATTTTAAACCAAAGAATGTGTCTGTCTCCTTATTCAGGGGGTGGGCTTGGCAATGTTGGTGACATTCCATGCTTATCCCAAATTTCTTTTTTTAAAATAACTTTTAAAATATATTTTTTGCACAAAATGCATATATAAACACATCAAAACTTACATAATAAAACTAGTAATAAAAAACATAACATAAGCAAAAAAAGAACAATAATACAATATATAAAGAGAGAAAAAAGAGGGAAAGAAGAAAGACATAAAAATACAATTAAATTACGACTTAGTAATATGACACCTTCCCCTTTGTTCCATACATCGTTGATTATATTTCCAAAAATTTTTGTACATTATAACACTCTTACAATTATATTAAAACTCACTTCTTATACTTCTCAATTTAATACAACTACTAAGTCAAAGTAAAAATACAATAATTAAAATACAATAAAAAAAATCACAATATACACCCAGTGTTTTATACAATGCCTTGGAGGATGAGGAGTGTCACATTTAATTATCTATTCCCAAAAACTCCTTTGATCTGGTACTGGTCTATTCCCTTCATCTCCCTTCAATGAGTAATCCACAAATAGTTGTCATATTTTCCAAAATATGTTTTCTTTAACTATACCCTTTTTCTTATTCATCTCCCATGTTAGCTTGTCATTCAACAGAAGATCCCACATCTCCTTGTACCATTCTTTTATGTTTAAAATTACTTCATTTTTCCAATTCCTGGCGATGCACTGTCTACCCATTGTCAACATTATCGACAATAACTCTTTTTTATCCTTATTTAAATTCATGTTTTCCACATCTGTTAACAAAACATTACTTGGCCCCAATTTAAGTCTCATGCCCATAATAGCACAGATCTCTTTCTCAATTTTCCCCCAAAAATCTTTTACTACATTACAACCCCACCTCATATGTTCATACATTCCCAGTGTATCCTTACATCTCCAACACATTATATCTTTATTGTTATCTGTCTGATGTAACTTCACTGGGGTCAAGTACCATTTCCACAGCATTTTATACTTATGTTTTTTCACTCTGACAGATATAGTTCTCATAATCCTTTTCTTCCATTTATTTTCCCAAACCTCCTCTACAATCTTTATTTTCAATTCTTGTTCGCAATTTATTTTCAACGTTTCTTGTGGATTACCATCTTTATTTAACATTATATATATATATATATATATATATATATATATATATATATATATATATATATATATATATATATATATATATATATATATATATATATATATATATATATATATATATATATATATTGCTTACTAAGCCCTTAATCCCCCTTTTTCCCTTTCTTATCTTTAATAACAATTTTTCAAAATCAGTCTTACCTCTTTCCAAACTGGCTTCCCTCGAGTATTTGCTATTTCACTTATTTACCAACACTATCTGGAGCCAGTTCAATCTCAACTGTGCATATATGTCTGCTTTTCTCTCTCTCTCTTTACAAGCCCATATCCAGTCTCTCAACAGGGAAATATCATTTCTAGAAAGAACTTCTTTAATCCTTTTGTCCATTTTTATTGGAATTTTTTTAAATATCCTCTATTTCTATTACAGGAGATGTGTCTGGGACCAATTCCTTCTTCACCTTTTTCCATACTCCCAATATTGTCTTCATCATTTTATTTTTGTAACTATTTTCCCCAAATTACTATCTATAAAGACCATTTTCCCCATTTGATTTAGATCCCTCATCTCAATTTCTTCCCAGATTGTCTTTTCCCTCGCTGTAATTTTCACAATATTTTTAACTTGAAAAGCTCTGTAATAATTCCTCAAATTTGGCAATACTAATCCTCCTTCTTTCTGAGATAAGTACCAATTTTTTTTGCAATTCCTGGTTTACTTCCACCATTACAAAAATTATTTAACATATTTTGAAATTCCTTAATTTCCTTATCATTTAATTGGATCAGCAGGGCATCAAATAAAAAATTAATTCTTGGTAACAATATCATTTTACATAATGCAATCCTGCCAAACCAAGACAACTTCTGCTTTTATTATTGCTGTATTTTATCTTTAATTTCCTTTTTCTGTTTTTCATAATTCAAATTCTTAAGATCTTCGAATTTATTTGAAATATTTATTCCCAAATTCTTCAAACTATCTTTAATCTGTAATTTAAATTTACCCTTTATTTTCTGTTGCTCTTCCTTGTCGATATTACACAGTACCATTTCCGACTTGTCCCAATTTATTCTCAAACCTGTAACCTCCTCAAAATCTTTTAACTGCTCTTGTATTCTTTCTAGTGCCTTCCTAGGATGTTTCGCAATTATCAAGGTATCATCAGCATACAAACTTATCTTATTTCCTAATATTCCTTCAATATCCTTATCTCCTCTTATAGCCTTCACCAACAACTCCATTGCCATGATAAACAGTGTTGGTGATAATGGACAACCCTGCATTGTTCCAGCTTCTAATTTTATTTCTTCTGTAAAATCATCATTTACCCCAACAATAACAGTACTATATTGATATAATTGTTCAATCATTCTTCTAAATTTATCTCCAAATCCATAGCATTTAATTATCTCATTAATTGTTACCCACTGTAATGAATCAAATGCCTTAAAAATATCTAGTGATAATAATCCAACTTTCTCTTTTGTTTGTCCTATAATATCTATTAAATCTAAAACCCTCCTTGTCAGATCCGCCATGTGTCTTCCTTTCAAAAAAACCACTTGGTCTTCATTTATGTAACTGCCCATAAAACTATTCAATCTATTTGCCAATATTGCTGTAAAAATCTTAACATCTTGATTTATCAGGGAAATGGGCCTATATGACTCCACTTTTTCTAAATCCTTTCCAGGTTTTGGTAATAAAACAATGATAGTTCTGTACCATGAAGTCAGAATTTGCTCTCCTTCCAATATATAGTAATATAATTTCATCAATTTTGGAACCACAAAATCTTTACATTCCTTATAAAATTCAGCTGATAACCCATCTTCCCCCGGAGCTTTGTCTGTCTTCAAATTGGCTATTACTTTTTTTATTTATTGCTCTTTTATTCGCTCTTCCATTCTATTTCTGTGTTCCTGTTTTATTTTATTTCCTATTTGTTTCTCCAATTTATCCTTTAACTTCTCCAAATCTATATTCTTTTTAGCATATAAGTCCTGGTAAAAATCTTAAACAATCTTACACTTATCTTTAGTCTTATTACACCTTATTCCATCTTTATTAATCAAAATTCCAATTTCCCTTTTATTTCTCTTTTCTTTAGCAGCTCTTGCTAATAATTTTGAATTCTTATTGCTGTATTCAGAATATTCCCTTTTAAAATATACCAAATCTCTTTTCACTTTTTCAATATCCTTTCCTACCAATTCCATCTTTAATTGTTGCATTCTATCAAAGACCTTCTTATCATTTGTCTTTACTTGCTCTTCTTGTAACCATTTTATCTCTTTTTCAACTTTGTCTTGTTTTTCCTTAAATTGTTTGTTTCTAATGCTAGCCAACTTGATACTCTCCCCTCTAAAAACTGACATCATAGCGTCCCATACCGTATTATAGCTGACCTCATCCATATCATTCCTATACCAACTTTCTTTCCATTGTTCAATTATTTGTTCTTTACATTTAAGGTCTTTAAAAAATTTAGCATCATATCTCCAATTTCTTCTAATTTTCTTTGCTCCCTCTATTTTTAATTCCACCAACACTTTTGCATGATCTGATTCTTTGAAAATTCCCACTTCCACCTCATCTATATTCCTGATAATATTCTCTTTTTCGAATATATAATCTATTCTGGAGTATGTATTATGCACCTGTGAAAAAAATGTATGTCCTTTCCGACCCTTTAACTTACCTCCATGTTTCTTTCAAACCTAAAGATTTCATCCATTTATCAAGAATCTGCTTTTTAAATCCTTTTCCACTCCTTGCTATATTTGTACAGTCTAAATTTGACCTTATTAAGTTAAAATCTCCAGCAACAATCATTTTTGTTGATTTTTCCTTCTCCAATATACCATACATTTTATCTAAAACTCACCTTGATGATCGTTTGGTGCATATATATTTACTACAATTATTTTCTCATCATCAATCTTCCCTTTTATTATTAAATATCTACCTTCCGAATCAGAAATGCTACTCATCATCTCAAATCCTAGTTTACTTGAAATCAAAACCGCAACCACTCTTGCCTTTGAAGTACCATACGACTTTTCATAAATTTGCATCCATCCTAAAAAAACATTGTTTGTATCTCCCGATTTTTGATGAGTTTCCTGTAAAAAGACTATATCCAGCTTATCTTTCCTCAGGGCTGATTCTAATCTTCTTCTCTTCACTTGACAACCAGTAACCTTCACATTCCATGATAGTACTTTAATATTTCTCATATCTTGATCTTAAAAACCATCTTTTATAACCACCGCTTCCTCCTATGGGCATGCATCCCTCCACCACACATATACAATAACAAAAACAAAAACAATAAACATTCATGCCTACCCTCCTCACTTCTTTCTCTAAAAAGTGGCCCTTGACAATCAAAGAGAGGAGGGGTGGAACGTGGAAGATGTGCATACTATCTAACGCTCTAGTTCACAATCTAATTTTCAAAAACAAGCTAACTTTTATAAATTTATTTATCTCCCCTGCTTTACTCTATCCTCTTCTCCATCCATTAAACCCTGATTCACACTTCATCAACCACCATCAGTGCTTTAGAATCCACATCAAATCCTCCTGTACCACCCCTCTCTTCTGCAATTCCATAATCTCTTTTTATTCCTCCTGATTCTATTAAAGTTTGCCTTAGTCTAAGCCATTCTTGCGAAGCCACCTTAACCAGACCAATTAAGCACAAATATTCCAAAGCATCAATTCCTGCATCAATTGTATGCATTTTCTTGTCATAAAATAATCTCAATTGTTGTGGAAATCTCCAATTATATTTTATCCCACGTTTCTATCTTTTACCCTTATTTCCTTAATCTCACGAAAACCTTTCACATTTGTCTCCTCCATCCTCTCAATTTTTTTAAACTGTTTCCCCAACTCTACCATAATTTGTGTTTGGTCCATTGGTGCAGGTTCTGGTGCTGCTGTTAATGGGGGTGCTTCTTCAATTGCTAATTTGTCTTTCTTCTCATCCTTCTTCACATCCATCTTCTTTGGCTTCACTACTTCTTCATCCTTCCCCTTTCCTTTCCCCAATTTTTTCCATTTTAGCTTCAAATAGTACTCTCAATGGAGCTACCCCTTTACTTCCTCCAGACCCTTCCTCCTGGTCAAATTCCAGATTCAATTAAGTATGGTGAATTTATAAAACACTGCTGTATTATGTTCTGTAAATTCTATAATTTCTTCAAAATCCAAAACAAAAATCTAACTGATTGTAGCCAAACACTTTCAATAATTATAATCCAAATGCAGCTCCTGGATTCTTGTGCCCATGTTATAATCCAACCAAATATGGAAGCTTTTTTTGTTATAATTCAATTGCAATATTGTATCCAAAAAACCTAAACTCAGTTAAGGATTCCCAGCAACTGTATATCCAAAGTCTCAGTGAGAAAAAATGTCCCCTTCAAAAAGAAGGAAACAAAATAAAGACAGTTTAAAATGATGAATCAGTATTTCCACTCAATATTCCAGAAGTAATCCAGGGGGAAAGGTCCAAAAAAATCAAACAAAAAGAAAAAAATATACCCTTTTAACCAAAGAAGTCAAACTATTCAATCCAAATATGATATAATAATAAAATTATTCCACAATTGTAATCCAAACCGTGGTGGCAATTTCTGAGCATGGTCCCTCCTCCCTTCTCTGAGCCCCAACAGCAACAAGTCTCCACCTTTTATTCTCTTTCTTTCTTCTCCCTTACTTTCTTTATTCCACTTCACTTTACTTTCCCCTCTTCCAAACCCAAGTCAAACTCTCTGTTCTTTTCCTTTTGGCACCCCAATCATCTTTCTGTACTTTTTTTAAAGTTTCGATCTTCCCTTTGCTCGCCATCATTACACACTCTCATCCTCCCTCCTTCCTCTTCCCAACTTCCACGTCCTCATCTTCCCAACTTACTTAGCCTCCTGGGCTCCGCTTTTCCACCTCAGCCACCTCATTCGCCACCTTTGTGTATAACCGATTTGAAAAATATAGTTCCAAAGCCTGGTTCCAATGCCAGTTATAGGGATCCCGTCCGGCCTCGTAGCAGTTTGTTCAGCTCAGCCTGCGCCGCACCACACTTACCGCCCGATCTCCTAACTCCGACCCCAACCTCAGCCACAGTCAATACAAAAAAGATCCCAGGACTTCAAAATACTGTTTTTTCAATAGTTTAGACTTCTGCTTTTATATTTTCCATGTTTAAAAACTCATTAGAAATTCATTAAGTAGCACGAGCTGATCGAAACACGTCTTACTCCAGCACCATCTTAACCACGCCCCCAAAAATTACTTTAAAGTTTCACAAATCTCTGAGGTTGACCAGACAAACATATAGCTTCCTATCTGGTTCACTTTTGGTGCAGTTTCATTCACTCAACATGTGGTTTTGCTTCTTTGTGGCACAGTACTAAGGCTGCAGCTTATTAGGTATAATGGAGAGTGCTCCAGATTATCGAGTTCTACAGTCTGCGTGATTGCTTATTTCACTCCCAAATGTTCAGTGATAAACCTGTGATGTGTGCAGTGGTTTTTGACAGTAGAAAGAGTGGCAAAGAACCCCTTTCTCTGTTTTTCTGTCTCCAGAATTTTTGAATGAGATATCAAGGGATCCTAAATCCCTTCAGGGGAGGAACTGTAAATTTTTAATTTCCAGAAAATCACCACAGCTAATGAAAACACTAGCCATCTACAACATAAATTATACAACAGGGTTTCAGCTGTTAGGTAATAAAATAACCAATCCTAAATTCCTGAACCAATGGGAACACCGTCCTATGCCAGCAACACAAGCTGCTAGATGTGAGAAAGCACCTTCCCTCCGTCAATACTTGTTTGATGTCTGGTTATCCAGAGAAGGACATCAGCAGACAACTGGGTTCTGTTGATGTAAATGTTTAGCAGAGTGATATGTGGTGGACAGCAAGAGGTTTGCACCTGGCAAGGTGGTCTCTTGTGAGAAAAACAGGCAGACAGATCTTGGCACAGAAGAAAAAACTCAACATAGTTTTACTCTAGAAGTAAAAAGCTGCAATTATATACAGTGCAACAACTGTAACACAAAACAGATATATTCTCTTGGGCTGCTCAGTTGACCTCACTGAGACAGTTCGGTTGTGCTATATACAAGTCCATACAGTTCAGTAGCAGTCCAGTCCAGCAGGGTAAATGCAAGCTGTAATTACAGACAAAGCCAAAGAGTTCTACAGCTTCTGTCCTCCTGGTGGAGGCTTAACCCAATTTGTCCTTCTTTGTCCAGCAGGCACAGATGGCAATTCAGGCAAAAGCCATCATCAGGATCAGTGAAAAGATTCAGTCCTCATAGCAGGTTCTGGAACACACAGGAATCTTCATCCAGGCTGTCAGCAGAGGAAGGTGAGCATTAAAGCTCAGACAAGTTGAGCATTGTAGCTGGAAGTCTGCAATACTGCTCTGACCTAAATACACTGGCCCATGGAGCACATCAGGGAAAAGTCCCAACACCTGTGCGCCCCTGCAGTATGGTCTTAAAGGAATCACAGACACAATATGCCTTGCAACCAGTTAGGGTGTGAGGTGAAGATTTAAATCCCCAACATGTTCATATGGTGAATAAAGAGCCTTTTACTCAGGGGTCCACAACCTACAACCCATGGGATGGCCCCGGCCCCCAACACCATTCTATCTGGCCCACAGTGACAACTGCAGAAGTGGAAGCAGATGCATTTACAACAGCCATAAATGCATCCATGCATGCACAAACGCACCCGCTGCAGTGTACTGCAGTGTTTGCAGCAGGGGAAAACCATGTGTCTGGCCTGCTCAGCTGTCTGCGGGGGAGTTGTCCAGCCCATGGCATGGTAAAGTTGAGAACCCCTGCCTTTACTCAACATACATCTTTCATCCATTTGAAGAAATGTCTGAACATGTACTTGTTCAACTACAATGCACTATCATGAGTTGCTTGTCTTTATTACAATCTACTCTACTACCTCAGGATTCTGCAAAATCACCTCATTTTGTGCAATGATAATTCTGTTTTTCTAAGAAGTCCATTTTCCAACCTGTGAAAACAAAAAAGTAGAACCAACCAACATGTGATAGATTTTGGATATTCCAATTCTCACAACCAACTCCATGAAAAAGTAATACTGAATGATGCTTTAGGAATTCTTAGGTGGAATAATGGTTGCTGTTGAAAGCCTTGGATCTTTGGATGAATGTGCTCAATAGCCATACATTCTGGAAGACAGGCTTCATGAAATGGACTTAAATTCACCGCAAGGCAGAATATATTTTGCCATTATAATTGTGGTGGCAGTGGCTGGAGGCCAGATGCAGCCCATAGGCCGTAGGTTGCCAACCTCTGATCTAGGTGTACTTGGTTCTACAGGCATATTTCACAGACATGTCTGTCTCTTAAAAATTCATCTCACAGGTGAAAAAGATAACTTAGTTAAATATAAAAGAATGAAGAGGCAATATATAGGTCAATTGAATGAGCCTGTTGTCATGTCATGATGAACCAGACAGGAGTCATTTTGAAAACTTTCATCCATGATAGAATCACTTTCTTACAGGAGGGGGTCAGAGATACTCATGATGAGTCATTTAAAGGAAGTCTCTTGGAAAGTCCCTAACCTGACCACACCTCTAAGCAACTAGAGGAGTCTCCACCTTATCCCTAAGGGAAGGGTAGGAGCAATCCATCCTAGTAGGATACTGTTATCAATGGTTTAATTTGGTTGGCTTTTCTTATCATAGTCAAGTCCATCCTGGGGAGGAAAAATGTGAATCCAAAGAGTATAACAGGGGTCACATTTTACTCCTAATGATCCCTAGCATTCAGTTTGCTTTTTTCACTGCTGAGACACACTGGGTCGACACCTTGTGCTGGGTCCTTGCATGTCTTGTTAAACTAAACACTAACAAATCACCAGGACCAGATGGCATCCATCCATGAGTTCTCAGGGAACTTAAAGATGAAATTGCTGATCTCCTAGCCAAAATATAAAATATTTCCCTCAAATCAGGCTTTGTGCCTGATGACTGGAAGGTAGCGAATGTAACACCAATTTTCAAAAAAGGATCCAGGGGTGATCCAGGAAATTACCGACCTGGCAGTTTGACATGTGTCCCAGGTAAAGGGATGGAAACCATCCTAAAAGATAGAATTAATAGGCACATAGAAAAGAAGGCGCTGCTAAAGGAGAGCCAACATGGCTTTTGCAAGGGCAAATCATGGCTCACTAAACTGTTGGAATTTTTTGAGAGTGTCAGCAAGCATGTGGATAAGGGGGATCCAGTTGACATTGTTTATCTGGACTTTCAGAAGGCTTTTGACAAGGTCCCACACCAAAGGCTCTTGAATAAACTTACCAGTCATGGAAAAAAGGGACAGGTCTTGTCCTGGATCAGCAACTGGCTAAGGGACAAGAAACAGAGGGTAGCACTAAATGGACACTTCTCCAAGTGGAGGAAAGTAAAGAGTGGGGTCCCCCAAGGTTCAGTACTGGGACCACTGCTTTTCAACCTCCTCATAAATTATCTAGAGGTAGGAGTAAATAGCAAGGTAGCCAAATTTGCTGACGACGCTAAATTATACAGGGTAGTGAAAACTGTGAGAGATTGTGAGGAGCTCCAGAGGGATCTCTTGACACTGGGAGAGTGGGCAAAACAGTGGCAAATGAGCTTCAACATTAGTAAGTGCAGAGTGATGCATGTTGGGGCAAAGAAAACCAATTACATTTATAAACTGATGGGTTCTGAACTCTCTGTGACAAACCAGGAAATGGACCTTGGTGTCCTGGTGAACAGCTCAATGACGGTGTCAACCCAGTGTGCCTCAGCAGTGAAAAAAGCAAACTCAATGCTAGGGATCATTAGGAAGGGTACAGAAAATAAGTCAGCAAGTATCATTTTGCCTCATCATAAATTTATGGTGAGGCCCCATCTGCAATACTGTGTACAGTTCTGGTTGCCATACCTCCAAAATGATATTTTTGAGTTGGAAAAAGTGCAGAGGAGGGCAACCAAAATGATTAGGGGACTGGAACACCTTCCTTACCATCTGAGGCTGCAACGGTTGGGCCTATTCACTCTTGAATGACAGCGTCTAAGAGGTGACCTGATTGAAGTTTATAAAATCATGCACGGTGTGGACAAAGTAGATAAGGAAAAACTGTTTTCCCTATCGCATAACACTAGAACTAGGGGACACTCCATGAAACTTTTGGGTACTAGTTCTCAAACAAATAAGAGAAAGTACTTTTTCACCCAGAGGATTACTGGTCTATGGAACTCCCTGCCAGAAGAAGTGGTGACAGCTGTCAGTCTTTACAGCTTTAAGAAAGGATTAGACAAGTTCATGGAGGACAAGGGTATCAATGGCTATAATTATGGATACTTAAGGACAACCTCCAGGTTGGAGAGATAGGCAGGATATCTCTTAATGCCATTTCCAGGGAATCTTAAGCAGGTGAAGACATCTCCTTGGGAATACCCAGAAGAAAATGGTGAGCCACTGTGTGAGACAGAATGCTGGACTGGATGGGCTGTGGCCTGTTCCAGCAAGGCTCTTCTTATGTTCTTATGTTATGTTCTTCATTGAGCTGTCCACCAGGACACCAAGGTCCATTTCCTGGTTTGTCACAGAGTTTCAGACCCCATCTATACCTATAAATCCAAGCGTTAACCGTTGAAACTTGACAAAGGATCCCGCACCCGGCCACACTAGCCTGTACCGAGCCTTCTGTACTTGCCCGAACTGAGTACGGAGGTCAACAAATATTTTAGAAATGTGCCAGTGGGGCAGGAGACCCACGAATGCAAACAAAGTAAAAGGACTTCAATTCCCAATGTTCTTTGCACCACACCGCACCAGAGCCAATCAGGCTGAGAGGCGCGAGCAAAAAATTTTTTGGGGAAACGCGTCACGGCTAATCGAAATGGAGGTCCATAAAAAAACTGCCGCATGCATGCAAACCTCAAACTCAAAACTACAAGTCCCAGCATCCTGCGCTATGAACATGCAGAATGCTGAGAAAGCCAGCGCGCGAAAAATAAACTTACATATAGCAACGGGAGCTCAAGTCCCCAGCAAGCAGACTCAGTGCCTCACAGCCACGCAAAATAAAAGGCACAAAATGCCACTGCAAGACACCCACCATCCTTCTTTCCCGGAGCAATGGGGGGAAGAGGGACTCCCTTTCCTCCAAGCTACCCCACCGAAGACACGGTGAGACCACCACCAGCCTCAAGTAAAGTTGAGCCAGGGTGGAAAAAAAACCCCAAAACAGGCAGCAGTCCATCAGGGGAAGCACCCTCCCTGGCGGATGAATAGCTGATGAATTTGTATTTCAGAATACAAAAACAACAGCCAGCAATCCACAAGGAAGAGCCCCACCCCTTACGGATTGCTTCCTGCCGATCTCCAGTTAGGTAAGCCAAGAGAAAAAGGAGACAGAGAAGAGAGAACCATCGTTAGGCACAGAAAGCTCTTCTCTGCCTCCTCCCTCTCCCCCGACCTACCTAATCAACCTACCCAGGAGAGGAATGGCCTGACTGCCTCCAAAGAGAAACCCATAGGCAGCCTGTTCTTCAACCTAAAGTAACCACCAAAAACAAACACCAAAATTATTAAAAAATAATAAAACAAAAATAAATCAATAATTTAAAAAACCCATTGATAAACAAAAATAAATAAACCACAAAATACAAAAACAAAAACCTCCACAATACCACAAAACCACAAACAAAACACATAACTACAACAGAAAAAACCACAAAGTACACAAACAACAACTAATTACAAAAATAAACAAAAACCAACTAAAACATATTAAACACAACCAGAAATAATCAAACCAATTAAACCAACCTAAAACTAAACCAAAACAAAAAAGAACAAACAGAAACACCTCCCAGCCCACCACCACAAAAGCAAAACAAAGAAAATCCCCAGAAAAAATAAAACCAGACAACTTACCAGCACGTCCTCCCTCCACGACGACTGGAACAAAAATGAAGAAACAAAGAGTCTACTTACTGGAAGAAGCCCCACCCAGATGCCAGGAGAGAAAAAACACAAAAAATGAAAGCAAAACCCCTAGCTGCCCCACCTCCAGGGCAGAATAGTAAAAACAACTCAAGAAGACTCAACAGCCCCACCTGGAGGCCATAAGAGTTAAAACAAGTCAAAGACGTAACAATAAATAACAATTTTACACAAATCACAAACATATGTCAAAAAAATAAATAAAAAGATTTCTAAAATCCTGTGCTGAGTTTAAACTCAAATAAAAACCCAAAACATCTAAACATAGTTTAAAAACATTGAATGTAAAAAATGTACTTTCACATTTTTAAAATTATTACCTACGGTACAACTATTTTAAAAACACCCACAAACTGAAACATTATTTGGTTAAATAAAACAAATTGAAAAAATTATATTATCCTTTGTTCTTTTTTTAATCTACAAAAAACAAAAGCTGATCACACTTTATAACAGCCTGGCAACGCACACAAATTGTGCATAAATAAATAAAAATATTTTAAAAATTACAGAATAACCTCTTTTTTACATACATTACAAAAGAAAACCCCTTACAACACAATTTAAAATAGCCCGTCAACATCGCGCAAACTATGCTAGTCAATTTATAAATGTAATTGGTGTTTTTTCCCCAACGTGCATCACTCTACACTTACTAGTGTTGAAGCTAATTTGCCACTGGTTTGCCCACTCCCCCAGTGTCAAGAGATGAAACGCTTTAATAAAACTTTTCTGCTTCAAGTCTGAGTGGAACTCAGTCTTTGCAGGCGCACCCCCCAAAGAAAGACTCAGACACCGGTATATGGATAAAGGCATTGGGCCACTTTAATTGAATAATGCCCTAGTCCGAATTATAACTTTCAATTGGTACTCATCCAATTATAATTCTTAAGGCAAGCAGGCCGCAGTAACACTGGTAAGGTTCCTCCCAAAATTGCCAATGGCAATTGGCTACAATGTATCCATTTTGTATCAATTTGTTTGTTGACACAAACAAATTGTTGACCGTAGTCAATAAACTATCTACTGACCCCACCCTCTGACGTGTATCCGTCAAATCACGGGGTGATGCATGCTGAAAAGCTCCTGCCATCACCCCTTGCCTGGTTCGTCGTTGACCGGTCAACGTTATTACACCTGTACCTGTCTAAGTGTTGGCCAGTCAATTGCGAACCTGCCGGATACCTATGGGTCATAAATCTTTACCTTACCAGTGCTACCCGCCTAAGTGACCAAAGTCAAGAACAAGAAAAAACCCTATATCAAACCTCAGCAACAGTGTGGGATGGGCAAAAAAGCCAGAACCCAAGGGCCAATTGTGGGTTCCAACCAAAAATTCCCACCCGGCCCCGAAGCGACCAAAATATCACACTGTTCACTAGGGAGGGGGTGGAGGGAAAACTTCTCCTCTCCGTCGCTCTTTTAAAATGGCAGCTCGGCTGCCTCGTGGCCACCCCTTTTATAGAGGGGTGGCCACGCCCCCTAACTCACCCGGATGTCTGAGTCCGGGTGGGGGGGCCCGCAAAGAGCACGGTGGCCATTTTGGCACCGCGCTTGAATTTCAGGCGCACCCCCCAAAGAAAGACTCAGACACCGGTATATGGATAAAGGCATTGGGCCACTTTTATTGAATAATGCCCTAGTCCGAATTATAACTTTCAATTGGTAATCATCCAATTATAATTCTTAAGGCAAGCAGGCCGCAGTAACACTGGTAAGGTTCCTCCCAAAATTGCCAACGGCAATTGGCTACAATGTATCCATTTTGTATCAATTTGTTTGTTGACACAAACAAATTGTTGACCGTAGTCAATAAACTATCTACTGACCCCACCCTCTGACGTGTATCCATCAAATCACGGGGTGATGCATGCTGAAAAGCTCCTGCCATCACCCCTTGTCTGGTTCATCGTTGACCGGTCAACGTTATTACACCTGTACCTGTCTAAGTGTTGGCCAGTCAATTGCGAACCTGCCGGATACCTATGGGTGATAAATCTTTACCTTACCAGTGCTACCCGCCACACGGGGAGGCTTCAATGAAGACTCACCGCCCCCCCCCCCAGACCGTCAGCTCGGTCAACAGGCCTGCTTGCAAATCTTCCAAAAAGAGGTTCATACCTCTATCCGACAGGTGGACCCCATCCCCGGCATACAGATCGTAATTTTGTAAACTAATGGTGGGGTGTCGGACGACCATCCCCAAACCCTTGTCTGCCATGAACCGGGCAACTGCCCTGTTCACCGAGCGACGAGCGTGGTCAAGGGCACGGAGGTCAATACCTCCCCTGTAAGCATGACGTGGTATGATGTCCGACCATAGCAGCCTTGTGAATGGCCATAAATAATGCAAATAAGCTAGGTGTCTGCAAATCGCGAATTTTAAAGAAAGGCCAGTGACCTGGCCGAGGTCATTGCCCCCGAGGTGCAGTAGAAGGACATCAGGCAGTTCAGCATCCCTAATGGAGAAAAGGAATGGCAATAGTTCCCGCCATCTCATTCCACGCTTACCGTACCAACGTATGCATGTGGCCGCACGCAGTCCAAGCTGGGGTCCCCACTCTGTCGCCGCAGCATACTGCGCTGCCCAGTGCACGTAACTGTGGCCCACCAGCCACACTGCCACCGGTGTGCGGGGACACACAGGGTCTATAAGAGAAAAAAGAGAACAGTGACTTAAATGGTACTCATGTCTGAAGAGGACAAACATATAATGCAAAACGCATAGATCCCCATCTTCCCATACGGCGTATATCAGCCTCAGAGTACCCAAATGCAGCTGCAGTTGAAGCAGCACCTATTCTATATGAATGGGTGCCGTAACGAGCCCCTGGGAGGCCAACACTGGAAAGTGCCATACCGGTCACCTTCCAAAATTGAAATTTAGTAAGGGGAGACCCATCCTGGTGGCAGAAAAACGGGCCAGGGTGCGTGCCACGCACTGCCAAGAACTCCTGTAGGGCACCAACCGGACAGATGTCTGAAATGGAACATCGTAGCAGTCTAACTCCACTGCCTACGCCGTGCTGATCAACTTTTGAGGACCGCATCCTCAACTGAGCCCACTCATTAGAAACATAGACATCGTCGAGTTCCAGTGCCCTACGAGTCGCATCTGCCTTAGACAGTAGTACCAACTCACTGATGCGGAGCGCTCCAAAGAAGGCCACCGTGGTAGCCGCATGAAAAAGAGCTGCCTCATACCTGTCAAAACATAGGTTAGGCCAGCCTCGTGCAAGGTATGTGAGCACCCCTGGGGAAATTGGGTGACGAGTGTCCGGGCGGCCGCCACGTTCCCGTGTCCACCCCTCCAAAACATGCCGTATGCGAAAATCGTTCATGCTGTCAGGAAAACCCCCCACCTTGGCAATAAATGCTGACAGCCTTGATGCTATAGTGCGGGGAGCGAGGCCCTGACCGTGTAAATAAACCATGAATTGTAAAACCTGTTCCACTGGAATGGGCCACACCTCTGGCAACTGAAGTTGCACACGAAAGCTATTAAATTGAACGAAAGCATGATGATACGCCTTACGCGTGCGGGGCGCCAAGGACATGCCAATCGCCCGGTTCACCTCTCCTTGCCAAATGTCCAAATCTCGGCCTGAAGTGGCGAGGGAAATTCCTCTGCGTCCGGAGCCAAGGCACGGAACCGGGGGATCTGCAGGCGGGATAAAGCATCAGCAATATCATTATCAATGCCTGGTACATGTCTGGCCCTGAAAAGCACGTTGAGGCGTAGGCTACGTAACACGAATTGGCGAACTAAAGCCATCACCCTGGGTGATTTAGAGGTCTGAGCATTGACAATGTGCACTACTGCAGCATTGTCACACCAAAAATGGACCACAGAGTCGGCCCACTCCTTGCCCCATAACATCAAAGCTCCCAGGATTGGAAAAAACTAAAGGAATGTAAGATCGCGGAGGCGATCCATGCCCCGCCATGCTGGAGGCCATTGGCCATAAGCCCACCTCCCCTGGAAGTAAATCCCATATCCCAGGGAGCTGGAGGCATCCAACTGGACTTGAAACCTAGGTGAAACTAAAAGGTCGGACCTCCAAAAGGATACCCCGTTGAAATCCCGCAGGAATGAGAGCCAAACCAAAAGGTCAGCCCGCATGCCCCTGGTTAGTCGGACCCTATAATGGCGCCTTGTCAGCCAGACATGGCATCGCATAGGCGCCGAGCAAATGCCCTGCCATGCATAACCACCCTGCAGGCAAAGTTAAGATGGCCATGCAGTACCTGAAGCTCCCGAAGTGACACCTTATGTTTGGCCAGCAAGGCCAAAATCATCGCAGAGATCCGGGTGACCTTGTCAATGGGTAACCGGGATGCCTGTGCAACCGTGTCAATTTCGATACCCAGAAATGTGAGGGTAGTGGATGGGCCCTTGGTCTTTTTGGGTGCTAAAGGGACACCCAGTTCCTGCATTAGCATCTGAAATGTGGTGAGGAGACGCGTGCATGTGTCCAAGCCCTGTTCACCCCCGAACAAAAAATCATCGAGGTAATGGGCTACAGACCGAGACCCAGACCTACGAACAAAGGCCCATTGAAGGAAGGTGCTAAAATGTTCAAATGCTGAACAGGATATAGAGCAGCCAAAAGGCATGGCCTTATCGACATAGAACTTCCCTTGGAATCTAAAACCCAATAGCTCAAAGTCCTCAGGGTGCACTGGCAACAATCGGAATGCCGATTTGATGTCGCATTTCGCCAAGAGGGCACCAGGACCACAAGAGCGCACCATTCGCAGGGCTTGGTCAAAGGACGTATACCTGACCGAACAAAGGTCATCAGGGATAGCATCATTGACAGAATAACCCGCTGGGTACGATAAATGGTGGATTAAACGAAATTCCCCCGGGGCCTTTTTGGGTACCAACCCCAGAGGAGAGACCTTCAGGTTGGGGAAGGGTGGCACAGAAAAGGGGCCTGCCACCCTCTTGGCCCCGACCTCCTTAGCGATACTCAGGGCAGCCACCTCTTCTCTACCCTTCAGGGACAGTAAATTGGGTGCATCTTGGGGTCCCCGCACTCCTTTGAATGGGATTCGGAAGCCCCACTGGAAACCCTCAAGGAGGTACTTCGCATCCTCTTTCCGTGGATAAGTTGAGAGCCATCGCTCCAACATATACACATTAATTGGGGAGGGGGCCTTTTGCCTGGCTAGCTCCCTCAGCAGTAGCTCTGCCCGCTCCCTGTCCACCTCTACCTCTGCCCCGTGACCTGCCGGCCCGCGGACACGTGGCGGCGGCGTGGGGGCCAGCGCAAGAGGGACACTCATGTTTGTACCGGCACTGCCGCTTATTGCACACACCGCTAGCCGAGAAGCTCCAACACAGCAAGCGGGCTGGAACCCCCTGCCCCGCCAGCTGGCGGGAAGCCTGCGTTGGAGCAGCTCACTGAACGGCATGGCCACAATGGCACCTATCCCCAGGCGCCGGACGCGTGGGGGTCATGTACAATAACCACAATTTCTGACAGGGCTCATCCCATCTCATCTCCGGGTGCAAGGGCACCCTCATTCTGAATTCCTCATCATAAGCCAACCATGATGGGCCAGGAAAATCCACCGTTGCCCTGTAAATATTGTGCAAATATTGGACCATAGGAATGGCCAGGTCAGGCCGGGCCCTGAGGTACACCGCAATATAAATAAGATATGCGGGCAACCAGTTGGTCCAGGTGCGTGGTGGCTTATAACGGCGGGACAGCTCTTTGTCTTTGTCATCCTGTCCCTCTCTCTCCTCCTTAGTGGCCTCACGGTTCAATAGGGAGAATATATCCACGTACTCCCCCTGCCAAATTTTTTCCCTCGTGACCTGGGACAAATGATCACCAAGGGGCAACGAATAACCAGCCGTCGGCAAAGCCGTCACTGGCACATTAGGTACCCGGGGCATATGCAGCGGAACCTGGACAGTCCCTGCGATGCCCGGCACTGGCGAGGGGGCAGAAACCCCCACCCCCAATGTTGCACCAGTATGGAACCAAGGGGCACTGCGATAGGGTGGCAACTGATGCCCACTCGCCTCGACATGACGAGGCCATGGCCACTGAACCCCACCATTGGAAGCGGGCTGTGAAGTGGGTGCATTAACTTGAACCTGATACTCACTAGGTGCACCCCCGTGAGCCGCCCCCACTGGGGGTTCCGGCCCACGGCGGGCGTCGGAGCTCGCGACCGGAATCGAGCTCTGGGGCCGCACCTGACCACTCTCCTGCTATAGCTCTGGCCGAACAGGGAGCTGCGAGAGACCGGCCGAGGTAGGCCGGAGCGTGTCCAGCAGCTCAACCCGGCTGGCCGCTTGCTGCAGTGTGGCAGCCATTGAGGTAGCCGGTTGACCCAAAGGGCCCCCCGCAGCAAATGAAGGGCCACCAGACACGGGGTTGTGTGCCATCCCTAAGGACGCCTCAAGCACAGCTAAATGCATTAGCAATGCATCAACTGCCACAGATCCCCCAGTATAAAGTGGGCCGGGTGGGCCGGACGGCCCACCAGGCATTGTACCAGGAACCCCAGTATGAGAGCCTGGGCCCGAATAGGGCCATGCCTAAAACTCCGGCCCATGAGGGGCCGGAGGTGGAACGTGCTGTGCACCAGCACCGGGCCCACCCCCGCTGCCCGGGCCCATGGCCGGTAGCTGCGGGCCGGGGACCGAAGCCCCAGAAGGGCCAGACGAAGGCTGACCGGCCGAGGGCCAAGCAGCCTGCATCGCCTCACCGGTATCGGTGGGGGTAGAGCCCTGCTGCATGGGTGCAGCCCTGGTCCTCCGACCCGAGGGCTGGCCCCCATGTTGCGCAGGGCCAAAAGTCCTCCCCGTGGGCCACGGCTTCCGTGGACCAAGGGGGAAAGAACAAACAGCGACGGAGAAAACTTCTCCTCTCCGTCGCTCTTTTAAAATGGCAGCTCGGCTGCCTCGTGGCCACCCCTTTTATAGAGGGGTGGCCACGCCCCTAACTCACCCGGATGTCTGAGTCCGGGTGGGGGGGCCCGCAAAGAGCGCAGCGGCCATTTTGGTGCCGCGCTTTCATTTTCAGGCTAATCTTGTTACAATAAGACTCTCTTCCTTACATGTTACCAAACCTTGCAAATCGCATATTCCCTGGAGATGAGAAGTACAGCCCCACAGGTTCTGTACAGGTTCTGTGAGGGCCTGGTAATTGCTGCATGAGAGAGTGTGCATGGAACAAATATACCAAGAGCAGTTTATTGAGCAAAACCCACCTCACTTTACAAGGGTCCCAATCCATGGTGGTGGCAATACCTGTTAATAATAAGTGACAGTGTGGTTTTAACACACACACACACACACACAGAGAATGATTTAAATAATATTTTTTTATCAATATGTACTACTTTTGAACTTATTCACTTAATATTAGGTTGGGGAAAATTATGACGAACCTTGAAATGCTCAAAGATAATTTTGCTATTAAAAAGATTTACCAGTAGGAATGGCTGTATAAAGGATGATGCAGCTGCTGTGGAAAACTCTTGGACTCGGATCCCATATTTCCAAACAGCAGGAGCAGATGCTTTTCCTGTTATCTTCCAATTCAGCACTGATGCCACGTTTCCTTAAATGACCAAACAGAATTGACATAACTGATATTGTTGTTTAAATATTTTAATATAAGGCTAAAGAAGTTCACTGGAGAAGAACAAAATGTTATCCAAAAGATGACAGTGGGAAGAAAACCAATACTTGCACATTGGGGCCAACATGGAAAAGTTATCTACAGAATATATTTAGAGAAAAGGATGGAGATGGACAGTTAAACTTTAAAGTTACGTAGCACACAAAAATAAAACTTTCTTCTCCTTCACTGTGAATTGGCTTGAGTTTTCTCTCCTTGCCTGGATACCAGGAGAAGCATAGCACTTTTAAAAAACATTGCCCTGTGCCCTAGCAAACATAAAGTGCCAAGAAAAAACTGGGTGTGGGTGTGGGTGTGAGTGTGGGTTGTGAGTGGGGTAGAAACTTAAAATCTGCCTCAGCTATGAAATGATCTAAAATTATCTTCTGATTCAATTTCTTGTTCTTGTTGTGCCATATCCAGTTCCACATATTGGCTATCATCATGGAGATTAGCCATGAAGATTGTGCTGAGAATACAATGCAGTGGTATTCCATTTGCCTACCACATCACAGCATTGTTATGTATGTTAACTGTGTTTTCTGACAGGAGCGGAATATATCTTTTCTCATATATCTATTTTTACGCAAATAAGTGGATCGAAAATGTGCACACTCTGTTAGCCAATGGGCTTGTTGTATTATTGTTACTGTTTATAGTGTATATAAGTCTGAGTTTTGCCCCATCCAAACTGTGTTCAAACCCCACTAATAAAGAGCTGAATTTCACTACTTCATTCATCTGCTTCTTCATTCCTTGAACACTAAAAGCATGAAACCCATATCACTGATTCAGTTCTCTGAGTCACTTTCTGGTCCTGAACCCTTTTGGCACACAAAGTCCTCATTGGCCCCAGGCCAGTATTGACAAAGCTGCTGCCCTCCATCAAGATGGATTCAAGTGGCATTAAATCAACCTGTGGACCATCACCCTTCCCTGTGAACTTCACCACCCAAAGCTGTTAGTCCTCAGGGTTGTCAGGTTAGTTAACTACTGCCTGATGATAAGCATTGAGTTGCTGGCAGTATGGTGTATCTATTACCATAACAGGATAACCTGACGAGACTGACTGATTCAAATTAAGGTGAAAAAAGAATTACTGTTTTCAAAATATCATCCTGGTGTGTTCAACACTCTCGCCCTCCCAAACCCTGCTAAATGGCAGTACTGGGAGCAACAGAGGAAGGCATAGAAAGCAGAGACAAATAAGTAGATTTTTATTCCCCTGTGTCTATGCTAGATGTGAAACTGCCAAAATGAAGGCACCTTTTGTTGAGTTCATTATGCAGTTCCTTTTGCCTGTCCCAGTGTGAGAAAGATTAGCTGGCAACACAAGGTTGCCATTACCAGGGTATACCCAATTGTGGTTCATAAATACCACAATCTTCAAGGAGGCTCTTTCTGTGTACCTCAGGTAAATAGATGAGCCTCCATGTCTCTCATGCTCTGGTATGCTCAGGCGCATGCTGGTATATCGAGCAATCGGGCTTTGTCCCACCCCGCCCTCACCTCTGGAGCACTGGAGCACCAACAGCTGTGCATGGGATCCCTCCCAACCCCCAAATAAGTGCCCCCACCACTCCATGTCCTGCTCCTTCCCATGGTGCCCTGCATAGCTCTGGGTCTGCTATCTCACTCAGCACTAGGGAGATTTAGTTTTTCCAAAGGCTAGTGAGATTGCAACTGATACTTCTGCTGTGATTTGAACTTGCTGCAGCTTCCAAATAGTCTGAAAGATGAGTAATAGCCCCATGTAAAGTATATTAAGCACTCAAGCAGGGAAGTCATAACTGTTTGTACTCCTGTGGTCAAATCCCACTTCTTAATGCATAAACTAATAAAACATGTGCAACACATCTTGAACATCCAGGAGGAGACTTTCAGTCTTTAACCTTGATTGATTAGCCTCCTGTTTCTGCATGTCACCCCATTGAAATTCTTACTCCTGTGGTGCTAGGATTACACACTATGGGCTAATTCCATCTTGTCTGAAAAGGTGGACAAAAGATACATTTATTTTGGCCTATTTTTGCCTACAAAGGTATTGTGGGAGACATGATCTCTGTGAGGTGGAAAAATGCTTCCTCTGATCTATATCTCTCATGATTGAGAAGGAGGTCTCTGAATTTAAATTCCAAAGGACAAATACAAGGTCTACAGGAAGGATGAAAGAGATCCTTATGTTTTTTCCTCTTTAGGAAAAGTTCTTTGACCTAGATAGAGGCTTATCTACACAGGTATACAGCCCACACTATGAAGTTATGTTGGGTTGGTCCAACCACATGCACACAAGTTGCGTACTGGAGTGGGCCAATCAGCCCAAAGGCCATCCCATTTTGAGACCCTATCAGGGTTTTCTTCTAAATTACCCCCACTGTATTTTATAGGATACTAGCATAGTTGCCCGGCCTTGCTGGGCAGTTTTTATGTGTGTTTTTTTTGGGTAGTTTGGGTGGGGGTGTTTTGCATTTGTGGTTTGTGACTTTATTTGATTTATGTTATTTTATTTAAATTTGTCATTTTGATTTTTAACATATTTTTTGACTGTTTTTACTCTCCTGGCCTCTAGCTGGGGCTGTTATTAAGATTTTTGCGATTTTCCTTTCTTTGTTCAGTTTAGTTCCGGAACCCATGAAGGGAGGATGTCTCTGGTAAGTGCTCTTGATTGTTTATTCTGTATTTTTTTGTTTTGATTTTGTGATGTTTGGTTGGGGGTTTAAGTAGATAGTTTCTACTTAAACCCCCTAAAGTGTTTCAGCTTGTTTGTTGGTTTGTATTGTGGGTTTTAGATGTGTTTAAGTGTTTTAATTATTTCTGGTTGTAATTTTTTCAAAAAATTCTGTATTTATTTCTTTAATTTGTGAGATTATTGTTTGTTGAGTTAGGTATTTTCGTGTTGTAGATAGGTGTTTTTAGTGTGCTTTTTATGGTTTTTCATTAGCCTTTGGTATTTCGGGTGTTTTTTGTTAATTTTGTTGTTTATTGTTTTGTTGTTTAATGGGTTAATTTTAATTATTTGTTTATTTATTTGTGTTTTATTAATTTTGGTGCATTGCGTTTTGGTTAACTGTTGGGTTTTGTTGTTGTTGTTGTTGTTGTGTTTTGATGTGTGAAGAACGGCCTGTCTGTTGTTTCTTCTTTTTCCCCATTGCTGCTTTGAAATTAGGTTTCGATGCAGTGATGGGGAAAAGGAAGAGCCGGCAGTAGGCTCACTCTTCGATCGGTAATGTTCGTTAGATAGGTCAGATGAAAAGGAGGGAGAGAAGAGCTATCTGCTTGATGATGGTTCTCTTCTCTGGGCCTCCTTTTTCCCTGGCTTACCTAATGGGGAGATCGGCAGGCAACAATCCGTAAGGGGTGGTGCTCTTCCTTGTGGATTGCTCTGCTGCTTTTCTATTACATCCACTGCTGTTTCATGCTAGTTCTCAAAATAGCGGTGTAGGTAGTAGAAAGGCAGGATCCAGTCATTTGCCAGGGAAGGTGCTCCCCCTGACGAATTGCTGCCTGCTGCTTTTTTTCCTCCCCAGCTCAAACTTACCTTGAGGCTGGCGGTGATCTCACCGTGTCTTCAGTGGGGTAGTGGGGAGGAGAGGGAGTCCCACTTCTCCCCGTTGCTCCAGGAAAGAAGGGTGGCAGTTTTCTCATTGTGGTTTTTTGCGGGTTTTTGTTTACAAGGTCGTGAGGTGCTGCATCTGCCTGCGGTGGCCTTGCGCTCCTGTTACGTGAGGCGTTTTTCATTTTATTTTTCATGTGCTGCCTTTTTCAGCATTCTGCATGCTCACGCCCTTCAGCATGACTGGCTGAAGTAGTCACGGCATGGAGGTTGCTGGGAATTTAAGTTGAGTTTATTTTGTTCGCATTCGTGCGGTGGCTTTTTTTCTGCAGCTCAGTTTCTATTGGGTGCACCATGTTTCCGAACATTCTACTTGCTCTCGCCTGTCAGCCTGATTGGCTGAGGTGCGCTGCGGCACAGAGGACATTGGGAATTGATGTTGTTTTGCTTTGTTTGCGTTCGTGGGGCTGTTGCCCCACTGCTGACTGCGGGACCATTGTGGCACTCTGCGGGCTGAGTTAAGGTGAGTGCAGGCGACTCAGTATGGGATACTATGGACGGGTGCGAGCGTGTATGCTGGAGTCCAACAGTTAACGTCCCTCCTTAAGGGTAAAGACTAGTTTTTTGTGCCCGGCTCTGCCAGGCAGTTTTTTTGTGTGTGTTTTGGTGGCAGGTTTTTTTTTTTGGGGGGTACACACCACACTCAACACAAACACACACAACACAAACACACACACACACACACACAAAAACACAAAACACACACACTCTGCACACACAGCACAACCACACATACACACTTAATACACACACATACACAACACAACCACACACACAACACATACACTCATTACACACATACACAACACAATCTATCACACACACAATACACACACATTTATTACACATACACAACACAACCACACACACAACACAACCATACACACACCGAAGCTGCAGGGGAAAAGGAGGGTCTATCTATCCCCCCGAAGCTTTGCCAAGAGGTCACACACACACACACACACACACACACACACACACACACACACACACACACACACACACACACACACACACACACACACACACATGCCAAAGCTGTGTGGTGGGAGGAGGGGCTTTTCCTCATCCCCCGCATGCCTCAGTGAGGACACACCCCTCCACCCAATCGGCGATGGTCTCTGAGCCGGCAGGGACTGAGGCAGGCCAGTGAGCTTCACCAGGGAGGCCAGGTGACAAAAGGCCCAGCCAGCAACAAGTAAGTGGGGCAGAGGACAGGGACTGGGGGAGCAAGGGGGTGGGGGGCAGCATGGTTCCTGGGCCCATTCCCCCTTTCAGTTCCTCTTCCCCCCACTTACCTGTTGCTGATTGGGCCTTTCGTTGCCTGGCCACCCCGGGGCGGCCTTCTGAGTTGTGCAGCTCACTGCGGCCTGTCCTCAGTCCTTGCTGGCGTCGAGGTTCTCCCCTCACCAAAGCCACATGGGGGGAGAGGAGGGGTTCTTCCTCTCCCTCCAAAGCTTTGGGGAGGCTGGTTGCCAGCCTCCAGGGCTGCGTGGAGACCAAGGTTTCTCCCCGCTGCCTCGCTGAAGCCACGTGGGGGGAGAGGGTGGGGATGGCTTCCCTTCGGGAGACGAAGTGTCTCCCAGAGGGAAGTTGTTGGCACGTTGGCAGTTTTTTTTACCCCATGCGCCAGCTGCCCTGCCTCCTCGGCGCTCGCACTTTTCAGCCTCATTGGCTGAGGGGTGGTGTGGCGCAGAGGATGCTGGGAACTGTAGTTCTATTTTTCTGGTCACATTTGTGGGGTAAAGAAAATATAGTGAGGCTATAGGAGCTGCATCCCACCTGATTTGAAGGAATATTCCTGTCAATCACCTGGGAAGCAGCAGCTAAAGCCACACTTCCACTGATGGGTCTGCTGCAGCTTTATTGCTGACAGCATGGTTGTAGGAATCACTTCCCAGCTGATCTCGTTACACCTGACAGAGACCTGCACCCATTCAGGATGCCAGCATACGACCTTTTGCTGCTTGGGAGTACGTATGGTTCTGTTCCAGGCTAGAGAAATCTATGATAGGTTTCAATCACTGGCTGTTTATGCTTACATACCAACTAGATCAGGTAGAGGTTAACAATGTGTAGATTAGAAAGGAATATGTAGTATTGGGAATAAAAGAATTGGAATTCTCCCACCAGCTTATGCTCTATATAGAAAGTACAAATGTCAGCTTTATTACTTGAAGAAAAAATAGATTAAAGTTCAGGATCATTAAAAAATTGCCAAAATAAAAGGGACACTTTTACTTTTTTCCCTTTCCCATAGTCAAAATTAGAATATGATTATTATCTATATTGCCTTATTTTCTGGCTAGGCCAGTTAACACAATCAGGTTTACATTTTTCTTCTCACAAGCAAACATAGGTAGGATTCTCTCTCCTCCTGCTTTGGCCTTGCTTAAGCAATAATGGTGTTTCTTCTAACATTCTAAGATAACAAAAATCATATTTCATGTTTTGTCCCACCTTTTCCTCTCTGTCCTCCAATAAGATGACAATATTTCAACAACCATCAAACATTCCCTTTTGTTCCCACAATCCCAGATTGTTATGACTATCTTCAAGGGAAATGAATTCACACCTGGGCCCTGGGCCAAACTCCAAACCCCTGGCTTCTCAGGAATTCACTACTATATTAGGAAGGAAAGCAACAACATCATCATCAATTTTAATTTGTACCCCACCCTACTCAGCACAAGGCCGATTCAGGGTATCATCACAACATAGCACAAAATTACAAAATACAATTCAAAAATACAGTATACAATTATACAAAATTATACAAAATTCATAACAAAATCAAAATCAAACTCAAAACCACAAACAAGACTAGGGCTCAGCATCCCAAAAAGCATTCAGGAGGAGACAACATTGTCCTTTTTTGGGGGGCCCTCCACGCGAGCACCTGCCTCGTATCTCTGGGGCCGGTGGAGTGGGTCCCGGGAAGCGCAACAGAGCAGCAGCGGTGGCAGCTCCAATGCTGACTTCTTTTGACCCCTCTGGCAGCAAGGCTTGGGGGCGAGGGTGATGCAGCTGCCCCGCATCTCAAGGGCCGATGGTGTGGGTCCCGGGAACGGCAGTGCAGCAGCAGTGTTGGCAGCTCCAGCGTTGGCTCCTTTTGACCCCTCCAGCAGCAAGGCTCGGGGGTGAGGGTAACGCAGCTGCCTCGCATCTCCGGGGCTGATGGTGTGGGTCCCCGGAAGGGCAGCGCTGCAAAGCAAAGCCTCCATTTCAATTCATTACAGTTTATATGGGGCATTATGGGCTGATTAGAGTAGTTATGAGTTAAATATGTCACAATTCAGGTAGGTAGTCCTAGGTTAGAGTGGTAGTGGTGAGTCCCTCATGGCATCATTGGACAAGGTGCCTGTTGGGTGCATCATACAATTCATGTGAAACAGTTGTGCTTATGAGACAGCTTTGTGATACACCCAATATCCATTCAGGTTAATAGAGTTGGAAACACACACAGAGATACCTCCTCCACTGAGCCAGCCTGGGTGGTTGCACAGCATTGCAGAGGGGCTAGAAATTTATCCATCCAAGCTAGAGAGGGGTCATGGATGAATTCCTGCTCTAGTACCAGGTTCTGCTCTTCCAGGTTTTACTGCAGTTCAGGGGTTTTAAATTTGAATAAATGGTGGCCTTTGTTTTACACTAAATTTCTTGTGTCTTGCCTATTTATTTGAGGGGGGAGATAAAGGTTTGCATCTTTTTCCTGCTGGCAACATGTTTATGATACTGAGCAGCAATATCACAACATTTCCTGGCATTCTGAATCATGAGTAGAGATGCAAAATATCACATAATTATAAACTGGAGAGGTTTTAAAATAATTTAATATTTGGCATATGCTTCAAAGTACTTTAGCTCACTTTTTTTAGATAAACTGTGAACTGCCCACTTGTCGCCTTTATAGGTAGGTACAGAAGGTTGAGAATGAAATGTAACAGAATTTAAAGAGTAATAGCATGGTGATAGTCCTAACAGTGGCAGCTGAAGGCTATTTAACAAACCTTGACAGGTAAGATGTACATGTCTTTAGAATGGTTGTTAAGAATCATACAAGCACAATTTGTGAATGGCATGTGCATTCAAGCACAATACGAACAGAACAGTGTGTCACTGAGAGACCTTTGTTTAAACAGAAGTAAGACAAAAGAGTTTGGCCTGTGAATATTTACAATTGGTGCAAAGTTGAAAACACAGGGGGCATACAGAGCAAGAAGAAATGAAAATTGCAAGGAATATTTATTTAAATCATTGGTTCATAACCTTTCTACCCAACAGAGCTTCCAAGGCTATTTACTATAGATCAAACTAACCTGGAAAAGATTAAAGTTTTCCAAAGATAGTATTTTAAAGCAACCCTAAATATCAGGGGCTCCTCAAACTCCACAGTTTTAACTGCCCATCAGAAACTCAATAGAGAGCCAGCCTAGATTTTCTTGGAAGGAAGTTGTACAACTATGGAGCAGCCATGGACAAAACTCTGTGTTATGAATCCAACTAACCAAACTTCTCAGGGTGATTTGGACAGGCTCTCTGCTGAAGAGCTCAAATTATAGGTAAGTACCTATGAGAAAAGATGATTGTTTAATGTCATATAGATTGAAACTTGCATCTTGGAGTTTAGAAGCAAATTGAAACCCAGTGTATTTGGTTCAAGCCTGCTTCAAATTTCTTTTTTTAAATTTTTTAATTTAATTTTAATTATTATTACAATACAAAACAAATAAAACATAATATCATAATATAACACAATAACATTATTCACTGTAAACATCCATCAAAGATATTGCCAATACTTTCTTAATACTTTATAATTATTCCACCACCCATCCATGGGTGGCATTACCCTTCAAATGGCAGCATCCCCAACCCTCATTTATTCCATAATATTCTAAGAACACATATATAATGAAATAATAAAGAAAATGATATACTAACATATAATTACTTTAAACACCCTGTGCATTTACATCTTGTAGGAGTCTGCGGGGTTTCACATTTCTTCTCACCATTTCCAAAAATATGCCTTATCCGATACTCGGCTGTCCTCCTGTTCACTTTTCATCGAATGGTCCACAAATGGCTGCCAAATTTTCCAAAATCTATTTTCTTTGATTTTGCCTTTATATTTGTTTATTTCCCATGTCAGTTTGTCGTTCAATGCAAGATCCCACATCTCCTTATACCATTCTTCTATTTTCAAGCACCCCTCCGATTTCCAATTCCTTGCAATATACATTCTACCCATTACCACCATTAAAGATAGTAATTCCTTTTTATCCTCATTCAGTTCTAATTTTTCAACATCCGTTAATAATACTGTGCCTACATTCAGTTCATATTCGATCCCTAATATCTCCCCTACCTCTTTTTCAATTTCCCCCCAAAATTCTTTTACCACAGTACAATCCAACCACATGTGTTCATAAGTTCCCAAAGAATTTTTACATCTCCAACACTTTTTACTTTTTGTATTATCCATTTGAAACAATCTCTCTGGAGTCAGGTACCATTTCCACAAGATCTTAAAATTGTGTTCCTTTATTCTAACTGACATGGTTCTCATAAATTGTTTTCTCCACTTATTTTTCCAATTTCTTTCTGATATTGCTATATTCAAATCTTGTTCCCAACATGATTTCAATGTTTCTTGCGGGTTTACTTCTTTATTTAATATTCTATATACTCTACTCACTATTCCTTTTATTTCCACAATTCCCTTTCTCATTTTCAATATCAATTCCTCAAATTTGGTTTTACCTCTTTCTAAACTTATTTGTACCAAAAATTGACCATTCCATTTATCTATCGACACTCTCTGTAGCCAATTTAAGTTCAACTGTACACATATTTCTGCTTTTTTCCTACTATCTTTACACACTCTTACCAAGTCCTTCAGCAGAGAAACATCATTCTTTTCTAATACCTCCCTTCTCCTTTCATCTATTTTTATAGGAAAACTTCCAAGGTCTTCCAACTCCACAATAGGTGACAAATCCAGACTTAATTTCTTTTTGACCCTTCTCCATACCCCCAACAATGTCTTCATCATCTTATTTTTAACTTTAATTCTTCAATCATTGATATCCAAAAATATACCTTTACCCGTTCAATCTAACTCCTTCATTTCCAATTCTTCCCATATTACTCTTTCTCTTGCTAATATCTTCATAATACTCTTAATTTGGAAAGCTCTATAATAATTTCTCAGGTTAGGTATCCCTAATCCTCCCTCTTTCTGCGGTAAATACCAAAAAATCTTCGCTATTCTGGGTTTCCTTCCACCATTACAATAATTATTTAATATATTTTGAAAGTCCTTAATTTCTTTATCATTTAGATAAATTGGTAATGCATCAAATAGGAAATTAATTTTTGGCAGCAACATCATTTTACACAATGCTATCCTGCCAAACCAAGATAATGTAATCTTTTTGAATTGCTCAATTTTATCTTTAATTTCCTTTTTTTGTTTTTCATAATTCAATTGTTTGAGGTCCTCAAATTTATGAGATATTTCAATCCTAGATATCTCAAATTATTTTTAACTTGCATTTTAAATTTATCTCTAATTTTCTTTTGTTCCTCTTTATCAACATTACAAAATATTATCTCAGATTTATCCCAATTTATTCTCAGTCCAGTCACCTCCTCAAACTCTTTTAAGTGACCTTGAATTTTTTCTAGCACTTTTCTTGGATGTTTCATAATTACTAATTTATCGTCCGCATAAAGACTTATTTTATTTTCTGAAACCCCTTCTATTCCACTATCTCCTCTTATAGCTTCAGCTAACAATTCCATCGCTATTATGAATAATATTGGGGACAGTGGACAACCCTGCCTAGTGCCAGCTTCCAACCTTACTTCATCAGTAAACTCATCATTTACCTTAACCTTGGCTAGTCCAAATTGATACAATTGTCCAATCATACTACAAAATTCATCTCCAAACCTATAAAATCTAGTAATTTCCTTAATTGTCACCCACTGCAATGAATCAAAAGCCTTGAAAATATCCAATGATAATAAACCAACTTTTTCTTTTGTATTACCTGCAATATCTAATAAATCCAAAACCCTCCTTGTCAAATCTGTCAAATGTCTTCCTTTCAAAAATCCAGCTTGGTCCTCATTTATATAATTAGCCATAATTCCATTCAATCTATTTGCGATTATTGCTGTAAATATCTTGGCATCCTGATTTATCAAAGAGATAGGCCTGTAAGATTCTATTTTTCCCCCCTATAATGATCAAATATCTACCTTCTGGATCTGAAATACTTTTTAACATCTCAAAGCCAAGTCTCTTTGAAATCAGGACCGCCACCCCCCTTGCTTTTGAAGTACCATATGACTTTTCATAATACTCCATCCATCCCAAAAATAGCTTATTAGTATCCCCTGATTTTTGATGGGTCTCCTGAAGAAAGACTATATCGGCTTTATCCTTACGCAAAGCAGATTCTATCCTCCTCCTCTTCACTTGACAGCCAGTACCTTTCACATTCCACGTCAATATTTTAAACTCCCTCATTCTTTAATTTAGCATTTTTCCCTTCTGACCTCCCCGGACTCCTACTTGTGCCATCTCCTTCACCCTATACTGACTAACATTCAAATACAAAATTACATTACAATTAACAATTAACATATACAACAATTTGAGCTACCCTCCCCACTCTTCCTTCCAGAAAGCGGCCCTTGTCACCCAAAGAGGGGAGGGGGGAATGTGTAAAAAATCCAAAATCCCTAAGGCTCTAGTGCCGATCCACTAGTATATAAAAAAAGAATAATAAAAAATAAAAGAAAAAATATTATTTCAACATCTCTTTTTCCTTCTTCTATGTATATCATCTCTCTCCTTTTAAATTCATTCCAATTCAACCCTCTTCCACCACCACCTGCACTTCCAATTCTGTCTCATTTGCTCCTGTTGCCCCTCTCTCTGTCTCACCTGCATGTTCTCTTCTCATTCCACCTGATTCCACCAGTGCTTTTCTTAATCCCCTCCATTCACGGGATGATGCTTTAACCAAACCCATTTGATACAAATATTCCAAACAGTCCATTTCCTCATCCCACATGTGCATTTTTATCATAGAGGAATCTAAGCTGTTTGGGGAATTTCCAATGATAATCAATCGATCGTTCCCTGAGCAATTTTGTCACAGGTTTCATCTTGAACCTCCATACCCGTTATTCTACAGATATGTCGTTATAAATCTCTATATCACATCCCTCAATTTTCAAAAAGCCAGATCCAGCTTGTTTCAAAAAAACTCATCACCTTTAATTTATCAGCCCAATTTGCAAACTTAACTAAAACATTTCTATGTACTTTTTCCCCTTTTATTGCACCCAGTCTGAAACAGCTGACAATATCTTCACTTACAAAATGTATCCCCATATTCAAATTATTCAGCCAATCAACTATTCTTTCTTTCAGCTTATCTGGTGTTTTTTCCACCAAATTACGAATGACCACATTTTGTTTTCTCATGACCTCTTCAACTAGATCCAATTTCTCCACCTGTGATTCCACCTTTATTTTAACTTCTCTTTCATCCTCCTGTAACCTTCTCATATCCTCCTGTGCCACTTTCAAATCCTTTTGAACCACATTCAAGGCTTTATCCATTCTCTGATAATTAGCTTCTACCTTTGTGGTAAAATCAGTTAATTGAGAAACTAACTTTTTATGACATCCCATTAATTCTTCCTTATCTTTCCCCCTCACTTTTCTGATTTTACAAAACCCCTTTGTGTTAGCCTCCTCCATCTTATCAATCTTTTTCATCAATTTCCCCAGCTCCACCAATATTTGCACTGGATCCACTGGATCCGGGTGTGTCCCTCCAACTGTTGATGTCTCCACTGTAGCCTTCTCTTTTCTCTCTTCCTTCTTCTCTTCTTTTCTTTGTTCCAATCTTTTAGGCTTGACCACCTCCTCTTCCTTTTTCTTCTCCATGCTTGCCATTAAATCTTCAAAAAAAAAAACTATCTCAAAGATGTTTAATAATTTTTGCAACGGAGGTAAAAAATCTAGATTGCCAAAGAAATTTTGGTACCTGCCTCAGAAAGAAGGGGGCTTGGGAATGCCAAATTTTTTAGCGTATTATCGTGCATTTCAAATTAAGAATGTTGTGAAGATTTTGGCAAGAGGAAAAGTAATTTGGGAGGAGATTGAGATGAAAGATTATAGGAATATTGGTAAAATGATTTTTTGGGAGGTAAGGTTAAAATGATAGCTACAAGCAATACTATGATGAGGGGACTCATGAAGGTATGGAAAAGATTAAAGAAGGATTTGGTCCCAGATGTCTCTCCAATTTTGGAATTGGCGGACATGGCGTGTTTTCCAATAAAAATAGATAAAAAATAAAGGAAATACTGGATAAAAATGAAGTTTTCTTGGTGAAAGAATGGCTAATGATTTGTGGAGATGAAATTAAAAAGAAAAAACTGTTTGAACAGTTAAAATTGGATTGGTTTCAGAAAATGAAGGTTGACAACTGGAACAAAAAATATAGAAGAGAATTATGTATAGATAGAGAAAAGACGGAATTCGAGGAATTGGTTTTGACAGAGGTCCTCTCACCTTGACGACCAGCCCAGACTGAGGGTCATGCAGGTGCAGACATCTCTAGAGAGCTCCCCCTGCTGGACAGAAGGAGAAGGTGAAGAGGAACAACCAACAAGCTCCCCATCTGGCAGAGAGGAGGAAGGACAAGCAACAGCAAATCAAACAATTCCTGGGAGACAGGTGACAAAAAAAGGACAAGCGGGCTTTTCAAATCTGACAGACTGTCTTCCTGCTCCCTATTGCCAGTTTCAGCACAGATCAGGACACCAAAACCCAAAGCCAAGCACCAGCAACATCTCCAGCCAACAGAACCTACTGCCAAACAATTTTCCAGTGCTCTGCATGACTGGCAAGAACCTCATTGACTGGGCCCAACAATTCCAGGTAATTCTAATGCGAGAGGATGCACAATTCCTATGTGGTTAGAAATAGACAGATTACACCACAGGGTGTTCTGCCTGCTATTAAGCCCCATCGAACCTGCCATCTACGGCAGCATCCTACATGGGTTAACCATCTCTGAGGTCTGGAGGAGGCTGTGCAATATGTTCTACTGTACAAACAGAAGTACGACCAGCTTGCTATTGAGAGAGCTATAGGCGTTCGAGCACAGGGAAGGGACCCCAATGAGTGAACACTTAATGAAATTAAACAACATGAGATCTGATCTGATAAGAAGGGGTGAGAACAACACAGAACAATCCTTAGTTAGCATCATTTATAACTCTCTCGACTCAAGCTGAGATTACTTTCTGATCCAATTAGATAATGTAAACAGTGACAATATTACACTCGAGTTCACTACTAGGAAGCTCACATCTGAAGATAACCTCAAAAAGGAAAGGGCCCTCATGTGCAGGGAAAACAGACTGCCCAGAAGGGTAAATTTTACCGAGCAGGCAAGCTCACCCCTGGGGTGTTACACATGTGGATCCAGTAGGGACCTTAGGAAGGACTGCCCCAAGTCCAACAAAGATAGAAGGGCCACAGATCACACACATTCACACGATAAGGCACATTGTGACAATGCACCAAGGTCGAGACATGGGTCACAGGATGGACCCCTATGTAGACATGGAAGTGATAGCGATAGGGACAACAGGAGATGGAGATCACCTAGCCCTGGAAAAGAGCTCAGGATGCAGAGAGAGCCAGGAAAATACAAGTCAGTCTCTGTAAATGTGGTCAGGCACAACAATGGGGCCAGACACAACAAAACAGATGAACTCACGATTGACCGCAGGCAAAGATGGTTAATAGATTCTGGGGCCACCACCCACACATCCTGCCACAGGGAAATATTTAGCTCCTTCAAGGAAGACTCTTTCAGAATCAAGGTCGCCAACCAAAAGTATGCCAATGTAGCTGGGAGAGACAATGTATACATTCCTGGAATAGGGGAAGTCAGGGATGGACTTTACATCCCTAGTATCCCTTACAATATGTTGGCCACCATCAAGCTCTCTAAGGAACCAGGTCTGATGATAGCCTTCGAAGATGGAAAGGCATCCATCAATAGAAGGGGAGAGAAAATAGGGAACATGGAGGTCATTGGGAACCTGCCATCCTTCATGGCCAGGGAAGAAACCGACAGACAAGCCGTGATTGGCCTACTTGACGGCAATGATGATGAGGGAACACAAGAGGGTGACACAGGTATCATCAAGAAACCTGAAGGTGCAGACTCAGAAGGGGAGGAGGACAATGTCCACGACATCATGGAAAATGAAGGGCTCACCAACGCAAAATAGAAAACGCTGCACATGTTTGTAGGAAAGCCCACACATGATGAATGTGCACACTTGCTACTCAGGAAACTGGGACAGATAGGTTACCTAATAGTTAACAAAATGTTGGAGTGCTCAGAGAGGCTAAAGTTCAAGAATTGTGGGAACTACCATGAGTGCTCTGTATGCAAAAACTCCAAGTCAAAGGTCAAGCCACGACCAAAAACGTCCACAAGGAAGTCCAACCATCCATTCCAACTTGTACACCTCAACCTAGTCGGGCCACTCAGGAGCTCCCTGGGTCAGAAGAGGTTCCTGATGATAGTTGATGACTTCAGCAGGTATGGCTTCGTTTACATCATCAAGAACAAAGGTGAAGCCTTGGCTAAATTCAAGGAGTTCTACAAAAGGGTACAGACTCATTACAACACCAACATAAAGCAACTGATGATGGATCAAGGATCGGAATTCCTATCCAAGGAATTTAAAGATTGGACTATCGAGAAAGGGATGGTGCACTTCAAAGACTGCGCCATTCACTGTATTTCAAAATAGAGTTGCAGAGCAAAGAAAAGGGGTACTCCAAACAATGATCAGGTGTGCAATTGAAGATGCACACCTAAGTTTCTCCTATTGGGGGGAGACATTATTGTACTCAAACTACACACTGAACAGACTGTGGTCTAGCATCATAGGGAAGACACCCTATGAAGCCATGTTCAAACAGAAACCCAAACTGTCCCATCTCTACATTTTTGGAGTATTTGCTGATGTGCACATACTGAAACATTTGAGAAGAAAGGGGGAAAGAATCCCAAGGAAACTGAGGTTCCTGGGGTGTGAACCGGGGTCAAAGGCCTACCAATTCTTAGACCACAACCTAAAGATAGTAGTTACCAGGTCAGCCACTTTCCATGAGCACACCAACTGGAGCAAGATACACACGAATGAAGTCTTGACCATGGAGCGCACCAAAGAGGGGACCAGGACACCTCCCACCACTCCAAGGCCCCACAGTTCAGAAGACACACCGCATGATCAGGCAGAAGGATACCAACCAGACCGATGCCAAGAGCATCGACCCATCAAGTCCATCTGAGAGCCTACCCAGGAGGTCAACAAGGTCAACCAAGAACCAAACTCTCAAGGAGCTAGAGGACTTTGTGATGGGCATAAACACCTGTCCTGAAACACCCACCTGTTACAACAACATAATCAAACTGCCTCAAGAAGAGCAAGAAAAATGGAGAGCGGCCATGGAGAAGGAAATGGAGAGCCTCAAGGGCCTAAATGTGTACACTCCCAAACAGATCCCAGAGAACCAAAAGATGATAGGAACAAAATGGGTCTTCAAAATCAAGCAACTGGAAGACAAGCAGAAGCCATGATGAGGGAGAACCATTTGAAGATAACAACCTCTACAGGTCAACCATAGGGTCACTGCTGTACATCGCCAACTGGATGAGGCCGGATATCACATTGGTGGTGAACCTTCTCTCGAGGCATTCCAATAACCCAACGGTTCATTAATGGACCGCAATTAAGAGGTTACTGAGGTACCTAAAAGGCACCATGGATGCAGGATTGCTGCTCACCCCTCAAGTGACAGATGGACTCAAGCTCTCATGCTATGCAAATGCAGATTGGGCCAGGGATATAAAGACAAGAAAGAGCACATCAGGCTACCTGATACTTCTGAATGGCAGCCCCATACACTGGTGCACCAGGAAGCAGAGCCTGCCTCCACATCCACGGCAGAAGCAGAGTATGTCTGTGTATCCAGTACCACAAATGACATGATCTGGTTCAATCAATTGATCTCCACAATTTGGGGGAAGCCCAGCCTCCCCATAACCATCCACAAAGACAACAAGGCAGCCATAGACATATCAAAGGCCGAGTCAGTAGGGCGAAGATCCAGGCAGATAGATATTAAAGACCAGCATGTGAGGAACTGTCAGGAGAGGGTTTTATAGACCTGGTTCACTGTGACACCAAAGAGCAAATTGCAGATATCCTGACCAAGCCACTCCCACTAGCTTAGCATAGCTACTTGTTCAAGAAGTTGTGCCAAAGTGAATAGGAGACACTCTCTGTTGTTCACCATGTGTTCATTCCATGTGATATTAGAAGGGGTTTTGTTAGATGTAATATCAAACTGCCATGAACTACATGTGCCATAATGCATTGCCCGTGTGACATCACCCAACCTTATTAAAGTACCCTAACTTCCCCGCTGACCATTCCCTTGCTGACCCTTGAGACCAACACTGTGTCCGCCATGTGGACAGTGGAAATAAAGACTTTAAGATACATTTAATGACTCTGGAGTTATTGGACTGAGCCATCAGAATCTCTCTGACAGGGGAGAGTAAGGGAAGGTGGGAACAATCTAGGCTGCCATTTTTGGTAGGGTGGTAGCATGTCATTTTTTTTTGCTCCATTTAATTTTTTTTAAAAAATCCACTCAATTTTAAGATATTTTAAGATGTTAATTATCTAGTTGTGGATTTCTGGTCATTATTAACTGTTTACATTGTTCTATAGTTTACTGTTAGTTCATTCATTAGAGTTGAAAAGTATAGTAAGTAAAATCTATAATATATTATTGGAAGCAGATGATCAGGAGGACTTACTAAAATCATGATCAGGATTAAATGTGGGAGAAAAAATAAATACCAGTACAGTACAGCCTCCTGAGAAATCTGTACATGAACCAAGAAGCAACAGTCAGGACAGAACACGGAATGACAGAGTGGTTTGGAATTGGAAAAGGAGTAAGACAAGGCTGCATTTTATCACCCTGCTTATTCAATCTATACACAGAACACATAATGCGCAATGCAGGGATGAATCACAATATGGGATTAAAATTGCTGGGAGAAACATAAACAATCTGAGATATGCAGACGACACCACCCTAATGGCAGAAAGTGAGGAAGACCTAAAGAATCTCTTGATTGGGCTGAAGGAGGAGAGTGCAAAAGCTGGCTTGAGACTCAATATCAAGAAAACCAAGATAATGGCAACAGGTCCGATCATTTCCTGGAAAATAGATGGGGAAGAAGTAGAAGCAGTGACAGATTTTACATTCCTAGGATCAAAGATCACTGCAGATGGGGATTGCAGCCATGAAATAAAAAGGCGACTGATTCTTGGGAGACAAGCCATGAGAAACCTGGGGAACATAGTGAAAAGCTTTTGTGTTTGGGAATCAAGACAATGGAAACGGCTGTATGCTAGCCTAGCACATCTTTATTGCATGGAGTACAGTACGAACATGTGGTAATGGCGGACAAACAGCTCCTTTTATGCGGTGGCTATACAATTGAATATGGCTCTTCGACAGGGCATTGGCTACTGTCCAAGTGACATCATCCTTGGTCACGCCTTTCTTGTCCAGGTGAGGTGAGCACAGGAATCTTTCCCGCGCAGCTGAAGGCATTTGAGGAATGTGTACCATGTGAGCTGGGCGCTCGCTACTGCCCCCGGTGGCCACTAGCTCACGTCCTCATACAGAAGGTTACAGTGTTACTATTAGAGATTGTTACATCCACTCATTCGTGTGGTTACAAATATATTCAATACACAACAAAAGCAGAGACATCACATTGCAAACAAAAATTAGAATAGTCAAAGCAATGGTATTCCCAGTGGTAATGTATGGATGCGAGAGCTGGACAATAAGGAAAGCTGAACGCAGAAGAATAGATGCCTTTGAGATGTGGTGTTGGAGGAGAGTTTTGAGAGTACCCTGGACAGCGAGGAGAACAAATGGGTCAATCTTAGAAGAAATCAACCCTGACTGCTCATTGGAAGGGCTAATAGTAAAGACGAAGCTAAAGTACTTTGGACATCAAATGAGAAGGGAGGATTCACTTGAGAAGGCCTTGATGTTGGGAAAGGTGGAGGGCAAAAGAAGAAGGGGGAGGCCAAAGATGAGATGGCTAGATGGTATTGTAGACACAATGGGCACAGAACTGGGAGTGCTGAGGGGGGTGGTGGAGAACAGAGGCGCAAATGCAAATTCGTTTGGAGGTGGTACTTAACTCCAGTGAAATTAATGAAAGTGTAAGTAATTATCCCAAGAGGTGCTGGGTAGGATGGCAGAAAGAAATTATTTCATATTTGGTGAGAATGTGAGAAAGTATTGACATTTTGGCAATTGCCTTTTATTATAATAATACTTATTAAATAGTCTTACATATTGCCCTTCTGGCCACAAGGCCACCCGGGACAGTGATGTATGTGCTAAAATTAGACTTTTATCAATATTTGAAAAAGAAAGTTGGTAACTGAACAACTACTAAAAATTAGTTTTCAATTTGTTAAGAGAAGTGAGATTTTCCAATTGCTAGGAATTAAAAGTCAATATATAATTTCCAGTTATGTGATTAATATAGGGACATTTGGGATTTACTGCAACTATCAATGATAAAGTTACATGTAATATAAAAGTTAAGAATGGGGCAAGTAGCAGAGATGTGTTATACGAGGTAAATTTATCAATTTTGTATTAATAAAGGGAAAGGGGAAAAGTCCAATGCAAGATCACATGCTTTTTGGAAGGCAGATGAAGCTCCACATGAGTAAAATGTATACATTTTACTCCCAAATAGTCCCGGTGGTAGGAAATATGTTGTCTTTAGATAATTCTTTGTTAGAATTACCCGCTATGGGAGCTGCATTGGTTGCCAGCGTGCCTCCTGGTGCAATTCAAGGTGCTGGTAATTACCTTTAAAGCCCTACATGGTAGTGGGCCAGGATACTTAAGAGACCACATCACCCCAAGGACATCTGCCCATCCCACTAGAGCGGACCAGAGGGGCTCTTTAAAAATACCAACTGCTAGAGAGGCTCACCTCTCTATCACTAGAAGAAGAGCCTTTTCGGTATCCGCTCTGGCCCTATGGAACCTCCTGCCAGTTGAACTGCATCGCCAGACAGAGCTGCTGCCCTTCAGGAATAGCTGAAAACCTGGCTGGCAGGGCAGGTGTGGGGAGGTGGAGAGGGAGCAATCACCACCACCACCACTGGCTCATTTAGAGCAGGATCACTCATGTTTTTAAAAGTTTTTAACTAGATTTTTAATTGGTGCAGGTGGGAGGTAGTTTTTCAGTGTTTTTAGGAATTTTAAGGGTTTCTAGAGTTTAAACACTGGTTAACATTTTGCCCTTTCTGTTTGTTTTTTCTTTGGAAATATTTTTTTTAAAAAAATTATAAATATAAATATAAAAAGAAAACCTGAGACAAAGGGTGTCTCTCCTGTGAAACATTGAGGCATGGCAAGCAAAATTTAATTCATTCATTCATTCAGCTTACACATTGCTGCCACTGGCAAGGACTGAACAGAAAGAAATATCATGGGGAATGACATTCTTGGTCCACAACCTTCCTTGTGCCAATATCAGTGTGCCAAAAAGCCAGGAGCAAAAGAATGAAAGTGTGGTGCCAAAATGGCCGCCGCGCTCTTTGCGCCCCCCCTGGACTCAGACATCCGGGTGAGTTAGGGGGCGTGGCCACCCCTCTATAAAAGGGGTGGCCACGAGGCAGACGAGCTGCCATTTTAGAAATAGCGACGGAGAGGAGAAGTTTTCTCCATCGCTGTTTGTCCATTAGTCTTCGGCTGTTTAGCCCTTGCGGTTCTTTCCCGGATGGGAAAGGAGGATCAGCGCACGCAGAGCCTTGGTTTGCTTGGCTACCGCGTGCTTCTGCTTTAGGTTTTCGATCTCTGGCTAGGGATCCTGCCTTTTCTTCCGAACTTTCACCGGCCCTGCACCGGACGGGGGACAGCCATCGGGTCGGAGGACCAGGACTGCGCCCCCGCATCAGGGCACTGTGCCAGCCTTGCCCACTGATACCGGTGGGGCTACTCAGGCTGGCACTTGGCAGCCGGGCTCCAGCTCAGTGGCTGGCCAGCTACAGGCTGGCCCCTCAGGGGCTTCGGCCCTCGGCCCACCGTTACCGGCCATGGGTCAGGGCAGCGTGGGAGGGCCTGGTGTGGGCATACAACCCTTTCCCCCTCCGGCCCCTCATGGGCCGGAGTTTTGGGCATGGCCCTATTCTGGCCCTGGCTCACCTTTCGGGTTACCTTTCCAACTGCCTAGTGGGCCGTCCGGCCCACCCGGCCCGCCTTATGCTGGGGGCTCTGTGGCAGTGGATGCTCTGTTAGCATGTTTAGCAGTGCTGGAAGCATCATTGGGCATTGCACAGCCTCCTGTAGAGGGGGGCGCTTCTCTTTCTCAACAGGGGCCCCTTCGTCGACCCCGGCTACCTTGCCGGCCGCTATGCTTCAGCGGGCGGCCAACCGGGTCGAGCTGCGTGAGACGGTCCGGCCGGCCCAGCTGGTGTCTCGCAGCTCCCCGTTCTACCTGATTCCAGGCTGGGAGCAGTCGGGGGTGATCCCAGAGCTCGATTCCAGTCGCGAGCTCCGACGCCCGCCATGGGCCGGAACCCCCGGTGGGGGCGGCTCACGGGGGTGCACCTAGTGATTATCAGGTTCAATTTAAGTGCACTCAGCTTATCCAAGAAGGGATGATGCGGGGTACCTGCTGGAAGGTTTCCAATGGGGCTTTTGTATTCCATTTGGGGGTGTTAGGGGCCCCAAGATGCTACTAATCTAGTTCCCTTGAAAGGTAACGAAGAGGTTGCTCCACTGAGCACAGCTAAGGGAGTTGAGGCTATGAGAGTAGCGGGCCCCTTCTTGGAACCACCTTTCCTAATTTGCAGGTCTCCCCTATGGGGCTAGTACCAAGGTAGAACCAGGGTGAATGTCGTTTAATCCTCCTTTTAGCTTACCCTGTGGGTTCTTCGGTCAGGAATGCCATTCCCGATGACCTTTTTCAGTCAGGTGAACGTCGTTTGTTCAGCCCCTAAGGGTGGTACGCTCATGCGGTCCCGGTGCTTTCCTGGCACAGTCTGATATGCACTCGGCTTTACGTTTATTGCCTTTGCACCCAGGGGATTTTGAGCTACTGGGTTTCAGGTTCCAAGGGGAATTCTACTTAGATAAGGCCATGCCTTTTGACTGCTCTATTCCTTGTTCGGCATTCGAACGATTCGGTACTTTCATTCAGTGGGCCTTTGCTCGCAGGTCGGGGTCTCGGTCTCTAGCCCATTACCTCGATGACTTGTGGTTCGGGGGTGAATGGGGCTTGGACACCTGCACGCGTCTCCTCACTACATTTCAGACACTCATGTGGGAACTGGGTGTCCCCTTAGCACCTGAATAGACCGAGGGCCCAGCTATTAAGCTCACATTTATAGACATTGGAATTGACTCTGTCACACAGGCATCCGGGTTACCCATGGATAAGGTGGCTCGGATCTCTGCGGCGATTTTGGCATTGATTGCCAAACATAAAGTGTCCCCTTGTGAGCTGCAGCTACTTCATGGCCACCTTAACTTTGCCTGCTGGGTGGTTACCCCCGGCGGCGCATTGGCCAGGCGCCTGTGTGACGCCATGGCTGGCCTGTTAAACGTCACCACAGGGTCCGGCTGATCAGGAGCATATGGGCGGATCTTGCGGTCTGGCTCAAATTCCTCCAGGGATTTAATGGGGTCTCTCCCTGGAGATCAGACCTTATGGTCTGCCCTAGATTTCAAGTACGGTCGGACGCCTCCGACTCCCTGGATTATGGGGGTTTACTCTGAGGGTGGGGGGACTTACGACCGAGGGTTTAATGCATGGCTGGGCATGGATCGCCTCCGCGATCTTACCTTCCTTGAGTTTCTTCCCAAATTTGGGAGCACTGATGCTATGGGGCAACGAGTGGGCCAACTCAGTGGTCCATTTTTGGTGTGACAATGCGGCAGTGGTGCACATTGTCAACACCCAGACGAGCAAATCCCCCAGGGTCATGGCATTGGTTTGTCAAGTCTTTGAGAAGCCTACGCTTAAATGTGCTGTTCAGGGCCAGACATGTTCCAGGTATTGATAACGATATCGCTAATGCTTTATCCCGCCTGCAGATCCCCCGGTTCCGTGCCTTGCTCCGGAAGTCTCGCCACTACCGGCCGATATTTGGACGTTTGGCGAGGAGAGGTGAACTGGGCATGTCATTGGCACCTCGCACGCGTAAGGCGTATCAACATGCTTTCATGCGATTTAGAACTTTTTGCGAGTAACTACAGTTACCTCAAGTGTGATCAATATCCGTGGACCAGGTTTTACAATGCATGTTTTTCTTCGCAGTCAGGGTTTGGGCCCCCGTACTATAGCCTTCAGGCTTTCGGCACTGGCATTTATGGCCAACGTGGGGGGGGTTCAATGACTGCGTGAGTTACTTCCGCATGCGTCGTGTTTTGGAGGGGTGGACACGTGAACGTGTCCGCTGCCCGGACACGCGTCACCCCAGTTCGCCAGAGTTTCTGACCCACCTTGCACGAGGCTGGCATGACTTATGTTCGGATAGGTGTGAAGTGGCTCTTGGTCACACAGCTACCACGGTAGCCTTTTTGGAGCGCTCCGCATCAGTGAGTGGGTGCCAGAGTTGGTACCATTTGTGTAAGGTGGATGTGTCTCGTAGGGCACTGGAACTCGACGATGTCTATGTCACACATGAGTGGGCTCAATTGGGGATACGGTCCTCAAAGGTTGTTCAGCACAGCGTAGGCAGTGGAGTCAGACTGCTACGAAGTTTAATTGGAGACATCTGTCTGGTTGGTGCCCTACATGAATTTTCGGCAGTGCCTGCTGTGCGCCCCAGCCTGTTTTTCTGCCACCAGGATGGGTCTACCCTTACCAAAGTAAAGTTACTGAGGATGACCGGTGCCGCGCTTCGCGGTATGGGGTCCGTTTTGGCACTCATTTATTTAGGATAGGCGTCGCGTTGATCGCGGCTACGTTTGGGGTACTCGGAGGCGAATATATGTGTACGTGTAATTTCTTACATGTACGTCCTCTCACTGTATGAGTACCTAGTTATGTCCTTCACCTCTTCTCCTCTTTTACAGATCCTGTGTGTCTCTGCACACCGGTGGCAGTGGGGCTGGTGGGCTGCAGCTATGTACACTGGGCATCAGTATATGCTGCGGCGACAGAGTGTGGACCCCGACTTGGGCTGCGTGCATCCGCACGTATGCGATGGTATGGTATGCGCGGCACAAGGGGGCAGGAACTGTTGCCATTTCTGATGTCCATCAGGGATGCTCGACCACCCGATGTTCTTATTATGCACCTCGGCGGCAATGATCTTATATGGATCATTGCTATTCCTAAACTGTCGAGGGGCAGTGACCTGGCGTTTTATATCATGTATTGCTTACACACGGTCGCTATGGTCTAACATCGTGCCGAGACACCAATTTAGGGGAGACGTGGATCTCCGTGGTTTGGACTGTTCCGGCAGCCAGTGGACAGGGCTGTTGCTCGGTCCCTTGCTGAGCATGGCTGGGAGACAGCCATTGGACACCTGCGGATAAGCTTACGAAAATTTTTGCTGGTAGGCAGGAGAAGTGGTCCACCTGTCAGCTGGAGGTATGTACCTCTTTCTGGGTGTGGTGCAAGCAGGCCTGGTGACCGAGCTGACGGTCTTGGGGGGGGGGCGTGAGTCATCATGGACGCCTCCCCATGTGGCGGGTAGCACTGGTAAGGTAAAGATTTATGACCCAGAGGTATCCGGCAGGTTCGCAATTGACTGGCCAACACTTAGACAGGTACAGGTGTAATAGCTTTGACCGGTCAACGACGAACCAGGCAAGGGGTGATGGCAGGAGCTTTTCAGCATGCATCACCCCGTGATTTTACGGATACACGTCATAGGGTGGGGTCAGTAGATATTTTATTGACTCCGGTCAACAATTTGTTTGTATCAACAAACAAATTGATACAAATGGATACATTGTAGCCAATTGCCATTGGCAATTTTGGGAGGAACCTTACCAGTGTTACTGCAGCCTGCTTGCCTTAAGAATTACAATTGGATGAATACACCAATTGAAAGTTATAATTCGGACTAGGGCATTATTCAATAAAAGTGGCCCAATGCCTTTATCCATATACCGGTGTCTGAGTCTTTCTTTGGGGGGTGCGCATGCAATGAAAGTGCGGTGCCAAAATGGCCACCACGCTCTTTGCGCCCCCACCCACCCGGACTCAGCCATCCATGTGAGTTAGGGGGTGTGGCCACCCCTCTATAAAAGGGGTGGCCACGAGGCAGACGAGCTGCCATTTTAGAAATAGCGATGGAGAGGAGAAGTTTTTCCCTCCACCCCCTCCCTAGTGAACAGTGTGATATTTTGGTCGCTTTGGGGCCGGGTGGGAATTTTTGGCCTGAACCACAATTGGCCCTTGGTTTCTGGCTTTTTGGCCCATCCCACACTGTTGCTAGTGTTTGAGCAAAGGGGTTTTTCTTTGACTTTGGTCACTTTAGGCGGGTAGCACTGGTAAGGTAAAGATTTATGACCCAGAGGTATCCGGCAGGTTCGCAATTGACTGGCCAACACTTAGACAGGTACAGGTGTAATAGCTTTGACCGGTCAACGACGAACCATGCAAGGGGTGATGGCAGGAGCTTTTCAGCACCTTACCAGTGTTACTGCGGCCTGCTTGCCTTAAGAATTACAATTGGATGAATACACCAATTGAAAGTTATAATTCGGACTAGGGCATTATTCAATAAAAGTGGCCCAATGCCTTTATCCATATACCGGTGTCTGAGTCTTTATTTGGGGGGGGGGGTGCGCCTGCAAAGGCACTGTGCAGAGAGACAGGGGGTGTATGCAGCAGGGCCCAAGTGCATCTTGAAACAATAACATACATGCACCTTTACAATGAGATAGTGAGCCCTGATCCCCAGTGGGAATGGGAGAGACAGATGTTCAGGCTTTAAAACTACCTCAAACACAAAAATCATCATTATTTGTCTTGAGATGTGTCTTACCACCTGGTAGGCTCAGGGAAGTATAGCAATTGCCATAAATTTGGTGTTCCAAGTTCACCTTACATCATCTTGGAACAAATTGTGAAGCAGGGTAGTGCATGATTCCTCCAGATCCATTCAGGTCACAGTTCTATTTGGCACCTTGAATCAGGCCACACAGTGAGTTGCCTGTGGCAGGAAACAGACATGATTTGATTCCGAAAGTCCCACCTGTTTTGTCAGAGAGAAAGCAATCCTCTCACTGCCTGAACTGGCACTATAAAAGTGGATGTCCATATTTATATGGGCCCTGTTAAGGTGCCATATAGCCTTGACCTACCTTTGCCATTCTATCTACCTCCAAAAGGCATCCATGGCTACAGAGCAAATGCTTGCATTCAGAAAGCTTTCATGTGTAATGCTGTATTCATGGACACTTCAGTTTAGCTCAGAACTCCAATTATGCATGTAATGCTATTAAATATTCTGTGACAGCCCTAGTATGCTCTAAATCATTGTTTCCCAACCTTTGGTTTTGGACTTCAATTACCAAAAGCCTAAGTCAATTCCTTTAGTGTTTGGGAATCAAGACAATGGAAGCAGCTGTAGACTAGCCTAACACATCTCTATTGCATGGAGTACAGTACGAACATGTGGTAATGGCGGACAAACAGCTCCTTTTATGCAGTGGCTATACAATTGAATGTGGCTCTTCGATAGTGCATTGGCTACTGTCCATGTGACGTCATCCTTAGTCACGCCCTTCTTGTCCAGGTGAGGTGAGCGCGGGAATCTTTCCTGCGCAGCTGAAGGCATTTGAGTAATGTGTACCATGTGAGCTGAACGCTCGCTACTTCCCCCTAGTGGTCACTAGCTCGCGTTCTATTGTGGTTTGATACATTGTTTCTATTGCAAGATACAGCTTGTTACATTCACTCATTCATGTGGTTACAATTACATTCCATACACAACATCTCCCCAAAGCATTGATCAGCCAATGTACTGACTTAGGCTTCTGGGAATTAAAGTGGGTACTAACACATTAACCAGTGAGACCAAAAAGACTTGGCTGACCTAAGGAAGTTGTTTGCATTGTTTGCCTCTAAGTACCCAGTTAGAAAAGTTCCTGTCTTCTTGCCCCAGAGATCACCTGTCCCTATTTTCATGTCTTGTGACACATGGTCTCTCTCTCTCTCTGCCTCTGGAAGAAGAGGATGGTTATGGAAGCCTCTCCATCTTCCCAGCCACATGGCTAGGAAGAAAAGTAATCTCACTTACCTTCTTTTAAAAACTACCTCACTTGAATTTCCTGCCTTCCCCATTGATCTGCCGCCTTACCAAGACTTCTGAGCACATGTATCTTTTGCCCTCATTGTGTGACTAAACTCTGTTTTTCTTTCTCTTTTGTCCAAATGTGTTTATTAGCTGGGCTAAAGGAGAGAGAATTAAGGAAACCTGCTTCAAACATAAAAGGCCTAAAACCTGACCCACGTTGCTTTACAGCTGCTGAAGAACTAAATATATATAACATCAGAGGTGAAGTTTGTTGTTTGTAGCCACATTCCTTGTCATGAAGTTAGTTTCTCCAGATTGAACAACTCTCAAATGGGCTTATGGTGTAGATGTTTGTGTGCATATCTAAATTAAAGAATGACTGTATGTCTGTGGGTGAGAAAAAGAACACTTGATGATGATGATATTTCTATCCTCAAGGGGAAGGAAAAAACTCTCCTCTTTCCAGATTTGAAGTTTTCAAATAACAGCAGACCCAAACTCAAAAAATCTTCATAAAAGTGTTAGCAGTGCAGCTATATACAATATGTGTACATAAGGGAGAGATTTGAATTAGTTGTGCAGAGTTTTGTTTGAAAGCATGGCTTTCATCTTACAAAGGCTCCCTGATGCATGTAATTTAAATGATATGCGTACCTTTTTCTCAGAATTCACTCCCATAGTTTCAGAGCAATCTTGAACAAAAGTGTGGCAGGTGGCAATGTATTTGTAGGAAGTGTTGGCTGTTTGTAGGCCTGCTCATTCACCAGGTCTTTCTTTGACACAGATGGTGTTTTATTTTTTCCCTCAAAGCCTTTTTTTAAAACTTCTGAAAGTGTGTTTATATTTATTTTTGACAAAAGTACCTTCAGGCAAGAGTGGAAGGGAGGTGAGATAAACCAGTCCTTTGCATTTCCACTGTCAGAACGGCTCTGCTATAAGGCACCTTTTCATGCTTTTTTGATGTATCACTCAACAGGTCTGTGCTTGCAGCATCCTTAAACAGACCCAGGAAAGGAGACAGCAGAAGTTTGCAACACCTTTATAAGTGAATAAGAAAAAGGAAGAAGTTGGCGCTATTGTTGCTGGAAAGATCCTAATGAAAATGGATGAATCAGTTAGCTGTAAGTGCTCATGACAGAGGGAAGCTGAGGGAGGACCCAGCATATTCTAGTGGCCTCAACGCAGTTGCCAACAATGCACTGAGATAAAGTAAATGTGTAAACCCTTTGCAAACGTTCATGTGCAATCTTGATATTCCCAGAAGGAATGGAAAATGAAAAGAAATCCATGATGTACAGGAATCTTTCCTAGCCTAATTTTGTTCCAAAGACAGAGCTGATACGCATTTGAAAATGACTTATTTTGAAGAGGGGAAAATAAGATTTTTTAAAAATAACCACAGAATGAAATTTGGGATCTTGATATGCAAATGGACTTCATTTTTTTCCTGATTTGTAATTCACAGATGAAAATAGCAAGTTGACTAGAAATGATTTCTAAATTATATATTGAAGCTAATAAGAAAAATTACCCATTACATTTTTGAGTGGCAATGAAGGCTTTGTAATATTGCTGTTCTTTCCTTCCTGAAGTGATGTCAAACCTGAGAGTAGAATTATAGAGGCTATCTGCAAAATTATGGTGTCTTTGTAGGACTTTTTTCCTGCAAAAGTGAAAGGGTAGTGAAACCAAAATTCTGGAAAAGATTTTTTAAATTTGCATTATTTGCAGCATGTACCTGAAATAAATTAAATTCCCAAGTACCATGAAAGGAAAGGCGAACAAAGTACTGCTAAACTGAATAGGTTTCATTTATTGATACTGGACACCAATATATCAGACCCGTCTCAGTGACCAATCCTTTAATAGCGGAAATGTCACGATGAATGGGCTACAGATACATTTATACATTTAACTGTGCTTGAAGATTAATCCTAAAGGTGCAGACTGATTAGGCATGATGATTGGTGAAAACAACATATATAAATTAAAACTACTGTAAAAAGAAAAATATAAATTGTAATTTGGTAACTACGTTGAGATTAATCATAGATAGGAAATGGAAATCAGATAGTAAAATAGAATTAGAATGATACAGTGAAACATGGAATATGGCAATAAATGATAAATTAACACTAGAATTAAAAGTAAAAAAAGGAATTTTAAAGAAATCAAATTTTAAGGAAATATGGGGAGAGTTTCTTGACTATGTATTGATAAAAGGAAAAGGAAAGAAACCAGGAAAGAACAAATATCATTTTGGAATGAGGGATAAATTACAAATTACAGAGATGATCGAATAAAGAAAATGAAAGAATCATAAGTATTGCTTTGCTGGGTGAAGGGAGTACATAATATGTTTGCATATTGTATAATGTTTTTGTTGTTTATTTGGTTGTTTATTGTCTTATGTTCAATTTTTGTAAAATTTTTAATTTTTTTGTAAAAACGCATTTAAAAAATCAATTGATTCTTCCTGGACGAAGTAAAGAGGTGTGATTGACACAAGTGTGGGCTTCCTGCTTAAACAAAAGAGTTCCTAAAGTAGGAGGGGAAATGCAAATATATGGGAATGATTTTAGGTCCATGTGGGCCTGAGCAGAGGTCCAAGTCCAAGCAAGTCCTGTTTTAGAATGATAAAGATTTGTTGCCAGGTGATAATCTGCTCGGAATTGCAATAAAAAGATTTATTTTCTCTTTGAATAACCTGAAATGACCTTTCCCCCAGAATCCTGGGGACCCAGAAGTATCAATATGAAAGCTTGCCCCTAGTGGTTACTTTGAACCTTGATTGAATCATTGAAGAAAGCGGGGAAAGCTGGCAGCCTCATTTACAGAGGCAGAGAGGCTTAAATGATGATTTAATTCTATGGGTATGGCATCAGTGGAAGTAGGAGAGGTATCCCCCTTCTACTCTGCACCATGGGGAGAAACAGGGAGAAGGGGCTGTTCTGCACTGAGGGGAAAGAACAACTTATTATGATTTATTTTTGGTGCATTTGATAGGGAAATGGGACAGGCTGCATCTTTGTTTCTCCGGCAACCTGTTCTATGGGGAGAAAGGATGAGGTGTGCTATCTATGGGGAATGCATTTTCTGGGTGGTATGGGTGCATGCTTGTGTATACATGAAATGTAATAAAATCCATAAGAATTATCAATCCAATTTATGTTGTCCATTTTTCATATATCAGTAGCATAGGGATGTATATAGTCATTTGTTTTGTTCTCATAGTGGATTTTTTTTAAAAAAATCCCTTCTTGAAGAGGTTAGGAGAGTTTTAGTATGCCTTTCATATTTTTAGAGATTTTTTTTACACAGATGCAAAGTTTTTGTTGAAAAATTTCTCCCCTACACCTATTATTTTTCCTTAATTCTACTTCCCAAAAGGTGGAGTTATAAATCTTGTAATACAGTAGCTAACAATTTTCAAGGTGGAACCTCTCAAGGTGTCAAGGCATCCTGTTCTGTAGAGGAAAAAAACATTTGGGAGTATTTTGCATGCTTAATATAAAGGATGCAAGCACTCCTGAGGGCCTTCCTGTGTGCCACAAGTTCTGGTTGATCCCACACTAACATAAATGGAAGCAGAGTAACAATCCCTTCCCCACCCCCCCCAGTGTTCCCAGGTAAGTACAGACTATCTACAACTGTGTACTCAAATATGCAGTTCTGTTTGCTGTTGTAATGGTCCATGGGAGTCGAGGTGCTGAACTCAAGGAAGGCACATGAAACTGAAATATGATGGTAAAAGCCAGTCCCGAGTCCTCGGGTGGTCTATATTTATTGACTACAATTGGGAGTCAACACGCATAGCCCACGTGAGACCCCTGTGACAGAAGGTTTGCTATGTGGCACTTGGCTGGTTGGGTTACACTTACCAGCCTGCATGCCCAGGTTGCCCATAGGCAGACTTAATCAGAGGATTGCGGTGAGACTCATTGTTCTCATGTTATCTAAGTCCTAGAAGACTCTGTGTACCTATGCATAGCTATTTGGTCTAGCTGTGGTTGGTGTCTGCTCAGCCCTTTACATGGACGTGAGCTAGATACCATATGCTGTTTACAAGACCTTGGGTCTTTTTCCTCATGACACTTGTCCTACTTCTCTCAGTGCCGTCAGCCAAGGAAACATGGAGTCACTATTGCTCCCTATTACTCATTAGCCCATGCCGAATTTCCTTTCCGGTCGAGCCAGGATGGTCTTGGGCTTGTTTGCATAGCCCGACAAACCCATTGGGAAAGGTTGCTGTCCAATCAGTGACCGGGGCAACCCATAATTCCCTTTTCTTTATTATCTAAAGCGACTTGGCTGAGAATCTGACAGACATAGGGCATAAGCTGTCGAGGCATGATTATATTTTGATGTCTCCTTCCTGAGTGGCACATGGATAGGAACGAGGGGATGCATTGCACAAAGCAGCATAGCATGACTCCCACTACCACAATGCCAGCGGTGACTTTAAGCGTTGTTTGTAGCCAGTTCCATGGCACCCAGGACCAGAGCTCATTCCACCACCCCCAACTGGTGTCCTGTTGAATGTGTGTGACTATTTTGTCCAAGTCATTGATTTGACTTTGTGAGATTGAAGCAACATATATTGTGAACTGTTTCGCATCCTAAGTGATGGAGAAGAAGCAAATAATCAATAGCTGCTCGATTATCCAATACTGCGTGTCTAATTTCTATTTGCTCTTGATTAAGTAAAGCTATAGCTGTAAAAGTGTGATTGAGACCTTTGGCAAGGGTGCATGCCAGCTGACCAATCTTACGTGCATTACCTGCTGCAAGTCCGGGTATTCCTACAAGGCTTACCGCTAAGGCGGCATACTCTGATTTACTTAGTAACCTTATGTTGCTGTTACAAGTTTTGTCGAGCCTGATTGCTCATGTGATCCGTGCTGGCCGTGGTGCAGTTCGGTGTGGTGTAAGCATTTCCCTTTTTGGGAGAACCAGTGTTAAACAACTTATACAACAGAATGAATCTGATACATTGGCTGGAATGTAGTTCCATGTGCGTTGGTTACAAGTGAAGAACCACCCTGCAGGCAAAATGACATGACTGTACATAATACCGATAATGTCTGGGTGATTACATCTCCAGGTCTCTTTGCTTGGGTCAAGGCAGTGGTGATGCAAGTCCTTGACTGAGGAGCAGCCCGTCATTCTGGCACAAGATGTGTTTGAGCTGATCACCACTCAGGATGTAACTAGAGTGACTGCATCAGCGGGCAAAGTTTTTGTTATCTGATTCCCCCAATTTATGTAAGTCGCATATGTGATGCGGCGATAGTGTCTAAGTACATGTTTAGGCACCGACTCAATGTCCCGGGTCTGCTCTCCTGTTGCACGGCAGACTGGAACAAGGCAAGTGCTCAACAATGAAGCAGGGTTCATGGTCTGCTTTATGCAAAAGTCAGATTGGTTGACAAGTCCGGCAAGTCTTTCCCATATGTTATACTGGAGCCTGGCAGACAAGTTCCCGCCAGGCATAAAGTCCCTAGAGGAAGCCCCAACCCCTCCCCGCAAAAGCAAGGAAAGGATCAAAACAACCATCAGGGAGTTGTAGGTAATTTGAGCTAGCACTGCGGCCACCATGTTTTGTGGGGTGGGCTCAGTGTGTTGCTCAACCAAGATGGACATGGCATCATCACACAGGGTTTTGACCATTCCCCACGTGATTCTCGGGTCTGGTCTCAGCCGGAACTGTCTCCTCCATCTGGGTCCCCCGGTCAGACTTACTCCCTCCATCTCGGGCAGGGGGTCCTGGACCGATCAACTCCAAGCCATGAGGCTCGAGATGCGGTTTTAAGCAAGGAGCTGGAATCCAAATGACACCTGTAGGAGACAAAATTGCTGCATACCCACTCCCCCACGTTACAAGGGGGACTGGGCCCTTCCAGGAAGGATCTGGCGGGACTCGGTAATGTACCATGGGGCACGGGAAGCATTCCCGAGTACAGAAATGCTTCTCCTTTAGGGTGCAAGTCAGCAAAGATGTTAAGATGATTGTACATGAACAAAACTTTATGCAAACTTTGCTGTGCCTGAGCTCTTGGCATGGCTACTTCTTCCCTTCTTTCTTGTTTTTCAATATAAAACTTTAGCATCCGGTTCACCCGTTCGACAATGGCTTGTCATTGGGGGTTGTATGGTACGCTGAAAATGTGTCTAATGTCCCAGACGGCCAAGAATGTGGCTAGCTATCTGGAGCTATTGGCTGGTGAGTTATCAGTTTTCAAGCGATCTGGTTTACCCATGGTCGTGAAACATGCCAAGAGATGTTGCTCTATGTGAGTTGCAGATTCGCCTTTCTGAGCCATAGCCCAAGTGAACTGCAAGAAAGTGTCAATGGAGACGTGCATGTACTGCCATCTCCCAAATTGTGGAACATGTGTGACATCCATCTGCCACAGTTGATTGGCTCCAGTACCTCTTGGGATAACCCCCCATGAAGGCCCCCCGGTGCTCCTGCACATTGCTGGCAGGAACGGACTATTCCCTGGGCTTGTGACAATGGCAGTTTGAACTGCCTCACCAGTGCCTTCACATTCTGGTGGAAGAATGCATGGCTTTGGATCGGGGTCAAGAAAACTCCCGAAAGAAACTCCTGTTGTGCTACCTTAGCCATCGCGTTAGCTCTATTGTTGCCCTCAGAGAGGGGACCAGGCAGATCCTGGTGGCTCCTAATGTGGGCGACGTAAAATCTTTCCCTGCGGTTGTGCAAATGGAACTGCATGGTCAAAAACAGACTTAACAAGTTTTTGTCTATTGCAGGGGTGATATAGGCTCCTGGTAGACTGTGAATCAAATTCCTTACATACTGACTATCTGTAATAATGTTCAGTGGCTGCTGGGCAAACGTTCTCAAAGCTAGGTTCGCTGCTGCCAACTCTGCTCTCTGTGCTGACTTTTGTGGAAGTGTCATCAGCACTTTCCAAGCCTGCCCTTAAAGCCACGTGAGAATGCCATACACCTTTCCTCCATCTGTGAATGCCGTAATCACTCCCTGAAGTGGGATCAGGGACAACATTCCCTGCAATTCGACTGTCCGCGTCTATAGCGAAACAAGTCTGGGGTCTTGTGTCAGATGGTACGCTAAATTCCCTGTAAAACCTTCCAATGCAATCAGGAGAGAGTCTCCTAACTGCATGAGCCTTTCTATCTGGTCTTTGGTGAATGGCACCACTATCTTAGTTAGATCGTGTCCAGAAATGTCTCTTGCTCTCAGCCTCCCTCTGTAGATTACTGTTGCTACCAGCTCTTGGGGAGGAACGACATTGCGGGATGAGGTGTTTGGCAGATACACCCATTCCACTATTTTTGCCGCCCCCCCCCCCGGAATCTATTCCTAGCGCTCTAGTGAACATGGTCCCAGTTCTGACTATGTACAGATTCAGGACATGAGCGTCTAGCTCTTCACTGACTCTATCTACCTATCAGTGGCTGAGAACACGGTTTATCTCCTGAAGAGTTACTTTCACCTCTCGCGGAGTGCATATACGATCGGCTGGCTACTTCTCTTGTGAAAGCAGTGAAAAGAGTGGTTTTAAAAGCTCTGTGTCTAGCCTGAAATACGGTCTGGCCCAATTGATATTTCCTAGAACTTGCTGGAGTTCCACTAATGTAATGGAATCCCTGATATGGACCCTAGGCAGCACTGGTGCTGCATAAGATCTGAGAAGCCGATGACCCAAATACAAATAAGATTCGGTTCTCTGAACTTTTTCTGGGGCAATTATCAATCCCTTTTCCCCCAGAGTGCTCTGGAGGCCACAAAATGTGTCACTGCCCAATTTTGGCACTGCGATCAATATGCCATCCATGAAATGACAAACTAAGACTTTGGGGTGCAGGTTCCAGAACTTTTTCAGTGCATCATGGACATAAATTTGGCACAGAGTGGGCGAGTTAAGCATGCCCTTTGGCAAAAATTTCCACATGAACCTTTGGGTTGGTTCCCTATGGTTGACAACTGCCCATAAAGGCGAACCTTTCCCTGTCCCTAGGATCTAAAGGGATGGTGTAAAAACAATTTTTCAAGTCTATGACTAGGATCTCCCACCCTTCAGGGATCATATTTGGGTTGGGAATGCCGCACTGAAGTGGTCCCATGGGCTGAATACATTTGTTGATCTTTCTTAGATCATGAAAAAGTTTCCATTTATCAGACCTTTTCTTAATGATGAATATCGGTGAATTCCAGGGACTGGTGGATCGCTCTAAGTGTCCTGCTTCAAGCTGCTCTTTAACAAGCTGCTTTAAAGCTGCTAGTTTTTCTCCAACTATTGGCCATTGGTTTATCCATACCGGCTCATTGGTTAACCATTTGAGCGGTAGGGCCATTACCCAAACGTTAGGGTTGCACGATACTGCTGTAGAATGTCCCTACCCCAGAGATTGATAGGCACGTACAAAATGTTGGGTTGGATGACCGCTGTGCCTTCTGCCTCTGGAATAGTGACCTCCACCCAGTCATGGCTCCTGTAAGCTTCCTGAACTCCTCCCACTCCCCACACATCTGAAACTGGTTCAGTGGCCCACTCTGGGGGCCACAATTTCTGACTGATTACACTAACATCCGCTCCTGTGTCAAGCAGTCCATCAAAAGGTCTTTTATTCAAAAATACCTTAATGACAGGTCACTGTTTCCACTCTATGCTCTGCTCCACTGTCGTTATGATCTGGAATCCTTCCACTGCCCCCTCCTTTCTTGGGTGGTCTGTTGACCCAAATCCTGCATCTCCTCTGACAACCTCCTTGCCCCCACCTGGCAGATGATATGAAACCATGATCAATTGTGCTACTGAATCTCCTTAGCTAATTGTTTGAGGTAACTGTGTCCTAAGCTGGATCTTAATGATTCCGGTGTAATCGGAGTCAATGACTCCTGGGATCAGAAAGATTCCCTTCTTCCCAGCACTGCTTCGAGGCAAGACTATTCCCATGATATTATGAGGCAGGGGTCCCTGATACGGGGAGTTGACCAGATAGACTGCACCGGGCTGGTCGCAAATGACCTCCTCCTGGCACACTAAATCTAGTCCTGCACGCCCTTGGTTTCTGCCTATGCCTTGGAAATCCTGGGTGCCAGACTGGATGTGGCTACTGGGATCCCTGCCCTGAGGTCCACAGGGTGGGTGTTGTCCCTATTTGGACTGGGGCCAGGGACACGCCCGTGGTCCGGTTTCCTGAATTGTGGCATTTCTTAGTCCAATGGAAGCCAAAGTGGCGCCTTGGGCACTGGATGGTTGGCGTGGCCGGGCAGCCAGATGACCAGCCGCCCCCTTCATCTCAGGTTGTTTCGATGTGCAGTCTCTAACATGATGTCCCATCTTGTCACAGCAGAAGCAAGCTCCCTTGGGTTTATCTCCCCCTTGCACCACCACTGCCAATAGACCCATAAGGGATGAGCAAGGTGGATTCCATCAACTGCTGAATCGCTGCCAGTTCTTCTGCCGACAATTCTCCTTTATGTATCTTCTCCTCTACCATCAATTGAAAAGGACTCTTAGTTGCCTGTGAAGCGCCTGCACTTTCCAAGTGTCCACCCCCTCCCACGGCTCATGCAGTTGCTGCGAAAGGGGGGTCCCTTAAGCTCCCATGTTCAAACTGGATGGTCGGACAGAGATGCGTTGGGGCTGATGGTTCCATGTACTCTGGTGTATTGATCTCTGTCCGGACTGGACTAGCTACTGAAATGATCTGTCTACACTTGCTCCAAGTACCGATGATGTCAGCAGGAGCACAGGACTCCTGTTTGAGGCAGTCCCCTACTTTATCCCAAACCTCTGGATTTAATGTACCCGCTTCTGGGTAGAACAAGCAATGCTCTCCCTGGTACCTCACGAGATCCATCAGACAATATTGATCTACCCTAATCCGATATTGCCTGGCCAGAGCTACAAGCTCATCCCTATGAGCCGCTTGTCTGATGGAGAAATTTAGCTTCCCCAAGCTAGCCCCCATGTATCCAGTGGGGAAATTCCCTGTATGTAACGCAACTTACGAGTCGATGAGTCCACGGGATGAGTTAGTGTAGCATGCCGGGGCGAGGCAGGCGTCGAATGAGGTCCCTCTGGACCAGTCAGTGGATTGGGATCGCCGCGCTGGCCTGCCACTGGTCTGCTCTGCCTTAGTTGGTTCAGGACCATGGCTTCGGAACACGTCTGTTCCTTTGTGTGAGGTTTGCCGGTGTATGAGCACACTGCCTCCCTTGAGCTTGTACTGAGTTATGATCAGAGATGCTTTCTGATCAGAACTGCTTCACTACTCCCGAGTAATTACATCGGGGTCACAATATGTTGTAATGGTCCGTGGGAGTCAAGGAGCTGAACTCAAGGAAGGCACATGAGACTGAAGTATGATGGTAAAAGCCAGTCCCGAGTCCTCGGATTTCTATATTTATTGACTACAATTGGGAGTCAACATGCACAGCCCGCGTGAGACCTCCGTGACAGAAGGTTTGCTACGTGTCATTTGGCTGGTTGGGTTACATTTAACAGCCTGCGTGCCCAGGTTGCCCATAGGCAGACTTAATTAGAGGATTGTGGTGAGACTCATTGTTCTCATGTTATCTAAGTTCTAGAAGACTCTGTGTACCTATGCATAGCTATTTGGTCTAGCTGTGGTTGGTGTCTGCTCAGCCCTTTACACGGACGTGAGCTAGATACCATATGCTGTTTATGAGACCTTAGGTCTCTTTCCTCATGACACTTGTCCTACTTCTCTCAGTGCTCTCAGCCAAGGAAACATGGAGTCACTATTGCTCCCTATTACTCATTAGCCCGTGCCCAATTTCCTTTCTGGTCGAGTCAGGATGGTCTCGGGCTTGTTTGCATAGCCCAACAAACCCATTAGGAAAGGTTGCTGTCTAATCAGTGACCTGGGCAACCCACAGATTGCCACAGTGGCTGACTCTAATCATGTGTCAAGACTTAGATGTGCCCACTTCTGCGTTTGACAGCTGCGGGCACATTTATACATATGCGGGTGTGTCTTAAGGCTGACGTAAATGTGTCCACTTCCAGGTTCAGCGGTGGTATGGGCCACATGAAATGGTGTCGTGGGCCAGGTCCAGTCAATGCTGAGAGCCACCTCTGTTCAAACAGAGGAAGCAGTTTGAAGCTTCCAGAAGCAGGGGGGCAGGGCCACACCAGGCCCTTCCCTGAACTGTGACTCATAGGGGCGGAGCCACACTAGCCTTTAAAAGCTCTGAGCTCTTTCAGGGTCAGCCATTTTGACTCTGCACGTGCTCTTAAGCAGAGCTGCTGCTGAGGAGAGCCAAACAAAGGAAGTGAGCACTGGTAAGTTTTGCAGTTGGAGTAGAGCTGCTTTAGAGGCCTCTACTAATTTAAATTGATAATTGAAACTGCTGAGAGCCACCTCTGTTCAAACAGAGGAAGCAGTTTGAAGCTTCCAGAAGCAGGGGGGCAGGGCCACACCAGGCCCTTCCCTGAACTGTGACTCATAGGGGCGGAGCCACACTAGCTTTTAAAAGCTCTGAGCTCTTTCAGGGTCAGCCATTTTGACTCTGCACGTGCTCTTAAGCAGAGCTGCTGCTGAGGAGAGCCAAACAAAGGAAGTGAGCACTGGTAAGTTTTGCAGTTGGAGTAGAGCTGCTTTAGAGGCCTCTACTAATTTAAATTGATAATTGAAACTGCTGAGAGCCACCTCTGTTCAAACAGAGGAAGCAGTTTGAAGCTTCCAGAAGCAGGGGGGCAGGGCCACACCAGGCCCTTCCCTGAACTGTGACTCATAGGGGCGGAGCCACACTAGCCTTTAAAAGCTCTGAGCTCTTTCAGGGTCAGCCATTTTGACTCTGCACGTGCTCTTAAGCAGAGCTGCTGCTGAGGAGAGCCAAACAAAGGAAGTGAGCACTGGTAAGCTTTGCAGTTGGAGTAGAGCTGCTTTAGAGGCCTCTACTAATTTAAATTGATAATTGAAACTGCTGAGAGCCACCTCTGTTCAAACAGAGGAAGCAGTTTGAAGCTTCCAGAAGCAGGGGGGCAGGGCCACACCAGGCCCTTCCCTGAACTGTGACTCATAGGGGCGGAGCCACACTAGCCTTTAAAAGCTCTGAGCTCTTTCAGGGTCAGCCATTTTGACTCTGCACGTGCTCTTAAGCAGAGCTGCTGCTGAGGAGAGCCAAACAAAGGAAGTGAGCACTGGTAAGTTTTGCAGTTGGAGTAGAGCTGCTTTAGAGGCCTCTACTAATTTAAATTGATAATTGAAACTGCTGAGAGCCAGCTCTGTTCAAACAGAGGAAGCAGTTTGAAGCTTCCAGAAGCAGGGGGGCAGGGCCACACCAGGCCCTTTCCTGAACTGTGACTCATAGGGGCGGAGCCACACTAGCCTTTAAAAGCTCTGAGCTCTTTCAGGGTCAGCCATTTTGACTCTGCACGTGCTCTTAAGCAGAGCTGCTGCTGAGGAGAGCCAAACAAAGGAAGTGAGCACTGGTAAGTTTTGCAGTTGGAGTAGAGCTGCTTTAGAGGCCTCTACTAATTTAAATTGATAATTGAAACTGCTGAGAGCCACCTCTGTTCAAACAGAGGAAGCAGTTTGAAGCTTCCAGAAGCAGGGGGGCAGGGCCACACCAGGCCCTTCCCTGAACTGTGACTCATAGGGGCGGAGCCACACTAGCCTTTAAAAGCTCTGAGCTCTTTCAGGGTCAGCCATTTTGACTCTGCACGTGCTCTTAAGCAGAGCTGCTGCTGAGGAGAGCCAAACAAAGGAAGTGAGCACTGGTAAGTTTTGCAGTTGGAGTAGAGCTGCTTTAGAGGCCTCTACTAATTTAAATTGATAATTGAAACTGCTGAGAGCCACCTCTGTTCAAACAGAGGAAGCAGTATGAAGCTTCCAGAAGCAGGGGGGCAGGGCCACACCAGGCCCTTCCCTGAACTGTGACTCATAGGGGCGGAGCCACACTAGCCTTTAAAAGCTCTGAGCTCTTTCAGGGTCAGCCATTTTGACTCTGCACGTGCTCTTAAGCAGAGCTGCTGCTGAGGAGAGCCAAACAAAGGAAGTGAGCACTGGTAAGTTTTGCAGTTGGAGTAGAGTGCTTTAGAGGCCTCTACTAATTTAAATTGATAATTGAAACTGCTGAGAGCCACCTCTGTTCAAACAGAGGAAGCAGTTTGAAGCTTCCAGAAGCAGGGGGGCAGGGCCACACCAGGCCCTTCCCTGAACTGTGACTCATAGGGGCGGAGCCACACTAGCCTTTAAAAGCTCTGAGCTCTTTCAGGGTCAGCCATTTTGACTCTGCACGTGCTCTTAAGCAGAGCTGCTGCTGAGGAGAGCCAAACAAAGGAAGTGAGCACTGGTAAGTTTTGCAGTTGGAGTAGAGCTGCTTTAGAGGCCTCTACTAATTTAAATTGATAATTGAAACTGCTGAGAGCCACCTCTGTTCAAACAGAGGAAGCAGTTTGAAGCTTCCAGAAGCAGGGGGGCAGGGCCACACCAGGCCCTTCCCTGAACTGTGACTCATAGGGGCGGAGCCACACTAGCTTTTAAAAGCTCTGAGCTCTTTCAGGGTCAGCCATTTTGACTCTGCACGTGCTCTTAAGCAGAGCTGCTGCTGAGGAGAGCCAAACAAAGGAAGTGAGCACTGGTAAGTTTTGCAGTTGGAGTGGAGCTGCTTTAGAGGCCTCTACTAATTTAAATTGATAATTGAAACTGCTGAGAGCCACCTCTGTTCAAACAGAGGAAGCAGTTTGAAGCTTCCAGAAGCAGGGGGGCAGGGCCACACCAGGCCCTTCCCTGAACTGTGACTCATAGGGGCGGAGCCACACTAGCCTTTAAAAGCTCTGAGCTCTTTCAGGGTCAGCCATTTTGACTCTGCACGTGCTCTTAAGCAGAGCTGCTGCTGAGGAGAGCCAAACAAAGGAAGTGAGCACTGGTAAGTTTTGCAGTTGGAGTAGAGCTGCTTTAGAGGCCTCTACTAATTTAAATTGATAATTGAAACTGCTGAGAGCCACCTCTGTTCAAACAGAGGAAGCAGTTTGAAGCTTCCAGAAGCAGGGGGGCAGGGCAACACCAGGCCCTTCCCTGAACTGTGACTCATAGGGGCGGAGCCACACTAGCTTTTAAAAGCTCTGAGCTCTTTCAGGGTCAGCCATTTTGACTCTGCATGTGCTCTTAAGCAGAGCTGCTGCTGAGGAGAGCCAAACAAAGGAAGTTAGCACTGGTAAGTTTTGCAGTTGGAGTGGAGCTGCTTTAGAGGCCTCTACTAATTTAAATTGATAATTGAAACTGCTGAGAGCCACCTCTGTTCAAACAGAGGAAGCAGTTTGAAGCTTCCAGAAGCAGGGGGGCAGGGCCACACCAGGCCCTTCCCTGAACTGTGACTCATAGGGGCGGAGCCACACTAGCCTTTAAAAGCTCTGAGCTCTTTCAGGGTCAGCCATTTTGACTCTGCACGTGCTCTTAAGCAGAGCTGCTGCTGAGGAGAGCCAAAGAAAGGAAGTGAGCACTGGTAAGTTTTGCAGTTGGAGTAGAGCTGCTTTAGAGGCCTCTACTAATTTAAATTGATAATTGAAACTGCTGAGAGCCACCTCTGTTCAAACAGAGGAAGCAGTTTGAAGCTTCCAGAAGTAGGGGGCAGGGCCACACCAGGCCCTTCCCTGAACTGTGACTCATAGGGGCGGAGCCACACTAGCCTTTAAAAGCTCTGAGCTCTTTCAGGGTCAGCCATTTTGACTCTGCACGTGCTCTTAAGCAGAGCTGCTGCTGAGGAGAGCCAAACAAAGGAAGTGAGCACTGGTAAGTTTTGCAGTTGGAGTAGAGCTGCTTTAGAGGCCTCTACTAATTTAAATTGATAATTGAAACTGCTGAGAGCCACCTCTGTTCAAACAGAGGAAGCAGTTTGAAGTTTCCAGAAGCAGGGGGGCAGGGCCACATCAGGCCCTTCCCTGAACTGTGACTCATAGGGGCGGAGCAACACTAGCCTTTAAAAGCTCTGAGCTCTTTCAGGGTCAGCCATTTTGACTCTGCACGTGCTCTTAAGCAGAGCTGCTGCTGAGGAGAGCCAAACAAAGGAAGTGAGCACTGGTAAGTTTTGCAGTTGGAGTAGAGCTGCTTTAGAGGCCTCTACTAATTTAAATTGATAATTGAAACTGCTGAGAGCCACCTCTGTTCAAACAGAGGAAGCAGTTTGAAGCTTCCAGAAGCAGGGGGGCAGGGCCACACCAGGCCCTTCCCTGAACTGTGACTCATAGGGGCGGAGCCACACTAGCCTTTAAAAGCTCTGAGCTCTTTCAGGGTCAGCCATTTTGACTCTGCACGTGCTCTTAAGCAGAGCTGCTGCTGAGGAGAGCCAAACAAAGGAAGTGAGCACTGGTAAGTTTTGCAGTTGGAGTAGAGCTGCTTTGAGGCCTCTACTAATTTAAATTGATAATTGAAACTGCTGAGAGCCACCTCTGTTCAAACAGAGGAAGCAGTTTGAAGCTTCCAGAAGCAGGGGGGCAGGGCCACACCAGGCCCTTCCCTGAACTGTGACTCATAGGGGCGGAGCCACACTAGCTTTTAAAAGCTCTGAGCTCTTTCAGGGTCAGCCATTTTGACTCTGCACGTGCTCTTAAGCAGAGCTGCTGCTGAGGAGAGCCAAACAAAGGAAGTGAGCACTGGTAAGTTTTGCAGTTGGAGTAGAGCTGCTTTAGAGGCCTCTACTAATTTAAATTGATAATTGAAACTGCTGAGAGCCACCTCTGTTCAAACAGAGGAAGCAGTTTGAAGCTTCCAGAAGCAGGGGGCAGGGCCACACCAGGCCCTTCCCTGAACTGTGACTCATAGGGGCGGAGCCACACTAGCCTTTAAAAGCTCTGAGCTCTTTCAGGGTCAGCCATTTTGACTCTGCACGTGCTCTTAAGCAGAGCTGCTGCTGAGGAGAGCCAAACAAAGGAAGTGAGCACTGGTAAGTTTTGCAGTTGGAGTAGAGCTGCTTTAGAGGCCTCTACTAATTTAAATTGATAATTGAAACTGCTGAGAGCCACCTCTGTTCAAACAGAGGAAGCAGTTTGAAGCTTCCAGAAGCAGGGGGGCAGGGCCACACCAGGCCCTTCCCTGAACTGTGACTCATAGGGGCGGAGCCACACTAGCTTTTAAAAGCTCTGAGCTCTTTCAGGGTCAGCCATTTTGACTCTGCACGTGCTCTTAAGCAGAGCTGCTGCTGAGGAGAGCCAAACAAAGGAAGTGAGCACTGATAAGTTTTGCAGTTGGAGTAGAGCTGCTTTAGAGGCCTCTACTAATTTAAATTGATAATTGAAACTGCTGAGAGCCACCTCTGTTCAAACAGAGGAAGCAGTTTGAAGCTTCCAGAAGCAGGGGGGCAGGGCCACACCAGGCCCTTCCCTGAACTGTGACTCATAGGGGCGGAGCCACACTAGCCTTTAAAAGCTCTGAGCTCTTTCAGGGTCAGCCATTTTGACTCTGCACGTGCTCTTAAGCAGAGCTGCTGCTGAGGAGAGCCAAACAAAGGAAGTGAGCACTGGTAAGTTTTGCAGTTGGAGTAGAGCTGCTTTAGAGGCCTCTACTAATTTAAATTGATAATTGAAACTGCTGAGAGCCACCTCTGTTCAAACAGAGGAAGCAGTTTGAAGCTTCCAGAAGCAGGGGGGCAGGGCCACACCAGGCCCTTCCCTGAACTGTGACTCATAGGGGCGGAGCCACACTAGCCTTTAAAAGCTCTGAGCTCTCTCAGGGTCAGCCATTTTGACTCTGCACGTGCTCTTAAGCAGAGCTGCTGCTGAGGAGAGCCAAACAAAGGAAGTGAGCACTGGTAAGTTTTGCAGTTGGAGTAGAGCTGCTTTAGAGGCCTCTACTAATTTAAATTGATAATTGAAACTGCTGAGAGCCACCTCTGTTCAAACAGAGGAAGCAGTTTGAAGCTTCCAGAAGCAGGGGGGCAGGGCCACACCAGGCCCTTCCCTGAACTGTGACTCATAGGGGCGGAGCCACACTAGCTTTTAAAAGCTCTGAGCTCTTTCAGGGTCAGCCATTTTGACTCTGCACGTGCTCTAAAGCAGAGCTGCTGCTGAGGAGAGCCAAACAAAGGAAGTGAGCACTGGTAAGTTTTGCAGTTGGAGTAGAGCTGCTTTAGAGGCCTCTACTAATTTAAATTGATAATTGAAACTGCTGAGAGCCACCTCTGTTCAAACAGAGGAAGCAGTTTGAAGCTTCCAGAAGCAGGGGGGCAGGGTCACACCAGGCCCTTCCCTGAACTGTGACTCATAGGGGCGGAGCCACACTAGCCTTTAAAAGCTCTGAGCTCTTTCAGGGTCAGCCATTTTGACTCTGCACGTGCTCTTAAGCAGAGCTGCTGCTGAGGAGAGCCAAACAAAGGAAGTGAGCACTGGTAAGTTTTGCAGTTGGAGTAGAGCTGCTTTAGAGGCCTCTACTAATTTAAATTGATAATTGAAACCACTGAGAGCCACCTCTGTTCAAACAGAGGAAGCAGTTTGAAGCTTCCAGAAGCAGGGGGCAGGGCCACACCAGGCCCTTCCCTGAACTGTGACTCATAGGGGCGGAGCCACACTAGCCTTTAAAAGCTCTGAGCTCTTTCAGGGTCAGCCATTTTGACTCTGCACGTGCTCTTAAGCAGAGCTGCTGCTGAGGAGAGCCAAACAAAGGAAGTGAGCACTGGTAAGTTTTGCAGTTGGAGTAGAGCTGCTTTAGAGGCCTCTACTAATTTAAATTGATAATTGAAACTGCTGAGAGCCACCTCTGTTCAAACAGAGGAAGCAGTTTGAAGCTTCCAGAAGCAGGGGGGCAGGGCCACACCAGGCCCTTCCCTGAACTGTGACTCATAGGGGCGGAGCCACACTAGCCTTTAAAAGCTCTGAGCTCTTTCAGGGTCAGCCATTTTGACTCTGCACGTGCTCTTAAGCAGAGCTGCTGCTGAGGAGAGCCAAACAAAGGAAGTGAGCACTGGTAAGTTTTGCAGTTGGAGTAGAGCTGCTTTAGAGGCCTCTACTAATTTAAATTGATAATTGAAACTGCTGAGAGCCACCTCTGTTCAAACAGAGGAAGCAGTTTGAAGCTTCCAGAAGCAGGGGGGCAGGGCCACACCAGGCCCTTCCCTGAACTGTGACTCATAGGGGCGGAGCCACACTAGCCTTTAAAAGCTGTGAGCTCTTTCAGGGTCAGCCATTTTGACTCTGCACGTGCTCTTAAGCAGAGCTGCTGCTGAGGAGAGCCAAACAAAGGAAGTGAGCACTGGTAAGTTTTGCAGTTGGAGTAGAGCTGCTTTAGAGGCCCGCGCGCCTAACGAAGCGCGAGATTACAAACTAGGGAAAAAAATTTATAGTCTTACTAGGTAGAAAGGTAGTAAACGTGTACATTTTTGAGGCCCAGAATACTGCACTTGTTAAAATGGATTCTGAGGGAACAGCTGTAGTTACCTGTAATTATTGTGCCATGTTTGTGTTCTTGCCAAAGCATATGGAGAACTACACTTGCAGCAAGTGCAAGCTGGTTGCACTACTAGAAGAGAAGGTCCAGCAGCTAGAGGCCCGCATATCTAACCACCAACAAATTAAGGAGCTTGAGCTGTTCTTGGACAGAGCGGAGCAGACTATGCTGGACAAAGAAGTGACAGGGCACAGTTCTGAGGGAGAAGGCCCTTCACTAACTCAGGAGGGAGATGGTTGGAGGAATGTGACTCAAAGGAGGAGAAGAGTAGGGGATCACTCTGAGAGTCTGAAATTACAGAATAAATTTGAGGCTCTTTCCCTTATCACACCTGATGAGGAACCCACAGAGGAACAACTGGTTCCACCTGATGATCTCTCCTTCATCACACTTGATGAGATCCAGGAAGATGAACAACAGGAACAAACTGAGGTTCTCTCCCTTAATATGGTTGATGAGGTGCATGTAGATGAACAGATTGCAGGAGAGAGGCTCCTTGTACTAGGCGATTCAATAATTAGAAATACAGAGAAATGGATTTGTGATGCACATGATAACCGTATGGTGTCTTGCCTGCCAGGTGCAAAAGTTGCAGACATCACAAGAAATCTAGATAGATTGTTAGAGAGAACTGGGAACGAGCCAGTTGTCATGGTACACGTTGGTACTAATGATGTTGGGAAGGCCAAGCGGTCTGTCCTGGAAGCCAAATTTAGGTTGTTAGGAAGAAGATTGAAGTCCCGGACTTCCAAGGTAGCATTTTCAGAAGTGCTGCCTGTCCCTCGCACAGGACCTACCAGGCAGGCAGAGCTCAGAAGCCTCAATGCGTGGATGAGGCGGTGGTGTCGAGAGGAGGGCTTCAGATTTGTCAGGAACTGGAGAACATTTTGGGACAAGCCAAATCTGTTCAGGAGGGATGGGTTGCATTTAAACCATGATGGGACCAGATTGCTGGCACTCAACATCAAAAAGGCTGCAGAGCAGCTTTTAAACTGATAACTGGGGGAAAGCCGACAGGAGCTGGGCAGCATCCGGTTCGGGAAAGTGTGTACTTGAGTAGTGAGGAGGATGCAAAAATTACTGAGCAGAGCAAGGAGCTTATCACCAGCACTCTAGCAGAAGGATGCAAGAGGCAGTCTAACAATGCAACTGGACTCAAAAGACTGTATCAGGAAAGCATATATAAATGCTTGTATACAAATGCCAGAAGCCTCCGGAACAAAATAGGGGAGCTGGAATACTTAGCAATAGATAAAAATATTGATATTATTGGTATCACTGAAACCTGGTGGACGGATGATAACCAATGGGATACAGTTATCCCAGGCTACAAACTGTACAGGAAGGATAGGAAGGGGCAAACAGGAGGTGGTGTAGCCTTGTATGTCAAAGAAGTGATAAAATCGTATGAATTGGAATATCTAGGTGATTTGGAGTCACCATTAGAAGCTCTGTGGGTAAGAGTACCAGGCCATAAGGATGGTCTAACAGTAGGCATATACTATCGGCCTCCGACCCAAACTCTTGAGGGAGACTGGCAGTTGGAGAATGTTGTAAAGGAGGCATCCAGGAAGGGAAGCCTGGTTATAATGGGGGACTTCAATTACCCTCACATAGACTGGGTGAACTGTTGTTCAGCACATGATAAAGAGATAAAGTTCCTAGATATGCTCAATGATTGTTCCCTGGGACAGATGGTTGAAGACCCAACTAGAGGTACAAGAATCCTTGACTTGATTCTGAGTAATACTCAGGATCTGGTGCAAGATGTTAATGTGACTGATCCTATAGGGAACAGTGACCACAACTCAATTATGTTTAACTTAATCATAGACCGCAAGTCACTGATAAAATCTAACACAGAGACCTTAAATTTTCAAAAAGGAAATTTCCCAAAGATGAGGAAACTAGTAAAAAAGAAACTGAAAGGGAAAATTGAGAGAGTCCAAACACTCCAAGAGGCATGGAGGCTGTTTACAAAAACAATAACAGAGGCTCAATTGGAATGCATACCCAAAAGGAAAAAGGGCACTGCCAGGTCCAAGAGGACTCCGATGTGGCTTACAGGAGCTGTTCGGGAAGTGATCAAGAGCAAGAAAAGCTCATTTAGAAGATGGAAGGCTTGTCCAAATGAGGACAGCAGGCAGAAACATAAATTCTGGCAGAACAAATGCAAGGCAACAATCAGGAAAGCAAAGCAAGACTTTGAGGAGCGTATAGCTAAAAATACTCAGAGAAATAACAAAGACTTCTTTAAGTACATTAGAAGTAAGAACCCAACTAGGAAGGCCATTGGACCATTAGATGACAATGGAAGGCAAGGGGTTATTAAAGAGGAAACAGAGATTGCAGAGAGACTCAATGAATTCTTTGCTTCAGTATTCACTGAAGAAGACAGAGACCACATGCCAAAAACTGAGCCTATCTTCGTAGGGAGGGAAACCGAAGAATTAAGCAAGATAGAAATAACCAGGGAGGAGGTCCTTGCATGTCTTGTTAAGCTAAACACTAACAAATCCCCAGGACCAGATGGCATCCATCCACGAGTTCTCAGGGAACTTAAAGATGAAATTGCTGATATCCTAGCCAAAATATATAATCTTTCCCTCAAATCAGGCTTTGTGCCTGATGACTGGAAGGTAGCGAATGTAACACCAATTTTCAAAAAAGGATCCAGGGGTGAACCAGGAAATTACCGGCCTGTCAGTTTGACATGTGTCCCAGGTAAAGTGATGGAAACCATCCTAAAAGATAGAATTAATAGGCACATAGAAGAGAAGGCGCTGCTAAAGGAGAGCCAACATGGCTTTTGCAAGGGCAAATCATGCCTCACTAATCTGTTAGAATTTTTTGAGAGTGTCAACAAGCATGTGGATAAGGGGGATCCAGTTGACATTGTTTATCTGGACTTTCAGAAGGCTTTTGACAAGGTCCCACACCAAAGGCTCTTGAATAAACTTACCAGTCATGGAATAAAGGGACAGGTCTTGTCCTGGATCAGCAACTGGCTAAGGGACAGGAAACAGAGGGTAGCACTAAATGGACACTTCTCCAAGTGGAGGGAAGTAAAGAGTGGGGTCCCCCAAGGTTCAGTACTGGGACCCCTGCTTTTCAACCTCTTCATAAATGATCTAGAGGTAGGAGTAAAAAGCAAGGTAGCCAAATTTGCTGACGACACTAAATTATACAGGGTAGTGAAAACTGTGAGAGATTGTGAAGAGCTCCAGAGGGATCTCTTGACACTGGGGGAGTGGGCAAAACAGTGGCAAATGAGCTTCAACATCAGTAAGTGCAGAGTGATGCATGTTGGGGCAAAAAACCCCAATTACATTTATAAACTGATGGGGTCTGAACTCTCTGCGACAAACCAGGAAAGGGACCTTGGTGTCCTGGTGGACAGCTCAATGAAGGTGTCAACCCAGTGTGCCTCAGCAGTGAAAAAAGCAAACTCAATGTTAGGGATCATTAGGAAGGGTATAGAAAATAAGTCAGCAAGTGTCATTTTGCCTCTTTATAAATCTATGGTGAGGCCCCATCTGGAATATTGTGTACAGTTCTGGTCGCCATACCTCCAGAAGGATATTATGGAGTTGGAGAAAGTGCAGAGGAGGGCAACCAGAATGATTAGGGGACTGGAACACCTTCCTTACCATCTGAGGCTGCAACAGTTGGGCCTTTTCACTCTTGAACGACGGCGTCTGAGAGGTGACCTGATTGAAGTTTATAAAATCATGCACGGTGTGGACAAGGTAGATAAGGAAAAACTGTTTTCCCTATCGCACAACACTAGAACTAGGGGACACTCCATGAAACCTTTGGGTACTAGTTCTCAAACCAATAAGAGAAAGTACTTTTTCACCCAGAGGATTACTGGTCTATGGAACTCCCTGCCAGAAGAAGTGGTGACAGCTGTCAGTCTTGGCAGCTTTAAGAAAGGATTAGACAAGTTCATGGAGGACAAGGCTATCAATGGCTATAATTATGGCTACCTAAGGACAACCTCCGGGTTGGAGAGATAGGCAGGATATCTCTCAATGCCATTTCCAGGGAATCCTAAGCAGGTGAAGGCATCTCCTTGGGAATACCCTGAAGGAAATGGTGAGCCACTGTGTGAGACAGAATGCTGGACTGGATGGGCTGTGGCCTGTTCCAGCAAGGCTGTTCTTATGTTCTTATGTTCTTATGTTAACCCCTGATCTAAATTGTTCAGCAGCACAATGTAATTCTCAATTTGTCACTGCAAGATTTCCTTTCATCTGGGGTTTGTGAAGAATCACTATCTTAAATTTTAGATGTGAACTTGATCATCTTATGATAACTTGTTCTCTTTTTGTAGGGGTGGAAAAATGGATTAGGAGAATTTGGTTAGATGTGGAAAATACTAAATATTGTTACCAGAAAAATGGCTACTGGATACAGTTACAACTTCGGTTCGAGTCACTGGTGGAGCCCTTCTCCCAAGAACGAGGAAGTGTTTAATTTAGGCAAAAATTAAAATTGGTTTATTGAAAAGGGGTTTAAGCATCACTGGCCGGGTGCCGGGAAAAGCCCTATTCTCAACCTTTTTGCCTATTAAAGTCCCTTAAGTGAGCAGCTCTTTTTGGTTCCGATGTCTTGCGTGCAAATGTGCAGAGAGTGCTGATGACATTTTCTATCAAGAGATTTTTATACCCTCCACCTAAGGGAGCTCAACTAGTTCTACTGCTAGCTAACAATCTTACAAAATAAGAGATTTACAATGGTGAACAAAAACCCGGCACCAGACTCTTTAGTTACATTAAAAGGTCAATCATACAGAGACAAAACAGGTCAATTACATAGAACAAAAGGTGATGGGTAGAGCAATTGCCCTGGAAATGACAGAGTTCATAGTTCAGCAAATGCAGGTTGTGACATCATTCAGGTGACACCCAACGGGCGCCAGGATTGTAATTTGGCACAAATCAAAAAGTCCAGATTTGAATCCAGGATGCAAAAGGACCAATGACGAAGATGGGCATCTTTCAGACTCCCCTGAAGAGGAGCATTGCTTGAGGCTCTTGGCAAAATTCCATTCCCACCCAGCAATTAATCTATCCTGAGTCAACCCAAGCACTATCTACAATTGAATACAGGAGGGGTCCCAAAAACAATGAGCATGCCAGGTGCAAGAGTAAACAAAACAATACAATAGGTAAACAGAGGAATCAAGGTGGCTTTTCTTGGGGCAAAATATTAAGTGATGGCTTCCTGTGGCATTGAGCCTTCCTGGATGTTTGCAGGAGGTAGGCTGAGGTGCAAGAAAAGATCCTGATTTGAGATACAAACAGAGCATGTTAAAATCAAATCTAAAATATTTTAGAGTCTTTTTGGGGGGGGACATAATCTATACAGAGCAAAGGAAATATGCTTGCTTGAATAGAACAGTTCCAGGTATTTGAAAACATTTTTATTAAGTTATCTGACATCCCAGGTATAACTGCCAATGAAATAATATTTAAAACCCATCAGAAATCGGAAGAAACTAAGAAGTTGTTCTTAGGATGGACTCAGTTTTATGAAAAATCATATGGTACCTCAAAGGCCAGAGGTGTAGCGACTTTGATATCAAATAGGTTGGGATTCGAGATGGTAAAAAGTATTTCAGACCCAGAAGGAAGATATCTGATAGTAAAGGGGAAAATAGACGAGGAGGAGATAACATTGGTGAATTTGTATGTGCCAAATGAACATCAAAATAGTTTTTTAGATAAGGTGTACCGAATATTGGAGAAAGAAAAAAAATAAAAATGATTGTAGCTGGAGATATTAACAATAAGATCAAATATAGATAGTACAAATATAGCAAGAAGTGGGGGAGGAAATAAAATGCATGTGTTAAACAATTGGTTGAAACCTCTAGGGTTGAAAGATACATGGAGGGAACTTAAAGGATTGGAAAGGGTTTATACATTTTTCTCACAAGTCTACAATACGTACTCCAGAATAGATTATATATTTGTTACTGACAATTTGATAAGAAACTTAGAAGATATAGAAATCGGAATTTTTAAAGAGTCTGATCATGCAAAAGTATTGCTGGAAATAAAAATAGATGCTACAAAGATTAGGAAAAACTGGAGATACAACGCCAAATTGTTCAAAGATATAAAGTGTAAAGAGCAAATGGTAGAAAAATGGGAAGAAAATTGGAAATGGAACGATACAGGGGATGTTAGATTCGGTATTGTATGGGATACAATGAAAGCAATATTCAGAGGTGAAAGTATCAGGTTGGTAAATATTAAAAATAAACAGCTAAAAAGAAAACACGAAGAAATTGAAAAAGAGATTAAATGGTTGCAGAAGAAACATGCAATAACCAAGGATAGAAAAATGTATGAAAGAATGCAGGGCTTAAAGAAGGAATTAATAGGAAAAGACATTGAAAAAGTGAAAAGAGATTTGGTGTATTTAAAAAGGGAATATTTCGAGTATAGTAATAAAAATTCAAAACTTTTAGCAAGAGCAGCTAAGGAAAAAAGAAGTAGAAGAGAAATAGGGACTTTAGTAGATAAGGATGGTACAAGATATAATAAAACTAAAGATAAATGTAAGGTGGTTAAAGAATTCTATCAAGAATTCTATTCTATTCTATTCTAAAAAGAAGGCAAATATGGATATATTAACAGATAAATTGGGAATGCAAATCAAAAATAAAATAAGTCAGGAACATAAACAAAAAATGGAAGAATCAATAACTGAAAAAGAGATAAAAGAAACAATAGCTAAATTGAAAGCAGACAAATCACCGGGGGAAGATGGATTACCTGCAGAATTCTATAAAGAGTTTAAAGATATAGTAACCCCAAAATTATTAAAACTGTACAATGGTATACTCAATGGGGAACAGATACCACCATCATGGTATAGAACAATAATTGTTCTGTTACCAAAACCAGGAAAAGACCCGGAAAAGGTAGAGTCATATAGATTTTTAGGGCAATACTGGCAAGTAGATTAAACAGTTTTATGGATAAATATATAAATAAAGATCAGGCTGGATTTGTGAAAGGTAGGCACATGGCAGATTTAGTAAGGCGAGTTGTAGACCTGATTGATGCTGCAGGGCAAAATAAGGAGAAAGTTGGGTTATTATCATTAGACATCTTCAAGGCATTCGATTCCTTGCAATGGATAACAATTAACGAGATAATTAGAAGTTATGGATGTGGTGATAGGTTTATAAAAACAATAGAACAATTATATCAACAAGGATACACCAATATTAGGGTTAACGATGGTCTTACAGAGGAAGTGAGATTAGAGGCAGGGACAAGACAAGGATGCCCCTTATCACCAATATTATTCATTATGGCGATGGAAATATTAGCAAATACAATAAGAGAAGATAAAAATATTGAAGGAATAATGGAAAACAAAATTCGTTTATATGCAGATGACACTTTGATAATTATGAAACATCCTAGAAGGACTTTGGAAAGAATTCAAGAACATTTAAAGGAATTTGAACAAATAACAGGTCTGAGGATAAATTGGGATAAATCTGAAATGATCTTAAGTAATATCGATAAGGACAAGCAGGGGAGAATAAGGGATGAATTTAAACTACAGATTAAAGAGAGTTTGAAATATTTGGGGATAAATATCTCTAACAAATTGGGGATAAATATCTCTAACAAAGATTAAATTATGATAAACAAAAGAAAGAACTTAAAGATAAAATTTTGCAATACCAAAAATTAAGGTTGTCTTGGTTTGGCAGAATAGCGTTGGCTAAAATGATGTTGTTACCAAAATTAAATTTTTTGTTTGATGCCTTACCAATCCAACTGACTGACAAATAAATTAAGGAATTTCAAAAATTATTAAATAATTATTGTAATGGGGGACGCAGACCTAGAATTTCAAAGAGAGAGGTATTTATCTCAAAAAGAAGGGGGTTTAGGAATCCCTAATTTAAAGAATTATTATAAAGCATTTCATATAAAGAATGTAGTTAAGATCTTAATGAAGGAGCCGGTTATTTGGGAGGAAATTGAAATGAAGGAAGTAAAGGAAGTGGGTAAGAGCATTTTTTTAGATAAGGAAACATGGAAAACACCAGTTAAAAATAGAATGCTGAGGTCAATGTTGGGAGTATGGAAGAAGGTTAAAACGAAATTAGTTCCGAACATTTCACCGATAATTGAAATAGAAGACCTGAAAAAGTTCCCAATAAGAATGGATAATGAGATGAGAGAAATTTTGTTGATGAATGGGGTTTTCCTGCTGAAAGATTGGACACGAGTTTGTAGAGATAAAGTGATGAAACGAGAGCTATATACTCAGATGAAGTTGAATTGGTTTCAGATAGCGATGGTGAACAAGTGGAACAATAACTATTTGAAGGAACAGAGCCTGGAAAGACATAGGACTGAATTTGAGGAATTATTTTATTTATTTATTTATTTATATTCAAATTTATATGCTGCCCAATCAGGTAAACCCGACTCTGGGCGGCTCACAATAAGTTAAAACACACATAAAACAGTACAACCAATTAAAACCAATTAAAACCCAACATACCCACCCACCTACCCCATTCCTCTTAAAACCCACATAAACCCACATTAAAAAAGACAATTAAAAGAAATGGGGGCTTAATTTATAAGCCAACAGGCGGGGGCCACTCTTCCATCTGGGCCCCACACCTGCCCTGCCAACCAGGTTTTTAGGTCTTTTCTGAAAGGTAGCAGCTCCATCTGCTCCTGCAACTCTACAGGCAGGAGGTTCCACAAGGCCGGTGCAGACACGGAAAAGGCCCTCCTTCGTGTGCCAGAGAGACGAACCCCTCTGGCAGATGGAACAATCAGGCAGCCCCTCCGATCCGCTCTGGTTGGACGGGCGGACACTCTTGGGACGATGCGGTCTCTAAGGTATCCTGGCCCACTACCATGAAGGGCTTTAAAGGTCAAAACCAGCACCTTGAACTGCACCTGGAGGCAAACTGGTAGCCAGTGCAGCTCCCGAAGTAATGGTGAGGCACGAGCATAATGCCCACCCGGGCTGCTGCATTCTGGACCAACTGCAGTCTCCAAATGATTGACAAGGGCAGCCCCATGTAGAGCGCATTGCAATATTCTAGCCTGGAGGTGACTAGAGCATGTGTGACCCAGAGCAAGGAGTCTCGGTCCAGGAGCGAACGCAACTGACGGATGACGCGAAGCTGTGAGAAAGCCCTCCTGGCCACAGCCGCCACCTGATCTGCTAGTAGCAGCCCCGAGTCCAAGAGGACCCCTAAGTTGCATACCGGGTTTGTCTGGGGCAAAGCAGCCCCATCCAAGACCAAAGTTGGCAGCTCCCTGGATAACGTGGGACCCCCTATCCAAAGCCACTCAGTCTTGGAGGGATTCAATTAGTATGGAAGATAAGGAAGAAGGAAATTGGAATTAAAGGAATGGTCAGTAAAATTTATAAAATGATAAATACAGAGGGTAACCCACAAGAAATATTAAGAAATACATGGGAACAAGACTTGAATATGAAGATAACATAAAAGGAGTGGCAAAATAAATGGAGAAAAAGAATTATGAGATCTTTGTCGGTCAGGGTAAAGGAACATAATTTTAAAATGTTATGGAAGTGGTATTTGACCCCTATGAGACTACATCAGATGGACAAAAAGAATAACAAAATGTGTTGGAGATGCAAAAATATGCTGGGTACATATGTTCATATGTGGTATGAATGTAAGGTGGTAGAAAACTTTTGGGCAAAAATTGAGAACGAGATTGATAAGATTATGGGATTGCGTCTCAAATTGGGGCCAAATAACATTTTGCTGACGGACGTAGATAATATGAGTTAAGATAATGATAAGAAAGAACTGTTGTCTATAATGCTTGTAATAGCTAGAATGTGTATTGCAAAAAATTGGAAAAATGATTTAGTGCTAAAGGTGGAGGAGTGGTATAAGCAGATGTGGGATCTCGCATTGAATGAAAAATTAACATGGGAGTTAAATTTTTAAAAAGGTATAATAAAAGAAAATAGATTTTGGAATATATGGCGACAATTTGTTGATTATTCACTGACGAGAGACGGAATGAACAAACTGACACCAGACCAAATGAAATTTTGGGCGCAATAAAAATTAATGGGAAATTCCACATCCTCCAGGGCAATGTATATAGCACAGGGTGATGTTGTATGTAATGTGATGATGTATATATTGTATTTTGGAAAATACTTGGCAAATGTTAAAATGGAAGTATAATGGTTTTCAGTAAGGTTGAAGAGTTGAATAAAAGTAAAGTATGGATATAAAAGTAGATTTGAAATACGTGGATTAGACTTGGAAGATAATGGTTAATAATAAGATAAAAGTACAGTGTGTAAGTAAGAAATCATTATACTGTGATAGAATCCAAGGTCATAACAGATTTCTTGTTCTTTTTCTGTTTTTGATGTACATGTATTTTTAGGTTTTTTTTGTTTGTCATAGTTATTTTTCTTTGATTGTGTTAGAACATTTGTATTTTTTATTATGTCCTATATGTTGTTACATATTTTGAAAAATTAATAAAAAATTTATTTAAAAAAATGAAATAATATTTATTAGGAGTGAAAGGGGCCAAGTCTGTTGTGTCAACCCTTGCAGTATATACCTTCAAGCGTGTGTGAATGGGTGCATGGTCAGAGTGGTGCTTGTGTACACATAAGCCTAATCAATCCTAAACGTGTGTGGCAGAATAAAGTGAGTGAAATAAGTTTATTTGGGAGGAATAAAATGGAATAACTTTATTAAAAGGGGATAGAAAGATAGAAATAAAAGACTGGGGCGTGCATTTTCTGAAAATGGGGTTACAATATGACAGTCAATCTACTATAGCTTTTCTCATTTTCTATGCTAACTTATGCTTACTCTAGACCAGGGGTCAGCAACAGATATTCTTGGCCTTCAATTCTCAGAAGCCCTGATCAGCAGGTATACTGACTTGGGCTTCAGAGAATTTAAATCCAAGAACATCTGGAGAGCCAATTTTACTGACCCCTGTTCTAGAATGTCAAATTAAATTTCTGCACGCAAGAACAAAGAGCAATGAAATGTCACCAAGTCTTAAAGTTAATCTGCATGTTTGTTTTAAAAACACAGATGTGTTTTGTACTCTCTCTCTTTCTTTACAGGTAGCCGGCTTTTCTTAAGATCCCCCTGTATTGGAAACAGAAGTTATGTATTAATAATTAATTAAATTTGTTACACTTTTATACCACCAAGCTAGAGTCTAGTCTGGAGACAAATAAATGCAAGAGTATCAAAATAAGGATCATTAAATTAAATAATTCCAAAACTGAATGAATTAATTTAATTTGTTACACTTAAATAAATGAATTAATTTAATTTGTTACACTTTTATACCACCCACTAGTCAGCCACTCTGCAGATGATTAAAGTATTGTTGAAAATTAAGTCAAGCAGATAAAGATGTCCAAATGACTCCTAAACATCTCCCAAATAGCTTTGAAATGAAGGGCATTGCACTGCATTCATATTCATGATCTCCTTAACATGCAGATCTTTTTATTAGATCAATTTCTTAAACACAAGATAATGACGTATTTGAAGCTATTTTGCCATCAGGGAGTTGATCCAGCAAAATACTAATATTTTCTTCTACTTGTGCAGGATCCACTCCAGCAAAATGCTAATATATTGTGAGCAATACTTCACTAGGTGTTTAAAGCTTCTTTATGCGGCCAATGTTAGGAACAATAGTGTTTGCTTTTCCTCCCAAACCCATTATCCAGTGATATCAGCAAATTTAATTTGGCAGAGTCTTGTCTGGATAGAAATAAATGCTATAGAATAAACATGAGGATAATTAAATGAAATAATTCCAAAACTGAATTATCATTGAACACAGTGTGTGCAATGAATTCAGCATTTCAAAAGTTTGAAGACATACAACAGTACCAACCTGATTAGTGTGCTTACTGGAGGGAAATAAAGAGGAAATATGTTTTCATAGCCTGCATGCACACTTAATCTATGCTTTAACATTAATCTATGCCTTAATCTGAGCAGAGATCTTTTAGATAGGAATAAACATAATTGTCTTTATTAACGATACGTGCACACTAAATTACTGAAATATCTCTGAATAATTCAGATAATTGCTTTTAGTAGTTACAAAGTCTAAAAATTTCTCATAAAGTTACAGATGGAATATTTCATCGCTTCTTGCACTGGAAGGTCCCTCTTTTAAATTCATAAAATGTTATATTGATTTGCATAATAAGGCAGCTGTCACAGCAGGTTACAGGTGATGACTTAGAACCTTATGCTACCTAATTCATAATGACCCCTTCCCAGTTCCACTGTGCTAATGGAATCTGAATCCAAATTTTTAGCAATTAGAAAGATTTTTCTAAAAGATTTTGGAAATACAAAGTGATACTATATGCTGTACTCATTCTTTTCTTGCTTGTGCGCGCGCGCACAAACACACAAAGAAATAACTCTGTGGATTAAGTTTTAATGCTAGCCTCATGAGGTCTACAGAATTTAAGACTCCATAAAATAACAACCTTTCCAGTTATTGTTTTACATACAAACAGGAAATATTAGTCAGTTCTTTTTCTCTTGTTGCTTGAAAATAAATCCCTTGTATTTCAGGGCTGGAATATAGAACATTAAAAAAACACAGCAGTACCTGCATCTGTGATTTTTGTTGTAGGATCTGTTGCTGAGAAACATTCTAGTTCTCAAAGAAATTATCTACATGGGCATATAGTTCATTCTTTGGGGAATGCTGAGGATGGTTAGTCTGATAACATTCACACATTGATCAGGCCAATTTCCTTTCCATTTTGAGACTCCTCAGGGGTTCAACTAATTTGCCCAGCTGTAATTTATCTTTTCCCACTCCTTTAGCTATCCCAATCAGCTGAGAAAATTGGTCTCTTCTTCTTCTTCTTCTTCCACTACTACACCATCAGGTGTTGAGGGAGATGCAACGTACTTGTTCTGACACTTCTAGTGGCCACCACCAGTATTATTTGGTTTTCTTGTAATGTTTCTTTCATGTTATCTCTCCACCTTCCTCTGGGGCTGCCTTTTGGTCTTTGTCCTTCTACTCTTTCCATATATGCCTTATAAGGTATGGAATTCCAACTTTGCCCATTCTCTACAAATGGGCAAACTACTTTATTTATTGTCTCTGTATGTAGTGCATGATTGGTTCTGTTCCAATTCTTTTCCTTCTACCTCATTCCTGATTTTATCCCTTCTAGTCACTCCAGCAGCCTTCCTCATTTCGATTGTGACCAACTTTTGCTTGTGACCTTTTGCTTATGTTTTGTTGTAAATGTTCATGTTTGGCACTGGCAACAAAAGGTGGGAATGAATATGCTTTGTATGAGGAGTTTCTTTGTGTTGACTGGTATTGTCTTGTGTTGTAAGAGTGGAGCTAACTGTGGATATATTTGGTTTGCCTTTCTGTACCACTGTTAATCTCTTCATCTATTTTTCCATTTACAGTATACGTTGTTCCTATGTATTTGAACTTAAAATTTCTTCTGGACTGTTTAGCTTTACCAGGAAAGGGTTGACATTTAGAATAAAGAAGAAATTGTCTTGTTTTCCTAAGTTGTTATCCACTGTGGATGCCAACTAGCTTCCAAACTACTCAGAAATACTTGTTCAAATGTTTATAGAGTTAAACTAATCGAACACTCACTGCTTTTGAGCTTTTCTTTACTTATGGACATGATCATCCTTTTAAATATGTTTGATATGTTCTCTTTTGCTTTTCCATGAGTAAAAATTAGTTAACCTTTTTGGACAAGCAGCATATTTCTTTCAAATTATGTCAAAAGCATGATGTTCCACTATGCAAGCCATTGGAAGAAAGTAGCCCTTGTTTTAAATTTAAGAAGTCCTCTAGCTTACTTTCCACTGAATTCTCTTCATTCCTTATATCTGTTTCTACTGAGTGAACTTAAATGGTGTCACGTGACATGATAATCACAAGGGATGATTTCATATTTTAATTTTTTTTTACATTTATTAAGTGTTAAGATTCATATAGTATATTCTCTGTAGTTTTGAGAATAGCTGAGTTGTTTGGGAAGCACATTGCAGGCGCACCCACCAAAATAAAGACTCAGACACCGGTATTAGATAAAAGGCATCGGGCCACTTTTATTGAATAATGCCCTAGTCCGAATTATCTCTTTCAATTGGTGTATCATCCAATTGTAATTCTTTAAGGCAAGCAGGCCGCAGTAGCACTGGTAAGGTTCCACCCTAAATGCCAATGGAAATTGGCTACATGTATCAATTTGTATCAGTTTGTTTGTTGACACAAACAAATTGTTGACCAGAGTCAATATACTATCTACTGAACCCACCCTATGACGTGTATCCGTTCAAATATCAAGGTGATGCAGGCTGTGAAGCTCCTTACATCACCCATTTCACCATTTCATAGTTCGCCCTTGACCGGCCAAAGCTGTTTCCCCTGTACCTATCTATGTGTTGGCCAGTCAATTGCGAACCTGCCGGATACCTATGTGTCATAAACCTTTACCTTACCCAGTGCTACCCACCGAAAGTGACCAAAGTCAACTTACCCCATATCTCAAACGCTAGCGATAGTGTGGGATGGGCGAAAAAGCAAGAACCAAAGGGCCAATGTAGGTTCAAGCAAAAATTCCCACCCGGCCCCGAAGCGACCAGGAAATCACACTGTCCACTAGGGAGGGGGTGGAGGGGAAAAACTTCTCCGCTCCATCGCTTCGCAAAATGGCAGCCAGGCTGCCTCGTGGCCACCCCTTTTATGGAGGGGTGGCCACACCCCCTAACTAACCCAGATGTCTGAGTCCGGGTGGGTAGGGGGCCCGCAAAGAGCGCGGTGGCCATTTTGGCGTCGCACTTGCATTGCAGGTGCACCCACCCAAATAAAGACTCAGACACCGGTATTGGATTAAAGGCATCGGGCCACTTTTATTGAATAATGCCCTAGTCCGAATTATCACTTTCAATTGGTGTATCATCCAATTGTAATTCTTTAAGGTAAGCAGGCCGCAGTAGCACTGGTAAGGTTCCACCCTAAATGCCAATGGAAATTGGCTACATGTATCAATTTGTATCAATTTGTTTGTTGACACAAACAAATTGTTGACCGGAGTCAATATACTATCTACTGACCCCACCCTATGACGTGTATCCATTCAAATATCAAGGTGATGCAGGCTGTGAAGGTCCTGTCATCACCCCTTTTATAATTCGCCCTTGACCGGCCAAAGCTGTTTCCCCTGTACCTATCTATGTGTTGGCCAGTCAATTGTGAACCTGCCGGATACCTATGTGTCATAAATCTTTACCTTACGCTACCCGCCACATGGGGAGGCATCCATGAGGACTCACACCCCCCAGACCATCTGCTCGATCATACCACTGCATACGTGTGGATACACGCAGCCCGAGCTGGGGTCCACACTCTGTCGCCGCAGCATATTCTGCCCCCCAGTGTACATAGCTGCGGCCCACCAGCCCCACTGCCACCAGTGTGCGGAGACACACAGGGTCTGTAAAAGAGGAAAAGGAATTAAAGGACATAACTAGGTACTCATACAGTGAGGGGATGTACATATAAGGAAAATACGCGCAAACCCCCCCACGCGCCCATACATATCCGCCTCCGAGTACCCAAACTCAGCCTCGGTCAATGCGACGCCTATCCTGAATGAATGGGTGCCATAACGGGCCCCACACTGTGAAGCGCGGTACCGGTCACCCTACAGAACTTAAAATTGGTAAGGGGAGACCCATCCTGGTGGCAGAAAAACAGGCCAGGGCGCGCAGCAGGCACTGCCAAAACTGCATGTAGGGCACCAACCAGATAGATGTCAGCAAATGTACATCATAGCAGTCTACACCACTGCCTACTCCATGCTGATCGGCCTTTAAGGAACAAATCCTCAACTGAGCCCACTCCTGGTTGATAGAGACATCTTCGAGTTCCAGTGCCCTACAAAAATTGTCCCCCTTTGATCATGGGACGAGCTTGCTGACTCGCAGAGCTCCAGAGAAAGCTACGGTGGTAGCTGCATAAAAAGAGACTCCTCCCACCTACTGTAACATAGTCTCTGTCAACCTCGTGCAAGGTGGGTCAAGGTCAGAATACCTGTGAAAACAGGGCGACGTGTGTCCGGGCGGTGGCCACGTACACGTGTCCACCCTTCCAATACATGGCGTATGCGGAAAACACTCGCACAGTCAGTAAAGCCTCGTGCCTTGGCCATGAATGTCAAGGCGTAAAGCCTGGTGGCTATGGTGCGTGGGGCCAACCCCAGAGCATGAGGCGCACCATATATTGTAAACCCTAGGCGACCGGTATCGGGCACATTTCAGGCAACTGCCTTTGCCCACAAAAGGCTCTAAAGCGAAGGAGTGGACGCTGACACGCCGTACGCGTGCGAGGTGCCAAGACAAGCAACTCGTCTAGTTCACACCTCCTCGCCAAATGTCCATATCTCAGCCAGGAGTGGAGAGGGTAGTTCCCAAGCGTATGGAGCCCATTCACGGAACCGGAAGATCTGCAGGCGGGATAAAGCATCAGCAATATTGTAATTAATGCCTGGCACATGTTTAGCCCTCAGGAGAGCCTTAAAGCGCACAGACCCAAGAACAATAGGCGAGCTGAGGCCATGACTCCGGGGGATTTAGACGTTTGGGCATTGACAATGTGCACCACCGCAGCATTGCCACACTAAAAGTGAAGCACAGAATTAGGCCACCTGTCCCCACAGAGCATAAAGGGTACCCAGAATTGAGAAAAAATTTCAGAAACGTAAGATCACATAAGCGATCCATGCCCTGCCATCCCTGGGGCCAATGACCATAGACACACTGTCCTTAAATAAATCCCCCCACCCCAGGCAGCTGGAGGCATCTGACCGTACTTGGAACGGGGCTGACCAGAAACTCAGACCTGCAAAAGGAGACAGCATGAACGTCCTGCGGGAATGTGAGCCAAACAAACAGGTCTGTTCGTAAACCCATAATCAGCTGTACCCTGCGGTGTCGTTTATCAAGACCCGCCATAGTGTGTCCCAGATACCAGGTGAAGGCACTGCCTGGTGTTACCATTCTGCAGGCGAAGTTGATGCAGCCATGCATCACCTGCGACTCTCGGAGAGGCACCTTCCACTTGGCAACATTGCCACATTTTAGCAGGGGCCACTCACCTCGACCGACAATTCGGTCACCTGGCCCTCTTGCACGTTATTCAAAAGAGAGGTGCATCCACTTGTTGACAGGTGAACCCCTCTCTAGAATACAGGCCACATTCCTGTAACCCTACCTCCAGACGACAAATGGCTGTCCCCAAGCCATTCTAGATAAGGAACCAGGCAACAGCCCTGTTCACTGACCGTCGGGCACGGTCCGACTGCTGGGTCAAACTCTCTCCTATGATATTGCCTCGGCATAATGTATGACCATTGCAATCGTGTAAACGGCCATAAATGGCAAAGAGACGCCAGGTCACTGCACTCGGAAGTCCGGGCCAGCAATCCGTGCAAGATCACCGCCTCCGAGGTGCAGAATTAAAACATGTGGCGGCCCAGCATCCCCAATGGATATCAGGAATGTCGACAGTTCCCGCCACCTATATGCCATGCACACCATACCACTGCATACGTGCGGTTACGCATAGCCCGAGATGGGGTCCCCATTCTAACAAAGCAGCATACTGTGCTGCCCCAGTGCACATAATTGTGGCTCACAAGCCACACTACTACCAGTGTGCGGAAACACACAGGGCCTGTAAAATAAGGAGGGAGAATAGAGGGCAGAACAAGGCCCTCATTCAGTGAAGGGATGAACAGACAGGGAAAATTGGGCAAATCCCCACCTGCCCATGCAACATATGTCAGGCTCCAGGCACCAAAATGCAGCCGCAGTTGATGCGGCGCCTAACCGGAAGTAATGGGTACCAATTCTAGTTCAATAAGGGTAGACCCGGCTTGGTAGCAGATGACAGGCCAGGGTGTGAACCACGCGCTGCCACAAACACCTGTGGGGAAGCAACCAGACATATGGCAGCGCCAGGCTAGTACCCTTTTCCGGCTGACCGGCCCTTGAGGAGCGAATCCTCCCCAGAGCCCACTCCTGATCGAGCAACACATAGTCTAGTTCCAGTGCCCTGCAAAACATGTCCCCTGTTGCAAATGGTAGCAGCTAACTTAATCTGAGAGCTCCAGATCAAGGCACAAATGTGGTTGCCCGAAAGTAGATTCTCCACACAGAGCATAAGGGCTGTCACGTAGGAGTCATATATATTAACTACAAGTGCCACCAGGGCTCATCACTGTCATCTCAGGGTGAAGGGCCGCCCTCATCCTAAGGTCTTGACATAGGCTAACCATGATGGGCCAGGGAAAACAACCACGGCCCAGTAAATATTGTCCAAGCACTGGACCATTGGGATGGCCAAATCAGGACGGGCCCTCATATATCCTGCCATGGATGCCCAATAGGCCGGTAACCAATTGGCCCCATAGGGAGGCAGCTTGCGGCAACTCCTTGTCCCTGTTGTCCTGCCCCTCAATGCCCTCATCAGTGTGTTCACGTTGCAGGAGGGGGAAAATGTGAATATATTCCCCAAGCCACATAGTTTTGCTAATAGCCCGGGACAAATGGTCACCCAGGGGTATAGAGTAACCGGCCGTCGGCAGAACCACTGTTGGCATGGAATGGAGTGAGTAAACACATAATCGGCCCTTCGGGCCCCAGAGAAATTAAGGAAAAGCATAGGGGCGGTCACCCCAGTAAGAACCAGGGTGTAATTGGCCTGTTGCGACCATGGCCACTATAACACCCAGCGTTATGAGCTAGTGTCACAGGTGTGCTAATTTGACCAGGATACTCACTCTGTGCACCCCCACAAGCCGCCCCCACTGGGGGTTCCGGCCCGTGGTGGGCGTCGGAGTTCGCGATGGCCATCTAGCTCCGTGTTCTCATGCGTCCAGGCCGGATGGGGAGCCGCGAGGCACCAGCCTGCGCTGGCCTGATGGCCTCTGGCAGCTCAACCCTGTTGGTGGCCCGCTGCGCAGCCATGGCCAGCATGTGGGCCGGAACCACCAAGTTGGCATGCCCACCATCCGAAGGTGGTGGAGCAATGTCCATTGATGCCTCCAGTGCCGAATTGCGGGCAGTGGAGTATCCACAGCATCTAACCCACCAGGACAGGGTGGGCCAGATGGGCCGGATGGCCCCACCGGGTAATTGATGCGGGATAAACCCATGTGGTAATCCCTGGCCAGAATAGGGACATGCCCAGTAATCCGGCCCATGAGGGGCAGGAATGACGGCAGGGAGGAAACCCGCACCGTGCCCAAGTGGGCCGCTATGCCCCAAGCTGGGCAAAGAAGCAGCGGGGGTACGAACCCCAGTGGAGCAGGCCTGTGCCGCCCACCACCTACCGCCCGAGCCCTCAGCCTGGGCTCATTGGTGGCAGTGTGTCTTATAACCCCACCACCCACCTGCGGGGGTGCCGTCCGAGCCCTCTGGCCCAGTGGCACTCCCGAAAAGTAGAGGGGGTGGGCTGAGCCCCCACCTCCCCAGGCACGAAGCCTTGCACTTGGGTAAAGAGTATTCTGTCCTGCAGTACTCAGGAATCAAACTGCTGACCTTCTGCCTCCCAGTCAGCATCTTAGCCCCCTGAGCCACTGCAGTCCGGTGCTGTTCGGAGGAAGGGAAACCTATGATCAAGGAATTTTAAAAGAGAGAGACACACAAATCTCTCATGGAAATCCTTAGTAAAAGGAGCAAATCGAGCCTCTTGAAAAGAAGCGAGGAAGGAAGCAACGGAGCAAACTTCTCCACTCTGTCGCTTCGCAAAATGGCAGCCAGGCTGCCTCGTGGCCACCCCTTTTATGGAGGGGTGGCCATGCCCCCTAACTAACCCGGATGTCTGACTCCGGGTGGGTGGGGGCCCCGCAAAGAGCGCGGCGGCCATTTTGGCGCCGTGCTTGCATTGCAGTCAGTTACATTCCACACAATAACACGTCATTAAGCATCAAGTTTGCTAAGTAGCAATGCCAATCACTTAGATACATGTGAGGGAGCTCACACTTGCATAACAAGGGGGATTCCCAAGGTAAAAATCGGTCAATAACCCATCACCTTAGAGTGAGGGAAAAGGTGACATTTACATAGAAGTGGATCATGGGGCATTAACATCTGCTCAAACATTTGGGGACAGGATGAGAACAAACACCTGCACAGTCACCTGAGAATTAGGTTATGTCAATTCATATCTGAGAATTTGGTTACATCATAAACAAATGTTTGGGTAAACAACGTTTAGTCAAATACAATAAGGCAATCTCATATGTTTAATATTCTGGAGGAAGGTGTGAGGATCCCAGAAAATATATTTAAACCTCAGGTTTTCAGGGTTCAGAGGACACCATTTGGGAGGAGGCGATAGCCCACGTCATTTCAAACCCAGACCATAGAGATCTAAGGAAATCCTCATGGAACCTTGTAAGCCCATAGAGAAGAAATGCTTTCTTAGTGAAATTAGCTATTTTCTTATTTTGTTAAATTAGAGTAGAATAGATTATTGCTTCGATGTGTATCCTGCATATTCTTGGATGATTATTGTTCTTCAATAAAAAGCCTCAAAGACATCAAGAAAGCCTCATCTTTGACCATCTGAACCAGAGAGGAGTAATTTTGCAGAGCGGAGAGAAGCCAAGCTATAAGGCTACATTTTCTCAAGGGCGTAACCTTGCTCAAAGGGACATTTTACTTTGGGAGAGTGTTGTGTCCAAGCGTTATTTATTAATACCGCTATTAGCACCATAAAGTCTATGGCAGAATAGCGTGCCTTTTGCAAAGGCGCCATTTTCAAACTACTGTCAAAATAGCTGATTCATCATTACAAACTTCCCGCTTCTCGAGAAGCCAGCCAAAATGTATCAACCTGTGTAACTGCTATTCTCACTGTATATAAACTGGCCACCTTGTAAATGTTTCCCAGTCTGGTATCTCAGAGCTGAATAATAAACCACTTTTGTTTGACCCAATCCTGCTGATCAGAATACTTCTTAAGTGCTGGACTCAACATTGGCAACAAGAATGGGATCCCAATGGCTGTGCAATTTGGGCAACTCGATAACTCCAGATTGTACTCATGGCCTATGTACGAGGTCCAGTTCGACAACTACTTGATCTCACAGAATATAGCAGATGAGGGGTTGCAGAAGGCTACATTCCTGGCTCACTGTGGGCTGACCATGCTCGAGCTGATCACAGACTTGCTTTTGCCCAGATTGCTGAAGGGGACCCCTCTGAGAGACATTTTGACCATCCTTCAAGACCATTTCAGACCAAAAACTTCAATTCTCCCTGTCAGAGTGGCCTTCTACAGAAGAGAACAGAGGGCCGGGGAATTGGTCGCAGATTATATGGCTGCTCTCTGCCATGCTGCAGTTCCCTGCAAGTGGGAAAACCTCAACATTGCTCTTCGCGATCTGCTCCTTGTAGGCCTCAGGGATGAGGCTATACAATGACGTCTTATGAAAAGGGACACTCTAACGTCTGCCCAGGTTCTCTAGGAGGCTCAGGTGGCTGAAGTTGCCACGACCAGAGTCCAATTTCTCAAGGCCATGTCCACAGTGCTGGTTCAGAGGAGATTGGCTCTCTAGCAACAGCGCACTTCCAGCCCGTCAGCATCTTCAGTCAGCTCCGAAGAGGGGGAAGACATCATTAAGGTACATCACAGAAGTTTCACCCAGACCAAGGGCACCATTGCGCCATGCCAGGGTTGCGGGAGCAGGCACCTCCGCACCCAATGCCCCTTCAAATCTGCTGAATGCCACTGTTGTGGGAGGAAGGGGCACATTGCCAGAGTGTGCCGCCAGTGTGCCGAGGTGCCTTCGAAGGACAAAGTTCATCGGAGAAAGAAGCACCTCATCTCCAAGGTCTTCGCCAGCCACGGCTCCAGCTCCAGAGTTCACGCGGTTTCTGACAGATTCATCGTTGATGTCCGCCTGCAGGGTTGTCCATTCCACATGGAAATCGACACAGGATCTTCTTTTTTGATCATCACACAGATGGAATTTCTGCAGCTTCCTCCAGCTGACTGACCAAAGTTGCGGGCCCTTAAGGTCAAGCTGAGTGATGTTCAGGGTTGGCACATCCCTGTACTTGGCATTGGCAATTTACATGTGTGTTTCAAGTTGCTGATGGCCAGTTTGCCCCTTGTCGTGGTCAAGGCGGGTAAGAACAATCTTTTGGGTACACAATGGTTAGGGGCCCTGGGTATTGTTTTTTTTTTTTTTTGTATTGGTCAGGTTGAAGCTGATCCCATTCAGTCAACATGTGAGCATTACCCAGATGTGTTCCATCCAGGACTGGGTATGTTCAAAGGGGGCCCTGTTCACTTCGAACTTGACCCATCTGTTCGGCCCATTAGGCTGAAGCCCCACCAGGTGCCTTTTGTCCTCAAGGACCATATTGAGGCCAAATTTGACAAACTGATTGTGCAAGGCATTTTGGAGCCGGTGGACTCATCTCCATGGGAAACTCCAAACATCACTGCTATCAAGTTCAATGGGGACATCCGCATCTGTGCAGATTACAAATGTACTATTAATAAAGCAATACTCCCAAACTCTTACCTGATACCAGTTGTGAGTCAGCTACTTGCTACACTCCACAGTGGACACTGTTTTGCCAAACTGGACTTGGTGCAGGCATACAAACAGTTGCCTGTCACTACTGAATCTGCTTTATGTAAGACTATTACCACACACAAGGGTGCATTTAAGGTTAAAATATTGCAATTTGGTGTCAATGTGGCACCCAGTATATTCCAGGGGTTAGTGGAAAAATTACTCAATGGTCTCCCAGGTGTTCTGCCATACTTTGATGATGTGTTGATTGCTGGGAAACACAGGGAGGACCTTGCCGGGAAGTTGGGCAAAGTACTTGAACATTTCCAAAATGCCGGTCTTAGAGTTAAGAAAGAGAAATGTGGGGGTTTTTTTGCTACTGAAGTGGATTTCCTGGGTTTCAAGGTTACCCCAGAAGGCGTTAAGCCCTCTGACTCTAAGGTGAAAACAGTTTGGGACACTCCGCATCTGAATTCAAAAAGTGAATTGCAAGTGTTTCTGGGGCTTCTGAACTTTTACCATGCATTTCTACCTCAAAAGGCCACTGTGGCTTCCCCACTACACCAACTGTTTAGGAAACAGGTGGTGTAGTATTGGGGTCCACCACAGGACAAGGCATTTCGGGAAGTTAAGAAGCTTCTTACTTCGGATGCTGTCCTCACACATTTTGACCCAAGTAAACCAGTCATTCTTGTCTGTGAAGCTTCCCCTGTAAGGGTTGGGGCTGTGCTTTGCCACAACCTAGGGGGAGGGAGGGAGGCACCAATCACCTACTATTCGAGGTCTTTGATGGATACAGAAAAATGTATGCCCAGATTCACAGGGAGGCTTTAGCGATTCTTGCGGGCACCAAAAAATTTCATGACTTCATTTATGGGTGGCCATTTACGATCGTCACACATCACAAGCCACTACTGGGCATCTTCGTGCCCGACAATCCTACCCCCCAGATATTATCTCCTAGAATGCTTCATTGGGCAATATTCCTTCAGGCTTATTAGTACACACTACAGCACTGCCCGGGTGCCAGTATCTCCAATGCAGATGCCCTATCTAGATCCCCTGTGGAGATGGTGGGCAAGATTGTTTCAGACCATCAGGTCCACATGTTACAGGTTTTAGATTCCCCGCCTATGTCCACCAAGTACATTGCTAATGCTACTAGAAAGGATCCCCTTTTAATGAAGGTTGTCTCGTGGGTTCAGAAAGGGTGGCCATCGCAACCGGTCTCTGAAGAATTCAAGGTTTATTATACAAAGTGCAATGAACTATCATTGGAAAGGGGATCCTTGGTGTGGGGGGACAGAGTGGTAATTCCGCCTACACTACAGGATAAGGTTTTATGCACATTAGTCATCCAGGCATCATCCACTTGAATGCGCTTGACAGGAGTTTTTTGTGGTGGCCCAAGCTTGACTTAGATATTGAGGCATGGTAGGTTGCTGTAGACAGTGCCAGTCCTCCAGGCTGGAGGAAACCCACCAGCCCACCACGGAATGGGACACTGCAAAGGACCCCTGGTCACGAATCCACATCGACTTTGCTGGCCCATTCAGGGGGGAGGGAGGACTTTCCTGCTTATTGTTGATTCATACTCAGGCAGCCGAAGAAGAGGAGGAAGACGCCGTGTGCCACGCCTTTGCCAAGTGCCACATCTCCTCCCCAACCCCAACCCCAGCCATTCCATCGCTGGGGGGATGAAAGGACCATGCCTTTGCCAAGCGCTGCATCTCCTCCCCAGCCATTCCATCACTGGGGGGGGGGGGGAATGAAAGGACCCTGGGGCTTTGGGCTGTCGGGCAGCCGAAGAGGAGGAGGAAGACACCGAGTGCCACGCCTTTGTCAAGTGTCATATCTCCTCCTCACCCCCCATCCCCCAGCCATTCCATGCAGCCATTGTTGTACCTTATTGTATATTACATCTTTATATTGAGTGTTGCTCTTTATATGGTTCTATATGGATTGTGACTGGGGAAACTGAGGTAATTTGTATCTGTAACTTGTATCTTATTTCTGCTCTTCATATATTGATGCTTTTTATGGTTTGACTGGGGAAATTGACTTAACTTCGATGTAATTTCTTGTAACTGTATTTGTATATTGTATTTTATTGGACATTTTTTTGTTAATTGACATGTTGTAGGCCGCCCTGAGTCGGCCCTGTGCTGAGAAAGGTGGGGTATAAATCGAATAAACATAAACATAAACAGTTAGAGGTAATACCCGTCTCACAGACTTCGTCAGCTGTCACGATTCATAAATTAAGAAGGGTTTTTGTACTTTTGGATTGCCCGACATTGCTGTCTCTGATAACGCGTCAACTTTCATGTCGGCGGAATTCCAGGATTTCCTTAGCCGCAATGGCATAAGTCATATTACTGCTGCCCCTTTTCATCCCACCACCAATTGGGCACAGGGAATTTAGAATTGCAGCTTTGTCAGTATCTGCTAGCATACAGAGTATTGTGCTGTTAGTTGCCCAGAGTAGGAAAATTTCCTAGATGGGTGGGGTATAAATAAACAGATTTTCCACCTTCATCCCTGCCACAGAGCCCCCTAAACTCCTCCCCTCATCTGGTTGGAGGGGAGTGAAGTGACCATTGCTCCATGGAAGGAGGGCATTTCCCACCTTCGTCCCTGGCACAGAGCCCCCTGAGCTCCTCTCCTCAGCCTGCTGGAGAGGAGTGGGAGCGGCTGTTATGCTTACCCATGACATGGGCCTTAAGATGCCTGAGGATGTTGCAGAGGATGTTGAGTTCCAGGCTCCGTCACTGACATTGAACCTGGATGCCATCTCTTATACTCCCTCAGATGTTCAGCCAAAATGTTTAATTGTATTTCAAGTTTTATGTAATTTACCATCTTTGTCTGTAAACCGCCTTGGGTCACCAATAGGTGAGGAAAGCGGTATAAAACTATACTAAATTAATAAATAAAGGGTTACTCCCCTAGCTTTCGCCTTATCGCCCTTGGACCTCTTAATGAAGAGGTGGTTTTGTACAGTCCTTGACCATTTAGACCCATTGCATGTTGAGGGCAGGGGTCTCAACATTTAAGTCAGTAATACAATACTAAACTTTTCCAGGTTGGGCAGGCTGTTCATTGCCACAACTATGTGCCAGGTTCCCCTTGCTTGGCTGGTGAGGTTCTTGAACAAACAGGACCCATGTCATACAAAGTCCTTATGGACAACAGCACAATTTGGAGGAGACACACAGAACAAATGTGTCCCCGGATTCCAGGACAAAACGCCACACCAGAGTCAGAGACGTGCAGGCTTTTAGAGCCAGACCCTACCTACATCAAATGGAATTGATCACTCAGATTTCGATCTGGAGCCATATCTCTTCAGCCAATCACTTCCCCGTGACTCAATGTCAGTGCCACCATTGCCGGGAACACCCCCGGAGCTGCCCGGAGTTTGCCTAACAACAGAAGGTACCCAGAGCACACCAAGTTCCTCCCAGGTACCGGCTGCAGTTTCCAATGAGCCATTGCAAAGACCTAGCACACCTAGGCAGTCCAGCGAGTCAGCCCATGAACACAGCACTCCTGGATGTCCAGTGACCCCTTCCCAAAGACCCAGAAATCTCAGGCACACTAAACAGACCTGTGGTCCACCAAAAAGATTGGGAGAGTGGGTTCCTTGCCGGGGGGAGGGAGGAATGTTGTGTCCAAGCATTATTTATCAAAACTGCTATTTGCGCCATAAAGTCTATGGCGAAATAGCATGCCTTTTGCAAAGGTGCCATTTTCAAACTACTGTCAAAATAGCTGATTTGTCAGTACAAACTTCCTGCTTCTCCGGAAGCCTGCAGAAATGAATCAACCTGTGTAACTGCTATTCTCACTGTATATAAGCTGGCCACCTTGTACATGTTTCCCAGTCTGGTATCTCAGAGCTGAGTAATAAATCACTTGTGTTTGACTCAATCCTGCTGGTCAGAATACTTCTTAAGTGCTGCACTCAACAGAGAGATAAGGTTGCCATAGTGACCACCTGCTTCAATTATCAGCCTGGGAATATGATCTGCCAGGGTATCCCAGCCTTTGAAGGTAAAAGCTATCTTCCAGCAAGGCAGTTTCCCAGCATCAAGTCTGCTGTGTGTGTGTGTGGGAAGGTGGCAATGTAACGGACTGCTCTTCAGCCTTGCTACCATACTAGCTACAACATTCATGCCTAAAGTGCAGAAGTGTTATCTTCCCCATTCCAGCAGCGTGTGAACCAAGGGAGAATGTTCTCGGGGTAGGCGGGCCGCTGAAACTAGATGGATCACCTCGTGTGGGTACCCCAAGCTTGGGGTCCCCCTGATAACCTTGTGAGACCTTCTCCCCAGGCTCCCTGACATCACCAATGCTAATAATATTTTTAATTCACTCCAAGATATCCTTGGTTTAATTAGTCGATGAATAAATCAGAGCTTTAAATGATTAATCAGTGGAGCCTAATTTTAATCAGTGAGTGTAGGTTTTAATTGGTGAGATAAAGAATTCAGCCTTAAGAGCATAAGAACAGCCTTGCTGGAACAGGCCACACCCCATCCAGTCCAGCATTCTGTCTCAAACAGTGGCTCACCATTTGTTTCAGGGTATTCCCAAGCAGATGCCTTCACCTGCTTAGGATTCCCTGGAAATGGCATTGAGAGATCTCCTGCCTATCTCTCCAACCCGGAGGTTGTCCTTAGGTATCCATAATTATAGCCATTGATACTCTTGTCCTCCATGAACTTGTCTAATCCTTTCTTAAAGCAGTCAAGACTGACAGCTGTCACCACTTCTTCTGGCAGGGAGTTCCATAGACCAGTGATCCTCTGGGTGAAAAAGTATTTTCTCTTATTTGTTTGAGAACCATTACCCAAATGTTTCATGGAGTGCCGCCTAGTTCTAGTGTTATGTGATAGGGAAAACAGTTTTTTCTTATCTACTTCGTCCACACCATGCATGATTTTTTTTTAAAACTTCAATGAGGTCACCTCTTAGATGCCGTCATTCAAGAGTGAAGAGGCCCAACCGTTGCAGCCTCAGATGGTAAGGAAGGTGTTCTAGTCCCGTAATCATTCTGGTTGCCCTCCTCTGCACTTTTTCTAGCTACATCATAACCTTCTGGAGGCATGGCGACTAGAACTGTACACAGTATTCCAGATGGGACCTCACCATAAATTTATAATGAGGCAAAATTACACTTGCTGACTTATTATCTATACCCTTCCTAATGATCCCTAGCATTGAGTTTGCTTTTTTCACTGCTGAGGCACACTGGGTAGACACCTTCATTGAGTTGTCCACCAGGACACCAAGGTTCCTTTCCTGGTTTGTCGCAGAGAGTTCAGACACCATCAGTTTATAAATGTAATTGGTTTTTTTTGCTGCAACGTGCATCACTCTGCACTTACTAGTGTTGAAGCTCATTTGCCACTGTTTTGCCCACTCCCCCAGTGTTAAGAGATCCCTCTGGAGCTCCTCACAATCTCTCACAGTTTCCACTACCCTGTATAATTTAGTGTCATCAACAAATTTGGCTACCTTGCTATTTACTCCTACTTCTAGATCATTTATGAAGAGGTTGAAAAGCAGGGGTCTCAGTACTGAACCTTGGGGACCCCACTCTTTACTTCCCTCCACTTGGAGAAGTGTCCATTTAGTGCTACTCTCTGTTTCCTGTCCCTTAGCCAGTTGCTGATCCAGGACAAGACCTGTCCCTTTATTCCATGACTGGTAAGTTTATTCAAGAGCTTTTGATGCGGGACCTTGTCAAAAGCCTTCTGAAAGTCCAGATAAACAATGTCAACTGGATCCCCCTTATCCACATGCTTGTTGACACTCTCAAAAAATTCCAACAGATTAGTGAGGCATGATTTGCCCTTGCCAAAGCCATGTTGGCTCTCCTTTAGCAGCACTTTCTCTTCTATGTGCCTATTAATTCTATATTTTAGGATGGTTTCCATCACTTTACCTGGGACACATGTCAAACTGACCTTTCAGTAATTTCCTTGATCACCCCTGGATCCTTTTTTGAAAATTGGTGTTACATTCGCTACATTCCAGTCATCAGGCACAAAGCCTGATTTGAGGGAAATATTTTATATTTTGGCTAGGAGATCAGCAATTTCATCTTTAAGTTCCCTGAGAACTTGTGGATGGAGTTCGTGGATGGTCCTGGTGATTTGTTAGCATTTAGTTTAGCAAGACGTGCAAGGACCTCCTTGTCAAACACTTGTATGTTTTTGAGGATTAACACATGCACCTCAACTCTGTATTAAACCTGAATGCTCTGCTTCTGGCCCTTCAGCTGTTTTACTTTTGAATTTCCTGTTTCCCTAACTATTGACCATGTTCGGAGCTAAAGTTCAGAATATGCAGAGAATCAAAGGCAGGAAAGCATTGGTCTAATAGGAATTGGTCATATTGCTACCACTTGGCATTTTTGTGCAGTACCACAGAAGTCAGTTGCTGGGAAGAGGAAATGAGTTAAAGAATGGAAATAAGAACCATTTAATTGTCCAGTAGCCAGTCTGCATTTTCTAGTTTTAGTAATGCATTTGCCTTTATATCATTGTATGGATTTGTAAAATACTTTGACAGTTTTATGGAATTGGAGGATGATGTTGTTGTCAGGTGGAAGAAAAAGAGATTGAAAAGATCATGGGATATCAGAATCTGAGAGCTGAAGTACAACATATCTGGGTTAAAGAGCAAGAGTGATACCTGTAGAGAGAAGAGCACTGGTAGCAATTCCAAATTTGTTGGGGGGATCTGAGTTCAAATGGCACTGATAAGATCACAACATAGCACTTGCCAAGAGTAACACTGCTAGGTACCAGCTACATTGTCAGGCAATACCTCGCTGACTCTTAGGTTGAGGGCTAGGACTTGAGCAGTGGAGTTCTAAAGGCCTGGTCTGAACATTTGGTGGATTCATGTATACCTATCATCATCATCATCATCATCATCATCATCTATATCAGTACTTCCCAACATGGGGCAAATGCCCCACAGGTGGACTTCAATTACCAGAAGCTTGTCTAAGTAAGTCCAAAAACCAAGTTTGGGAAACACTGAGCGATATGCACCACCCTGCAGGGTTAATAATCCAACACCAGCCATATATTTCATTTACCATTGCAGATTACACTTGATATTTTTAATTATTTATGAGTTGTATTTAGTTTTGCTTATCAATCAAATTTTAATTTATACCCCGCCTTTCTCTGACCGAGGCCAACTCAAGACGGCAACAACATCTCAATCAATATAATACAGTACAATTCAAAAAACAGTTTACAAAGTCAAATTACAATACAAAAAATCATATGAAAAAATAAACCCATTCATAACAGGTACATTATAACATATTAGCAGCAATGACATCTCATCCCCCGCCTTTCAAGTCCAAGGTGGGAGGGCGGGGCCCAACAAACGCCGGCAGGTGGAATAGCCGGAGGGCCTCTTTGCCCCCAACGGGGCCAGAAATTGCAGTGGCTTAGAATAATAATAAACAAACAAACATAGGTTTTACAATTGTGTGCTTTAGCCACAGATGAATTCCTTCATGCCTCTGATGCATTATCATTGGGATACATTATGTTCCTTAGCAGTAGCTACTATTTCTCAGAATAGTGCCATTGTCTCTTGCTTTATTTGATGTATTCATGCTGTAATGATGCAAGTTCTGTGTGCTCTCTATATGTATAACATTAACAGTTGTGAATTTTCAAATGATGTACTCTGCTGAAGAAAAGTGACATCCATCATTGCTGCTGACATAGGAGAGAATTTTGTTTGTATTCTATGAGATATGATACAGAATTAACTGAGAGTTCCTTCCTATTTCAATAGCAACAACAGATATGGCTTTTTCAGCAGAGTATATCATTTGAAAATTCACTACCATTAATGTTGGTAGGAAGAAAAATTGGGTTGTCTCAGTTGTACATTTGATAGGTATGGGTGTCAATTTTTATAATAGGGTTTCTAAAGAATGACAGGTCAAAGGCTTGGGTTTGAAAGTGCTTATGTATAGTGTTAATCATGTCCTCATTTCTGGTTCAAAATGCATAACCCTCCAGTTATACCTTTAAAGGGTATTCATGACTTTTCATCAAAAAATCTCTCTTTCTTCCATCTGTTAAGGCTTCCTATTAATGATACTAATTTGAAACCAGTACATTGACAAATTTGAAAGTCAGGTCATTCTATATATATTTTTCATTCAAAAACTATTAAAGTTCTACTGTAATTGGTTTTTCATTCTCTCTTCCCCCATATTTTTAAGCAAGCTTTTATTGACCATATTTTAACTTTTTAATCTGTGTTCTAGTAGAAGCAGTTTAATAAAGAAATGTTTTCTAATATTTCCTAACAAGAAATATTTCTTGGGTCAAATCATGACTTAAGTAGTTATAACTACTTTTTACACCCTCCTAATTTGAGAAGTCCCCTCAACTATGAGGAGAATAAATCAGTTGATCCTAAAGGAAATCAACCCTGACTGCTCATTGGAGGGACAAATACTGAATATGATGCTCAAGTATTTTGGCCACCAAATGAGAAGAGAGGACTCACTGGAGAAGGCCTTGATGCTGGGAAAGATAGAAAGAAAAAGGAGAAGGGGGCACCAGAGGATGAGGTGCATAGATGGCATTGTCGATGCAATGGGTGTAGATCAGAGTGAGCTGAGGAAGATGGTGGAGGATAAAGGAGCCTGGTGTGTGGTGGTCCATGGGGCCACAAAGAGTCAGACTCAGCTGTGTGACTGAAACACAACCATAGTTTTGGGTTGGAGTTTAGGAAGTAGGTAGCCCCCTGGTCAGTGCTTGGCCTTGTGTGTGAGAATGTTACAGAGAGAGGAAGAAGTCAGAAATGGCAAAGAAAGTTAAGCTAGGATATTTTTTAGTTAAAATATTTAATCTGTGCTTGTTAAAGAAATTATATATTGGCGTTCACCCCATGATTTCAACACCTTTACCTAATTTTTGCCTTCAGGTGACATTCTTGTGAGTAATTCCTGTGATACTGTAATGAGTCTGTAGGACTTGCATTATTTAGTTATGGCTTTCCATTAAAAAACTAGTTGTTTTAAATTATTCCAAGGCTTAAAAAATGCAATAATTAACATGCTTAGTTTGCACAATATGAAGAACATTTTGCAAAAGTGTCCTTGTCTGATCACCTGCATATGTGTCATACTCCCCATACATGATTAGGGAATCAGCTACTCACAAGCCTAACATATCAATCCTTGAATACTAGTTCTGTTTTTAGTCCAAACTAGAGGTCCATTTCTGAGCAAAGCCCCCCCCCTTTATCTTCAAACCAGTTCTTAATTCACCCCCTCAACTGTTCTTCAATTTTTTTTTAATTCTTCAATGCTGTGAAATACTCAACTACAGACTATATGTAAATACCTATTGCATATATAGCACAGTAATTTCATCAGTTTAATGCACAGGCCCATTCCTGATGTTTAAGTTAAGGGGGATTTCTTCTCATTTTTTTAAAGGAAAAAAATCTCATTAATTGCAATGATTAAACATGGATGGTTAACTCTGGAGATGAATTTTAAAAGAATACTAAAGCAGTTAAGTATTTGCCTCCAGATAATGAAGCTTGGAAAACAGAATTGCGGAGATAATTTACATTCATTCTAAGTGGGCAATCTCTGTTTCTCAGTACATAGTACCTGCTCCATGCTTCACTAACAACCAATAGATCATTCTTAATTGTATACTCAAAGATTTGAGACCAGTGAGGCGAGGAAAACCAAGCAGACAGATAGAAGTAAATAAACATCAGTTTAGTTGCCCTAAATAACCACATCTAAAATATAAAACAATCTCTAATATTCTAAGCTTTGCAAAGGCAATTGCCTCAAGTTACTCATTAAACAAATTGAGTTACCTAAATGAATTGGGAGCAGCTGAAATTTGCACTGAGTAAAGGACATATATACAGTATTTCTATACAAATTTTGACTGCTACTTAGTACAAATTGATATAATCATGTGATAATCAAAGCATGCTCTTTGCAAAAACATTTGAATATGATCTTCCTAAATGATAGGGCTATAGGAAACTAGCAATGTAAAGGAGAAGAGGTGTTAGGAGGCAACAAGGGAAATTGCTGATAAGGAACAAATAGAGTAAAAGGAATAAAAGAGAGGAGACAGTCAGTTGAAAGAAGTAGGGAAGCAGACAAGCATCATGTAAGACAGTGCTTCTCAACGTTTGGTTTTTGGAGTTCAATTCCCAGAAGCCTAAGTCAATTCCCCAAAACACTGATCAGCCTAAATACTGGCTTAGGCTTCTGGGAATTGGAGTCCAAAAACCAAAGGTTGAGAAGCACTGATGTAAGAGATGCAGAAAATTGACAAAGATAAAGGGAGGGGGTTTGTTTGGTGAAAAATGACATGGAACAAGACATCTACCATTTTATATGCTCTGTATCTTTATTATGAAAAGCATAGACAAAACCCAAAAGCAGCAAAAATAAATTTAGCTTCAATATATGTTTCCCCACACAGTGATTCTTTCTACATTTCCCTTTTTGAATTCTGTATATAATTTCCCCCACAAATGTGCTCATTACACTGGGAACAAGGGGCCTTCTCATAAAAACTATTTTTGGTTTTACATAACTCTGCATTTCTAAGCTGAGGCACTGCTTGATGTCTTAGATTCCTGACTGCTATTCTGACATAAAAGTGTCATATTGTCCACCAGGGCCAACTCTAAAGTCAAATCTATAAATTGCAGAAGTAACAAAATCATGAACTATTTAAGTTTTAATTAGCTGGTCAAAGATTATTTCTGAAATATTCATGAATGTCACTTTCTGTTCTTTCCTTACTCTAGAGGGCTGATGGGGACTGCAGTGGCTCAAGTCATTAAGAAGATCGCCTTGTTAGCTGGAAGGTTGGCAAGTCTGCAGTTCAAGACCCAAGTACTGCATGAGAGTATGAGCACCCATCTCTGCCCCAGCTCCTACCAACCTAGCAGTTCAAAAGCAAGAAATTGCAAGTAGATAAATAGGGCCCACTTAGGTGGGAAAAGATCTTGGGGACATGAAAGAAGACTCATTCGGGTGTCCCGTGAGTGGAGTTCCTCCAACAAAAAACTTTTCAACCCAGAAAACACCTTTGTGTGCTTCTGGCATGATTTTTTTTAAAAAGAGGGCTGATGTGTCTATTTTTTATACTATTTCATTTTAGATCTATCATTTGAAAGATAATGTCCTCTCAATAGAAAGGGGATTACATATTTGGGCAGAAACAAATATTTAATCACATATCCTATAAAAGCCAAAAAAATCAAGAAAGGTTCACATGATCTGTAGGAGAGGTGACACAACTATTAATAACTTGTTCCTCAGTTCCCAGGAGGAAAATGGAATAACTGCTATCATCAATAATTATTCCAAATAAGCATATTTGAAAATATTATAACTGGATAAGTAACAGTTCCTTAGTTAGCTACATTGTGCTCTATCTTGTCACCCTAAAAACATTCAGCTGTGTCTGATTTTTGGAAGCTATTTAAGGAGTGGTTTTACCATTACCATCAATGAGTTTCTAAGACTGAGCTGAGATTTGAGCCCAATTCATACCAGTGATCTCGATGTAGGGGTAGGAAAGAATTTAGTGAAAAACTCAGGGAAGTTTCTGCCAGTCAAAAAATGTTGGACTAAGAGGATCACTTCATTGATTCATTATAAGACAGGATCCCAAGTTCCTAGTTCTTCAGGTTACTGGTGAAATAAACATTTGTGCTTAACTTTTCTGTTTTTGGGGAGAAATTGTTCTCATAGAAAATAAGCAGTATTTATTCAAAGTCAGCTGTGACTCAGATCCTCATTACGAAACAATAGATCTGCTTTATTAGATAATTTTTTAAACATGAATGGCTAAGAGAGGAAGGAAGATAGAAAGTCAGCCTCCACTGGTCATCAGTGGTTTCTGCTGGTTAGAGAGACATTCACACAAGCCTGGAAAAGTCAAAAATACAGACAGCATACAAGATTGTAATAAAACTCCAACATCCCTTCTAAAACTCATATGCAGCCACCCTCTTGAAGTTTCAGCTTGCTTCCCAAGTTCTGGAAATGGTCTCTTGGAAGAACATTAGACAAGTGGACAGCACCCTCACATAAAACCTCTGAGTGGTTGTATTGAATCCCTGGGTGATCAAGGTAAAGCCCACTATTTGAAGGGACCCATGCCTTGATTTCCCTATTAACTCCTCAGCATGCCTGGTCTATATACCAAAAATCACAGTCTCCCTCCCATATTCTTCTAGGCTTGATGACCAACCAAATTATGAACATCCCTGGCTGTGGGATCCGCGAGCACAATTGTCATACTGTCCCTGACAGAGGCCATGCCTTGTGAGATCGCTCCGAGCCTTGAGCTCTGAGGGGACAGAAATTGGAGAGCGGATTAATAGTCATAAGATTGATTCACCCATATCTGACCTGACAAACAGTCCGAGCAGGCGGAAATTGAATGTCTAACTAAGTGGTTAGGTAATAGGTAATATCGCACCTGCGAATTACCCCAAGCCCTAACGTCAACAGTGGCCATGTTTACTCTTGGGTAAGCTTGGAACAATGGACTTCCCCTGCCAGTGTTTAATTTAGTTAATTAACTTCCCCGGGAGAGGTTCCCAATTAACCCGTGTAAACATGTGATGTGATTTTCTGTCAGATGACGATTCTATCACACGCCGCCTTGAATTCCTATATATGATGATGATTTTCCCTCAATAAACCACTGGTCTTCACTCCATCTTGTCTCGTGTCATTACTTGACCAGTCTCCTCCGGGACCCAATGGCTGCTTCACGGCCCCGATCCAACATCTGGTGACCCCGACGTGATTCTACTCGTGAGTAAGCGATCTACCCGGTCCGGTTCTACGCTAGAACCATGTCCGACTCGTCCTGGAGGACAGCGCAGCAGTTCTGGTTGGAAAGCCATCTGACCTGAGTGACAGCTACGCGGTGAGGCACTTCCGAAGAGGCATCCTATGGCTTGCATTGCGGAAACGCGTTCCGCTCAGGGGCAGGCTGTGAAACCCTGATTCCAGTGCAGAGGCCGCTGAGGGCCCGTGGCAGCAGTCCATGCTCCGAGCTCCATCCCAGAGGTTCGTCACGCTGAGACCTGTTACCTAAAAGGACGCGCTGAATCGTCCCGAGGAGGAAAACTTCGAAGGACCGGCAGGTAATATGGGGACTTGTCCTCAGCGGCAAGTCCGACCGCTAACCAGAGAATTCACTTAATGGAATTCAAGGCCCTGGCCAGGGTATACCAAATACGCATTCACAGCAATAAGTTAGCGGAACTCTTAGTGTACTTGGGGGGCAATTGTCCGCTTTATCCAGAAGCGGGTATGCTTAATCTCCAACTTTGGGATAGGATAGGAGCCTGCATTCAGCAAGCACCAAGAGCTACAGATAGCATAATTGGCACATGGAGCAAATGTAGGAAGCTCTTAGAAGAGGAAGACCCAGTCCGGATAGAGACCCAGAAACCCCCAGCGCAGTCAGAGCCATCAGCCCCAGCGGCTCTCTATCCGTCATTCCAGCTCAAACAGGGTAGTGTAGGGAGCCTTCCCTCGGTGACAGCTGCAGACGTCACCGATGGAATGCGTGGAATGGAAAGCGCTGGTGCTTCCCTGATAGCTACGGGTTCCCAAGCTACCAAGAGTGCGGTTCAGCGCATGGCTGAGGCAGAAATCAGCAAGGGGGAATTGCCAGCAGAAGATCTAGCTGAGCTTAGGCAGCTATGCCCAATTCGCATAGAGGTAGATGCCCTCATGGGCCAGCAGCAAGCAGTCCATTCGCCAGTTCCGTACAAGCTGCTCATGGTTATACGGAAGGCCATCACAGAGACAGGACTTCAGAGTCGATTTACTAGGGGCACGCTTCAGCAAGTGTGCGAAACCATGATGCTCATTCCGTACGACTGGAAAGCCGTCATGTGAATGATGCTCAACCCCAGCCAGTATCTGCTATGGGACAGCGAGTATCATCTCGAAGCGCAGGCAAGGGCCGCCAGGATGGGCGGAGCAGTAATCCCTGACTAGCTATATGGTTCAGGTCCGTTCGAATCCGTTAATGCGCAAGTCGCCCTGCCAATCTCCACTCTCCACATCGCAGCTGAGACAGCCTTCAAGACTTATCTCAAAGTCCCGGCAGCTGGCAAAGCAGCCAAAAATTACACAGCAGTCAAACAGGGCGCCCAGGAGTCCTACATGGACTTTGTCAATAGATTAGAGAAAGCGATCAGTAGACAGATCGATAATGAGCAGGCCCAACAAGAGCTCATGATGAAATTGGCTAAAGACAACACCAATCTTGACTGCCGTAAGATCATGCAGTCACTGGGCAATCGTCCCGACTTGACACTCACAGACATGATTAGGGCATGCGCCGATGTTGGCACAGACTCCTATAAAATGGGTCTGTTGGCAGCGGCGGTGCAAGGGGGTAGGAAGCACAAGAACAAGAACAAAGGAGCATGCCACACTTGTGGCAAGGTCAGTCATTTCGCTAGGGAATGCCGATCCAGGGGCAGCGGCCAACACGCTGGCTGTCCCAAGGCTCAAACCACCACGTGTCCGAGGTGCAATAAAGGCTTCCACTGGGCCAAGAACTGTCTGAATTTGGGAAACCGGAATGAGGGCATGTCTCTGGCCCCGGTCCAAACAGAGACGTCCCTCACTCTGGGAGAGCCAGAGCAAGATTAGATTCCAATCACATTCCAGACATTGCGAAGGTGCAGGCCAGCCCCAAAGGTAGTACAGGGCTAGAATTGACTTGCCAGACAGACGTCACATGCGACTTGCCAGGCACAGTCTATCTGGTTGATTCCCAGTACATGGGACCCCTGTCTAAAGGCTTCATAGGCTTAGTTTTGCCTTGTAGTGTCGCAGGAGCACGAGGAATTCTTGTAATTCCGGGAGTCATTGACTCCAATTTTTTGGGTGTTCTCCAAGTTCAACTCTGGACGCACCTACCCAAGACCATTCACAAGGGAGACACGTTAGCGCAACTAATTGTGGTTCCTTGTAACTCGCCAGCAGACAGCCAGTGAAGGCTCAGGGACAGCTCAGAGTCCGGGTCAGAAGACCGCTCGAGCGCGAGTGGGGCAGTGCAAGGATACCAGGTCTTAGCGACAGTGGAAACCAACATAGAATGGAAACGGCGACCAGTTATAGAGGTATTTTTGAATAAAAAACCGTTCACTGGGCTGCTGGACACGGGAGCTGACGTCAGCATGGTCAGCCGAAGTCAGTGGCAGAGGGAGTGGGCCATTGAGCCGGTCTCCGATGTGTGGGGGGTAGGCGGCATCCAAGAAGCGTTTAGAAGCCAGGAGTGGGTGGAAGTCACGATCCATGAGGCTGACGGCACAGCGGTCATCCGACCGCACATTCTGGACGTGCATGTCAACCTCTGGGGGCGAGACATTTTGCAGCAATACCGTGCCACTCTTACCTTCGGGTAATGGCTCTGCCACTAAAATGGCTTACCAACACACCTGTCTGGGTGGAACAATGGCCGGTAGTAGGGGAGAAATTAGTCGCCCTGAAACAGCTGGTAAAGGAACAGCTAGATGCAGGACATATAGAGCAGTCCACCAGTCCTTGGAATTCGCCCATTTTTGTCATCAAGAAAAAGTCGGGGAAGTGGCGACTCCTCCACGATCTCAGAGAGATCAACAAATGTATTCAGCCAATGTGGCATTCCAAATCCGAATATGATCCCCGAGGTTTGGGAGATCCTGGTTGTAGACCTTAAGGATTGCTTTTATACAACTCCCCTAGATCCTAGGGACAGGGAAAGGTTCGCCTTTACAGTGCCAGTCGTGAACCACAGAAAGCCCACGCAGCGTTACGCGTGGAAATATTTGCCGCAGGGGATGCTCAATTCGCTCACCCTGTGCCAAATTTATGTTCACAAAGCACTGGCAAAGTTTCAAAACCTTCACCCCACAGCTTTAGGGTGTCATTTCATGGATGACATCTTGGTCGCAGTGCTGCAACTCGGCAGTGAAATGTTTAAGGACCTCCAGGCCACCCTGGGGGAAAAAGGGTTACTCATTGCCCCAGAGAAAGTTCAGAGAACCGAGCCGTTTTCATACTTGGGTCATCGGCTTCTCCGTTCTTTCACAGCACCAGTTTTGCCCCAGATCAATTTAAAGGACTCAGTCACCCTGGCAGAGTTACAGCAGGTTTTAGGAAACATTAATTGGGCCAGACCGTACATCAGATTGGATACGGATCTCTTAAAACAGCTCTTCTCGCTGCTAATGTTGGGTAAGCAGCCGGCAGACCGGATACAAATTCCTCGAGAGGCACGCTTGACTCTCGAAAAGGTCAACCAAGTTCTCAGCCAGAGATGGGTAGACAGGATTACTCAGGGGCCATATGCTCCGATCCTGAACATATACATCGTTCGGACCGTATCCATGCTCACCGGAGCCCTGGAAGTGGACTCCGAGCGAGGGGCGAGTATTGTGGAATGGGTGTACTTACGAAACATCTCTTCCCAAAACATCGTTCCCCCACAGGAACTGGTCTCCGCGGTGGTCTACCGAGGAAGGCTGAGAGCAAGGGACATCTCAGGGCACGATTTAGCAAAAATCATGGTCCCATTCACAAAAGAGCAAGTGCAGCAGCTGATGCAGCTCGGTGACTTGCTTCCAATTGCCTTGGAGGGATTCACTGGATGCTTGGCATACCACTTGCCGAAACACCCCAGACACGTCTCGCTTCAAACGCAGACAGTCAGTTTGTGTGAATTGATGTCGCTGGTTCCATTTTAGGGGGCCAGAACAGTTTTCACGGATGGGGGGGTCGTACATATGGTGTTTTAACTTGGCAAGAGGACCAGGCTTGGCGCACACTTCTAACTCTTCCACAGAAGTCCGCGCAGCGGGCAGAGTTGGCAGCGGAGAACCTCGCTTTGCGCACCTTTGCCAAAGAAGCCTCAACATCATAACTGACAGCCAGTATGTTAGGAATTTGCTTCACAGTCTACCGGGAGCGTACATCATTCCCGCGATAGACAAAAATTTGCTGAGTTTGTCTCTCACAGCTCAATTTCACTTGCAGAACCACACCGAAGCGCTCTATATCGCCCACATCAGAAGTCACCAGGACTAGCCTGGTCCGATTTCCGTGTGCAATAGCAGAGCGGATGCGGTCGCAAAGGAAATTCAGCAACGGTCAGTTTTGGGAGTCTTCACAACTCCAATTCAAAGCCATGCATTCTTTCACCAGAATGCCAAAGCGCTCACAAGGCAGTTTAACCTGCCACTTTCCCAAGCCCAAGGCATAGTCTGTTTCTGTCAGCATTGTGCAGGGGCGACAGGGGGCCCCTCATGGGGGGTTAACCCACGAGGGACAGAGGCCAATCAGGTGTGGCAAATGGATGTCACACATGTCCCGCAGTTTGGCAGATGGCAGTACATGCACGTCTGCATTGATACCTTTTCACAATTCATTTGGGCAACGGCACAGAAGGGAGAGACGGCTTCCCATGTGGAGCAGCATCTCCTTTCTTGTTTTGCAGCAATGGGCAAACCACGGCACGTTAAAACCGATAACGGCCCAGCCTACAGCTCCAGGCAGCAGGCTGACTTCATGGCCACCTGGGACATTAAACACACCTTTGGCGTTCCATACAACCCACAGGGGCAAGCGATTGTGGAACGGGTCAATCGGACACTCAAGTCCTACATTGACAAACAAACAGAAAGGGGGGAGCCACCTGCCCTCCCCAAATATCAGGGTCAGGCACAGCATTGTCTGAACAAGGTGTTGTTCACGTACAATCACCTTAATGTTTTTTCGGATTGCACACCACAAGAGAAGCACTTCCGCCACTCAGAAGCTCTCCCGCGGCTGATGGTGTGTTACCGAGTGCCACCGGATCCTTCTTGGAGGGGCCCAGCGCCACTCGTAACCTGGGGAAGAGGGTATGCTGCAATTATGTCTCCTACAGGTGTCATCTGGATTCCAGCCCGGTGCGTCAAACCCCACTTGGAGCCACATGGCGTGGACTCAGGCCGTTCCGAACCTGATCCCAGAGATGGAGAACCTCACCCTGATGGGGGGAACCAGGTGGAGGAAGTGGCGACAGCAGATGACAGCGCCGAAGATCACCTGGGGGATGGCCAAAACCCTTTGCCAAGAGGCGGTGGACGCCGTCCGGCACGAGGACAAGGAGCCGACACCGGAGAATATCTTGGTTGCAGCTTTTCCCCTGATCACCGCTAATTCCATGGCAGCCACCATCATCCTGATCCTCTCCCTACTTGCGGGGGGAGGCGTTCAGTCAGCTTCGCTGGAAACCAACAACCTGATGCCAGGCGGAGACCTCTCTGCCCGGATGCATTACAACATTTGGGAAAGGTTGGCGACTCTCATCAACCAGTCCGATTTTTGCCTGAGGCAGACCACCGCTTCTGCCTCAATCCCGGTGTGTCATTCTCCAGAAACACACACTAGGAATGGTGACTGGTTAGTGAAGTGGATATTCGGTCCATTTTACAAGACTGGTTTCTCAACATACGCACAGTGGGGAACCCAAGTCACCAAAGTTTTGCCGGCTGATGCAGCCACTCTCTACACTCCTCTAGTGGCAGTCAGCCCGAACTCTACTTGTGCTCGAATCGTCGGCTGCTCCGTGGCTGGCGAGCCTCAGCGCCGTTGCCTCGACCCCGGCAGCAGCAACTGGACTTGTGATAACCCAGAGACAATTAGCTCAATGTATGTTCATGTTATCTTGCCTTCAGGATGGTTCTTTACATGCAATCAGTATACTTGGAATTACATTCCCGCAAATGTATCAGATTCCACATGTTGTATCAGTCGCTTGACATTGTTGCTCCCCACTAGGGATATGGTGCACCAAGCATGAATGTCCCTTCCCGCATATGGCACGCTCGTGCCACCCAGCTAGACAGCTCATGTGACAGCAACATTAGGGTTTTGAGTAAAGCTGAGTATGTCTCGTTGGCAGTCAGCATACTTGGCGTGCCAGGCTTAGCCATCGGCAACGCTCGGAGAATTGGTCAATTGGCTTGTGCTCTGGCAAAAGCCATCAACCACACCTCCTCGATGATAGCGCTGCTCAACCAGGAGCAGACAGAGCTTCGCCATGCCATACTAGACAATCGAGCAGCTATCGATTACCTCCTGTTGTTACATCATTTGGGTTGCGAGTCTGTCCACAGCATGTGTTGCTTTAATCTTACAGACAACACTCATAAGGTACAAAGTCAGCTCACGGACCTCCACACCTTGGTCAAAAACATCAAGGAGGATGCGATGTGGGGGTGGTGGGATTCGTTATGGTCGTGGTTCCCGTGGGGTTGGCTCCAGACGACACTCAAGGTGATTGTGGGGGTGGTAATACTGGGCACAGCAGTGTGTTGTTTCGTGCAATGTATTCCCTCACTGATGTTGAGATGTCCCCCATGGAAGGAACCCTGAAATGTCATCATCCCACGCCACCTGATGCCACTCCTATGCAGGGCCGTCTGTCAGGTCCAATCAAACAAGTAAAGGGGGAGTGTGGGATCTGCGAGCACAATTGGCATACTCTCCTTGACTGAGGCCATGCCTTGTGAGATCGCTCCAAGCCTTGGGCTCCGAGGGGACAGAAATTGGGGAGCGGATTAATAGTCATAAGATTGATTCACCCATATCTGACCTGACAAACAGTCCGAGCAGGAGGAAATTGAATGTCTAACTAAGCAGTTAGGTAATAGGTAATACAGCACCTGCGAATTACCCCAAGCCCTAACGTCAACAGTGGCCATGTTTACTCTTGGGTAAGCTTGGAACAATGGACTTCCCCTGCCAGTGTTTAATTTAGTTAATTAACTTCCCCGGGAGAGGTTCCCAATTAACCCGTGTAAACATGTGATGTGATTTTCTGTCAGATGACGATTCTATCACACACCGCCTTGAATTCCTACATATGATGATGATTTTCCCTCAATAAACCACTGGTCTTCGCTCCATCTTGTCTCGTGTCATTACTAGACCAGTCTCCTCCGGGACCCAATGGCCGCTTCATGGCCCCGAGGTTTTTCAGTTCAAAGAGGTCCCTGATCACACTTAGGACAAGTTCATTGCCTTTCATTCATTCATTAATTTCAATTATTCTGCCTCAAATCTAATAAAATGCCATCTTCCCTTTGAAAATGATTACGATGTGATTTTGTAAATGGCAAGATCAAGTAATGAGAATTGACCATTCTCTAATAAATTGTAATATTGATGGCTCGGAAGCCAATTGCATTTCTTCCTCTTTGGCTGGGCCAGTTGAACCTGTCAGCCATTGAATAACAATCCTTTATCACTCTGTACCTGTCAGTTGAAAAGACAAGTGCAATCTGCAGGCTGAAACAAAAAGAAAAATAGAGTGAAATGGTAAACAGATTGCAAGAGAGGCTGCTGCAAGGTGCATTTGGAAGCAATGACAATGCTATGTTGCTTTGGGGACCATGAAAGGTGCAAATAGATATAACTTAAAAATAAACATTTTTGCTAAGTGAAAAACAGCAGCATATTGCTCAACTCCCAGATTTCTCTCTCAGGCTGTTCCATCTAGCATCACACAGCAGAGTGGGTGGAGGTTGCTATTGTCTATATAAGAATTTGATCAAGATCCACAGGATCTCCTTCCTGTCAAGCTTAGATCTTGAATGCCTGTAAAGTACCTCATACAATGATTTTAATCCATTCCACGGAACTCGTTGTTATACAAAACAATTGCTATACGATACATGCATCGTATAGCAATTTTCCCTATGGGATGCATCGTACAACATTTTTTCTTTTGCTAAGTGGTTTTTACCATTAAAGAATTGTTGTATGATTTTCTCCATAGGGAAATTTTTTATGTGGGATGCCATTCCCCCCCCCCCCCAAACCTAATTGTTATGCAATTTCATTGTTATACGGGGTGATTGTTGTATGAGGTTCCACTGTAGGTGTCTTTGGGATTCCAAGGTAGTGTGGGTACAGCACTGGTTTACTGCTCTCCCATTTGACCCAGAGCTCTCCTTATAGGGGTTGGTGGATTTTGCTTCAGCAGTGCTGTTGAAGTCTCCCAGGCTTGTTCTTGTGGGGGACACACCATCACCACCCGGGCCGCGGCATTCTGGACCAGCTGCAGCCTCCGAATGGTCATCAAGGGCAGCCCCATGTAGAGCGCATTACAGTAGTCTAGACTGGAGGTCACCAGAGCGTGAGTGACCATGAGCAAAGAGTCCCGGTCGAGGAGCGGGCGCAACTGGCGAATCACCCGAAGTTGGGTGAAGGCCCTCCTGGCCACAGCCGCCACCGGTTCTTCTAGCAGCAGCCGCAAATCCAGGAGGACTCCCAAGTTGCGCACCGGGTTGGTCTGGGGCAAAACAGCCCCATCCAAAACCAAAGATGGTAGCTCCCGGGATAACGCAGGACCCCCTATCCATAGCCACTCAGTCTTGCTAGGATTCAGCTGTAGCCCATTTGCCCCCATCCAGACCTCAACAGCCTCCAGACAGCTGGAAAGGACTTTGCCTGCATCACTGGGGTCCCCACAGGCCGAGATGTACAACTGTGTGTCATCCGCGTACTGGTGGTACCGCACCCAGTGGGAATGGATGATCTCACCCAGCGGCTTCATGTAGATGTTAAATAGGAGAGGAGAGAGTACCGAGCCCTGAGGCACCCCATATTTTAGGGGCCTAGGACTTTACCTCTCACTCTCCAACCACACCGACTGGGTCCGGCCCCTCAGAAATGAGGAAAACCAGGACCACACCATGCCCTGGATCCCCAATCCTTGGAGCCGTTCCAGAAGGATACTGTAGTCAACAGTATCGAAGGCCGCTGAGAGGTCAAGAAGAGCAAGGATGGATGGATGACTGCCATCCCGCTCTCGCCAGAGATCATCAGCACGACCAATGCAGTCTCAGTACCATATCCAGGTCTGAATCCTGACTGGATTGGGTCCAGATATTCCACTTCATCCAGTACCCCCTGCAGCTGACGTGCCACTGCCTTCTCCAGAACCTTCCCCAAAAAAGGAAGGTTGGAGACAGGTCTGTAGTTTGTTAGGATTGCTGGATCAAGGGATGGCTTCTTCAGGAGGGGGCGCACAGGAGCATGTTTCAGCAGTGCAGGAAACATCCCCTCTTGAAAAGATGCATTAATTATAGCCCCGACCCAGCCACCTGTCACCGTCTTAGACGCTTTTACCAGCCAGGCGGGACAGGGATCCAATGGACAATTAGTGGCATGGACTACCGCAAGGAGCCTGTCCACTTCATCCGGGGCAACTGGATCAAACTGATCCCAGGTAACACCGCAAGACTGCGCACTGGCTCCCCCCGGACCCTCCCCGCCCACGCCAAGTTTGAACCCCGAGCGAATCCTATTGATTTTCTCCACCAGATGGTCAGCAAAGTCCTCAGCCGATCCCTTCCAACCAGGCACAGGCCCCACCTTACCCAGGAGGGACCTGGTCACCCGAAACAGGGTGGCTGGGCGATTATCAGTGGAGGCAATAAGGGAGGTGAAGTCCACCCTCTCTGAAGCCTCATCCCCAAATTTCAGTGCTCATTCCCCTGTGTCCCTGTGTGATAGGTAAAGGTAAAGATTTCCCTTGCTCGAAAGCCAATCGTATCCGAGTCTCGGATTTAGTGTGCATCTCTTTTTCAAAGTCGAAGAGCCAGTGTCGTCTGCTTCTGTAGACGTTTCCATGGTTATGTGGCAGGCATGACTAGACACCGGAACGCATGGAGCACTGTTACCTTCCCACCAAAGTGGTTCCTATTTATCTACTTGCAATTTCTTGCCTTCGAACTGATAGGTTGGCAGGAGCTGGGACAAAGATGAGAGCTCATTCCATCCTGCAGTACTCAGGAATCGAACTGTGATACAGCCACCCATTTCCTAATACTAAAGGCATCAAAAAGGCCATTAAAGATACAGTTTGAAATAATCAACTTTCATAGCCTGAGCTGCAAATGTCAGGCCAACAGGCCCTGAGTCCCTTCAAACTGGTTGGGATGGAGGTGATAGATGAAAAATAGCTAGTTATGCTTTTCTTGTTTTATATTGGAAAGGGACCAGCAAATATGTTCCTTTCTCTATTTTTTCTGAATCTTTATAATTGTACTTCTAAATAAATCTGATTGCATCCAGAAGAGTTGTATTTGTTTCTTATAGAGCTAAGCTGGTGGGAGAAAGTCTAGTTCCTTTATGGGTAATGTCATGATATTCACAAGGGCCTAGTCTTTTTTAGAAGGGGGTCAATTCATATCTCTAATGTTTTGGCTAAACTCTGCTTAAAAACTTTGCTTGAAATTTCTGCTCTGCAGCAAGAGGCCAGCATTCCCAGAAAGCAGGGCTTTATTTACCTATTTCTGCTCAGATAAAAACCAGCCCTGTCTGAGTCAGGCAGAAATGCTTTAGCTCTGTCTAGCTAGAGTTCTTATCTAGAAGTTTTGCAGAGCTTGCCAAGAAAAGTATGTGTATCTCTTCACTTACATGTTAAGCTGAAACCATGTTTTGTCTCTTATCAACATGTCCAGTAGAGAACATGTTTGCCTCTCACAGTACACACCACCATGTTAGCTTTTCTCATAATAGTCAGCAAGATTTCTTTCTAGTCTAGTCAGCAAGATTTCTTTCCCATTGGATGGGGGGGGCATATTATTGGAGGTGCATGGTTAACTGTCAATCCCATCATTGACACACATTTAGTTACCATGGTTACCCAGGATAACCCTATAAGGAGTCACCTCTAAAGAGTGAGAAAGAAGAGGAGGGGAGCGGATGTCTTTCAGAGGGTGAAACCTTGTCTCTCTGGTCCTCAAGATGCCCATCTAGATATGGGGGGCTCAGAAGCCCCATTCTCTTATTAATTATATATGTTTTTATTTTATTAGAAATATGCTTTAAGTGTAGATGTAGAAATAGGTTAATAAAAAAAATTAAAATCATTTTCTTTGTCTGCCTGTCTGTGCTGCTTATCTGGAGTCAGGGGGACATAAACAGAAGAAGGCTTGGCTGAAATCCCAGAAACACAGAGGTCTCTCATGCAGATCTCTCAGATGCAGAGAAACAGGAGCTGGCTTGGCTCGGCTACGGCCCAGCTTCGGCCCTGGTGAGATCCAGAGTGATGGAGGGAGGGAGGGTCTGAAGCCCACCAATCTCCCCCCTCGTGCTATCACGACATGGTGGCAGCAGTGGGATTCTTACCCCAGGAGGGAGTTCAGGCCCCATTGTCCTGAGTCCAGTTGTCAATGAGAAGCAGCGGAGCTTCATTTCAGATAGCATTGGCAGCTCTTCAGCAGAAGGAGCAGCTCCGTCTATGTGTTTGCTGGAGCAGAGGGAGTGTTGCAGAGAGAGGAGACAGCATGGTGAACCAAAAGAGAGGAGCCATTTGAAATGGTCTATTTCTACAGAAGAAAGACAAATAGGCTCAATTTTAGTTCTTGGAGCCAGAGGAAGGGTGGAGTTTTGGAACTAGCTAAACCCACAGAAGGGAAGGAGCAAAGAGTTTCATTCATTCTGTTGGGTCATCAGTGTTTGAGCAGAGGTTTTAGTGGGAAATGGAAGGGGAAGAAGGTCACAACCATGTGTTGGGTCAGCATTAAGGGCCCAAGGAAGGGAAAGCCTGACAGGACTCATTCTGTGTGCAAGGGTCAGTAGAGTTCCAGAAGATGGGGGTGGGGCAGCTTCTCCTAGGGGTGTGAGAGGGCACCACACATTTTTGGAACCATAAGGATGGGGACCTTATCTGCATTGGGTGGGAATGTGAGAATGTCTGATCAAGGAGGAGGAGTCAAGCCCAAGCATCAGAAGTGCTGACTTAGGCAGCTGAAGGGATCTCTTTCCAATGGTGGGTCAAGAAGGGCATCAGCTCACATATCCTAGAGTGTATTCCCAATCAAATTTAGCCAGAAACTCTGCTAGAATTGTTGGAACCCAGGGTGTCATCACTTATGTAGCGAGACAAGAAGGGGTCTTCTGTTAGATTGTGAACAATTGAAATGTCAATTCTGTTTAGAAATGAACCAGGAGGAATGGTTTTCTGAAGGGAAGCAAAATTAGTTTAAGACAAGTTTCCCTGTGTGTCAATTAGTGAAAAAGGAGGGTTTGAATTCCCTCAGTTTGAAGGCAGTAAGTCAAAAGGGTCTGAAGATTTGTCTTGAGGGTCAGTGTTGGCATTGATGCACAAGAAATCTGTATTCCCTGAAACCCTGTCACAATAAAATTTAAGCTGTGTCATCATCTGTAAGGAACAGCATTGTTGTTAATATGCAAGGAGCATATGATTATACCAGGAAGGGTCAAATTGCACTTTGCCTTTGGTTTCAACCTCCACTAACCTGTCCAATTAGTTGGGAAAGTGAAACGCAAGGAAGAGATATAGTAAGAGGATTCTATGAAAATGAAAAACTGGCTTTGACAACAAGCCTACATATGTGGGGAAGGTTTTGTCTGTGCATGGACAGAAGATTGTAACTCTCAGCAGCATGAGAGAGGGAACATCTGAAGGGATGGATGTGAATTGTGGATGAAATGTAACCTTAGCTGGCAAGGGAAGGGAATAGGGACAGCTGTCTATTTTCTTTCCTGCCTTTGGACGAAGTGCCAGCGTTCCAGTTGAGATGGCAGAAGAATATTTCTTTTCTGTACATGTTCTTATGTAACCTTTTGGTTCTGTAAAATGTTTTGTCATTATGCAATAATTTTAATGCTTTGATGAATATTGTATTTGTTTGTTACAATATGGTTTTAGGTTAAGATTTAGCTATGTTACATTGTTATAGAGATATTGTATTGTAATGCATATCTATCATGTTGAATGATGTTTAGATAGGTTTGTAAGGTGGGAAACCGAGGTTTGCCCTCCTTGTGAATATCTTTCTACTGTTGTTCCAGTGCGCAAATGAGGGAGTTGTCATGATATTCACAAGGGCCTAGTCCTTTTTAGAAGGGGGTCAATGCAATATCTCTATAACAATGTAACAACAGGTAACACTTCCATTATGGTAATTCACACTGCAGGTCCTACCTGATCTGGCTGGTTTGTAAACAGAAATTGTCAATGATTGAAACCTGTCATAGATTTATCTAGTCTGGAACAGGACCACAAGTACTCTGAAGCAGCACAGAGTGTTATGTGGGTTTCTAAAAGGGTTACAGGTCTTTCGAAGGTGGAATGAGTCCTATGATGAAGGGATAACCTGGGGAGGCTTATCCGTACAACACAATGGATTTTTGCTGCAATTTTCTATGTATTTTATCCAATCAGAAAGCATAAATTTGTGCACTCACACACAAACTCACTGTACAAGGGGGGAATACTCTGCCCCTCCTTGGTTAATGTTTAACTCTTACCACTAAGAGCCTCAGAGAGGTCATACTGAGTTCAATGCAAATTACTTGATTTTCCCAATTTCAAAACTGCTTCCAGCCTAAATCAGGATATTGCATTGTGTTGCACATTAGTAAGGTAAAGGTCACCCTTGCTCGAAAGTCAGTTGTATCCGACTCTGGGTTTAGTGCTCATCTCTGTTCACAGCCAAAGAGCCAGTGCTGTCTGTATTTGCAGACATTTCTAAGGGCACGTGGCAGGCATGCCGCAACACCAGAGTGCACGGAACATTGTTTATCTTCCCACCGAAGTGGTACCAGTTTAGTAAAGGTAAAGGGTTCCCTTGCTCAAAAGCCAGTCATATCTGACTCTAGGGTTCAGTGCTCATCTCTGTTTCAAAACTGAAGAGCCAGTGCTGTCTGCTTCTGCAGACGTTTCTGTGATTATTTATCTACTTGCAATTTCTTGCTTTCAAACTGCTAGGTTGGCAGGAGCTGGGACAGAGATGGGAGCTCACTCCGCTGTGCAGTACTCATAAGAACATAAGAACATAAGAACAGCCTTGCTGGAACAGGCCACAGCCCATCCAGTCCAGCATTCTGTCTCACACAGTGGCTCACCATTTCCTTCAGGGTATTCCCAAGCAGATGCCTTCACCTGCTTAGGATTCCCTGGAAATGATATTGAGAGATATCCTGCCTATCTCTCCAACCCGGAGGTTGTCCTTAAGTATCCATAATTATAGCCATTGATACTCTTGTCCTCCATGAACTTGTCTAATCCTTTCTTAAAGCTGCCAAGACTGACAGCTGTCACCACTTCTTCTGGCAGGGAGTTCCATAGACCAGTAATCCTCTGGGTGAAAAAGTACTTTCTCTTATTTGTTTGAGAACTAGTACCCAAAAGTTTCATGGAGTGTCCCCTAGTTCTAGTGTTATGCGATAGGGAAAACAGTTTTTCCTTATCTACTTTGTCCACACCGTGCATGATTTTATAAACTTCAATCAGGTCACCTCTTAGACGTCGTCGTTCAAGAGTGAAGAGGCCCAACCGTTGCAGCCTCAGATGGTAAGGAAGGTGTTCCAGTCCCCTAATCATTCTGGTTGCCCTCCTCTGCACTTTTTCCAGCTCCATAATATCCTTCTGGAGGTATGGCGACCAGAACTGTACACAGTATTCCAGGTGGGGCCTCACCATAGATTTATAAAGAGGCAAAATGACACTTGCTGACTTATTTTCTATACCCTTCCTAATGATCCCTAGCATTGAGTTTGCTTTTTTCACTGCTGAGGCACACTGGGTTGACACCTTCATTGAGTTGTCCACCAGGACACCAAGGTCCCTTTCCTGGTTTGTCGCAGAGAGTTCAGACCCCATCAGTTTATAAATGTAATTGGGGTTCTTTGCCCCAACATGCATCACTCTGCACTTACTAATGTTGAAACTCATTTGCCACTGTTTTGCCCACTCCCCCAGTGTCGAGAGATCCCTCTGGAGCTCCTCACAATCTCTCACAGTTTTCACTACCCTGTATAATTTAGTGTCGTCAGCAAATTTGGCTACCTTCCTTTTTACTCCTACCTCTAGATCATTTATGAAGAGGTTGAAAAGCAGGGGTCCCAGTACTGAACCTTGGGGGACCCCACTCTTTACTTCCCTCCACTTGGAGAAGTGTCCATTTAGTGCTACCCTCTGTTTCCTGTCCCTTAGCCAGTTGCTGATCCAGGACAAGACCTGTCACTTTATTCCATGACTGGTAAGTTTATTCAAGCGCTTTTGGTGTGGGACCTTGTCAAAAGCCTTCTGAAAGTCCAGATAAACAATGTCAACTGGATCCCCCTTATCCACATGCTTGTTGACACTCTCAAAAAATTCCAACAGATTAGTGAGGCATGATTTGCCCTTGCAAAAGCCATGTTGGCTCTCCTTTAGCAGCGCCTTCTCTTCTATGTGCCTATTAATTCTATCTTTTAGGATGGTTTCCATCACTTTACCTGGGACACATGTCAAACTGACAGGTCGGTAATTCCCTGGATCACCCCTGGATCCTTTTTTGAAAATTGCACGGGCTCTGCAATTACTCAGGAATCAAACTCCAACCTTCCAGTCATCAAGTTCGGCATCTTAACCACTTGAGCCACCACAGTCCCTTGCACATTAACACCTAGCCAGAGTCATTGTTTCCTGAGTGGATCTCAAGGAACCATTGTCTCCAAGTACTGCTCTGGCCTAAAATTACCCCTCACCTATTGTTTCATGGTTTCACAGCAATTAAAGTGAATTAGGTGAGGGTGAGGGTGAGGGTTTCTTTGCACACGGCTCACAAGTACTCAAAGAACAAGGTAAATCAGACTCCTTTTTGCACATGGCTCAATGCATTCTTGTACTTTCATGTATTCCCATGTGACATCTCAGCTGTATAAAAATATCTGCCTTCCCCTACTCCTGACCTTTTCAATTTAGAATTGGCCCTGGTGCAAAGCCCATTTATTGTCCAGTTCCACCAATAAATGACGTCTTATCCAGCTTTACTGCACTCTCTCTGGTCTTTCTCCACCAAGGATGCCTGGAAAAATTTGATTCGGAAAATTGGTAAGTGGTTTCTGCTTTCAGCACTTTATTTTGGAGGTCAAAAATTACTAAATTAATAACTTTTTCCCCAGTGACAGTAGGACTTAACATCCTTAGATCTACCTACTTCCTACCCCAATATTCTAACACCCGTGCATATTAAAATCCTCAGTATTGTCTTCCAGGCCCATCACATCTACCCCAAAAGCCAAAGCAGCTAGACACACCTGAATAGATCAGGGTACCAAATCCTGGTCTCTTTGACAAACACAAAATGCATAAGCTTGGGAACAGTGATGGGCTAGACCACTGGCAACTGAACTGCTATCTGAAACTGTGGAACTTGTTAATAATCATGACTCCTGTGTGTACTGGGTGCTCAGACCAAGATAACTGCCCTCTCTGCCTCATTCCTACAAGATTCTAAAAACATCATATCCTGTGTTAAGACCTCCTCTGCCCTATGCCCTACTGCCCTATGCACCAGTGGCCTCTGAAATGCATGCCCAAACTCATATCTCCAACAGCACCTCTGACTTCACTTAGAAATGCATACACAGATGCAGCTCCTTGCACCAGGAGCAGCTTCATCTTAGTTGTAATCTACCTCTTATGGTGTAGTTTATACAAACCTACCATTGTAATGCAAAATGTCACAGAAATGCTCTGCTGAGTGCTACTACCTTACAAGTGAAGTTAAGATGCCTGACAAGCTCTTGTAATTTTTAAAAATAAACTTTCTTATTATAAATAAAGTTGGACAACTATTTATGTAAGTTAGCCAACCCATCCAAGGAAACTCTGCAAGCTTGAGACACGATATAAATTTCTATACTCAAAAAATTCAAACTTGTACTGGGGGCCTGAGTCTTTTCCAAAGCTAAGGTAACTCCTAAATCAGGGGTGGCCAACCCCCAGTCCACTGGCCTAATCCAGCCCATGCATATCGTTAATCCAGCCCATGGTGGCCACCCGGGCACCTCTAGATCCACCACCCACCACTGGAAGTTGAAAAACATAACTTACTACAGCAATGGGAATCACACAGTTTTTGCTGCTTTGTGCACAGCTTCTGCCACTTCCCAGGTTGGTGTGAGCCTTTCCGGACCATGTGTGGTAATTTTCTGAGCCTTCAGCACTTCAGCAGTTGGAGAGCAGCAGTTGATGACTTCTGGTACTGGACAGAGCTTATGTCAATGCCTAGGATCCCAGTGCAGAACCAGGAAGTCATCCACCACCACTCTCCAGCTGCCAAAGCACAGTGGAGAAGGATCAGAAAATTACCAAACAGGAGCGAACATGCTCCAGAAAGGTTCCCACCGGGAAGTGGCAGAAGTTGTGCATGAAGCTGCAAAAACCATGCGATTCCCACCAACACCAATTATGCCAATAATGACAAAATCGTAAGGTGTGGATGTAGTTGCACCTCCAGCCCCTAAAGCTGAATACAGTGGCTCCTGGTGAGAAAATGTCGGGAACCCCTGTCCTACATTGTCAGTCAAACCATATAAAGCCTACAAAAGCCCGTTGAAGCATTCAGAGCCCACCTTTCTGGCAAAAAGAAAATCATCAAGATAGTGAGATATGTGCTGCAGACCAGCTAAGGTGCAGTGTCTATTAAAAAAAATAAGCACTAAGCTTCTCATTGACTGCAAAGGAAATAGAGCAGCCTTGTCCATATAGTATCAACCCTTGAAGGAAAAACATTTGAAATCCTCAGGTCACACATAAAATAGGAAGGATGCTGACTTTATGTCACATTTTGCTAACTCCTTACCCCTATCACATGAACTCATCATCCATGTTAGAAGCCAGTAGAGCTTCAAAAGGCACTGCAAACCTATCAGCCTCCATCTCTTTATGGATTTTGTTTCAAAGAATATTTTCAAGTCTCTTAACTGATTGCAAATTACCTGACAAAAATAGATGCTTAATCCTGTGGAATGGGATACTGAAATCTCCAGAGCAAATAACCAGCACCTTCTTCATTAGGATACCCTAATGTATCAGAGCTTGTCTATCCTAACTGGACTGATTCCTTTTGTAGAAGCACTTCCCCCAGAGGATTTCCAGTTGGCAAAGTTGAACCTGCATGCCTTCCCTTTGTGGCATGCTGTGAATATGTTTGGTCCAGTAATGCACTTCAAAAAAATTTACTACCTACTCTGTGGGCTGGCCAAATCTTTGGGTGGGGTCAAATCTGTGGGCGTGGCCAAACATCATGCATTATGGGATATGGAGGTGGGCATGGCCAACCAAGTGGGTGTGGCCTGGGGGAATTTCCACTACAAGTTTCTGGGATCCGGTGGGAACCAGGAGCCGAACACCACTGGTTTGACCCGTCACAAATTGAACATTTATGTCTGATTTTGACAACCTAGCAGTTCGAAAGCAAGAAATTGCAAGTAGATAAATAGGGACCACTTTGGTGGGAAGGTAACAGCATTCCATGCACTTCGCTGTCTAGTCATGCGTGCCACATGACCACAGAAACATCTTCAGCAGCAGACAGCGCTGGCTCTTCAGATTTAAAACAGAGATGAGCATTGCACCCTAGAGTCGGATACGACTGGCTTCCGAGAAAGGGAAACCGTTACCTTTACCTTGCAGGGCTAACAATTGCAGGTTCCTTGGGTCCCAAACTCCCAACAAAGTAGACAGGTTTGAACTACCTGTCTTGCTGTCCTTTGTGAACTATCACTTGGTAGAGCTCTTTTGTGCAGGTGGTCACTATCTACCCCAGTTTTTCCCAATCTTTGTTTTTTGGACTTCAATTCCCAGAAACCTAAGTCAGTTCCCCAATGCACTGATCATCAATGTACTGAATCAGGATTCTGGGAATTTAAGTCCACCAGTGTTCCAGGGAACATAATTTGAGAAATGCTGATTTAAGCAATAATTTTCAAGTGCAAAGTGTTATCTATCTATCTATATCTATATCTATATCTATATCTATATCTATATCTATATCTATCTATCTATCTATCTATCTATCTATCTATCTATCTATCTATATATATATATAAGGTGTCATCTTGTATGTTCTTTATACAAATCAACACCTCTGCACTGATTGTGCTGTAACTTGGCACACACATACCTTGGGCTGGAAAGAAGGTTGTGGTGGGGGTCCGGTGGCCCATTTCATGGTTTGTGCCCCTAAAAAGGGTCACCATTGGGACACCCCCACCCACCAGGAAAAATGGCCAGGGAAGATGGTATCGTGCATGCACAATTGTCCGCGTGTGCAGTATGGCCTCCTCGGCATGCCAGGCAGTGGCATGCATGCGACTGCACCTGCGTGGGTGTCCCAAAGCTCATATGTAGCTCTGTGCTTGTGAAAAACTGTTACAGGGGCTCCAGACCCCACCAGCGGAAAACGTGGGTGGGGCAGGCAGCTGGTCCCATGTGCGACCATCTGCGTGAACTAAACAGACTCCCTGGCAGCTCAGGCAGCGGTGTGTGTGCAGCACCACATGTGCAGGGCTGCCCAAGGAAGTGACGCACGACGCAGCTGCTTCCAACATGATGGCGGAGACAACGGGGAAAGACGGGCACTGCGAAGAGGAGGAGGCAAGGAGCAGTGGCTGCACAGCAGACTGCCACAGCCATGACCGGCCACTCCACCGACACCACACACCCTGGACTAGCACCGGCATGGAGGCAGCCATAGCATGGGCCGACAGTGCTGACCTGGGACCACCCACCACCACCACCACCATATGGCCGTGCCTCTGTACCAGCCTGTTTCAGTGTTTGTGCCCCAAAAAAGGGTTGCCATGGGGACACCCCCACCCACCAGGAAAAATAGCCAGAGAAGGTGGTACCATGCATACGTGATGGTCCGAGTGTGCAACGCAGCCTCCCCAGCATGCCAGGTGGCAGTGTGCAGGTGACTGCACCTGCGTGGGTGTCCCAAAGCCCATCTGGGGCTCTGTGCCCTCAAACAATGGTTGCAGAGGCCCCAGACCCCACAGGTGGAAAAAGTGGGTGGGGCAGGCAGCTGGGCCCTTGTGCGACCATCTGTGCACACTAAACAGAATCCCTGGCAGCCCAGGCAGTGGCGTGTATGCGGCACGACATGTGCAGGGATGCCCAAGGAGGTGACACACAATGCAGCAGCTTCCAACATGACAGCGGAGACAATGGGGAAAGACGGGTGCTCTGAGGAGGCAGTGAGGAGCAGTGGCTTACGGCAGACTGCCACAGCCTCCACCGGCCTCCCCACCAACACTGCATGCCCTGGCCCGGCACCAGCCTGGAGGCAGCCACGGCAAGGGCCGGCAGTGCCGACTGGGGACACCTACCACCACCACCATTGCACGGCCATTCCTGCTGCGCCTGCAGTTGAGCAGGCCCCATGCCAGGACCCACATGCCTTGGAGGGAGCCCGGGATGCCGGGACGACAGGGGCGCCGAACCCCGCCTTGCCAGGTAAGTGCAGGGTCAAAACTCCAGGCAAGGCTGGGCAATGAGCTAGTTTGTAATAAATGTTGCCACCTCTTGGCCAAATCAAAGTGTTTTACTGCCAGAGAGCCCCAACTCACCAGCAGAGATTTTTTTTAAAAGGAGGAAATCCTGATTTTTATACCTAAGAGATACCGGGATACCTAAGAGACTGCATTGTCCCGAGATATTCTACCCGACCAACGGGACGGACCGGAGGGGCTCTCTAATTGTGCCATCAGCTAGAGGGGCCCACCTCTCTAGCACAAGAAGGAGGGCCTTCTCTGTGTCCGTCCCGGCTCTTTGGAATCTCCTGCCAGTGGAACTGACGCAACAGACGGAACTGCTGCCCTTCAGGAAATAACTTAAATCCTTGCTGGCAGGGCAGGTGTGGGGGGTTGGTGGAGAAATAACCCCTGCCTGTTGACTGGTTAAATAAGTGCCATCCTTCCTTCTTTAACATGTGCGGGTGGGTCTTTTAACAGGGTTTTAAGGGAGTTACTGTTTTAAATGGGGTCTATTTATAAAGGGGGGTCATAGTGTAAGCCACTCAGAGTCTTCATGATTGGGGCAGCTTTAGACATTTGAACAAACAAACAAACAAATAAACCATCTTACCCTAAAACAGTGTTTTCCAACCTTTGGTTTTGGAACTTCAATTCCCAGAAGCCTAAGTCAGTACATTGGTTGATCAGTGCTTTGGGGAATTGACTTAGGCTTCTGGAATTGAAGTCCAAAAACCAAAAGTTGGGAAACACTGCCCTAAATTCAAATAAGCATAGAAGGCAGGAGGTCTTGCCACTGATAACACCATGCAACTGACAGTCAGTTGAATAAACATGCTATGCTTATGCCTTTGGTATATTTGTGTTATGCTTAAAATTAAAGATAAGAATGAAAACGTCACTGAGAACAGTAGTAGTTAGGAAGTGTTCCTTTTAATTTTCATTGTCTCTTGAAACCTGTACTATGAAATAATAAAGTGTCTCAATCTGATTCTTTCAACCATTTTGAAGTAAAATGACATCGTTTTTAATTGAAATGTTTATACATTCTATACTTTTATATTTTTACTGGTTTTAATGAGATGTACTTAATCAATCCTGGAAAACTGTAAATGTGTGCAAAGAAAGGTTATGCTTCCAATTATTACAGATTTTGCCATGCCAATGCATTGCTCTGCTTAAATGTAAAATAAGAGTTTTCCCCCAAAATATTACTTACTTTTAAATGTGTAAACAAAAAGAGGAGCATCCAGAAGAAGGAACTTAATAAACACACACTTTTGCAAGGATACTGGTATTTCAATGGTATTTCTTTTATATACTTGGATGAAGCTAGAAGGGGAGAATATTTTGTGATTATGTTTTATGGCAAGGACACACATCATGTCCCACTCCCTAATTTTTAAGATTGACATCCCAACAACTGTGGCTAGCAATGGCTTGGTCCTCTGCATCAATGAAGAATAAGGCCCAACACCCACTTATAAGTCAGTTAAATAGAGGTTAGTGGACTCATGAAACCTGGCTACCTTAGAATTTTACATTTCCTTATGAAGTTGACAAAACCCAACAACCTGAGGCTTACTAGCTATATCTATACCACTTTCCAAAGCTGCAATACAAGCAAGAATGTCGGGGCCTTTCTGGGCCATCGCGCATCTTGGCTCCCTCCGATTCAGAGGTCCACAGGTACCGCACAGACCAGAGACCCCGGTGATTTGGCTAATGTGGCTGAGAAGGGTGTGCTTTCTCAAAGTTGGGCTGAGAAAGACTGGTCCGGTGGAGCTGGTTAACAGGTTCACAGGGAAATGGCGATCTGTGACAGATGTCGCAGAAGAAACTAAAGCTGCAAAGCCCCTTGGTACAGGACTCCAGATTCCCATATGAAAAACACCCTTATCTCTTTTTGGGGAATATAATGGCCTTGGTGCGGTGTAAGGTGTGTGGGAGTAATTCTGTTACCTCTGCAGCAGCTCGCTCCTCTGTAGTTGGATTCCAGGCCATGAAACAAAGTTTCTCTCCTTAAGCAGAGGCACCTATGAAACAACCCAAAAATTGCAATCCTCCTCTTAGGAAAAAGGCCTTATTGTTAAATATCCCCATTCAGTCCGCTGTGCTTCAGGTGGAGTAGAATGAACACTCTTGAGCAAGAAAAGTCCGTTTATGTTTTATTGAAGAAAATAACAAAGTCCAATAAATGTGAAGTATAAGAAAAATAGCATAGTCTCAGAATAAATTCTAAGTGTTAAAGTCTCTGCAAAACCTAAATCCCAGCATTTTCGGATTTTTGGCCAACTAAAAATGGCTCTGGTTAGGGTAAGCAGAGAGTATCACAGAAACAAAAGAAAGGAATATTTAAAATCCTTACTTAACAACCTACATAAGTATGATGTAATAAACATTAAAAAATGATGTCATCCCAGATGGAATCACAATAGCAGGCTCTCAAAGTTAGGCATACCTTCATCCTCAAAAGAGAAAGGTGCCAGTGGCAAGGGCTGTTTTACCTGGATTTTCTTGGTTTTACATGGTAAATTTACATGATGACTAAAAGTTTTGGCAAGTGACTAAATCTCATGAAGTAAACTTCCAGGTATGGCTGAAAAGATTGTCATGGACAATCCTTGTTGACATTGTGTAATAAATAGCCCAACATTCTGAGCAGTGCTTGGAAAAGTTACTTTATGAACTGTACATTATTTTATTTGGACCACACTGAAATCTCACCAAATACTCCTTACTGTTTCCACAACTTCCATTCTATGTAATGACAGTCCAACTGGCTGCTGGCTAGATGAGCAAACAGACTTTTAAGGCTGGTGATGAAATTCACTACTGCAATGCTATCCATGGAAATTCTGGCAGCACCAAAGCTTTTGGGGTATAGGGCAGACTAGTTTAGTAAGGAACTGCTAATTTATCCCACTTTCAGTAGCAATTCCCAATGGTGATTGCCTCATTTTGCCTAATGGTAGGCCCAGCACTGAGACATAAACTTTTGTTGTGTTATCCTAACTAGATATTTCTGCCACTATTTTACATCATACTCCCAGTGGGATTGGTGCAATTGTCAGCAAGCTAGAACAGGAATTTGTAACCTCCAGCCTGTGGGCCTAATCCAGCCCACAGTGGCCAGCCAAGCACCTCTAGACCCACAACCAGAAGTCATGTTGCATCACATACTGCAGCAGCAGCTGTTATTGTGCCCTTTTCACAGCTTTTTCCACAGCCTCTGCCACTTCCCAGGGTAGTGAGAGGCTTTTCAGAGCAATTTCAATCCATTTGGATAATTTTCTGATGCTCCCCCATTTTGTTTTGGCTGCTTGAACTCACCACTGGACAACTTCCAGTGCCGGGCGGAGCTTGCGTCAGTGGCTTGGTTTCCAGTGCAGAACCAGGAAGTAACCCAGCAGTGCATTCTAGCAGCCAAAATAAAATGGGGAAGCATCAGAAAAATTATCCAAATGGAGCGACCATGCTCCTAAAAGCCTCCTGCTACCATCCAGAGTGGTGGATGCTGTGCAAGATGCTGGAAAGATGGAGCAATTGCTGCCGCTGCCACTGATGACATTGAAAACATACGTCCAGGGTATACCTGTCAACCCGTGGCTCTGGAAAAACGGGACCTGCGCACATCGCTTGTGCGCAGGTCACTTTCCACACATGCGTGGAAGGGTTTCCACGCATGCGGGGAAGTGCTACACCGCTTGCGCAGCCCCTACGCAAGCGGCGTAGTGCTTCTGCGCATGCGTGGAAGGGTTTTACCCCTTCCATGCATGCGCAGAAGCACTATGCCACTTGCGTAGGGGCTGCGCAAGCGGTGTAGCACTTCCCCGCATGCACAGAAAGCGTTTTCCCCCGCTGCCAAATTACGGTATTTTGGCGGTGCAGGGCGGGTTATGACATCAATGGATGTCAAATTACGGGGTTTTCCAGGCCAAATCGGGATGGTTGACAGGTATGGTCCAGGGAGTCCAGGGAGCCCCTGGCAGGGAGTGTCAGGGCAGGTCTGGCCCCTGGTGGGAAAACATTGCAAAAGCCTGAGCTAGACTTAAACAGATATGTTTAGGATTATGGGAGCTTGGTGTATTTAATTCTGCTGAAAATAAAAAATGTGGATCCTCAACAGACATAAGACATTATTTCCATGATACAGGTAACAGTGTCACTACATGACTATTGGGAATTATAGTGGTTATATGAGAAAGGCTAACCATACAGTTTTTCTGAGAAAATTATAATATAATCTGTCTTTATTCTCTGCAATTCCTCACCTTTTTGTGGAAACGGAGGGGGGACTGGATCGTGTAAATCAGGCCATCATGCAATATCACTCTGTTTGCTGGTTGGCTCCCTTGCTGCTTCCCTGATCCCCACCCCATCCCTTGAGGAACTTCACTTGGACTTTGACAATATCAGTAGTAGAAAGCAAGTGATGGATTGGATTCACCGATTTTTGACTGCTCTGTATGCAATATTGCCATTGTCCAAGGCTGGCATAAATAATGTTTTGCCAATGTTGAGGATTTTACTTGCTGGCTGAAAGGACCAAGTTAAAACATCCAAGTTGTTTTTAAAAAGAGATTTCAGTTCAAGCCTGACTATATTCTATAATTAGTCGTAAGAGCAAGGGAAATACAATTACAGGAAGAGCAAATTGCTTTTTATTTAAATGCTATCATTTGCCCCAATACACCCCATTGTGTAAGTTGCTCTTTAAATAAATGAGTTCATGTATAATCTCAGTTTCTCCATTGGGGCTTGTAGGAATATATGTTCCTGGGTTGCTTACTTGTGTGTTTGGGGAATTCAAAAGCTGCAGGAATTTTACAATAAAATATATCAACGATAATTTAGTTACTTCAGTGTATTCTAGCACTCTTAATTTGCTTCTATTTTCACATTTCCATTACTTCATTTTAAATCTCTCCTTGAAGGGAGGGGGGCTCCAGGAAAGTTTCTGCCTCAGTCTGGGGGCAACAGGCTTAATAAATATAATAGCCAATATTCTGCAGAAAGCATATCTACTCCAGGTCTTTCCTCCCCTCCCCATTGTTTGCTTTATTCACTGGGGAAACAGGGCTCCAGGCAGGGTCCAAGAAACACAAAGGATGACATATTTAAGGTGCACAAAAATACACCTCTGATTTTGTGACACCAGTCAAAACAGTATTCCATAGTCTTTACTAATAGGAGAGGCAATTTGAACAAAACATTATAATTTCTAAAATGGGTCTTGAATCAATATCATGTTTGGAAGAGTGATTGTACACAGTATGGATCAGCTCTGTGAAAAATTTGGAGAAGGTTGGATAAGTACTGTTACAGTTTTAAGTTCTGCTTTCAAAAAGATCTTCCCACCCCCTGATTTCATTTTGCTACCATTGAGTTTACCCCAGAAATGATAGGACGACCTTTGATTAACTCACCTCGGTTCTTAATCTTATGGATCTTTGGCTGGTGATAGGTAAAGGTAAAGGTTTCCCTTGCTCGAAAGCCAGTCATATCTGACTCTAGGGTGCAGTGCTCATCTCTGTTTCTAAGCCGAAGAGCCAGTGTTGTCTGCTTCTGCAGACGTTTCCGTGGTCATGTGGCAGGCATAACTAGACACCGGAGTGCACGGAACGCTGTTACCTTCCCACCGAAGTGGTCCCTATTTATCTAATTGGAATTTCTTGCTTTCGAACATAGAAGATTGGAATTCGAGGGAATTCATTTGTTAAAAATCTGTAAGTTTTCTCAGTAATGTAGTTCATCGCTAAACCTTCTTGTAAAACTATTTCTATAATTGACACTATTTTGGAAGTGAGATCCCTACTTAGTTTCTTGTAATAATTAGTGTCAGCATGCTGCCTCTGAGCTTCCATTAAGTAATCTTTCTTATCCTGGATTACTACTCCTCTCCCTTTATCTGCTTGTTTTATTACCAAGGTCGGATCATTACCTAATTTTTCAAACATGGTGATATCCTCTTGTAAATTTTTATTTCTCATCCTAGGCAAATGTTCATTTATATGAATCCTGACCATGTGTCTAGTTTTCCCCACATAGAGTTTCTGGCAGGGACAAAAAATTCAATATACACATTCAGAACTGTCACAATTTGATAACTGGTTATTGGGGACTTGAGTCCCAGAAAACTCACCACTTTGGTTTCTAGTGGATACTTGCACATGCTGCAATTATGGTATCTGTAATGACCAAACCCGTCACTAAATTTGTTGATTCTTTTATGAAAGAAGCAGCCACATGGACATCAGCATATGTTAGAGATTCTGCCGATTTTATCTCAAAGCTTGAAGGCTTGGTAATCTCTGAGGAGGCAGTATTAATGACATTGGATGCGAGTTCACACTATACAAATGTGCCACTGGAGGATGCAAGAATGGTAGTTGAAGAGGTATTGAACTCTAGGTCAATAAGTTTCCCACCCACCCATTTCATACTAGATCTTTTAAATATATGCCTAGAGCAGAATTACTTTAGGTTTCAGGAGGATTTTTTTCTTACAAATAAAGGAAGTGGCAATGGGATCTCATCTGGCCCCTTCAATCGTGAATCTTTTCATGATAAGATTTGAAAAAAGCACAATACTTAACTCTCAGGTCAATCCCTATTTTACAGAAATAATAACATATAAAAGATTCATAGACGATCCCCAGGTGCAGCATTTTATAGAAAACAGACATACAACAGAGGATTTACGGTTTATTGTACTGGAAACTGTTAAATCTAGAGCATTTGAAAGAACAGATATAAAAACTATTTTACTGAGAAGGAAAGCTTTTTATATTTTTTTCTCTAGGCACTATTCAACCGAAAGGTTGAATTCTGAGCATGATTTTTCATGTTTTCTGTAAGTTTTGTAATCCACCGGCAGCACTTAGCGAGAGGCTATTGATTCGTCCCCATGTGTCTAATTATGTAATTCACCTGTGCACTCTAAGTACATAATATAAATGTAGGTTATGCCAGCAATAAGTAACGTCGATTGCCCAGAAAGAAGAAACTAAAGGAGGCAAAGACGTGTGTAAAAATAACTTTAGAAAACTTGTTTTGCTGGACTGGTAAGGAAACTATGTATTGTATGACAAATAGAATGTTACTGTGTTTTGTTAACAATGTAGAGCTAAGAAACCATTACTAAGCTGTGTCCATTTCTGTGTTATCTGCAGATCGCAATAGTTCAGCCATTAAAATCGTGCAAACACTCCTGATAAAGGTATTGAAAAGAAAAGTATTGAATTTTCTTTGAGGGTTATTTTGCTCGATATTCATGAACTTTAAGTTGTGAACTACAAGACAAATTATAAACAAAATGACATAAAAGATTAAGATGTTTATTTGACTGAAGAAAGTAACATTTATGCTTTGAGAAGAATTAAAAGAAATACTTGCTTGAAGACTACAAGATGGACTGAGAACTTGATTTGTGCTATAAGAATGGTTCCTTGGGATCATTTTCATTGTTACTACCATTCTGCCCAGATCTATGCCATAGAACTGAGTTGGAGGCATTGGATAAAAGGAAAACACAAATAATTATGAATTACTTAAAGAAGAATTACTATGAATATGGAAATAAAAATACTAACGTATTATCATATGCAGTAAAGAAAAAAGCAGCAAACAGGGCACTTGCGCTTGTGAAAAATAAAGGAGGAACAATTGTAACTTCACAACAACAAATATCAACAATATTTAAGGAATATTATAAAAATTATATGACTCAGAATTATTATCATAAATGAATACAGTGATACCTCATACAACGTCCAAACTTGGTTCCACAAGTTTGGACTTTATACGGATTTGGACTTTGTATGAGGCATGCAAAATCCTAGCTGTGATGCCTCATTCAACATCCAAATCCTTGCCGCGATGCCTCGTACAACGTCGTTTCTATAGAGATACATTTTACTGTAGCAGCACAGACTTCAGGGCAAAGTCAAGGAAACAGACAGGAAACTGACAGAACTTTAAGAAATCATTGTCTGAAGGCTAAATACATTACAAAAACATGTCAAACAACCTTGATTGTCCAAGAACCTGAAGAATGCTGCAAAAATCCCAGGAATGCTTCTAAAAATTCTGATGAACAAATTCAAAAAAATCCAAAATCACGCTCAAAACCACTCCTAAACACTCTTTGCCTCATGCAAAACCCACAAGAGCAATGCACGTATGTGTCCTGCCTTTTATACTGCCCAGGCACAATGCAACCTGGAAAAAACCCAATGCCTCATACAAAGTCAAGCGACTTTGTATGAGGTAACTTTTTTCAAGAAATTAGGCAATGTTGTATGAATTCGATGTTGTATGAAACGGACTTTGTATAAGGTATTACTGTACTAAGAAATTTGGAAAACATGAAGAACAGCTTATCCCTACAATAACATTGACAGAGATGAAAACAGTTATTCAATAACTTTAAAAGGGGAAATCAACAAGTTATGATGGGTTTACAACAGGCTTTTATAAAATTTGGAAATATGATATATCAGAATATTTATTAATTTTATTTAATTCAATTATGGAAGGGAGAAAATTAACAGAAATATGGAAGACAGTCAGAATAGTGATTATATTAAAGTGAGATAAAGGTCCTGCCTTACCCTCCTGATATAGACCAAAAAACTTGCAAAATCAAGATCAAAGGATTTTCTCATTGATATTGGTACAAACACTAACTATTACAAATTACATTAATTCTGATCAATATTGCAACTATAAAAATTGTGTTTATATGAAGGTATGCCCCTGTGATAAGAAATACATTGGCAAACCTACCAGGTACATAAAAGGTCAAATTGGAGAACATAGGTCCAAGATTCGCAGTCAGAATTTACAGGCCCCACTAGTTGGGCACTATATAGAAAAAAACCATATGGACGATCAGTTTAGATTTATTGTACTTGAGATAGTACACTCAAAATCTTATGAAATAACAGATGTAGAGATCATGCTTCTACAGAGGGAGGTGTTTTATATTCACCACCTTAGAACTGTTACCCCATTTGGTCTTAATCAAGAATTAGATCATTCTTGTTTTTTGTGAAATGATCTTCAAGAGTAACGAATCTCTGGATTTGATTCCTAACACATAAGATTTTCAGTCTTCCCCCCTCCCCCCCCTTTGAGCAAGTAATCAGTAGCTCTAGTCAGCCAGGTATTAACCACATGTGTGTCTGGTTTTAAAGATTTATATATAGTTCCTTGGGTGTTGAGTTTTCTAACGTTTGTAAGCCCGCTATGAAGAAACTCATAATGAGGCTACTATACGTGATAAAATGACTGATTAAATTATGAATGTTTAAATATCAGGTATGAGATGCAATTTGTCATAGTTTTGGAATGAGGATTATTAGTTTATAACGTAATAGCAATATTTGTCTACCGATTAGGCTCCATGTATTTTCATGTGTCTTTCTTTAATATTCTGTAGAAACTATATGAAAGATCCTGACGAAGAAATTTATTTTTGAAAAGTTGCATTACCGGATCGGCTTGGATATATGATAATTATTTTCAATAAATTGATACAGTATAGGTTTTTGAAACACTTCCAAGGAAGGAGAACGTTCTTGTGGTTTTTGCCTCAAACGTTTTTTTCTATACTGTGGACTTTCACCGTTTGGCCATATTATTGTTTTTCTGGTCAAAATGAGCTTATATTGAAAAACAGGCCAAACGGTACATGGTGAGTCAAAAAAGCAAAACCGTTTGAGGCTGTAATCATCCAATAAGCAAACAACTTTCAGTCCATCAAATATCTTATTCAATTATTTATTAATTCTACTTATGTCCGTAGTTATATATTTCCAACCACAGCATGGTCATATAGTCTCTTGTACTCTGGTCCTTCTGCTAAGTCAAATAAAAATTCAAAAATCTCTAAGCTTCTACTAGATCAATGGAAAGTTCAAAACAAATTCTTGATCTCTGTAAGTCTTTACTAAGCACCCATACTCTAAATGAAACTTTTGGGTACCAGTTCTCAAACAAATAAGAGAAAGTACTTTTTCACCCAGAGGATCACTGGTCTGTGGAACTCCCTGCCAGAAGAAGTGGTGACAGCTGTCAGTCTTGACAGCTTTAAGAAAGGATTAGACAAGTTCATGGAGGACAAGGGTATCAATGGCTATAATTATGGATACCTAAGGACAACCTCCAGGTTGGAGAGATAGGCAGGATATCTCTCAATGCCATTTCCAGGGAATCCTAAGCAGGTGAAGGCATCTGCTTGGGAATACCCTGAAGCAAATGGTGAGCCACTGTGTGAGACAGAATGCTGGACTGGATGGGCTGTGGCCTGTTCCAGCAAGGCTATTCTTATGTTCTAACTTCAAGTTAGAAACAGATGAGATAAACAGGATCTCATCCACAGAGTTGACTAAAGCAGGAACCACAAGCAAGTTGTAAATTAGTTTCCCTTTGGCTCTTTTGTCTCCCAAAAAGAAGACATTGCCCAGTCTAGCAGAAGGGCCTTCCAACTGTTTTGGAAAAGAGTTGGGAGGAGAAGAGGTAATCATGAGCTAGTCATCCTTAGTGGAAGATAGTGCCGAGATGGGGAGGTAGTGCTGGGTCCCGTAGGGCATCATTGGACCACAGTTTGTGTGACTCAAGTGTGCACAATACAGCTTTGTGATATGCCCACAGAGCTGCCTCCCTGACTGAGCTGGGCTGGGTGGTGGCTAGCAATGCACAGCAAGAAATTTACCCTCTCAGGCTACAAAGTGGATGAGTGCACTACCTCAGGCCTAGAGTTGCCATAATTCTCTCCCACAAAACCAGGACAGAAGTATACTTGACAAAAATGAGCAGGTTATCTGCAAAATAACCTGTTTTTTTAAACAAACATAATGTAACGACAGCTATAAAACACTTTCACATGAAATATATCAATACATAAATGAATTTATTTACAACAGTTAATTCTTACTGTAAGATGATCTATTGTACTTCTGAAAAGTCACATCACAGTCAACTCTTAACATCCTCAATTCCAGGAAACACACTGGTCATACTTATTGGTGTGAGGCGAGGACATTAAGATTTGTCTCCAGGTATACTCCAACTCCAATGTGGCAGGAAATCACTCATTTGATGTCGAGAGTTTGAATTTATTTTAATTGTGTGTTATAATACACAATCAGTAAGGTTAAAAAATCCGGGACTATTTTTATTGAACTGGCCAGGACAATTTTTCCAACTTTAATTTAATTTGATTTGATTTTCGTGTTCCAGCAAGTCTGTTCTTATGTTCTGAGATGTACAAACGAAACCTCCTTCTCTTCATATCAGTATGTGTGATTTATCCACATCATTTGTGAACACTCTCTTAATAATTGTAAATAATCTCAATCTCAAAACCTCTCTGGAATCTAGGTCTTTCATTATCCTTTCTCAGGAGATTTATAATATACTAGCATATTTTGCCTGGCAATGTCGAGCTTTTTAAAATTGTGTTGGATAGTAAAGGGTTTCATGTTTTTTTTCTTGAACAAATGGTGCCGGGCTGTTTTAAATGGTGTTGAAAGCCTATGTGAATTTGTGGCTTTGAGGTGCTGCGTCCGCCTGTGGTGGACTTGTGCTCCCTGTGTGTTGTTTATTTTTATTTTTTGCGTGCCGGCTTCCTCAGTGCCGGGCTCTTTAAAATGGTTTTGGAAGGGTTTTGTTTTGTTTTTATGCAAATGAGGTTAGTTTTTAATTGTGTGGGTTTTTTTACGCATGGGCTGTTAGAAACTGTGATTTTTAATTTTTTGTTTTGTTTTTTTGGGGTTTTCAAAAGAGAAAAGGATGATATAAATTTTTATAATTATTGTATTTAACCAAATAATGTGTTACTATGTGAATTTTTAAAAATAGTTATGCCTTGGATAATAATTTTTAAAATGTGTAAGAATATGTTTTTTTAATCAATGTTTCCATACTGTGTTTAGATGTTTTGTTTTGATTTTTTTTGGTGAAAACTTATTTCTTTTTTTGAATATTTTGTGATTAGTGTGACTATTGTTGAATGATTTGATTACTTATTTCATTAATTTGGGAAGTATTTATTATTTTTAATATTTTTGAATGTTTTTTCTCTTGTGGCCACTGGGTGGGGCTGGTGAGCTTTTCTTCTACTCTACAATTTTTCTCTACTGTCCTCTGGGTGTTGCTTCTTCTTCCGGTGAGTATTTTCTTTATTTTCTCAATTGATTTCCGGTCATCATGGAGTGAAGAAGTCTCCTGGTAAGCTCTCTGGGTTTTTTTGGGGGGGGAGGGCGGGGGGCTGGGTTATTTTTTTGGGGGGAGTCTTTGTGATGTTTTTGTGTTTTCTTTTTGGATGTTTTTGTGTTTCTTTTTGACTGTTTTTGGATGTTTTTGCGTGTACTTTTTTGGGGGGAGGGGGGCTTTTTTTGCAGGCCAGGCTCGATCCCTGGCCCATGGAAAGAAAAGGGCGGGGGGTGGTCTTTTTTTTTGCAGGCAGGGCTCAATCCCTGGCCTGTGGAAAGAAAAGGGCAGCGGGGGGGGGGGGGTGTTTAACGGGCCAGGCTCGATCCCTGGCCCGTGGAAAGAAAAGGGCGGGGTGGTCTTTTTTTTCGTGGGCCAGGCTCGATCCCTGGCTCATGGAAAGAAAAGGGTGGTGGTGGTGGTCTTTTTTTTTCACGGGCCAGGCTCGACCCCTGGCTCATGAAAAGGAAAGGGCAGGGAGGGGTGTTTTTTTTTCACGGGCCAGGCTCGATGGCTGGCCCGTGGAAAGTAAGGGCAGCGGCAGCGGGGGGGCTTTCTTTTATTTTTCATGCGCTGGCTGCCTCAGCGTTCTGCTCACTCATGGCGTGCAGGACGCTGGGGCTTGTAGTTTGCGTGCGCGATTTTGGTTACTGCAGCGGTTTTTTCCTGTGGCTTATTTTTGATTGACCACGGTGCATTTCCGAACGTTCCTTTTGCCGCGCCGCTCAGCCTGATTGGCTCTGGTACGGTGCGGCGCAAGGAACATTGGGAATTGAAGTTCCCTTTTTTTGTTTGCGTCCAGTGGGCTCCTGCCGACAGTTACCTGCGAACCCCGTTCGGGCAAGTGCACGGAGGCTCGGACGGGGCAAGTGGGGCTTGGTGCAACATCTTTTGTCACATTCCAATGGTTAATGCACCATTTTATAGGTATAGATTTCTCTCTTTCTCTGCATCATAACGAGCCTCTCTTAATGCCTGTATACATCAATGAGCACCCAATATGGTTGGTTTATAAGCATAAACCACCAAAAATTGAAATCTACCATAGATTTTCCTAGCTAGGAGCAGAGCCTTAAATATTCTGAAGCAGGAAAAGGTCTTATGCTGGCATCCTAAATAAGGTCTCTATGAGGGGAACAGATCCTGTAGTAGTGGGATAATAGACTATGTGTTATCCTTACAATGACAAAATTTAATTGACCATATATTCATTAATAGTTAACAAATATATTATGCCTGATACTAAATCTAATTATAATGCTTGTTATGACTATAGGATTTACTAATAAGAATCTTGTTTCAAGCTGCATATTTATCCATTGCAACCTAAAATAAAATAAAATCTGTTGAAGGACAGCATTTCCTTTCTTGATAACTTAAAATAATTTCCTAACACATTTGTTCACAGAAATGTGAACTGTGAATGTTTGCTCATGGTTAGAGGAAAAGGGGAAAATAAGATTATTTATTTATTTATTTAGATTTGTATAGCCACCCAATCACCAAAGCAACTCTGGGGGGCTCACAATCCAATTGCATATGACCCTGTATAAAAAGTCCCAATATCATTAAAATCCTTACATCCCAAATTGCATCCCAAAGATTGTTCTATCTACCCCACTCTTCAGGTGGCATCATATTGATGACCAGTCAGATGCTTCAGAGCATTGAGGTAAGACTCCTCCCTGCCATGATTTGTTGCCATCATTTAGTATTATGTACCATGCTGCTTTTGATCCTGGGCAGAGACAGAGATGTTACTCAAAACTGATCACCAGCTCAACTACAATGTGCAGTGGAAAATGTGCTACACCCACTTGTAGCTGCCTTTTGAACAGTAACTGAGAGCCTGTGAAGACAAGTATATTTGGACTGGTTTGTTTTGCTCTGAAAAACTTCGTATCTGTACTATGATACATTTTATCTTTCACTTGTGCAACCCTTCTGTTCATGCTGGAGCTGTTTATTGTCCCAATACAACAGTCCATACTTACAGTAATACCTCATACAACATCCGCTTCATACAACATCGAATTCATACAACATCGCCTAATTTCTTGAAAAAAGTTACCTCATACAAAGTCGCTCGACTTTGTATGAGGCATTCAGTTTTTTCCAGGTTGCATTGTGCCTGGGCAGTATAAAAGACAGGACACATGCATGCATTGCTCTTGTGGGTTTTGCACAAGGCAAAGAGTGTTTAGGAGTGGTTTTGAGCGTGATTTTGGATTTTTTTTTGAATTTTTCATCAAAATTTTCAGAAGCATTCCTGGGATTTTTGCAGCATTCTTCAGGTTCTTGGAAAACCAGGGTTGTTTGACATGTTTTTGTAATATATTTAGCCTTTAGACAATGTTTTCTTAAAGTTCTGTCAGTTTCCTGTCTGTTTCCTTGACTTTGCCCTGAAGTCTGTGCTGTTACATTACAATGTATCTCTATGGAAATGACATTGTACAAGGCATTGCAGCAAGGATTTGGGCGTTGTATGAGGCATCGTGGCTAGGATTTTGCATGCCTCATACAAAGTTGAAATCCGTATAAAGTCCAAACTTGTGGAACCAAGTTTGGACGTTGTATGAGGTATCACTGTATTTTAAAACCAATTCAATTTGTTCCTGTTCCATTACTGGCATTTCTCTTCCTGTGTCCTTTATTACCTTTCTGTAGAAGATTTACACTTTTGTGTAGAACATCTATACAGTCTGCCTGCTAAACATATAATTGGAATGAAGTCTGTTTCTGTCAATTTGCAGCTCATTGTTTTCCCCCACAAGTTAAGTTTACCAAGTTTACTTGCAAATATTTTTTTCTTATTTACGGCTCAGAAACAAGCCTTAGCATTTAAGGTTTAAATGGTTTCTGCTTGTTCCTTTTTACCCTAGAAAAGGTTAATCAACTGGAATGTGGTGGGGTGCAAAAATGCCTTGCTCTGTTTAATTTCATTTCTCCAGGTGGCTGATAAGAATGGAGGGGAAAGGAAGATCCTTCTAAGGTGGCAAGAAGTGAATTCCTTCCTTTATCATCACCATAATAATCCTTGCGCATGGGAACTCACTTTGCAATACATGAGGGAGGGAGTGAAAGGTGGGCACTGTGAACTCCAATCTAGTTGGTTACATCTGGATAAGAGGCAGGATGGGGGGCGTGGCTAAGATGGCCGACGAGTAACATCTTGATCCAGACGCTCGTGCCTATCAAAGTGGTAATCAATGTGATTGAGCGAAATGGGAAAACTTTAAAGTGGTAATTTCTGTTGATAAGACTCCTGCTTGCCTTTCTGGAAAATTTTAGGAAGTTTTGAGGTCGGACAGTCGAAGTTCGGGAGGCTTTTCTGGGTGGGCGAGGCTCGCGACGGCAGTCACGGCTTTTCCTGTCGAGGAGCCGAGAACGGGACCAGCGAGACGGCGGAGATTTGTGGCAGCAGTGAAATTGGCAACAAATTGTTTGGCAAGAAAACAATCGCATGTAAGTGCATGAAAGGATATACGGAAAGTTAAAGTTTAAACTTAACTGGAGATTTTGCTTAGAAGAGCCTGGACTTGGAAATGGAAATGGGTGGAAGTAGATGAAACCAAGCGGTTGTTCCGTTAATGGCGGCGGTCCTGGAAAACAAAAGTGATTGTGTTTGGGTCTATGGTTTCCTTGCGCCCCAGGAGAACCGCGGCGTGTTTTGGCGATAATAAAGTGGTTTAAGAAGTTCTTGTTTGGGCTCTAGTATTGGAAGGCTGCAGTGTGTTTTCCAGTTTAAAGTGTTTGGGAAAAGTTTGCCGTTCCACAGAGGAAGAAGGGGGGTTTCCACCCTGAAGTTAATGCAACCGCTGGAAAATGGCGCTTTGATTTGTCCGCCTCAAGAGAAGGATTAATTGGTTTTCTTTTTGTTCCTTCACCGTGTGGATTACAAATATCATCTTTTTTTTTGAACACATTGCTTCTCACGTCTTTTTCCCTTCCTGCTTGGATTTTGGGCTTTTTTTCCCTTTCATTCCCCCCTCCCTTTTTGGCGGCTTGGACTCAAACGAGAAGTTCTGGGTGACTGTTTCCTTGGAGCCTTTACTTTTGTGGTTTGGAAGACGATCAGTTGGGGAAACGGATCTGATGCGGATTATTATTTTCTTTTTCTTCTTTCCTTTTCTGCTGTTTGCTGGGAGTACACTTCGGTTCCTTCTGTTTTTCTTTTGTGGACTATAGTATCTAACTCTTCGTTGGATTTCTTCCTCCCTACAGGTTTTGTCCGTCTTGGATTCGTGGTACCAGTGGTTGCAGTGTCACAGGTTCTGTCTGACTGACTAATTTCTACAACGTTCTGCAACATTGGACTCTTTTATTGTGTATTACTATGGATAAAGGCACAAGAGGGAAAGCAAAAGAGGAAGAGCCAGTCGTGAAGTCTAAGAGGAAGGAAAAAGCACCAATGGAAGAAGCCCCTCAGTCTTCATCTCCGCCCCCAGAGCCCTATGATCAAACCCAAATTATGGTGGAAACTGGCAAGCTGTTTCTGAAATTGGAGAAGAATGAGGAATCAAGGGTGAAAGATAGAAATGAAATGATGAAAAAGCAAGATAAGGTGGTATCATCTGTTGCAGATTTTTCAAAAAAGGTGGATTTAAGCTTGAAAAAAATAGAGGGAAATGTGAAATTGGTTCAAATTGAGGTAATTGCCATAAAAAAGGAAATAAAAGGGACTCAGGAGGTGGTGCGGGAGAATAAGCTGAAATTGGATGAGCAAGAGAGAAGGATTGATGCTGTGGAAGATATGATGAGAAAGCAGAACATTGTGATTCGTCAGGTGGTGGAACGGACACCGGATTTGTTAAGAGAAAGAGTGGTTCAGTGGTTAAATGGTTTGAATATGGGAAAAGAATTTGTTCAGGAAGATTTTGTAAGTGTATTTAGGGTGGGCCCAAGAAGAGGGAGGGTGGTTCAAAGAAATGTTTTGGTAAAATTTGCAAATTGGGCCGATAAGTTAAGAGTAATGGCCTATTTGAAACGAGCTGGTCCTGATGCTTTGAAATTTGATGGTTCTGATGTAGAAGTTTATAATGATATTTCATTGAAAGAAAGAACGTGGAGATATAAGATGAGGCCTGTAACTAAATTGCTGATGAGTAAAAATATAAGATATAATTGGAGATTCCCACAGCAACTGCGCTTTTATTATGACAAAAGAATGCAAGTAATTGATGAAGGGGCCAATCCATTGGAGTATTTGAGCTTGTTGGAGCTGGTAAAAATAGACTCGGAAGAATGGATAAATCTCAAGAAGGAATTGTTGGAATCGGGAGCCTTGGGGAGGGAGTATGAGAGGGCGGAGGCCAGTGGGGCAACAGGTGGAACACCGCAGCGAAGGGAAGAGGAGGAGGAGCTGTCGCTAATCATGGTGGAGGAGGAGACAAGTAAGGAGCAATGAGAATTAGATTATTACAATTTAAAGCATTTAATTGATATAGAAGGGTGAGTAGCGCGTAGCACTGGTAGGAAGGCACATCTTACATGCCCCCCCTCTCCCCTCTTTGGTTGTCAAAGGCGGCTTTTTTTTAAGAAGGTGGGGAGAGAGATAGTGTGTGTTATATGTAGTTTTTTGTGGTATGGGGGTAAGGGGTTGGTGGTGGCACGCCCGATGGAGAGTTCAGAGCTTAGAAAGGAGATTAGTTATGGGAAATATTAAAATATTATCATGGAATGTGAAGGGTACAGGTTCTGTTCTTAAGAGACGGAGGTTGGAACTGGCGTTGAAGAAAGATAGACCCGATACATTGTTTCTACAGGAAACGCATCAGAAGTCAAAAGACACGAATAAACTTTTTTTGGGATGGATTCAACATTATGAGATGGTGTTTGGAACTTCAAAAGCGAGAGGGATGGCAATCATGATTTCTAAAAAATTAGGATTTGAGATTACAAAAAGTGTTGCTGATCAAGAGGGTAGATATTTGATTGTAAGAGGAAAAATAGAGGATGAGGAAATCATGTTGGTAAATATTTATGCTCCAAACGATCATCAAGCGGATTTTCTAGAAAAAGTTCGGAAAATAGTGGAATTAGAGAATGTTGCAAAGACTATTGTTGCGGGAGATTTTAACTTGATAAGGTCGGGGTTAGATTGTATGAACATAGCAAAAAGTGGAACTGGCTTGAAAGGGAAGGTTTTGGATAAATGGATGGATGCTATGGGTTTGAAGGATTCTTGGAGAGAGTTTAAGGGCTCTGAAAGGGCATATTCCTTTTTTTCACATGTCCATGGGACCTACTCGAGAATAGATTATGTCTTTCTTACGGAAAACTTGATTAAAGATATAGAGGGAATGGAAATTGGGATCATTAAGGAATCAGATCATGCCAAAGTACTTTTGGAATTGAAATTACAAAAAGATACCCGAAGAGGAAGAAGTTGGAGGTATGATCCTAATTTATTTAAAGATCAAAAATGTAAAGAGCAGATTATGGAAAGGTGGAAAGAAAGTTGGCAGTGGAACGATAATAATGAGGTTAATTTCAATGTTGTATGGGATACCATGAAGTCGGTTTTCAGAGGGGAAAGCATAAAGTTGGCGAGTTTTAAATATAAAAGACATAAAGTAGAACAGATAGAAAAAGAAAGAGAAATAAAGCAGTTACAGGAGGATCACGCGAAAAGTAAAGACAAAAAAATCCTTACGAAATTGCAAAGACTTAAAGCAGAATTAATGGGTAAAGATATTGACAAAATTAAATGAGACTTGATCTATTTAAACAGAGAATACTTTGAATTTAGCAATAGAAGTTCAAAACTATTAGCAAGAGCAGCTAAGGCCAAAAGGGAAAAAAGAGAAATTGGGGTATTGGTTAATAAACAAGGTTTAAGGTGTAATAAGAACAGAGATAAATGTAAAATTGTGAGGGAATTTTATCAAGCATTATATGCAAAAAAGGAGGTAGATTTGGAGAGGCTCAAAAAGATACTGGAGAGACAGTTAGGGAACGGAATAAAACAAGAACATAGAGAGAAAATGGAGGAAAGGATCAATGATAAAGAGGTAAATGAGGTAATTAGCGGGTTGAAGATGGGGAAAGCTCCGGGGGATGATGGATTATCGACAGAGTTTTATAAAGAATTTAAAGAAGTGGTGGTTCCAAAATTAGTGAAGCTATATAATTATATTTTAGATGGAGGACCAATCCCGACTTCATGGTATAACACTACAATCGTTCTACTGCCAAAGCCTGGTAAGAACTTGGAAAGAGTGGAATCGTACAGACCAATTTCTCTTATAAATCAGGATGCCAAAATCTGCACAGCAATATTGGCCAATCGTCTAAACAGTTTTATGGGGGAATACATAAATGTCGATCAAGTTGGGTTTTTAAAAGGTTGGCACATGGCGGATTTGACTAGAAGGGTATTAGATTTAATTGATAATGTTAATCAAACGAAGGAAAAGGTGGGCTTATTATCATTAGATATTTTTAAGGCATTTGATTCATTACAATGGTCTTCAATTAAGGAAACAGTTAAAAATTACGGGTTTGGGGACAGATTTAGAAGGGTAATTGATCTATTATATCAAAAAGGGAATGCTAGGATCAGAGTAAACGAAGAGGTTACTGATGTGGTAAAGCTTGAGGCTGGTACCAGGCAGGGATGTCCACTATCTCCTATCCTGTTTATTATGGCAATGGAGATATTAGCCAAAAATATAAGGGATGATTTAAATATAGAAGGGATAATGGGTAATAAAGTGAGCATGTACGCAGATGATACACTGCTTATGGTGAAACATCCGGAGTTGGTAATGGATAGGATTAAAGATCACTTACAGGTATTTGAAGCTATAACCGGATTAATGATAAATTGGGATAAATCAGAACTGATGCTGTGTAATTTGGGGGTAGGCGAGATGGGAAGGATAGTGGGGACACTTAATATACAAATTAAAGAAAAGCTGAAATATCTGGGGATAATTATTTCAAATAAATTGGAAGAACTTAAACGATTGAACTATGACAGTTTGAAAGCCGAATTTAAGAGTAAAATACAAGAGTTTCAGAAGTTGAAGCTGTCATGGTTCTGAAAGATTGCAATTTGCAAAATGATATTGCTGCCAAAGATTAATTTTTTATTTGATGCACTAGCGATCCATTTGAAGGAGAAGGAAATTAATGAGTTTCAAAAGATGTTTAATAGTTTCTGTAATGGAGGTAAAAAATCTAGACTTTCAAAGAAGCTCTGGTACTTATCTCAGAAAGAAGGGGGTTTGGGCATGCCAAATTTGTTAGCATACTATCGAGCATTCCAAATCAAGAATGTTGTGAAGATCTTGGCAAGAGAAAAGGCAATTTGGGAGGAATTGGAGATGAAAGAGTATAGAAATATTGGTAATATGATCTTCTTGGGAATAAAGGACAAGCCGAAAAAGTCAAATAATACTATGATGAGAGGGCTCATGGAGGTGTGGAAAAAGGTAAAGAAAGATATGGTCCCAAATCTCTCTCCAATTTTGGAATTGACTGATATGGTGTGTTTTCCAATAAAATTAGATAAGGAAAAAAAAGGAAATATTGGATAAAAATGAGGTGTTCTTACTGAAGGACTGGTTAAAAGTTTGCGATGATGATACCGAGAAAAAAATATTTGAAAAGTTAAAATTGGACTGGTTTCAGAAATTAAAGGTGGATAACTGGAATAAAAAATATAGAAGAGAAGTAGGGATAGATAGAACAAAGACTGAATTTGAAGAATTGGTAATAAAGATCAGAAAAGGGGAAAAGAGCATTAAGGGTCTTGTAAGCAAACTTTACACTATACTGAATAAGGGTAAAGATCCACAGGAAGATTTGAAACGGAAGTGGGAACAAAATTTGAATATAAAAATAGGGGAGGTTGAATGGAGAAATAAATGGAAAAAGAGGATTATGAGAACAATGTCTGTAAGAATTAAGGAACACAATTTTAAAATGTTGTGGCAATGGTACTTGACACCACTAAGACTTTATCAGATGGATAATAAAAGGGATAAGTTATGTTGGAGATGTAAAGAAACGGATGGAACATATGAACACATGTGGTGGAGTTGTAAAAAAATAAGGGATTTTTGGGGAAGAATAGAAGGGGAGTTTGGTGAAATAATGGGCAAAAGAGTTAAGTTGGTGTCAGGTACCATTCTTTTAACAAATGTGGAAGGTTTGGGTCTGAATAAGGAGGAAAAAGAATTATTGGAAATTGTATTAACTACAGGTAGACAATGCATAGCTAGAAATTGGAAAAACGATGCAGATATACAGATTGGAGAGTGGTATAAAGAAATGTGGAGTTTAGCATTGAACGACAAATTGACATGGGAGATCAAAGTAAAACGAGATAAATTAAAAGAGAATAGGTTTTGGAGTATTTGGAAACCGTTTGTGGATCACTCTCTTATGGCAAATGATAGTTTAGGACCTGTACCATCTCAAACAGGTTTTTGGAGTTGAAGCAGAAACTAAACTCTCCGGGCATTGTATATACTCACAGGGTGATGTGTAATTATTAAAAAAATAAAAAGTAGTGGTAGCACAGAAAGCTTTTATTGTTATGATCATAGTAATAATTTACAATGTGGTATTTAATATTGGGGGTTATATGGTAAATAATTAATTTAAGTACTACTATGTGCTAGCTCTTATGAACTTTAGCTAACATTGTATTGATGTTGTTTTTGTTTTATTATTATATTGTACTGTTATTGTTTTTCTTTTTTTGTATGTTTGTCAAAAATTTAATAAAAAGATTTTAAAAAAAATAAGAGGCAGGATGAAATACAGGAAGATGGGAGTTGTTACTCTTCCAGTATACCAGCAATGCAATGAGAATGTTAGTCAGAAGTTGGAGTGGAAGCATATACTTTGCTATGTCGAAAATGTAGTCACTACTTAGTTACTGGTTAAGGCCAGGGTATTTTTTTTTTAGATTGCTTTTATTTGTGTTATTGGGAAGAGGAAGAAATAGAGTATTGTTGCTTCCCCCCAAAAAAAATGCTTTTGTATTTTTTACCTTCACCTATTTTTTGTCTTATAATAAAGCTTTTGAAGTTTTTAAAGATATTTCATCATTTTTGAGAAGCATGGTTTGATGTTCTGGTAGAAATGCAAAGCAGCCAGCATAACAAGGCCAAACAACTTTATTAGGCAGTCAGAACATGGGGAGCAATGGTGCAGCACTGCTAAATATATACAACCAGGAATTGATACATTTGGGCGGGAAATAACAGGATTGGATGGGAATGGAGTGGGGTGACTGGAAGGTCATCAGACCAGAGTGAAGACTATACATGACTACATAGTTCAGGTGGGAACACAGTCCCTTTTTAAAAAATTTTTTAAAAAACTTTTATTTAATACAACACATTACATTATAACAGAAACAAACAGAACAACTTAATACAAAACATTTACCATGTGCTATTTACATTGCCATAGGGGACACAGATATCTAATTCTTACTTGTTTCCTTTCCAAAAGGAATGCTGATCCGGCAGTGGCTTCTGACCTTGATCCTTGTACAATATGTAATCTATAAAACATCTCCACATATCCTGAAATTTATTTTCTTTTATTAATCCTTTTCTTAAATTTAATTCCCAGGTAAGCTTATCATTTGAAGCAATAGTCCATAATTCATTGCTCCATTCCTCAATTTTTGGAATAACTTCATTCCTCCATTGCCGCGCTATACAGTGTCTGGCACCTGATAACATAACTGCCATTAATTCCCTTTTACAACAATCCACCTTATCAACATCCGATAGTTATACTGTAATATAGGGAATAGCTTCAACTTCTTACACCCCTACCACATGTGCTCACACATTTCTATATCCTCCTCACACCTCCAACATATACTTAATATTGTCTTATCAATTAAATGTAATCACACAGGGGTCATATACCATTTCCATAATAACTTGTGATTATGCTCCTTAATTCTTATGGATAAGGTTTTCATGATTCTTCTTTTCCACTTTCTATTCCAACATTCATCTGTAATTTTAATATTTAAATCTTGTTCCCATATTCCTCTTGAAAAGCTCATTTAGAAGATGAAAGGCTTGTCCAAATGAGGACAGCAGGCAGAAACATAAATTATGGCAGAACAAATGCAAGGCAACAATCAGGAAAGCAAAGCAAGACTTTGAGGAGCGTATAGCTAAAAATACTCAGAGAAATAACAAAGACTTCTTTAAGTACATTAGAAGTAAGAACCCAATTAGGAAGGCCATTGGACCATTAGATGACAATGGAAGGCAGGGGGTTATTAAAGAGGAAACAGAGATTGCAGAGAGACTCAATGAATTTTTTACTTCAGTATTCACTGAAGAAGACAGAGACCACATGCCCAAAACAGAGCCTATCTTCGTAGGGAGGGAAACCGAAGAATTAAGCCAGATAGAAATAATCAGGGAGGAGGTCCTTGCATGTCTTGTTAAACTAAACACTAACAAATCACCAGGACCAGATGGCATCCATCCATGAGTTCTCAGGGAACTTAAAGATGAAATTGCTGATCTCCTAGCCAAAATATATAATCTTTCCCTCAAATCAGGCTTTGTGCCTAATGACTGGAAGGTAGCGAATGTAACACCAATTTTCAAAAAAGGACCCAGGGGTGATCCAGGAAATTACCGACCTGTCAGTTTGACATGTGTCCCAGGTAAAGTGATGGAAACCATCCTAAAAGATAGAATTAATAGGCACATAGAAGAGAAGGCACTGCTAAAGGAGAGCCAACATGGCTTTTGCAAGGACAAATCATGCCTCACTAATCTGTTGGGATTTTTTGAGAGTGTCAACAAGCATGTGGATAAGGGGGATCCAGTTGACATTGTTTATCTGGACTTTCAGAAGGCTTTTGACAAGGTCCCACACCAAAAGCGCTTGAATAAACTTACCAGTCATGGAATAAAGGGACAGGTCTTGTCCTGGATCAGCAACTGGCTAAGGGACAGGAAACAGAGGGTAGCACTAAATGGACACTTCTCCAAGTGGAGGAAAGTAAAGAGTGGGGTCCCCCAAGGTTCAGTACTGGGACCCCTGCTTTTCAACCTCTTCATAAATGATCTAGAGGTAGGAGTAAAAAGCAAGGTAGCCAAATTTGCTGATGACACTAAATTATACAGGGTAGTGAAAACTGTGAGAGATTGTGAGGAGATCCAGAGAGATTTCTTGACACTGGGGGAGTGGGCAAAACAGTGGCAAATAAGCTTCAATATTAGTAAGTGCAGAGTGATGCATGTTGGGGCAAAAAAACTCAATTATATTTATAAACTGATGGGTTCTGAACTCTCTGCGACAAACCAGGAAAGGGACCTTGGTGTCCTGGTGGACAACTCAATGAAGATATCAACCCAGTGTGCCTCAGCAGTGAAAAAAGCAAATTCAATGTTAGGGATCATTAGGAAGGGTATAGAAAATAAGTCAGCAAGTGTCATTTTGCCTCTTTATAAATCTATGGTGAGGCCCCATCTGGAATACTGTGTACAGTTCTGGTCGCCATACCTCCAGAAGGATATTATGGAGTTGGAGAAAGTGAACGACTCTTGAACGACGGCGTCTAAGAGGTGACCTGATTGAAGTTTATAAAATCATGCACGGTGTGGACAAAGTAGATAAGGAAAAACTGTTTTCCCTATTGCACAACACTAGAACTAGGGGACACTCGATGAAACTTTTGGGTACTAGTTCTCAAACAAATAAGAGAAAGTACTTTTTCACCCAGAGGATTACTGGTCTATGGAACTCCCTGCCAGAAGAAGTGGTGACAGCTGTCAGTCTTTACAGCTTTAAGAAAGGATTAGACAAGTTCATGGAGGACAAGGGTATCAATGGCTATAATTATGAATACTTAAGTACAGCCTCGGGGTTGGAGAGATAGGCAGGATATCTCTCAATGCCATTTCCAGGGAATCCTAAGCAGGTGAAGGCATCTCCTTGGGAATACCCTGAAGCAAATGGTGAGCCACTGTGTGAGACAGAATGCTGGACTGGATGGGCTGTGGCCTGTTCCAGCAAGGCTGTTCTTATGTTCTTACGTTCTCTTAATGCTCTCTGGCATTCATTTGAGTCATCTAATATTTTATATAATTTACTAACTAAATCTTTAATTTCTATTTGGCCATTTCTTAATTTATATACCGACTCCTCAAACCTTGTCATGTCCCTATCTAAACTTATTTCTTCCCTATATTTTTATTCCAATTATTCAATGTAGCAACTTGAAGCCAATTTAGCTTCAATTGATTACAAATTTCTAACATTCTTTCTTTATCCTCACAAGTGGCTAACCATTCCTTTAACAAGATTACTTTATGCCTAACCATTATTTCTTCAGTCCTATGATCCCAAACTAATGGGAATGATTTTAAATCCCTTAGTTCCAAAATTGGTGAAAACCCTGGGGATAATTTGTTTTTCAATAATGTCCATGTTCTAAAGAGCGTCTTTAACATTTTATTCGCGGCATTAATTTTGACTATTTCTTTACCCAGAAACATTAATTATTCATCTCCCAATTTTTCACGTAATTCAATATCCCCCCCATATCATTTTTTGCCTTATTAAAATTTTACATATGTTTTTCAGTTGAAATGCCCAATAATAATTTGTGATGTTCGTGATTCCTAAACCACCCTTTTTGGGGGAAAGTTACCACAAGGTTTTTGATATTCTGGCTTTTTTCCCATTATTGCAGTAATTATTTATTAAATTTTGAAATACATTGTGTTCTTTCCTTTTAATATTAATTTGGAGAGTATCAAATAAAAAAATTATTTTAGGTAACAATTTCATTTTACATGATGATACTCGGCCGAACCAGGATAAATTTAATTTTTTATATCTTGTAATCTTTTCCTTTAACTCCTTTTCCAATTTGTCATAATTCATTCTCTTTAAATCATCATACTTGTTTAGATTTGTCCCACGATACTTTTAAGACCAAGAAGAAGGAGACAAAATGGAGGATCGTACTGATCCCAATAATATTACAAAACGTTACAGCAATAAATGTATTCAAACACAACACATGGGTTGGTGGAAGAATTTTCAGTTGCTTTTGAATTGAAACGCCATTGCTAATTTGATCCTACCTGATCTGGTTGGCAGTGGAGCAGAATCAAACAGTAATTGGAAACCTACCAGGTAATGGAACCTCTCTAGTTCTGGAAAGTGATCCTAATGTCCCTGAAGCAGCAAAGGTTTTGAGCTCGCTTCATAAGGAGGGACAGAGTTGGCAGGAATGGAACAGGCCCCCTTGTAGTGCCAATAATGACCAGAAAAACAGGTAACATGCCAGTTACATAGTCTTTGAGAAAAGTGTGAAGCAGAAATAAAATGGTTCCTATAATTTCAAGTCAGAGCTTTCAACCTGGTTTGTCAAGGCATCTAAACAAATACTTCTGTATATCAAGACTTCAGCACGTACCAGATGTAATCTAAAATAAGTCTTTGCAGGATGGTTCTCCACAGTATATTGTTTGAATGTCTAATGCAGGGATAGGCAACCTACAGCCCGCAGATTGGATCTGGCCTGTGGTGCCAAATCAATGGGCCTGGGCCCGCGCTAAAGCTGCTACCGTCAGAATCAGCCACAGACTCGTTTATGGCTGTTGTAAACACATTTATGACAGCCACAGACTCATTCATGGCTGTTGTTCTACTTTCCCCTCAGGGAAATTACTATAGACCACAGAGTATTTTTTTATTTCTAGATTTATTTTTTATTTCTAGATTTAGAATGCCAAGAGGATGTCGCATGCGACCTACCAGGAGTAGTCTATCTGGTCAATTCCCAGTACAAGGGACCCTGCCCCAGGGCATAGTAGGTATTGTCCTACCTCGAAGTAGTGCAGGGAAAAAAAGGATCTTTCTGGTCCCAGGAGTCATAGACTCTGATTACACAGGCATTATCAAAGTCCAACTTTGGACACAGTTGCCCCAGACCATCAGCAAAGGGGATTCAGTAGCGCAACTGATCATGTTTCCGTATCATCTGCCAGGTGGGGGCAAGGAAGTGAGCAGAGGAGATTCAGGATTTGGGTCAACAGAAGAGGCAGGGGGGCTAGAGACCACATTACCAACATATGTTGGATCATGGAGAAAACAAAGGTATACCAGAAACAAATATACTTTTGTTTTATCGACTACACCAAGGCTTTTGACTGTGTAGACCACAACAAAATGTGGCAAGTAATTAAAGAGATGGGAATACCAGAACACCTCATATGCCTCATGAGAAATCTGTACACGAACCAAGAAGCAACAGTTAGGACAGAACACGGAATGACAGAGTGGTTTGGAATAGGAAAAGGAGTAAGACAAGGCTGCATTTTGTCACCCTGCTTATTCAACTTATACACAGAGCACATTATGCGCAATGCAGGGATGGAGGAATCACAATATGGGATAAAAATTGCTGGGAGAAACATCAATAATCTGAGATATGCAGACGATACCACCCTAATGGCAGAAAGTGAGGAAGACCTAAAGAATCTCTTGATTGGATTGAAGGAAGAGAGTGCAAAAGCTGGCTTGAGACTCAATATCAAGAAAACCAAGATAATGGCAACAGGCCCAATCAGATCCTGGAAAATAGATGGGGAAGAAGTAGAAGCAGTGACAGATTTTACATTCTTAGGATCAAAGATCACTGCAGATGGGGTTTGCAGCCATGAAATAAAAAGGCGACTGATTCTTGGGAGACAAGCTATGAGAAACCTGGGGAACATAGTGAAAAGCAGAGACATCACTTTGAAAACAAAAATTAGAATAGTCAAAGCAATGGTATTCCCAGTGGTAATGTACGATGTGAGAGCTGGACAATTAGGACAGCTGAATGCAGAAGAATTGATGCCTTTGAAATGTGGTGTTGGAGGAGAGTTTTGAGGGTACCCTGGACAGCGAGGAGAACAAATAGGTCAATCTTAGAAGAAATCAACCCTGACTGCTCATTGGAAGGTCAAATAGTAAAGATGAGGCTAAAGTACTTTGAGCATCAAATGAGAAGGGAGGACTCACTTGAGAAGGCCGTGATGTTGGGAAAGGTGGAGGGCAAAAGAAGAAGGGGGAGGCCAAAGATGAGATGGATAGATGGTATTGTAGACACAATGGGCACAGAACTGGGAGGACTGAGGGGGATGGTGGAGGATAGAGATGCCTGGAGAACAATGGTCCATAGGGTCGCAAAGGGTCGGAATCAACTGTGCGACTGAACAACAACAAGATTTAATTGGCCCTTATCCTAAAAGTCATTCCCAAAATCGTTTTGCATTGATCATAACTGATGATTGTACTCGGTTCAGTTGGGTATTTGCTTTGAAGCAAAAATCAGAAACTTTTAACACATTCAAATACTGGGTGAAACAAGTACAAAAGCAGCTGGGACTAGAACTCAAAGCCATTCAAACAGATCAAGGAGGTGAATTCATGTCAAAACAATTTGACAATGGTTACAAGGAAATGGTGTAGTTCACAGAATAACAAATTCCTGTGTGCCTCAAGAGTATGGTATAGCTGAGAGAAAGGGGGAAATATTGCAAACAATGATGTATGCTATGTTAACTGATGCTGGTTTGTTATAAGTTATTGAGCCGAGGCTTTATCAGCAGCATGTTTTGTTTCTAATTGTTTATATACCATAGCTGTTGTTAATATCCCCTATTGTTTATCATTCAAAAGGAATCCAAGTTTAAACTTTCTTAGAGTGTTTGGTATGAAAGCATGGGTTCACGTTCCATTAAAGCACAGGCACAAAGGATGGCCCAAAACAATGAAACTAACATTCTTGGGATACCAAGTAATATGAAAGCCTACAGGTTTACAAATGAGCAAAAGAAATTAACCTTTAGTAAGTCAGCCAGTATACATGAGAATGCTAATTGGCAAAGGATTCATGGATATGAAGAGTCACAAAAAATAGTGTTGCCTTTAAGTGAATGTGATCAGAGTTTAGAACAAAGCTCTGAAACACCTGTTTTAGATGTTGAAGAAAGAGAGATGTAATCTCCAATTAATCATGATCCTAAAAATGTTCAAAGTTCTGTTCCTGAAGTGAGGGTGTCTACTAGGCACTATGGCACAAGGGGCAGGAGCCCCGAATTGACATGAGCTGCACTGCACCTGGCTTGTCCGCTACACGGGTGAGAAATATGGTGCTCGGCGGGGGGGGGGGGGGCAGGAGGCTTCCCGGCGCCACCGGAGCAGCACGCAGATTCAGTTGGGCAGGGAACAAACACGCCCTTGGCCCAGCCAATTTCACTGCCAGCGACAGGGAGCGGAGCCACCCCTAATAAAGGGTGGCTCGCTCCGCCCCCGGCCAGCCCATGAAGTGCCCGCGTCTTAGGGGTGGGGCCAGCAAAGCGCGTGGCGGTCATATTGTTTGCTGCTGCGCATTCCTTCTTGGGATAACAAAGTAATATGTAAGCCTACAGGTTTGCAAATGAATAAAATAAACTAACCTTTAGTAGGTCAGCCAGTATACATGAGAATGCTAATTGGCAAAGGATTCATGGATATGAAGAGCCACAAAAAGTAGTGTTGCCTTTAAGTGAATATAATCAGAGTTTAGAACAAAGCTCTAAAACACCTGTTTCAGATGTTGAAGAAAGGGAGATGTAATCTCCAATTAAGCATGAACCTAAAAATGTTCAAAGTTCTGTTCCTGAAGTGAGGGTGTCTACTAGGTCAACTAAAGATATTCCTCGACAAAGGTTTGGTTATACTGTTGCTGTAAATAATGTTTATGCAAAGGAACCTAACAATTACAAAGAGGTACTGGCTCTTGAACAAAAAGAAAAACAATTGTGGCTAAAAGCAATGCAAAAGGAGTTTGATTCTCTGACAGAAAATAATGTGTTTACTCCTGTTCAAAAGATACCAGAAAACACGAATGTAATAGGGTGTAGATGGTTGAACAAACTAAAATGGCTTACTCACGGTGAAATGCAATATAAAGCCAGACTAGTAGCCAGGAGTTTTAGACAAGTACAAGGGTCTGACTATGACCAAGTGTTCTCACCCTTTGTAAAATCTGAACCACTGAAAATTGCTTTATGCAAAGCAGGGGATCAAAGAAAAAGAGTGGACCATTTTGATTTTACAACAACATATTTACATGCTCCATTAGAGGAGGTGTTATATATGCAACAAGTACCAGGTTTTGAATTTGCTGGTGCAAACACAGTTGATGATGGGTTTATAAAACTGGAAAAATGATCATCAGAATGTAACACTGCAGATGTGTTTACCAAAAATCTTTGTACTGATTTGTTTTAAAAATTCAGAGATGGGTTAAATATCTCTCACATTGCCTAGGAGGAGTGTCAATAATATGCATATAGTGAGGAAAAGTGCAGAGATAATGTCAAGGACAGGCTGAGGTCAGTTAACAAGGAACAGGTGCAAACAATCACTATAGCTCAGCTCTGCTATGATTGACAGTTAATAAGATACATTGTAACCTTAAGTGTTTTGCTGGCTGTAGAAATTGAAGTTGGTTAATGCAGAACTTGTTTTGCAGAGCAGAACAGAACAGAGCAGAGCAGAGCAGTGCTGAATGTAATGCTAATTTACTTTGTCTTTAAATGTTAATATACCAGTTTGATTTAACCAAGCCTGGTGTATAGTCTTCTTTCTTGGACTCATCACAACTCAAACTGCTACAACACTCACTCAAAACTAACAGTGTCCTGGACTGAATACTATCCTATATTTGCTCTACATAGCTAACATTTCTCTTAAACTGGATTAATAATCTTTTTATCATTTCTTTAAAATTATTTTGACTATACTACTTTTAATTTGAACTCCCCTAGATAACTCTAGTAAATTTGTAATAAAATCTGGAATATGTTTAATTTGACTAGCAAGGAACAAGTATATGTTTGGGTGGACAGCTAATCTTCATTTCCCCTGTTTAAGGAGCCAGAGTCATAATAAACAAATTAAATTACCTTAGCCACCTCTGTACAAATGATAATTATGTATGTACTTCATTTGCAGATACTTGCCAAATCTATGATCAAATAAGTTTGATTCAGACAGATGTGCAAGACTTGTGAAACCAAATGGGACCAAAATCAAATTGAAACACACCAGAAAATTATATAGTAGATTAGATCAGGAGGCTTATAGAGACATGGATAGTGGACTTCCAGAACATCTACAGATACATTAGCACCCAGGAACAATCTAGCCAGGATCACTGTGGAATATTGGAGCTTGTTTAGAACAATCTAATTAAATCTCACTGTTCACAAAAAAATGGCTCCTACCAATTCTGTGTGAACAGAGGGGTTTGATTAGATCGTTCTAATCAAGCCCAACATTACACAACAACCCAGACTAGATTGTTCCACAGCTAATATTGGGAAACTGCTAAATAAGGGAGCCACTTCCAGATAGTAGCAATCACTACACCTGATTATCAGACAGCAGGAAGAGCGAAAAAAATCTGTTTAAGATTATTGCTGATCTGATATATCAGATATAATTTTTAAGTGGAAAAACGTGACTGGCTGGTTGAAAAATCCCTTACAGTCTAATTCACTGTAGAGGATTTGAACAGCAAGGTGAAGAATATATTTTATATTTGCTTTTATAACTAGATGTTGTATCAGCAATCCTCACAAATAGAATGCTTGTATACCCCTTGAGTCTGAATAGGATGAATATATATTTACTGAGGCTACATTTGATATCATTAAGCACAGAAAAATTGTCAGCCTAAAACAAAGTTAGCTTATTGACTGTGATGATTAAGGAAGATATAAACTGGCTGACCCAAAAAGTTGATCACTGAAGTTTAGAAACCTCGACATCTCTCTACCATTTCTCACTGATTGTCTTATAGTTATAACTAGAACTCACATATTGGTTGCTTCCATTATTCTAATTTCAATATGTCCTAGTTATATTTGTTAACTTTAGTAAGGGTGCATTTATTAGATTTGATTTAGTTCCTCTAGGGAAAGCAGTTGCCCTCAGGGCTGCATTTGGAATAAGCAAAGGATGCATCCATACTCTCCACTGCTTACCCTTGGCCTGAATCTCATTAAGAAGTACAAATTGTCAGTATAATTGGCAAAGAGAGAATATTGCAAGTTATATTCTTGTTTACACTGATAATGCAAAAGATGTGTCCTTATTCCCTGTGCCTCCAAATTGCTGTAATAGCATACAATTCAATTTGCTTAGTGTCTCAAGTTTTGTGGAAATACCAAAATAGCCACACATAGACTTGGACATCAAGAATATATATATATATATATATATATATATATATATATATATATATATATATATATATATATATATATATATATATATATATATATATATATATATATATATATATATATATATATATATACACACACACACACACACACACACACACACACACACACACACACACACACTAGCAAGGGTTGCCCGGCGTTGCCGGGCTTTTCCCCCCATGTGTTTTAATAAAAAATGAACCAATTTTATTTTTGCAATAGTTTTACATTGTCTTGAAAGGTTAAAAAATTGCTTAGTCTGAAATTTTAATTTTTTAAATGTTTATTTATGTTAATTTTTTTTGGCTTGGCTGTTATTAACTGTGATCTGCGTTTTTGTTTTTTTTTGAGGATTAATAAAAGAAGAAAGTATGATATAATTTTTTCAAATTGTTTTATGTAAGCAAATAATGTTTTAGTTTTTTGAATTTTTTTAATTAGTTGTACCGTAGGTAATAATTTTAATAATGTAAAAGTAAATGTTTTTTACATTCAATGTTTTTAAAATGTGTTTAGATGTTTTGAGTTTAAATTTGAGTTATAACTCAGCACAGGATTTTTAAAAGTTTCTATTGTATTTTATTGACATATATTTGTGATTTGTGTGAAAGTGTGTTTAGTGTAATTTTTTTTACTTGTTTTTATTGGTGTGACCTTTTGTGTAAAATTGTGAATTTGTGTTTTGTTTGGGGCTGTTGTGTGTTTTTGAATTGTTTTTACTATTGTGGCCAACAAGTGGTGCTGGTAGGGGTTATTGTATGTTGACTTTTTTTTCTCTCCTGGCCTCTGGGTGGAGCTTCTTCTGGTAAGAAGTGTCTTTATTCATTTCTTTTCCAGTCCTGGTGAAGGTAGCACCTCTTTTGGTAATTTTGCTTGTTTTCTTTCTTTTGTGTGTGTGTGTGGGCGGGGGGGGGGGGGAGGGGGGGTGGAATTTCTATTTTTTGTCTGTTTGTTTTGTTTTTGTTTTGTTTACTTCATATTGTTTTTGGTGTTTTTGTTTTTGTGTATTTTTGGATGTGTTTGAGTGTTTTTAGTAATTTTTAAAAAATTATTTATTTGGTGGTGGGGAAGGTACGTGGTCGTTGGGGGTTAGGGAGGGTGGGCTAGGTGGTGGGGAGGGGGGCATGGTCGTTGGGGGTTAGGAAGGGTGGGCTAGGTGGTGGGGAGGGGGGGATGGTCGTTGGGGGTTAGGAAGGGTGGGTTAGGTGATGGGGAGGGGGGCATGGTCGTTGGGGGTTAGGATGGGTGGGCTAGGTGGTAGGGAGGAGGGCTTTATTGTGTTATGGTGCTTTGTTTGTGTGGAGTCGTGAAAGTAGATCGGGGTTTTCCCTTTAATATCAGTGGGTGGGGGTTGTGACCCCCCTCTCCGCTGGCTCCCCTGGGGTTGGGAGGTTTATGGGGACAAAAGAGGTATGTGCCCCCTTACTCTTCTGGACCCAGTAGAGCAGGCAGAGTGGATCGATTCCCTCCCCCCCTCCTTAAAACAACTCCGTTTTTAAAGAGAAGAAAAGACGGAATTGTTTTAAGGAGGGGGGTGGGAATCGATCCCCTCTCCCTGGTGTCCTGAGTCCAGAAGGGTTTGGGAAACATACCCCTTTTGTTCCCACAAACCTCCCAACCCTAGGGTAGCCAGCAGAGAGGGGGATCGCAACCCCCACCCACTGATATTAAAGGGGAAACTCCAGTCGGGACCTTCAGGCGCTGTTGGTGAGGGAAAGAAAGCCAGCTGGTGTGTGCTTGGCTGTTAGGCGGTGAGTTGTTTTTCTTTTTCATTTTTCGGGCGCCGGTTTCCTCAGCGTTCTGCGTGCTCATGGTGCGCAGGACGCTGGGGCTTGTAGTAATGGGTTGGTGCTTTGTGTTTGTGCTGCGTTTTTTTAAATGCTTTTCTTTTGATTGGCTGTGGCGCATTTCTGAACACTGCGCCGTGCGAGAGCCTCTCAGCCTGATTGGCTCTGGCGCGGCGCAAGGAATGTTGGGAAGTGAAGTTGTTTCCCTTTCTTTGCGTTTGTGGGGCTGTTGCCCCACTGCCGGTTTTCTAAATCCTTCGTTGACCTGCGTACCCAGATCAGCCGTGTGCACGAAGGGTGAGTGCAGGCAAGTAGGGCAAGGCATAGCAACCTATAGCCAGTTCCAACGGTTAACCCTTGGATTTATAGGTTAAGATATATATATATATATATATTTTAAACATCTGGGATGGATGGTGTTGCGAGATTTTGTATGTGTCACAGTAAAAAAAATTTGTACAATTAAATACAGTAAGCAAATTTAACTGTGAGATGCAGATGAACATGAATAAACAGCTCATATATTTATGATAACAGCTATAAGATTTTTGATAGCAAAGAATTGGAAAGTGTGCATCTCCATAGATTTGAGGAGTGGTACAAAGAAATATGGAATATAGCATTGAATAATAAGCTGAGATGCAAATTAAAAATTAAAAAGGTTGTGGCGAACAATAACAAATTTTTACATACTATATATGGGGAGATTTTATTGAATATGTTTTCCAAAAATCTAAGGGATTTAAGCCAGGTCAAGAAAGTATTAGCTTTTGGAAATATAGGAAGGTATAACAATTAAATTAGAGATTTAAGATATGTGCAATGGAAGGTGCCAAGGGTGGAAGGTGCACTTGCTAAATGTTATATATGTTTTGTGCAAATTTGAATAAAGTTAATTAATAGGTTAATGATTGATATACAGTGGTACCCCAGTTAACGAATGCACCGGTTAACAATAAAATCGGATAACATCAGAGAATTTGAGGAAAACGTTAAGTTATCATTGTGTGATGCAAAAGTTTTCCTCAAATTCCCCGATGTTGATCTCTGTGGGCTTTGGGGCAGAGATCTCCAAAGGCCCCCTTGCTGGGGAAGGTAAGGGGGTCTGCGGGTTCTGCGCACGCAATTGGCATACTGTCCCTGACAGAACCATCATTTGGGAGATTGCTCCTTCGAGCTTTGGTTCCGAGGGAACAGAAATTGGGGAGCGGATTAATAGCCATAGTTTAATTCACCCACAGCTGACCTGACAAAGTTCGAGCAAGAGGAAATTGGATGACTAACTCACTAGTCATATAATAGGTAATATCGCACCCACGGATTATCTACAGCCTTAAACCAACATCAGCCAGTGTTTACCCCAAGATAAGCTTGGAACAATGGAGTTCCCCTGTCAGTGTTTAATTTAGTTAATTAACTTCCACGGGAGAGGTTCCCAATTAACTTGGGTAAACATGGTACGTGGATCTTGTCAGATGACAGTTTCATCATACGCAGCCCACTTATTCGATATATACTGATGATTTTCCCTCAATAAATCACTGGTCTTCGCTCCATCTTGTCTCGTGTCTCATTGCTTGACCAGTCTCCTCCGGGACCCAATGGCCGCCTCGCGGCCCCAATCCAACATCTGGTGACCCCGCAACATGATTCTACTCGTGAGTAAGCGATCTTTGCGGTCCAGTTCTATGCTAGAACCGTGTCCGACTCATCCCGGAGGACAGTGCGGCAGCTCTGGTCGGAAAGCCATCCGGTCAGGAAGACAGCTGCGCGGCGAGGCATTCAGAGAGGCATCCTACAGCTTGCTCCAAAGCTCCGAGGCAGCTTGCTTCGCGGAAATGCATTCCGCTCAGGGTCAGGCTGTGAACCCCTGATTTCAGCGCAGAGGCCGCCAAGGGCCTGTGGCAGCAGCCCATGCTCCGAGCTCCTTCCCAGAGATTCATCACGCAAAACCTATTACCTGGGCTCAGACGCGTCGACTCATCCCGAGAAGGAAACTTCGAAGGACTGGCAGGTAATATGGGGACTTGTCATCTGCGGCAACGTCCGTCCACTAACCAAAGAATTCACTTGAGGGAATTCAAGACCCTGGCCAGGGTATACCAGGTACGCACTCACAGTGGGGAGTTAGCGAGACTTTTGGTGTACTTGAGGGACCATTGTCTGCTTTACCCAGAAGTAGGCATGCTAACCCTTCAGCTTTGGGACAGGATAGGAGTCTGCATTCAGCAACCCCCGAGAGCTCCAGATGATGTAATTCACACATGGAGCAAGTGTAGGAAGCTCTTAGCAGAGATAGACCCAGTCCGGATAGAGACCCAGGAACCCCCAGCGCCATCAGAGCCATCAGCACCAGCGGCTCTCTATCCGTCATTTCAGCTCAAACAAAGTAGTGTAGGGAGCTTTCCCTTGCGACAGCTGCAGACGTCACCGACGGAATGCATGGAATGAGAAGCGCTGGCGCTTCTCTGACAGCTACAGGTTCCTGAGCTACCAAGAGTCCCCTTCAGCGCATGGTTGAGGAAGAGATCCGAAAGGGGGAGTTGCCAGCAGAAGAACTAGCTGAGCTTAGGCAGATTTGCCCAATTTGCTTACAGATAGATGCCCTCACGGGCCAACAGCAAGTAGTTCATTCACCAGTTCCGTACAAGCTGCTCATGGCTATACGGAAGGCCATCTCAGAGACAGGACTTCAGAGTCGCTTTACTAGGGGCACGCTTCAGCAAGTGTGTGAAAACACGATGTTCATTCCGCACGACTGGAAAGCCATCATGCGAATGATGCTCAACCCCAGCCAGTATCTGCTATGGGACAGCGAGTATCGTCTCGAGGCACAGGCAAGGGCTGCCAGGATGGGCGGAGCAATAATCCATGACCAGCTATATGGCTCAGGTACGTTCGAATCCATCGATGCGCAGACCGCCTTGCCAACCGCCACCCTTCAGTTGTCAGCTGAGATAGCCTTCAGGGCTTATCTCAAAGTCCCGGCAACTGGCAAAGCAGCTAAAAATTAGACAGCAGTCAAACAGGGCGCCAAGGAGTCCTACATGGACTTCATCAATAGACTGGAGGAAGCAGTCAGTATACAGATCGATAATGAGCAGGCCCAACAAGAGCTCATGATGAAATTGGCCAAGGACAATGCCAATCTTGACTGCCGTAAGATCCTGCAGTCACTGAGCAATCATCCCAATATGACTCTCACGGACATGATTAGGGCTTGTGCTGACGTTGGTACAGATTCCTACAAAATGGGTCTGTTGGCAGCGGCGCTACAAGGCGGTAGGAAACCCAAGAACAAGAACGAAGGAGCATGTCACAATTGTGGCAAAGTCGGTCATTTCACTAGGGAATGCCAAACCAGCAAGGACAGCGGCCTACATGCCGGCAGTCCCAAGGCTCCTAACACCCCATGCCCGAGGTGCAATAAAGGCTTCCACTGGTCCAGGTACTGCCCGAATTCAGGAAACTGGAACGCGGGCATGTCTCTGGCCCTGGTCCAAACAGAGACCTCCATCGCTCTGGGAGAGCCAGAGCTGGATTAAATTCTGATCGCATTCCAGGCATTTCGAAGGTGCAGGCCAGTCCTAAAGGCAGCATGGGGGTTGATTTGACTTGCCAGTCAGAAGTCACATGCGACTTGCCAGACACAGTCTATCTAGTCAATTCCCAGTACATGGGACCCCTGCCTAAAGGCTACATAGGCTTAGTTTTGCCTCGTAGTGTCACAGGAGCATGAGGAATTTTTGTAATTCTGGGAGTCATTGACTCCAATTTTTTGGGTGTTCTCCAAGTTCAACTCTGGACACACCTACCACAACCCATTCACAAGGGAGACACGTTAGCACAACTGATCATGGTTCCTTGTAACTCGCCAGCGGGCAGCCAGGAAGGGCTCAGGGACAGCTCAGAGTCCTGGTCGGAAGACCGCTCGAGCACAGGAGGGGCAGTGCATGGATACCAAGTTTTAGCGGCAGTGGAGACCAACATAGAATGGAAGCAGTGGCCAGTCATAAAGGTATTTTTAAATAAAAAACCTTTCACTGGGTTGCTGGACACCGGAGCTGACATCAGCGTGGTCAGCCGGAGTCAGTGGCAGCAGGAGTGGGCTATCAAACAGGTCTCCGATGTGTGGGGGGTAGGCGGTATTCAGGAAGCATTTAGAAGCCAGGAGTGGGTAGAGGTCACGATCCCTGAGGCTGACAGCACAGTGGTCATCCGGTCGCACATTCTGGACGTGCACGTCAACCTTTGGGCGCGAGACATTCTGCAGCAGTACCATGCCACTCTTACCTTTGGGTAATGGCTCTGCCGCTTAAATGGCTGACCAACACGCTAGTCTGGGTAGAGCAATGGCCGGTAGTAGGGGAGAAATTAGTCACCCTGAAACAGCTGGTAAAAGAACAGCTAGATGCAGGACATATAGAGCAGTCCACCAGTCCTTGGAATTTGCCCATATTTGTCATCAAGAAAAAGTTGGGGAAGTGGCGACTCCTTCACGATCTCAGAGAGATCAATAAATGTATCCAGCCAATGGGTCCGCTTCAATGCAGCATCCCGAATCCGAATATGATCCCCGAGGGTTTGGAGATATTGGTCGTAGACCTTAAAGATTGTTTTTATACAATTCCCCTAGATCCTAGGGACTGGGAAAGGTTCGCCTTTACAGTGCCAATCATGAACTACAGAGAGCCTATGCAATGTTACGCATGGAAATATTTGCCACAGGGGATGCACAACTCGCCCACCCTGTGCCAAATTTACATTCACAACACACTAGAAAAGTTCCGGAACCTTCACCCGACAGCTTTAGTGTGTCATTTCATGGATGACATCTTGGTTGCGGCGGCGCAACTCGGCAGCGAAATGTTTAAAAACTTCCAGGCCACCCTGGGGGAAAAAGGGTTACTCATTGCCCCAGAGAAAGTTCAGAGAACCGAGCCGTTTTCATACTTGGGCCATCAGCGTCTCCGTTCTTTCGAAGCATCAGTTTTGCCTCAGGTCAACTTAAAAGATTCAGTCACCCTGGTAGAATTGCAGCAGGTTTTGGGAAATATCAATTGGGCCAGACCGTAGTTCAGACTAGATACGCATCTTTTGAAACCGCTCTTCTCGCTGCTAACATTAGGTAAGCAGCCAGCAGAATGGATACAAATTCCTCAAGAGGCGTGCTTGACTCACGAGAAGGTCAACCAAGTTCTCAGCCAGAGATCGGTGGACAGGATTAGTCAGGGGCCATATGCTCCGATCCTGAACCTGTACATCATTCAGACCGGATCCATGTTCACTGGAGCCGTAGGGGTGGACTCAGAACGAGGGGCGAGTATCATGGAATGGGTGTATTTACCACACACCTCTTCCCGAAACATCGTTCCCCCACAGGAACTGGTCTCCGCAGTGATCTACCGAGGAAGGCTGAGAGCAAGGGACATCTCAGGGCACGATTTAGCAAAAATCGTGATCCCATTCACAAAAGAGCAAGTTCAGCAACTGGTGCAGCTCGGTGACTCGCTTCCAATTGCCTTGGAGGGATTCACTGGATGCTTGGCATACCATTTGCCGAAAGAACCCAGACTCATCTCACTTCAAATGCAGACAGTCAGTTTGTGTGAATTGATGTCACTGGTTCCACTTCAAGGGGCTAGGACAGTTTTCACAGATGGGAGTCATACTTATGGTGTTCTTACTTGGCAAGAGGACCAAGCTTGGCGCACGCTTCTAACTCTTCCACAGAAGTCCGTGCAGCAGTCTTCCGGGAGCGTACATCACTCCCACGATAGATAAGAATTTGTTAAGTCTGTTTCTCACAACTCAATTTCACTTGCGGAACCGCACCGAAGCGCTCTATATCGCCCACATCAGAAGTCACCAGGACTTGCCTGGTCCGATTTCCGCGGGCAATAGCAGAACAGATGCGGCCACAAAGGAAATTCAGCAATGGTCAGTTTTGGGAGTCTTCACAACTCCAATTCAAAGTCATGCATTCTTTCATCAGAATGCCAAAGTGCTCGCAAGGCAGTTCAACCTGCCACTTTCCCAAGCCCAAGGCATAGTCCATTCCTGTCTGCATTGTGCAGGGGCGGTAGGGGGGCCCTCGTGGGGGTCAACCCATGAGGGACAGAGGCCAACCAGGTGTGGCAGATGGATGTCACACATGTTCCGCTTTTTGGCAGATGGCAGTACATGCACGTTTGCATTGACACTTTTTAACAGTTTGTTTGGGCAACAGAACAGATGGGAGACACGGCTTCCCATGTGGAGCAGCATCTCCTTTCCTGCTTCACGGCCATGGGCAAACCATGGCACATGAAATCTGATAATGCTCCAGCTCACAGCTCCAGGCAGCTGGCTGACTTCATGGCCACCTGGGACATTAAGCACACCTTTGGCGTTCCGTACAATCCGCAAGGGCAAGCGATTGTGGAACGGATCAATCGGACGCTTAAGTCCTACATTGACAAACAAACAGAAAGGGGGGAATCACCTGCCCTCCCCAAAATTCAGGGTCAGGCACAGCATTGTCTGAACAAGGTATTGTTTACGTACAATTACCTTAATGTTTTTTCGGATTGCACTCTGCAGGAGAAGCACTTCGCTGCTCGGAAGCTCTCCCGCGGCCAATGGTGCGTTACCGAGTGCCACCGGATCCTTCCTGGAAGGGCCCGGCACCACACATAACATGGGGAAGAGGGTATGCTGCAATTATGTCTCCTACAGGCGTTGTCTGGATTCCAGTCTGGTGTGTCAAGTCTCACTTCAACTCAACACGTCCAATGGCGTGGACCCAGGCCATTCCAGACCCGATCCCGGAGATGGAGGACCTCACCCTGACGGGGAGAGCCAAGCGGAGGAGGCGGCGACAGCAGATGACAGCACCGAAGATCATCTGGGGGATGGCCAAGTCCCTATGCCAGGAGGCGGCGGAGGTTGTTCGGCGCGAGGACAAGGAGCTGACACCGGAGAACATCTTCATAGCAGCCTTTTCCCTGATCACAGCTAATTCCGTGATGACCACCATCATCTTGATCCTTTCCCTGCTTGTGGGGGGAGGCATTCAAGCAGCTTCACTGGAAGCCAACAACCTGATGCCAGGCGGAGATCTCTCTGCCCGGCTGCAGTACAACGTTTTGGAAAGATTTGCGAACCTCGTCAATCAGTCCGATTTTTGCCTGAGGCAGACCACTGCTTCTGCCTCAATCCTGAGCACATGCCTCATTCCGGTGTGTCACTCCCCAGATGCGTGCATCAGGAATGGTGACTGGTTGGTGAAGCGGATATTCGGTCCATTTTACAAGACTGGCTTTTCAATGTATGCGCACTGGGGAACCCAAGTCACCAAAGTCTTGCCAGCTGATGCACCCACTCTCTACACTCCCTGAGTGGCGGTCAGCCCGAACTCTACTTGTGCTCGAATGACCGGCTGTTCCGCAGTTGAAGGGCCACAGCACCGTTGCCTCGACCCCAGCAGCAACAACTGGACTTGTGATAACCCAGAGACTATAGATTCAATGTATGTTCATGTTACCTTGCCTTCAGGATGGTTTTTTTACATATAACCAGTATACTTGGAACTACATTCCCGCAAATGTATCTGATTCCAATTGTTGTATCAGTCGTTTGACATTGTTGCTTCCCACTAGAGACATGGTTGCACAAAGCACAAAGGTACCTTCACACATATGGCACACTCGTGGCACCCAGTTAGACAGCTCATGTGATAGCAATATCAGAATTCTGAGTAAAGCTGAGTATGTTTCGTTAGCATTCAGCTTGCTTGGCGTGCCAGGCTTAGCCGTCAGCAATGCTCGGAGAATTGATCAATTGGCTTGCGCTCTGGCAAAAGCCATTAACCACACCTCCTCAGCGATAGCGCTGCTTAATCAAGAGCAGACAGAGCTTCACCATGCCATCTTGGATAACCGAGCAGCCATCGATTACCTCCTGTTGTTACATCACTTGGGTTGCAAGTCTGTCCATGGCATGTGTTGTTTTAACCTCACGGACAACTCGCGCAAGGTACAGAAGCAGCTCACAGGTCTCCATACCTTGGTTAAAAATATCAAGGAAGACGCTACGTGGGGGTGGTGGAATTCATTATGGTCCTGGTTCTCATGGGGATGGTTACAAATGACACTCAAGGTGATTGTGGGGGTGATAATACTGGGAACAGCTGTGTGTTGTTTCATGTAATGTATTCCCTCACTGATGTCGAGATGTGCCCCATGGAGAGAACCCCGGAATGTCATCACTCCACGTCAGCTGATGCCACTCCTATGCTGAGCCGTCTGTCAGGTCCAATCAAACAAGTAAAGGGGGAGTGCGGGTTCCGCACACGCAATTGGCATACTGTCCCTGACAGAACCATCATTTGGGAGATTGCTCCTTCGAGCTTTGGTTCTGAGGGGACAGAAATTGGGGAGCGGATTAATAGCCATAGTTTAATTCACCCACAGCTGACCTGACAAACAGTTCGAGCAAGAGGAAATTGGATGACTAACTCACTAGTCATGTAATAGGTAATATCGCACCCACGGATTATCTACAGCCTTAAACCAACATCAGCCAGTGTTTAGCCCAAGATAAGCTTGGATCAATGGAGTTCCCCTGTCAGTGTTTAATTTAGTTAATTAACTTCCCCAGGAGAGGTTCCCAATTAACTCAGATAAACATGGTACATGGATCTTGTCAGATGACAGTTTCATCACACGCAGCCCGCTTACTCGATATATACTGATGATTTTCCTTCAATAAATCACTGGTCTTCGCTCCATCTTGTCTCGTGTCTCATTGCTTGACCAGTCTCCTCCGGGACCCAATGGCCGCCTCGTGGCCCCAATCCAACAGGGGTCTTCATAGAGCCAAGAGTCAAATCCCTGGTTATCAACCGGGCATCGGACGCTCGCCTCCCTTGCCCAAAAGGAAGCTGGTGTTCAGATGCTTCAATCACCGGCTTCCTTTGGGGGAAAGGTAGACTCCTTTTCCCTGAAAGGAAGCCAGCGTTCAGAGCATCCCACCGCTGGCTTCTTTTCAGGGAAGGCAATGCTCACCCGAGAGTCAAGCCCCAAAGTCAGCAGGGCTGGTCTCGGACACCGGGGATTGGAGCTTCCCAGGCGCTTCCCAGGCGGAGACCAGTCCTGCCAACTTTGGGGCTTGGCTCAATCTGCCTGCCTCTTTGGAAAGGGCGGTGGGGAGACTGCATTGTTCGCACTTATGGATGATCTCTGGTGAGAGCGGAAAAGGGGACATCCTTCTGTCCTCACTCTTCTTGACCTCTCTGCGGCTTTCGATATTGTCGACCACGGTATCCTTCTGGGCCGGCTCCGACGTTTGGGGGCCCAGGGCACTGTGTTGTCCTGGTTTTCCTCATTTCTGAAGGGCTGGACTCAGTCGGTGTTGTTAGAGAGTGGGTTGTCCAACCCAAGGTTACTCCCTTGTGGGGTTCTTCAGGGATTGGTACTCTCGCCTCTGTTGTTTAACAGCTACATGAAACCGCTGGGTGAGATCATTCGTTCACATGGGGTGAGGTATCATCAGTATGCAGATGATACACAGCTATACATCTCGGCCCCTGGGGACCCAAGTGATGCAGTCAAAGTCCTCACCAGGTGTCTGGAGGCTATGCGGGTCTGGATGGGGGACAACGGGCTTCAGCTGAATCCTGGCAAGACTGAGTGGCTGTGGGTTTGGGGGCCCATGCTGTACCAGAAGCTACCATCTTTGGTGCTGGATGGGGCATCTTTGCCTCAGACAGATCCAGTGCATAACTTGGGGGTCCTCCTGGATTCACGGCTACTGCTCAAAGAGCAGGTGGCAGCCGTGGCCAGGAGGGCCTTTGCTCAGCTTTGAGTCATTTACCAATTACGCCCACTCCTGGACCGGGATTCCTTGCTCACAGTCACTCATGCTCTAGTCACCTCCAGATTGGATTATTGTAATGCGCTTTACATGGGGCTGCCCTTGGTGACCATTTAGAGGCTTCAACTAGTCCAGAATGCAGCTGCCCATGTGGTGATGGGGCGGGGGTGGTATGCTCGTGGCTCACCGCTGCTTCAGGAGCTGCACTGGCTGCCAGTGTGCCTCCTCTGGGTGCAATTCAAGGTGCTGGTTTTGACCTTTAAAACCCTTCATGGCAGTGGCCTGGGTTACCTATGAGACTGCGTCACCCCAAGGCACTCTGCCCATCTGACGAGGGCAGACCAGAGAGGCTCTATGGTGGTCCCCTCAACAAAAGAGGCACATCTGTCGGAGACAAGGAGAAGAGCCTTATGGAACCTCTTACCCCCAGAATTGCACCTCCAGATGGAGCTGCTCCCCTTTAGAAAGGCACTTGGTTGTGCCAGCAGGTCTGGGACTCAACTTGCGGAACTGCCCAGGCCAGATGGTTAGTGTAGCCACCTAAGTTTGCCTTCTGTGTTATGCCTGCCTCCTGTGATATGTCGGTTTTTAAGAAATATGTCTGTTTTTATTATTTTTATTTCTCTCTTAAGGGATTAGGGAGGGGATAGGAGGGTCTTTTAGATGTTTTTAAGGTTTTTTTTAATATTTTGTATTATGTCAAGATTGCTCTTCTAGTTATAGGGAGCATTCTTATTGATTTTGTTTGCCGCTCTGGGTGGCGTTCATGCCAGAAGGGCGGTATAGAAATATCCTAAATAAATAAATAAATAAATGAGGTTTACAATTAAGTCCTCACTTAAAAACAAAATTTAGCTGAGAAATAGTGACTTGTCCTGTTTCATGGCTAAATAAGCAGTTGGAGTTTCCTGCTCCAGGTACAAAATGATGTCATCTGTACCATACTGGCTCATTAGTAAGCAATGCTTGTGACATCACAGCATCTGATTATGTGCTTCTAAAATTAGGCATCACAATGGTATCCAAAGCACAGATCTTCCAGATATGCACTACGGTTGAGTCCGACGCAAGAAGTACTCTAACCAGCAGGATCGGGTTAAACTCAGTGATTCTTTATTCAGCTCATACTTCGGACTGGGGACTATGTACAGATGTGGCCTCTATATATACAATGATTTGACTGTTACAAAAATAAGATACATTTAGGCAGTCTTCCGGAGGACATGCAAAGTTCAACACTTCCCACTTTGACATCTATTTGAATTTTGTGCCTTTAGAAATGGCGCGTGTCTGCTCTTCCGCTTTGGCATGATTTGTCTTCTGAATCTGAATTATGCTTTGGACACAACATCCCTCCCCCTCTTAGTGAGGAACATAATCTCCCCAACGTTTGGGTGGACTGCAAGTCTGCTTGGGGCACCTGAGAATCTCAGGTCTTGGTGCTGGCTCTGGGCGAACCCTGATTGGTTCTGGAGTGGCCTGTGAACTGGGTGCAGCCTCAGTTGCTGCTTCTGCCTTGGGTAACTCTGGTGGAGTCCCAGGTAAAGGGGGTACAGGTGTGGAGGGCAGTGGCTCGTTAAAGAGCTCCAACTCGAAATCCTGCTCATTGGTAGCCGTGGCTTCCCTTGTTGATTCCCTCTCTGGACTCACATTACAACCTGGCACTCGTGGCCGAATTTGGTCGGTGTGTCTTCTCCACACTGTACCATCACCCAGTTGGACCCTGTATGACACTGGACCTGTCTGTTCTAAGACCTCACCGCCCAACCATGGGAATCCGGGTGTGTAATTCTGGCAATGGACTGGCTGCCCAACTGTAAAACCTTTTAATTTAATTTAATTTAATTGTTTGATTTCTACACTGCACACATGACCTAGGCAAACTTTTGCATTAGCAATGTCAATATTGAGACCCCTGTCCTTGAGACGGTAGGGATCCAAGCGATTCAAGACAGAGGGCAATTTCCTCTTCATTAAGAGGTCAGCTGGGGACAGCCCTGATACCTGGGGGTGATCCTGTAGGACAGTAAGAACTGGCACAGTTGTAATTCTAGGTCTCCAGCCCCCATGCACTTAAGAGTGTCTTTTACAGTTCGGACCTGTCTTTCGATCTGTCCGTTTGTCGCACGGTGGAAGGGTGCGGCAGTAATATGCCTGATTCCATTATGGCAAAGAAAATCTTGAAACTCTGCTGACATGAAAGTTGATGCGTTATCAGAAACAATGATGTCGGGTAAACCAAAAGTACAAAACACTCTCCTTAACTTGCAGATCGTTACCACAGAGGAAGTCCCGGACACAAGGCTGACTTCCAACCATTTGGAATATGAATCTACAATAAGCAGAAATGTGGCTCCCCTGAAGGGACCCATAAAGTCAATATGGACTTGTGACCAGGGACCTCTTGTGGTGTCCCACTCTCTGCTGGGAAGATGTGTCTCTTCTGACCTGGAGGCCTGACATTCCCTACAACACCCGACCCATGCCTCAATGTCGAGGACTAATCTGGGCCACCAGAAGTAGTGTGCTAGTGCCTTCAACCGGACAATCCCCGGGTGGCTAACATGTAGTGTGTGAAGAACCTTTTTCCATAGCACTGACAGAACTACCACTCTGTGTCCCCATACCAATCACCCTTGCTCTAGGGACAGTTCGTTACATTTACTGTAAAACACCTTGAACTCTTCAGATACCAGTGGCGATGGCCACCCTTTCTGAACCCACATGGAAACCTTTGACAGGAGAGTATCTTTCCTCATTGCAGCAGCAATGTCCTCAGCAGACACTGGCAAGGAGTCTAATATCTCTAACATGATGACCTGGTGGTCCGTTTCAATTTTACCCACAATTGCTACTGGGGACATGGACAGTGCATCTGCATTACTGATACTGGGGACCTGGGTGATGCTGTAGGTCAAACTGGTATGCCTGTAGGAACATTGCCCAGCACAGCATGTGTGGTGACAGGATTTGAGGAGTAGGTTTGTGTGGCACAAAGATGCCTAGCAATGGCTTGTGATTGGTGATGATCATGAAAGCCCTCCCATAGATGAAATCGTGAAATTTCTTAGTACCAGTGCCCCTCTGTTGATCTGAGCATAATTTTTCTCAGCCGCAGTCAGAGACCTGGAATAACAGGCGCTTCTTTCCCTCCCCACAGGTCGTGGCAAAGCACAACCCCTAACCCCACAGAATAAGGGGCTTCTGGGGATCATAATGCGTAAGGATAGCATCTGATGTTAGGAGTTCCTTGACCTCATGGAACACTTTGTCCTGGGAAGGACCCCACCGCCACACAGTTTGTTTATTTAGTAACTGGTGCAGCGGCCCAGCTATGGTGGCCTTACAAGGTAGAAACAAATGATAGAAGTTCAGGAGCCCTAAAAAGGCCTGAAGTTCAGTTTTTGAAGTCAGACGGGGAGCATCCCACATAGCTTTTATCTTGGTGTCAGTGGGCTTGACACCTTCAGGGGTAATTTTGAACCCCAAGAACTCAACCTCCCATACAAAAAAAAACTACATTTGTCTTTTTTCACACGTAACCCTGCATTTTGAAAATGCTCCAACACTTTACTTAATTTGGATGCAAGGTCCATCCTGTCCTCCCCGGCAATCAATACATCATCTAAATAAGGCAGCACCCCAGGGAGACCCTTTAGCAACCTTTCAACCAGGGCCTGGAAAATGCCAGGTGCGACATTGACACCAAATTTTAGACATTTAACATGAAATGCACCCCTATGGGTGGTGATAGTTTGGCACAGGGCGGACTTGGGGGTGACAGTCAATTGCTGATATGCCTGGGCTAAGTCTACCTTGGCAAAACTCTTCCCACCATGAAGGGTGGCTAGTAGGTGGCTGACCACTGGAACAGGATAAAAATTGGTGCAGATAGCTTTATTAATTGTGCATTTATAGTTCACACAGATGCGGATGTCCCCATTGGCCTTGGGTGCAGTGATAATGGGAGTCCCCCATGGAGCGGAGTCCACCAGTTCCAGAATGCCCTGGGCAACCAGTTTGTCAAGTTCCATGTCAATGCGGTCTTTGAGTGCAAGTGGCACCAGACGAGGCTTCATACGAATGGGCTGGATGGTCAGATCCAGCTCAAAGTTAACAGGGGCCCCTTTGAATGTACCTAGTCCTGCACAAAAAACATCAGGGTAGCATTCACAAGCAGCTTGAATGGGGTCAGCCTGAACCCCATTAATCCCTGAAAATGCAATACCCCGGGGCCCAAACCACTGTACCCCCAAAAGATTATTCCTACCGGCCTTCACCATGACCAGTGGAAGCTTGGCTGCAATGCCTTTGATGCGCACATCAAATGTGCCAATTCTGAGGACAGGAATGTGCTTGCCTTGCACATCACTCAACAGGACCTGGAGAGCCCGCAACTTTGGATGGGCAGCAGGAGGAATTTGGAGAAATTCTTTTTGTGAAATAATAGAGTACGATGTACCTGAGACGATCTCCATCTTGAAGGGGCACCCTTGCAGGTGAATGTCAACAAAGAACCTTTCAGAAACTGCCCGGACACTGGTAGATGCTCTTTGCCTTGTGTAGTCCTTGGAAATCGGGTGCTCCTTCCAGCAACGACCCTTGTCACCTGGTTGACGCTCCGAGCATTGCCAGCACAGTTTTGCAATGTGCTTTTTCCTACCACACTTGTGGCACTTGAAAGGGCATTGGGTGTGTAGGTGTCTGCTCCCACAGCATTGACACAGAGCGACAATGCCTTTGGAGTACTTAGCAGACTTCTGCTGAAACTTACCAATGTCGTCCCCTTCCTCACTGTTGTCTGAGGAGGAGGATGGACTGGCACATCATTGTTCTGGATGGCTGAATCTTTTTGGGCAGGTGCAGCTGTCCTTGACTGGAAGAATTTTACCCCGGCATCTGCAGCTTCGGATGCCAGGGCCTCTTTAAGGATGTGAGGAAAAGTCAATGTGTCCCTCTTCACTAGCCTACATTGGGCTGTTTCATCTCTGAGGCCCAGGAGTAGTGAGTCCCAGTGAGCCTCGTCCAAGTTGTGCCACTGGCATGGCACAGCAGCATGGTGGAGGGCCACAGCATACTCGGTAACCGATTCCCCCACCTTCTGGTCTCAGCGGTAGAATGCCAGTCTCACTGGAAAGATGGAAACCTTCAGGTTGAAGTGGTTCTGGAGGATGGCAAAGATGTCCACCAGTGGAGTGTCTTTCAGGGCCCGTGGTAGAAGCAGGTTCACGATCAGTTCTATTGTGGGCAACCCACAACAGGCCAGGAACAATACCTTCTGTCATTTGACCTCTTTGATCTTCTCTGCAACTATGAAGTTCTCGAACTGGATCTCGTACATGGGCCATCTCTCCGGGTTGGAGATATTGAACAGCCCAAAGGAGGATGCAGCGGCAGCCATCCCACCTTCATCGCCAATGTTGAGTCTGGCGCAAGAAGTACTCTAATCAGGAGGATTGGGTTAAACACAGTGATTCTTTATTCTGCTCTTACTTCAGACTGGGGACTCTGTACAGGGGTGGCCTCTATATATACAGTGATTTGACCGTTACAAAATAAGATACATTTAGGTGGACTTCCTGAGGACAAGCAAAGTTCAACATTTCCCGCTTTGACATCTATTTGAATTTTGCACCTTTAGAAATGATGCACGTCTGCTCTTCCGCTTTGGCACGGTTTGTCTTTTGAACTTGAATTAGGCTTTGGACACAACAACTACTGAATTTTGAAAGCATGACATCTCATCTATAGATAGAACTGCCTGCAATATTCCTTTACAAAAGGAAGGAACTGCTGACTAATGTCATGATGTGTTGACTATCTAAATGGCTGACTGACTCCTGTTATGATACAATATTGTTCTTAGCCACAGTAAGGTATTTTTGTCATAATACTTTTCATTATATTTATTAATAAAAATTAAGAAAAAATATTAAGGAGCCGTCATGGCACTTTGATTATAGCCAAAGCTGATGACATTGTGAGTTCAGTCCTGACGAGTTCCAAGTTCACCCAGCCTTCCATCTTTCCGAGACCAGTAAAATGAGAACCCAGCATGTTGGGAGCAAAATGCTATTTACTTTCTGAATCACCAAGAGAGTGCTCTTAGTGCCATGGAACGGTATATATGTTTAATTGCTATTGCTAAGAAACAATGAAGCTATTCTAGTAATTTAAACCAAACCACATACCATACCACAAGTACAAATATATTTCAGCTATAATTTAGTCTAAGTTATGCACTATAATAACTTGGCAACAGGCCCGATCAGTTCCTGGAAAATAGATGGGGAAGAAGTAGAAGCAGTGACAGATTTTGCATTCTTAGGATCTAAGATCTCTGCAGATGGAGATTGCAGCCATGAAATAAAAAGGCGACTGATTCTTGGGAGACAAGCCATGAGAAACCTGGGGAACATAGTGAAAAGCAGAGACATCACCTTGAAAACAAAAATTAGAATAGTCAAAGCAATGGTATTCCCAGTGGTAATGTACGGATGTGAGAGCTGGACAATTAGGAAAGCTGAACGCAGAAGAATAGATGCCTTTGAAATGTGGTGCTGGAGGAGAGTTTTGAGGGTACCCTGGACAGCGAGGAGAACAAATAGGTCAATCTTAGAAGAAATCAACACTGACTGCTCCTTGGAAGGTCAAATAGTAAAGATGAGGCTAAAGTACTTTGGGCATCAAATGAGAAGGGAGGATTCACTTGAGAAGCCAATTATGCTGGGAAAGGTGGAGGGCAAAAGAAGAAGGGGGAGGCCAAGGATGAGATGGATAGATGGTATTGTAGACACAGTGGGCACAGAACTGGGAGGACTGAGGGGGATGGTGGAGGACAGAGGCGCCTGGAGAACGATGGTCCATAGGGTCGCAAAGGGTCGGAATCGACTGTGCGACTGAACAACAACAATGCACTATAATATGCTTCTAGAAAACTACTTTTGTTTCAAAAATGAAATGTAGGATTTGCTTCTCAAATTCTATCTGCAATCATCTGTTTTTCACTGTTCCTCAGCTGTCTGAGATGAACTATAACATAATCATATCCCTCTAGATTTGTTCCATTCTGGAACACCTTTGCTTAATTACCTGTTTTATATCTCTCCTTGGCAGTTTGTATGCCTGATACATGGTATTGCAACTTCACAGTCCCCTAAGGCTTGTCAGGTTAAGGATTAATGAGTACATTTTACTCAGTGGTTTTACAAAGGTTAAACATAATTACAAATTGGATATTTCAGGTAGCACTGGAAATGTAAGTGTTGGAGAAATGGGGTGAGGAGAAGGGGGGAATTGTGAAACTTGTGGGAATCAATTTAAGCCTATTATAGTTTCTGGGTAACAAATTAGCATAAAGAAAGGAAAGACAATGCTGATCTTTTTGTTTCAAAGATGAGGAGAAAACAAAAAAATACCAGCCCTCCCCACAACATTTTGCCATATGTTGAGAGAAAGGAATGGTCTCTAGTTTGCAATCTCATTGATTTCCCATTTGTGCTAGCTAAAATGTGCCACACCAAGTGGAAGATACAGTGCAGGAAGATATAGAAGGGATTATCTTTTGCTGCTGCTGTATCTGAATCAGAATACAGGCTATCATCATGGTGATCAGCCATGAAGTCTGTCCTGATAATATAATACAGTGACCTTTCATTGCAGGCGCACCCCCTAAAAGAAGGACTCAGACACTGGTAAAAGTGGATAACGGCATTGGGCCACATTTATTGATTCATGCCCTAGTCCGAATTATAAATTTCGATTGGTATTCAACCAATTATAATTCTTAAGGCAAGCAGGCGGCAGTAACACTGGTAAGGTTCCTCCCAAAATTGCCAACGGCAATTGGTTACAATGTATCCATTTGTATCAATTTGTTTGTTTACACAAACAAATTGTTGACCATAGTCAATAAACTAACTACTGACCCCACCCTCTGACGCGTATCCGTAAAATAACGGGGTGATGCATGCTGCCTAGCTCGTGCCATCACCCCATTGCCTGGTTCGTCGTTGACCGGACAACGTTAACCAACTTGTGCCTATCTAGTGTTGGCCAGTCAATTGCGAACCTGCCGGATACCTGTGGGTCATAAATATTTACCTTACCAGTGCTACCCGCCACACGGGGAGGCTTCAATAAAGGCTCACCGCCCCCCCCCCCAGACCGTCAGCTAGGTCAACAGGCCTGCTTGCAAATTTTCCAAAAAGAGGTTCATACCTCCTGGTGACAGATAGACCCCATCCCCTGCATAAAGATCACAATTTTGAAGACTAATGTCGGGGTGTCGGATGACGCGCCTCCAACCCTTGTCTACAACGAACCGGGCTACCGCCCTGTTCACCGAGCAGCGAGTGCGGTCAAGGGCCTGGAGGTTAATGCCCCCCCTGTAAGCGTGACGCGGTATGATGTCCGACCAAATCAGGGTTGTGGCAGGCCACACATAATGCAAGTAAGCCAGGTCACCGCAGATCACATGTTTCAACGACAGGCCCATGACCTGGCCTAAATCATTGCCCCCAAGGTGTATAACCAGAACATCAGGCGGGTCAGCATCCCTGATGGAAAAAAGGAATGGCAACAGTTCCCGCCATAACATCCCGCGCTTACCGTACCATCTGAGACATGCGGACGCACGTAGTCCCAGCTGGGGTCCCCACTCTGTCGCCACAGCATACTGCGCTGCCCTGTGCACATAGCTATGGCCCACCAGCCATACTGCCACCGGCGTAAGTCGACACGCAGGGTATGTCAGGAAAAAAGGGGGAAACAGGACAGTGACTTAACTGGTACTCACGATAGAAGAGGGCGAACATATAACTGGAAACACTGTGATCCCCATCTTCCCATATGGCGTATCTCAGCCCCAGAGTACCCAAAGGCAGCTGCAGTAGAAGCAGCTCCTATTCTAAAAGAATGGGTGCCGTAACGAGCCCCGGGGAGGCCAACACTGGACAGCGCCTTACCGGTCACCTTCCAAAATTGAAATTTAGTAAGAGGAGACCCATCTCGGTGGCAGAAAAACGGGCCAGGGTGCGTACCACGCAGTGCAAGGAACTCTTGTAGGGCACCAACCGGACAGATGTCTGCCATGGAACATCGTAGCAGTCTTACACCACTGCCTACACCGTGCTGATCAACCTTTGAGGAGCGTATCCTCAACTGAGCCCACTCATCGGAAACATAGACATCTTCGAGTTCCAGTGCCCTACGCGTCGCATCCGCCTTAGACAGTAGCACCAGCTCACTGATGCGGAGCGCTCCAAAAAAGGCCACCGTGGTAGCCGCATGAAACAGGGCTGCCTCATACCTGTCAAAACACAGGTCATGCCAGCCCCGTGCAAGTTGGGTAAGTACCCCTGGAGAAATTGGGTGGTGGTTGTCCGGGCAGCATCCACGCTCCCGTGTCCACCCTTCCAAAACATGTCGTATACGGAAATCATTTGTGCTGTCAGCATAGCCCCCTACCTTGGCCATGAATGCCAGTGCTGACAGCCTGGATGCTATGGTGCGGGGAGCTAGGCCCTGACTGTGTAGGTAAACCATGAATTGGAGAACATGTGTCACTGGAATAGGCCAAATCTCGGGCAATCGACACTGGGCACAAAGGCCTGGAATTTACTGAGTGCATGGTGATACGCCTTACGCGTGCGGGGCGCCAGCGACATGCCGATCGCCCGGTTCACCTCTCCTTGCCAAGCGTCCATATCTCGTCCGGGAGCGGCGAGGGAAACTCCTCTGCATCCGGAGCCAAGGCACGGAACCGGGAGATCTGCAGGCGGGACAAAGCATCAGCGATGTCGTTATTAATACCTGGTACATGCCTAGCCCTAAATGGCACATTGAGTCGTAGGCTGCGCAAGACAAACTGGTGCACTAGCTCCATAACCCTGGGTGATTTGGACGTCTGTGCGTTGACAATGTGCACGACCGCAGCATTGTCACACCAGAAATGAACGACCGAATTGGCCCACTCCGCACCCCATAGCATCAAAGCTCCCAGAATGGGAAAGAACTCGAGGAACGTAAGATCGCGTAAACGATCCATGCCCCTCCAAGCTGGCGGCCATCGGCCATAGGCCCACTTCCCTTCAAAGTAAATCCCATAACCCAGGGACCCTGATGCATCCGACTGAACCTGGGGGGACCTATCCCCTTCAAAGGGAATGTGAAACCCCCGTTGGAAACCTTCCAGTAAGTAGGCAGCGTCTCCCCTCCTTGGGTATGCTGCGAGCCAACGCTCCAACATGACCACATTAATTGGGGAGGGAGCCTTTTGATTGACCAGCGCCCTCAGCGGCAGGTCTGCCCTGTCCTTGTCCACCTCTAACCCTGCCCTGAAACCCGCCCGCTCGCGGGCACGCAGCAGCGGTGTGGGGGCCAGCGCAAGAGGGACACTCGTGCTTGTACCGGCACTGCTTTCTATTGCACGCACCATTGGCCGAGAAGCTCCAGCACAGTAGGCGGGCTGGAACCCCCTGCCCAGCCACCTGGCAGGGTGCCTGCGCTGTAGCGGCTCGCTGGACCGCGTGTCCACAATGATACCTCTCCCCAGGCGCAGGGCGCGTGGGGGTCATGTACAGAAGCCACAGCTTCTGGCAGGGCTTGTCCCACCTCATCTCCGGGTGTAGGGGCACTCTTATTCGAAACTCCTCATCGTAAGCCAACCACGATGGGCCAGGGAAATCAACCATTGCCCTGTAAATGTTGTCCAAATACTGAACCATCGGAATGGCCAGATCAGGCTGGGCCCTGAGGTACACCGCCATGTATATGAGATATGCGGGCAACCAGTTGGCCCACGTGCGTGGTGGCTTACGACGTCGGGACTGCTCCTTGTCCTTTTCATCCTGCCCCTCCCTCTCCTCCTTGGTGGGTTCCCTGTTCAATAGGGAGAAAATGTCTACGTACTCTCCCCGCCAGATTTTCTCCTTGGTGGCCTGCGCCAAATGATCCCCGAGGGGCAAAGAGTACCCAGCTGTCGGGAATGCCGACACTGGCACATTGGCAGTGCGGGACATCAAGAAAGGGACCTGAACCTGCCCCGCAACCCCCGTTGCAATCCCCGCAGCGTAAGGCCCCCCACCCCATGTGGGGCCTGCAAGCGGCAAAGCCGCACCTGGGTGTGCCGGGGGTAGCTGACCCCCGGTCCCGACTTGACGAGGCCATGGCCACTGGAGACCCTCCCCCGCAGTGGATGGTGGTGTGGGTGCATTAGCTTGAACCGGATACTCACAAGGTGCACCCCGTGGGCCGCCCCCACTGGGGGTTCCGGCCCACGGTGGGCGTCGGAGCTTGCGACCGCCATCGAGCTCTGAGGACACACCTAACCACTACCTGCCGATGGTGTCTGCTGCGTGGGGAGCTGTGAGGCTGCGGTGGGCACCGACCTGTGCGCCTCAAGCAGCTCAACCCGGCCGGCCGCCTGCTGAAGATTGGCAGCCGCCGCGGTGACCTGTAGACCAAAAGGTGCCCCAGGTGGGTTAGATATCCCCAGGGATGCCTCCAGGGCCGCTACGCGGGCCAGTAGGGCATCCACATTCACAGTGCCCCCTACGCAAATGGGGCCAAGCGGGCCAGGCGGCCCGCTGGCTGAAGGGCCTGGGCCCGGTGCCGAGGAACCTGGGCCCGAGTATGGCCATGCCCAAAGCTCTGGCCCTTGAAGGGCCGGGGGCATGCACTGCCAGGGAAGTGAACCAAGCCCCCCCCTGATTAAAACCTATGGCCTGGGGATGCGGGCCAGGGGCCGGTGGTCCGGCCGCGCTATGCCCACCCATCTGGCCCGAGCCCATGGCCGGCACTTGCGGGCCGGGGGCCGCAGCCCCTGCGGGGCCGGTCTGGGGCTGAACAGCCTCGGTCCACAGACTAATCTGCCCCATCCCACCGGTCCCGGTGGGTGCCCCGGCAAAGGGGGCCTGCTGAGGGGGCGCAGTCGCGGTCCTCCGACCCAGCTGCCGCCTCCTTGAAGGGCGAACCGAGTTTGCCATAGCCTTCTTTTTGGAAGGCATAATCGATGGTGGGAAGCCTAAGCAAAAGGCGAAAAGCCAAGCTGACTGCCGCCGAAAAGGAGGCTTCCCCGAAAGGCGAAGAGCGACGGAGCAAAAACTTCTCCTCTCCGTCGCTTTCGCAAAATGGCAGCTCGGCTGCCTCATGGCCACCCCTTTTAAAGAGGGCTGGCCACACACCCCTAACTACCCGGATGTCCAAGTCCGGTGGGGGGGGGGCGCAAAGAGCATGGCGGCCATTTTGGTGCCGCGCTTGCATTTGCCTTCCACGTCACAGCATGACAGCTGTTCCACTGATCCAGGTCTGCGAGTCACTTTCTGGTTCTGAGCCATAATAGTATGCAAAGTCCTCATCAGCCCCAAGAGAGTAGTGATGAAGCTTCTGCCCTCCATCAAGATGGATTCAAGTTGGATTTAATCAACTAGGGGACCATCACCCTTCCCTGTGGACTTTGGCACCCAAGCCATTAGTCCACAGGGTTGTCAGGTTAGTTAACCACCACCTGACACTGGGAGCTGAGTTGCTGGCAGTGTAGTCTACTCTATTACCATAGCAGGATAAACTGGCCAGACTGAAAAGGGTTTATCTAAGGCAGAGACAATAATTAAGCCTCAAATCCAGTAACATGCTTGTTCCAGAAGACACTTTTGGAGAAGAATTGGACCATAAATTGTACCATACAGTCTGGACTTTATTGAGCAAGGAGCTATAAAGTAGTAATTGTACAATATGTGTAGAAATCATGCATCCCAATGTTTTTAATGAATTCTAGTACTTTTACATTGTGGGGAATTAATCTGACTAGCAAGGGTTGCCTGGCGTTGCCGGGCTTTTCCCCCCATGTGTTTTAATAAAAAATGAACCAATTTTATTTTTGCAATAGTTTTACATTGTGTTGGAAGGTTAAATTGTGTTAATTTTTTTAAAAAAATTGCTTAGTCTGAAATTTTAATTTTTTAAATGTTTATTTATGTTAAAAATTTTTGGCTTGGCTGTTATTAACTGTGATCTGCGTTTTTGGTTTTTTTTTTAGGATTAATAAAAGAAGTAAGTATGATATAATTTTTTCAAATTGTTTTATGTAAGCAAATAATGTTTTAGTTTTTTGAATTTTTTTAATTAGTTGTACCGTAGGTAATAATTTTAATAATGTAAAAGTAAATGTTTTTTACATTCAATGTTTTTAAAATGTGTTTAGATGTTTTGAGTTTAAATTTGAGTTATAACTCAGCACAGGATTTTTAAAAGTTTCTATTGTATTTTATTGACATATATTTGTGATTTGTGTGAAAGTGTGTTTAGTGTAATTTTTTTTACTTGTTTTTATTGGTGTGACCTTTTGTGTAAAATTGTGAATTTGTGTTTTGTTTGGGGCTGTTGTGTGTTTTTGAATTGTTTTTACTATTGTGGCCAGCAGGTGGTGCTGGTAGGGGTTATTGTATGTTGACTTTTTTTTCTCTCCTGGCCTCTGGGTGGAGCTTCTTCTGGTAAGTAGTGTCTTTCTTTATTCATTTCTTTTCCAGTCCTGGTGGAGGTAGCACCTCTTTTGGTAAGTTTGCTTGTTTTCTTTCTTTTGTGTGTGTGTGTGGGCGGGGGGGGGGAGGGGGGATTGGAATTTGTATTTTTGTCTGTTTGTTTTGTTTTTGATTGTGTCTTTGTTTACTTCGTATTGTTTTTGGTGTTTTTGTTTTTGTGTATTTTTGGATGTGTTTGAGTGTTTTTAGTAATTTTAAAAAAAATATTTATTTGGTGGTGGGGAAGGTACGTGGTCATTGGGGGTTAGGAAGGGTGGGCTAGGTGGTGGGGAGGGGGGCATGGTCATTGGGGGTTAGGAAGGGTGGGCTAGGTGGTGGGGAGGGGGGCATGGTCGTTGGGGGTTAGGAAGGGTGGGTTAGGTGATGGGGAGGGGGGCATGGTCGTTGGGGGTTAGGAAGGGTGGGCTAGGTGGTAGGGAGGGGGGCTTTATTGTGTTATAGTGCTTTGTTTGTGTGGAGTCGTGAAAGTAGATCGGGGTTTCCCCTTTAATATCAGTGGGTGGGGGTTGCGACCCCCCTCTCCGCTGGCTCCCCTGGGGTTGGGAGGTTTGTGGGGACAAAAGAGGTATGTCCCCCCCAACTCTTCTGGACCCAGTAGAGCAGGCAGAGTGGATCGATTCCCTCCCCCCTCCTTAAAACAACTCCGTTTTTAAAGAGAAGAAAAGACGGAATTGTTTTAAGGAGGGGGGTGGGAATCGATCCCCTCTCCCTGGTGTCCTGAGTCCAGAAGGGTTTGGGAAACATACCCCTTTTGTTCCCACAAACCTCCCAACCCTAGGGTAGCCAGCGGAGAGGGGGATCGCAACCCCCACCCACTGATATTAAAGGGGAACCTCCAGTCGGGACCTTCAGGCGCTATTGGTGAGGGAAAGAAAGCCAGCTGGTGTGTGCTTGGCTGTTAGGCGGTGAGTTGTTTTTCTTTTTCATTTTTCGGGCGCCGGTTTCCTCAGCGTTCTGCGTGCTCATGGCGCGCAGGACGCTGGGGCTTGTAGTAATGGGTTGGTGCTTTGTGTTTGTGCTGCGTTTTTTTTAAATGCTTTTCTTTTGATTGGCTGTGGCGCGTTTCCGAACGCTGCGCCGTGCGAGAGCCTCTCAGCCTGATTGGCTCTGGCGCGGCGCGGAGCAAGGAATGTTGGGAAGTGAAGTTGTTTCCCTTTCTTCGCGTTTGTGGGGCTGTTGCCCCACTGCCGGGTTTCTAAATCCTTCGTTGACCTGCGTACCCAGATCGGCCGTGTGCACGAAGGGTGAGTGCAGGCAAGTAGGGCGAGGCATAGCAACCTATAGCCAGTTCCAACGGTTAACCCTTGGATTTATAGGTTAAGATATGAAAACAATTGCACATCTGTGCCTCTTAATTGAAAACATGATGTGTTTCAAGTTTTGCAATGAACTGGGAAATGCAAGATGCAATTGCACTTCCCACCTAAAGTTGAATTTGCTCTTTGGAAAGTTGTGGTATTTGAAGAAGAGGTTGATTCACCAACTGTAAAGATGTCCACTGTGACCTAGATTGATTTGCTTCTTCATTTCCTGCTGAATGGTGAAGCTGAGAGACTGACAAATCTTTTAACTCAGGTGATGACAATGTACCTTTTCACCCAGAGGATCACTGGTCTATGGAACTCCCTGCCAGAAGAAGTGGTGACAGCTGTCAGTCTTGACAGCTTTAAGAAAGGATTAGACAAGTTCATGGAGGACAAGGGTATCAATGGCTATAATTATGAATACATGAGGACAACCTCAGGGTTGGAGAGATAGGCAGGATATCTCTCAATGCCATTTCCAGGGAATCCTAAGCAGGTGAAGGTATCTACTTGGGAATACCCTGGAGCAAATGGTGAGCCACTGTGTGAGACAGAATGCTGGACTAGATGGGCTGTGGCCTGTTCCAGCAAGGCTGTTCTTACGTTCTACTTCAGGTTAGAAACAGATGTGATAAACAGGATCTCATCCACAGAGTTGACTAAAGCAGGAACCACAAGCAAGTTGTAAATTAGTTTCCCTTTGTCTCTTTCGTCTCCCAAAAAGCAGACAGTGCCCAATCCAGCAGAGGGGCCTTTCAACTGTTTTGGAAAAGAGTTGGGAGGAGAAGAGGTAATCATGAGCTAGTCATCCTTAGTGGCAGATAGTGTCAGGATGGGGAGGTAGTGCTGGATCCTGTAGGGCATCATTGGACCACAGTTTGTGTGACTCAAGTATGCACAATACAGCTTTGTGATATGCCCAATGTTCTTTCATATGAATAGACTTGGTAATGCCCACAGAGCTGCCTCCCTGACTGAGCTGGGCTGGGTGGTGGCTAGCAATGCACAGCAAGAAATTTACCCTCTCAGGCTACAAAGTGGATGAGTGCACTACCTCAAGCCTAGAGTTGCCATAATTCTCTCCCACAAAACCAGGACAGAAGTATACTTGACAAAAATGAGCAGGTTATCTGCAAAATAGCCTGTTTTTTAAGCAAACATAATATAACGACAGCTATAAAACACTTTCACATTAAATATATGAATACATGAATGAATTTATTTACAACAGTTAATTCTTACTGTAAGATGATCTGTTGTACTTCTGAAAAGTCACATCGCAGTCAACTCTTAACATCCTCAATTCCAGGAAACACGCTGGTCATACTTATCGGTGTGAGGCGAGGACATTAAGATTTGTCTCCAGGTATACACCAACTCCAATATGGCAGGAAATTGCTCGTTTGATGGCGAGAGTTCGAATTTATTTTAATTGTGTGTTATAATACACAATTAGTAAGTTTTAAAAATCTGGGACTATAACATGATTTTATTGAACTGGCCGGGACAATTTTTCCAATTTTAATTTAATTTAATTTAATTTTCATGCTTATATGCCACCCACTCATAGCAATCAAACAAAAAATTATATAATCACAATACAAACTAACCACAAACAGCTAAAAAACAAAAAAAACCTTCACCATTAAAATCCACCCACCACATTACTAAAAAGAGGGAGAGCTTAATTATTGTACAAGCCAGCAGGCAGGGGCTACACACTTCCATCAGGGACCCACACCTGCCCCACCATCCAGGTTTTCAGATCTTTCCTAAAAGACAGCCATTCCGTCTGCAACCATAGCTCTTTTGGCACAAGGTTACAAAGGGCCCTCCTTCTTGTGCTAGAGAGGCAAGCCCCTCTAGCTGATGGTACAATTAGAGAGCCCCTCTGGTCTGTTCTGGTTGGATGGAGAGACGTTCTTGGGGAGATGCAGTCTCTTAGGTATCCTGGCTCACTACCATATAGGGCTTTAAAATTCATAACCAGCACCTTGAATTGCACCGAGAGGCAAACTGGTAACCAGTGCAGCTCCTGAAGTAGTGGCGAGGCATGGGCATAACGTCCCCACCCCATTACCACCTGTACAGCTGCATTCTGGACCAGTTGCCATCTCCGAATGGTCGTCAAGGGCAGCCCCATGTAGAGTGCATTACAGTAATCTAGTCTGGAGGTGACCAGAGCATGAGTGACCACGAGTAAGGAGTCCCGGTCCAGGAGTGGGTGGAACTGATGAATTACATGAAGTTGTGCAAAAGCCCTCCTGGCCATGATTGTCACCTGTCCTTCGAGCAGTAGTTGTGAGTCCAGGAGGACCCCCAAGTTGTGCACCGAGCCTGTCTTGGGAAAGACAGCCCCATCCAGGACCAAAGCTGGTAGCTCCCGAGGGCCCCTAATCCATAGCCACTCAGTCTTGCCAGGATTCAGCCTGTTGTTCCCCATCCAGACCCCCACAGCCTCCAGACACATGGATAGGACTTTGACAGCATTGCTTGGATCACCACGGGCTCCGATGTACAACTGAGTATCATCACCATACTGATGATAACTCACCCTGTGGAAATGGATGATCTCACCAAACGGCTTCATGTAGATGTTGAATAGGAGAGGAGAGAGCCCTGAGCCCTGAGGCACCCCATATTGGAGGGGCCTAGGGCTGGATCTCTCACTCTCCAACCACACCGACTGGGTCCAGCCCTTCAGGAATGAGGAAAACCAGGACCACACAGTGCCCTGGATCCCCAATCGTTTGAATCGATGGTATTGAAAGCCACTGAGAGGTCAAGAAGAGCAAGGATGGACGGATGTCCACCATCCCGCTCCTGCCAGAGATCATCCATCAGCATGACCAATGCCATCTCCATACCATCTCCAGGCCTGAATTCTGACTGGAAGGGGTCCAGATAATCAGCTTCCTCCAGGACCCCCTGCAACTGATGCATCACTGCCTTCTCCAATACCTTCCCTAAAAAGGGAAGGTTGGAGACAGGCCTATAGTTGGTTAGGACTGCTGGGTCGAGGGATGATTTCTTCAGGAGGGGACGCACCAAAACATGTTTTAGAGGTGCAGGAAACACCCCTTCCTGTAAACATGCGTTAATTATTGCCCCGACCCAGCCACCTGTCACCACCTTGGAGGCTTTCACTAACCAGGTAGGACAGGGATCCAAAGGGCATGTGGTGGCGCGAACAGCTGCAAGGAGCTTGTCCACTTCCTCAGGGACAACTGGATCAAACCGACCCCAGCTAACATGGCAAGACTGTGGTCCGGTCCCTGTCCGGACCCTCTCCATCCATGCCAGAATTAAACCTTGAATCCAGGACAATCCCAGTTTTCCAGGATGTATGGCAACCCTACTCAGGCCCCACCCCACTACAAGTGTAATTGCTATTGCTATCACATTTTAGGGGATTTAATACATTTTAAATCAATTCTGGCCTGAGTTTTCATCCCAACTTCATGTTCTTGCCTCATTTTTTGCTAACATTATAACTTTGTCTATGTGTTATTCCACAGCAGAATATGCTAGTGCCATATGCTATAAAATAATACATGTCAAACAAGTAGGTGTAGCTCTTAAAGAATCATGAATTATTACTGGCTGGTTGAAACCTACCACCACTGAAAAGTCTATTATTTTTCTGGCATTGCACCTCTGTAATTATGTTGAGAAGTGCTAATAAATATTGAATGAAATAAGGTAACACAGTTTCATATCATAGACACTAACCCCCAAAAGATGGCTGAAATCAAGAAAACATTTTCTGCACGTATCTCAAGTTCCAATATTAAACCAGAAGAGTCTAGGCGAAAGCTATGAAGAACAAACAAAAGAAACCTTGCTGAATGAATAAATGTTGAAAAAGGTCTCCCACCAAGACAAGCTTCTGGCTGGACCGTTAGGAATTCACTTAACAGACAGCAAAATGAAATAGGTTTGAAGAATAATCAAGTAAAATAGGGCAACCAGAATAAAAGACACATTTTCTGTGAATCTGGAGAAACTCAACCAATGCATTGTTTCTGTACATGTCCCACTATATGTATAAAAAGATAGTAAATGGCTGAGGTAACACTATTAAAATAACTCACATCTGGTCAAAACTAGTCTAATCATTCTCACATTTTAATTTGTTTGAATTTTATCTGTGTTTGATATATGCTCATAATTTTAAAGAATGATTATTTTCTTTTGTTCCATTTGCCAGAGAAAATATGATGAAAGTACAGTATTTCATATCTATACATAGTAACATGTGGAATAACGATTTAGGTTGTACTTTACTACTTTACCATTACTTCCTATTTGGCATTTTGCAATAGGTTTTTTTATTATTATTATTATTCATGTATTGACAAGCAGATACTGTTTTGATCCTGTATGTGCATTTGTTGCTAGAAGCTGTAAAACTCATTGTTCTACCTTTTCAATAGACAAGATATTTTAGTTTGTTTTGCCAAATGGCACTCTTTCCTTCTGAAGCTCCTGACTCCAGGAGCAAATCCACACTAAAAAAATGAAATTAAAGGGAAAGGAGAAGAACAAGTAGAGACAGGTGTCATAGAAGAATGGAAGTGCGGCGCAAATGGCCGCCCGGACTCAGACATCTGGGTAGTTAGGGGGCGTGGCCAGCCCTCTTTAAAAGGGGTGGCCACGAGGCAGCCGAGCTGCCATTTTCCGAAAGCGACGGAGCGGAGAGGTTTTTCTCCGTCGCTTCTCTCCTTTTCGCCTCTATTCAAGAGGCTTGATTTGGCTAGCCTCTTCGAGGCTTTGTTTTTGCTTCTTTGGAAGCGACGGGGCAGAGGAATTTGCTCCGTCGCTTCCTCCTCTGTGTTAGCTGCGAGCCCTAGAGGCACGATTGGCTTTAGGAGCGACGGGGCAGAGAAATCTGCTCCGTCGCTTCCTCCTTTGTTAGTCTCTGCTTTAGGCTTCTTTTCAGCAAGCTGCTGGCTAGCTCAGTGGTTTAAGTGTTTGGCTTTGAAGCAAAAGGCTGGGAGTTCTATTCCCCGCTATTCCTTTTTTCCTAGGCTGCAGCCAAAAGGTAGGACTTTGTCTAGCCACCTAGAAAAAGAGTCATTTTCACTAGCCTTTTTGCAAGAGGCTCAATTTGCCTGTGCGACCCCCATACAGGGAGCTTTTTATTTAGCTAGCAGGGGGATCGCGGTGGCTAAAGTGGCTAAGACACGAGTGTAAAGTGCCTAAGACGCTGACTGGGAAGTGAAAGGTCAGTGTTTCACTTCCTGCGTACTGCAGGACAGAATTAGCTCCCATTTTCTGCCCCGGGCCGGCCCTTCAGAGGATCCGGCCCCCGGCCCATGACTGCTGGCCATGGGCAGGAACGATTGGGGGGGAGGGCCTGGTGCTGGCTCGCAGCCCGTTTTACACATTGGGGGCTGGGATTTTTGGGCATGGCCCCATTCCGGCCCAGGCTCTCAAATTGGGGCCCCTGGACCATTGCCCGGTGGGCCGTCTGGCCCGCCTGGCCCCCTTATGCAGGGGGATTGGCATGCATTACTGGCCTGCATAGCGGCGCTAGAGGCGTCAATAGGGATCGGCCCTTCAGAGGATCTAGCCCTCGGCCCTCGGCCCACGGCTGCCGGCCGCGGGCCGGAATGATTGGGTGGAGGGCCTGGTGCTGGTTCACAGCGCGTTTTACCCATTTGGGGCCGGAGTTTTTGGGCAGGGCCCTATTCTGGCCCAGGCTCTCAAATTGAGGCCTCTGGCCCAATACCGAGCGGGCAATCCGGCCCACCTGACCCACCTTGTCTCGCAGCTCCCCGTTCGTCTGGATCTGCGGCTGGAGCGTGTTGGAGGTCGCCATAGGGCTCGATTTCGGTCGCGAGCCCTGACGCCCACTGTGGGTCGGAACCCCCGGTGGGGGCGGCTCACGGGGGTGCAACTTGTGAGTATTACGTTCAAGTTGAATGCACACACGTCACGGTCCATTTCCACCAGTGGGGGTCGGCGTTTTTTGCCTTGCCACTTTGAGGCTGGGGGGCATCACTCACCATCCTGTCCCAGTGCCCCTTGGTTGCATTCTGACACGACGTTGGGGGCGGGGGTTTATGCTCCTGAGGCAGTACGTGGCTTCACAGGGGCTGTCTAGGTCCGGCTGTGTATGTCCGGTGTCCGTCATGTACCGGCAAGGGCATTGCCGACGACTGGTTATTCCTGCCCCTCCCTCAGTGATCATTTCTCCCACATCATGAGTAAAAACGATTTGGTGGGGTGGGGGAGCACGTGGATATATCCTCTATGACCCGAGGTCCCATTAAGGACAGGAGGTGCGGACAAGGGGACAGAGACATTGGGTGGTCCCTCCTGTGGAAACCATCACGCACTGGGGTGCACGCCCCCGGGACAGTGTTGAGCATCGTAGGTGCTGTCTGGTCCCTGCTGTGTGGGCCCTTATACAGAGCGAGCCGTCAAGGCCTTTGCTGACGGCCGGCTATTACTTGCCCAGGTTTATTATTGGCCACATGGCCATGAGGGGTAAGGGCTGGAGGGGGACATGTGGATATGCTCCCTGTTGAACTGCGAGCCCACTTGGAGGAGAGAGCAGGCCGGGACGGCCAAGAAACAGGGATGTCCCATCGTTGTTAGCCACCGCACACCTTGCGGGCCGAACTGGTGGTCGGCATACCTTGTATGTATTGTGGTATGCCTCTGGCCTGACCTGTGTGGGCCATCCTGGTGTTGATCGGATGGGCCCATGACAGTTGGCTCATGGTGAGAAATGTGGACGAGGGTGGCTAGATATACCCCGAGGGGAGGTGGGACGAGTCCTGTCAGCAAGGGTGCTTGTATGCAACGGTCCCATGGGACGGGTGCCTGGTGATGGGTACCATGGTGGTCATGCTGAGCAGCGGGCTGTTCAGACACTGGCTCCACGCAAACTGGTTGGGTGGGGGGTTCCGGCCCGCCTACTGTATTCGGCCGGCTCAGCTGACGATGTGGGTACTCGGCACCACGGTCGTTACCGACTTACTGCCCCCTTTTTCGCTGGCCCTCGTGCCGCCTCTGCGTGCCCGCGTTTTGGAGGGTTACGGGGCATGGGTGGGGGTGCACAGGGGCGATCAGAGCTCCGTCTGAACCAGCTAACCTTGTCATAAGCCCCCCGCCCCAATTATGGTCAGCCGGGAGTGATGTCACTCGGTTCTTCCAAGAAGGGATGGGGCGGGAAACTTGCTGGAAGTTTGTCAATGGGGCTTTTCTATCCATTTGGGGGTGTTGGGGCCCCAGGGTGATACTAATCTGGTTCCCTTACGGGGTGATGGAGAGGGGGCTCTGCTGTCCACAGCTAGGGAAGTTGGGGGCTATGAGAGTAGTGGGGGCACTTCTGGGAACCACCTTTCCTTAGTCGAATGTATCCCCCCAGCTCATACTGAGGTAGAAGAAGGGTGCATGTCATATGATAATCCATTCAGCTTACCTGGCTTTTGCCAGTGCACCCCATGACTTAGACCTATTGGGTTTTTTGGGTTTTGGGGGAATTTTAGTTGGATTAGGCTGGCCCCCTCCTGACAGTGTTCATTCATGTTCAGCACCCGACCAATGTGGGACTTTCGTTCAGTGGGCATTTGCTCACAGGTTGGGGTCTCGGTCTCCAGCCCATTGCCTTGATGAATTCTGGTCCGGGCTTAAACGGGGCTTGGACACGTGTACGCGTCTCCTCATCACAATTCAGACACTCAGGTGGGAACTGGGTGTCCCCTTGGCACCTGAATAGACCGAGATCCCATCTTATAACTTACAATTCGGCCTTGAGGCTGTCGCGCGGGCATCCAAGTTACCCGTTGATACTGTGGCTTGGATGTCCATGGCGATTTTGGCATTGATTGCCAAACATTGAGTATCCCCTTGGGAATTGCAGTTAATTCATTGCTCTTAATTTTGCTCTGCTCAAATTACTCCTGGGTTTGGAGGTGTCACTTATTGGGGATCAGACCTAGTGGTCTGCCCTGGATATCTCGTACGGTCAGATACCGCAGGCTCTCTGACTTATGGGGTTTATTCTGAGGGTGGGTGCACTGATTCTCCCCGCAGTTACCGTAATCTCGTTGTCCCCTGTTTTCGAGAGCACTGCGGCTGTGGTACAGTGAGTGGGCCTACTCAGTGGTCCAATTGCGGCGCGGCAATGCTGCAGTGGTGCACATTATCAATACCCAGAAATGCAAATTCCCCAGATCCGGACATTAGTTTGTCTATTCGTTTGTGAAGCCTACGCCTAATGTGCTGTTCTAGGTCAGACATGTCCTGGGTAAGAATAATGACTTTACTGCTGCTTTTCCCCACCAGCGGATCGCCCGTTTCCGTCCTTTACTTCCGAAGTGGAGGGATTCCACTTGCCTCGTTCGGCCGGTAGCTGGACGTTAGGCGAGCTGAAGGGAACCGGACATGTCATTGACACCTCGCATGCGTAAGGCGTATCACTATGAGTTCATGTGTCGTGTCGGGGAAGGGTGGACACGGGAACGTGTCCGCTGCCCGTACACGCGTCACCCTGTTCCCAGAGTTCCGACCCACCTTGCACGGGGCGGCATTACTTATGCACAGATAGGTGGGAGGTGGCTCTCACCCACGCAGCTACCACGGTAGCCTTTTGGAGCGCCACGCGTCAGTGAGAGGGTGCCAAAGTTGGTACCAGCTGTGTAAGGCGGGGGTGTCTCGTAGGGCACTGGAACTCGAAGATGTCTCTGTCACACATGAGTCGGCTTGAGTGGGGATACAGTCCTCACGGGTCTTAGCATGGCAGGCAGTGGTGTATACTGCTACAAAAAATTTTCGAGACATCGGTCCGGTTGGTGCCCTACATGAATTTTCGACAGTGCCTGCTGTGCGCCCCAGCCTGTTTTCTGCCACCGGGGTGGGTCTGCCCTCAACAGTACAGTACCTGAGGGTGACCGGTGCCGCGTTTCGCGGTGTGGGGCCCGTTTTGGCACCATTTACTTAAGGTAGGTGTCGTGCTGATCGCGGCTACGTTTCGGGTACTCCGAGGCGGACATGCGTTTACACGCAATTCCACATTTGTACGTCCCCTCATTGGGTGAGTACCTGTTTATGCCCTTCACCTTTTTATCTTTTACAGATCCTAGGGGTCTCAACACACCGGTGGCGGGGGGCTGGTGGGCTGCAGCTATGTTCACTGGGCAGTGGTACAGGCTGCAGCGACAGAGGGTGGACCCCGGCCGGGCTGTGTGCATCTGCACGAAGGCTATGGTATGGTATGCGCGGCACATGGGGGCGGGTACTGAGGCCATTCCTGCTGTCTGACAGGGGTCCTCTACCGCCCTATGTTTTGCAGGCCCCGGTGGCAGCGATGTTTTACGGATCGCTGCTGTTACTAAACTGTGTGGTGCTGTGACCTGGCTTTTACATCACGTATGGCTTCCATACGGTTGCTATGGTCTAACACCGTGCCGAGACACCAATTTAGGGGAGATGCGGATCTCCCTAGTTCGGACTCTTGGACAAAAATTTTTGCTTGTAAGCGGGAGAAGGGGTCCACCTGTTGGCCAGAGGTATGTACCTCGTTCTGGTGTGATGCAAGCAGGCCTGGCGACCGATATGTCGGTCTTGGGGGGGGGGGACAGTGAGTCTTTATTAAGCCTCCCCGTGTGGCGGGTAGCACTGGTAAGGTAAATATTTATGACCCACAGGTATCCGGCAGGTTCGCAATTGACTGGCCAACACTAGATAGGCACAAGTTGGTTAACGTTGTCCGGTCAACAACGAACCAGGCAATGGGGTGATGGCACGAGCTAGGCAGCATGCATCACCCCGTTATTTCACGGATACGCGTCAGAGGGTGGGGTCAGTAGTTAGTTTATTGACTACGGTCAACAATTTGTTTGTGTAAACAAACAAATTGATAGAAATGGATACATTGTAGCGAATTGCTGTTGGCAATTTTGGGTGGAACCTTACCAGTGTTACTTCGGCCTGCTTGCCTTAAGAATTATAATTGGCTGAGTACCAATTGAAATTTATAATTCGGACTAGGGCATGAATCAATAAATGTGGCCCAATGCCGTTATCCACTTATACCGGTGTCTGAGTCCTTTCTTGGGGGGGGGGGGGTGCGCCTGCAAAGCAACTCAATCTCGCTAAGCCAGACTTAAGTTGTGACTGGTGGCCCCCAAATGTGATTCCTATTTATTGGGGAGTAAGTTTTCATGAGCAGTTGTTGGCTAACTTCAACTAAAGGCTGTCTTTGTGAAGCAAAAGAGTCAGGAAAGAGGCATATCTGGACAGTCACATATAAAAGGAGAAGACAGAAAATGTCACAGTTTGGGGAAAGGAAAAACCAACAACTGACAAATCTCATCAGATATCCAAATGTCTTAAGAATCATGCCATATTCCTTTTATCAAAAGATCAGATACCCAGTAATAGACACGTTTGATGAATTTGAATATTGCTATCTTACTCTACTTGTTTTGATTTTCTCTGTGTCAAAATTCAGAACTATGAGCAAGCCAGGCCTCCTTTAGATTAGTGTTTCCCAACCTTTGGTTTTTTGACTTCATTTCCCAGAAGCCTAAGTCAATTTCCCAAAGCACTGATCAACAAATGTATTGGCTTAAGCTTCTGGGAATTGAAGTCTCACTGTGGGGCGTGGGCCCCACATTGGGAATCACTGCTTTAGATAGATGTGTGACACTACTTACTGTAAACCTTTGTAGTTAGGCTTGAGTTGTCTGAATCTTGCTTCAAGCCAATAACTCACTGATTCTCTCACATTCAGGCAAGGGGGGAATTGGCTGCAGATTGACTAGAACTCTTTGACATGCTATTCCATTTCTCAGCAAATCGGCTTCTGTTATACAGAATTGAATGGCTAAGTACTATGTTGTTTTGGTAATGAAAAATTGCCAGGAGGCTTCTCATATTTATCATGATTTTTTTAGGAATGGCTGCACAAACAATGTTGTGAATGTAAGTTGGAGCAGAGACCAAGATCATATTTGTTTTCTGTACCTAAAAATTACTAGCAATTCCTTTGTTTTGGTTTCTTAAAACACAAACAATATAGTTATGCTTTTTCTTCTTCCGTGTCTAGACCAGACGTGAAACTGACAAAATGAAGCCACCTTTTGGTGAATTCATTCTGTAGTTCCTTTTGCCTGACCTAGTGTGAGAAAGATTATTTATTTATTTATTTATTTATTTATTTATTTATTTACAGTATTAGCTGGCAGCACAAAGTTGCCATTACTAGGGTATGCATGATTGTGGTTCAAAAATACCATAATATTTGAGGAGGCTCTTTCTGTGTACCCTGTGTATCAGTTATGCTGATGGTTTTAATTCTGAAACTAATTCAACAGGGTAGAAATAGAATCACATTTTCTTTTCTGTTCTAGGGTTCAAAGTAAATGTCATCTAACAGATCAATAATCTCCTAGTATGTAAAGATTAAATTAAAGTTTCAGAAATGTACATCTCTCACTCGCCAAGTAAAATGTGAACTAAACAAAACATATTTCTGTGCAAGGTAGTGAAAAGTGCAGATGCCATAGCACAATTTGTACTTGCACATAAAAAAAAATTAGCATGTGAAGAGCTACAGTACTTACTTCTGAGCTGTAAAGTCAGTTCTGATTCATGCCTATTCTTTTCAGAGTTTTCTAGGAAGAGAATACACAGAAGTAGTTTACAATTTCATTCTTCTGGGGCACACTGGGACTGAGGATTGTGCAGCTTGCCCATTGATAGAAATATGTGTTTGCAGATTGTGATTAACTTTATCTTCTTTGAAAATTATCAAAATACAGAGCCCAGTCTTACTTGATCCTAAGCAACCTCTTCTGTTTCCCATCTTTTCTTGTGTGGAAGAGAAAAATAGAAAAATAAATTTTGTTGGATCCCTATCTGAATGGGGCAAAGATCTTTCTTACCTGCCTTAATGAAAGAAACAGGATCAGAAATAGCTATTAGAGCAGTGGTGCCCAAACATTTTCTGCTGTGGGCTAGTCCAGCCCCTGACACACAGCTGCGGGGGCCGGAGGCGGGCTGCTCCTACTGCTGAACATTTTGACATCAGCAGTGGTGGCGGCGATCATGCTTTGTCCCTGGTGCTCTGAGCAGCTTCTGGTTCTGTCCCCTCACTTCAGCAGCCTTTGGGGATGTAGATCGCTGCCTTGGGAAAATTTTCGGAGCCTTCCCCACTTCAAAATCTGCAGTGCTAGGAGAGCCCCTTGGCATGTCTGCGATGATGTCATCCTGGGCACGCCAAGGGGCTCTTCTAGCACCTTGGATTTTGAAGTGGGGAAGGCTCTAGAAACTTCCCCAAGACATCAGTCCACGTGCCCAAAGGCTGCAGAAGCTATGGGACCAAGCCAGAGGCTGCTCGGAGCAGCAGGGACAAAGCACCATCACTGCTGCCGATGCTTATGTCAGGCAGTGGGTGTGGGTGTGGGGCATTCCAGAGAGAGCCCAGGTTCTCAGCCCAGGCTGGATTAATGAGATGCATGGGCCTAATTGGGCCCGCAGGCTGTAGTTTGGGCACTGCTGTACTAGAGACTGTCTATGGTAAACGCTCTTGCAGGATCATGTAGTGAAAGGGTAGGTTCAACTTCAGATGGCTGTAAAGACATACGCCTGATCATACAAGATTTTAAGTGATCCCCTTTAAAGTGTCCAGAATGTCCAGATATCTGGAACTCAATTACACTCAATAGGAATACTATATAGTAATTATTTTTTCCTTTAAAACAATCACAAAAATGCAAAACATTTTCCCCCGAGACCTCTGACACCTTCCCAATGACTGTTTCAAACAAAAATATCACATACCAACAGATAGCAGTGCCTAAGTATTAGAAAATGACTGCAATGGGTATACTAATTCAACTCTGAAAAGTTGGAATCCCATCAGGAAATGCCAGCACCAATGCAGAAGCAGAGGACCTTGAGGGATGGGCAGATATCCTGGGCAGCAACAGCAAGCAGACTTGAGCAGGAGATAGAATGGGCACAGAGCTGGGCAGGCTGAGGAAGAGGGTGGAGGACAGAAGTGCCCAACAGGCAATGGTCCATAGGGTCGCAAAGAGTCGGAATCGACTGTGCGACTGAACAACAACAACAGCAACAACAAAGTGGAACTGTGGGCAGTGGTGGCTTAGTGCTTAAGATCCTAAGCTTGACAACTAGAAAGTTGGCATCTCAGCAGCTTGAGACCCGAGTGCTGTGTGATGGAGTGAGTTCCCAATCATCTGTCTCAGTCCTGCCAACCTAGTAGTTCAAAAGCAAGAAATTGTAAGTAGATAATAGGTACTACTTCAGTAGGAAAAGTAACATTTTTACATGGGTGGCAAAGTAACATTTCTATTTGCTCTGGCATTTAGTCATGCCTGCCACATGGCCATGGAAACATCTGCAGATGCAGACAACACTGGCTCTGTGAATGTAAATGGAGATAAGAGCAACCCCTAGAGTTGAATACAACTGACTTTCGAGCAAAGGAGACCTTTACCTTTAGGTGGAACTGTGCTAACAGCATGGGATACAACACAGTTGAGTGTGTGAGCACAATTTTGGAGAAGGAATTAGAAAAACAAAAGAGGCAAAAGGAAGGGTCAGCAGACTGAATCACACCATACCTAGTACTGTGAACAGAGTGTGCCATTCTCTTTTACCTAAAGCGGACTTCAGGGAAACCTAGTTAATTTCTTTAAGGAAAATAAGTTTTTCTACAGATCTAGGTGTGCATGGTGTGTACTGACAATGTCACCTGACTGTGAGAACACTCACTGGGCACAGAAGTGGTGGGCAAGACAGCAGTCCCTTTCTACCTTGAACAGACCTCCCCAAATGGACTCCTCCTTACCCGAGTAGGGTTGTCTATTTGTTTAATGTTTAAACCACCCATCTGAATATATTGTCACACATAATTGTACATATAATTAAGCAAATACAAGAGAAACTGCAAAAAAAGTCTCATTTCACTGGAAAGGCTCCTCTACATCTGCGTCAGTGGTGAGCTCCAAATAATTTTCTACCACACTGTGGGCATGGTATGGTGGGTGTGGCCAGGGGGAAAGCCCTGTGTTTCACCTGAGTTAGGACTACTTTATTTCAAAACTTGGATGGGTGGGGCCAGCCAGAATTTCTGCTACTGGTTCTGGTGAACTGGTGCAAACCTGCTGATGCCCACCACTTATCTGTATATCTCTACCTGTGCCTCTGCCATGTCTGTCCTCTGGGTGGTGTCTTTGGGGGATAGGTTCCTACCATGCTTGTCAAGACAGTATCCTAGAAAGCTTGTGCTGTTGTTGCAAGGGTGCAAGACTTGGACTGTAGAATACAACTGCTGGTACTGAAGTGCTATTAACATTGTTATAGTTTGCCACCCATATTGGCAACTATTGAGTCCAAAACAAGGAGTATTCTAACCAGCAATGTCGGGTTAAACTCAGTGATTCTTTATTCAGCTCATACTTCGGACTGAGGACTATGTATAGGGGTGGCCTCTATATATACGGTGATTTGACCATTACAAAACAGGTTACATTTAGGTACAAAGTTCAGCTTCAACATTTAACCACACTGATATGTATTTGAATTTCGTGCCTTTTAGAATGGTGCACTCCTGGCTCTTTATTTTCATCATGGTTTGACTTTTGGACACAACAGCACCCCAGAAAGATACCATGATCAATGATATCAGAAGCCACCAAGAAGTCCCACAGACCTATAGGAATCCTGTCCCTCTGTCCAGTTCCTGATATAGGTCACCCATCATAATAACAAAAGTCATTTCCATTCTATAATCAGGCTGAAATGTATCCAGGTCATCCAAGAACCTTTGGAGTTAAGATGCTACCAGATACTCCAAAACTTTGCTCAAAAATGGAATGTTGGAGACGCGGATAAATATCAAATACAGTGTGATTCAAGGAGGGATTTTTAACTTAAAACTGCAAGGAGGTATTTACCATTCCTTGAACCCATTCAGCAAGTTTCTCTCTGGCTGCTTCTTTAAGCTAGGAAATGCAAAGGCTCAGCACACCTGTGGTGGCTTTCACCTCTCCAAAGAGTCTGTCCAAATCCTCAAACAATACAAACAATAAAAATCTGTTCTTACAGGCAACAATCCTTGGGCAGGCTTAAAGGACAAGCAAAGGCCAAAGTTGCATAAACAGGAGTAACATCAACAACAGAGTCTAAGTCAGCAGATCTAAGTGACTTTGTGATGTGCTGTGCAAACTCTTTACAAAGGGCTTTGCAGGCGCACCCACCCAAATAAAGACTCAGACACCGGTATTGGATTAAAGGCATCGGGCCACTTTTATTGAATAATGTCCTAGTCCGAATTATCACTTTCAATTGGTGTATCATCCAATTGTAATTCTTTAAGGCAAGCAGGCCGCAGTAGCACTGGTAAGGTTCCACCCTAAATTCCAATGGAAATTGGCTACATGTATCAATTTGTTTGTTGACACAAACAAATTGTTGACCGGAGTCAATATACTATCTACTGACCCCACCCTATGACGTGTATCCGTTCAAATATCAAGGTGATGCAGGCTGTGAAGCTCCTGACATCACCCCTTTCATAGTTCGCCCTTGACCGGCCAATCCTATTTCCCCTGTACCTATCTATGTGTTGGCCAGTCAATTGCGAACCTGCTGGATACCTATGTGTCATAAATCTTTACCTTACCCAGTGCTACCCGCCACACGGGGAGGCGTCCATGATGACTCACCGCCCCCCCAGACCGTCAGCTCGGTCACCAGGCCTGCTTGCACATCCTCCAGAAAGAGATACATACCTCTGACCAACAGGTGGACCCCATATCCTGCCTATAGGTCAAAAAATTTGCAAGCCTATCCTCAGATGTCTACTGGCTGTCCCCAAGCCATTCTCAGCAAGGAACCGGGCAACAGCCCTGTCCTCTGACCGCCGGGACTGGTCCAAACCACGGAGATCCACGTCTGCTCTAAAACGGTGTCTCGGCATGATGTTAGACCACAGCAACCGTGTGTACGGCCATAAATGATGTAAAAACGCCAGATCACTGCACCTCGACATTTTAAGGAAAGGTCAGTGATCTGTGTGTGATCATCGCCGCCGAGGTGCAGAATAAGTACATCAGGCGGTCCAGCATCCCTGATGGACATCAGGAATGGCAACAGTTCCCGCCCTCTCATGCCGCGCATACCATACCACCACATACGTGCGGATGCACGCAGCCCGAGCTGGGGTCCACACTCTGTCGCCACAGCATATTCTGCCACCCAGTGTACATAGCTGCGGCCCACCAGCCCCACTGCCACCTGTGTGCGAAGACACACAGGGTCTATAAAAGAGGGAAAGGGGTTAAGGACATAACTAGGTACTCATACAGTGAGGGGATGTACATATAAGTAAAATACGCGCACACCCCCAAGTGCCCACATATATCCGCTTCCGAGTACCCAAACACAGCCGTGGTCAATGCGACGCCTATCCTGAATGAATGGGTGCCATAACGGGCTCCACACTGTGAAGCGCGGTACAGGTCACCCTACAGAACTTAAATTTTGTAAGGGGAGACCCATCCTGGTGGCAGAAAAACAGGCCAGGGCGCGCATCAGGCACTGCCAAAATTGCATGTAGGGCACCAACCGGACAGATGTCAGCAAATGTACATCATAGCAGTCTACACCACTGCCTACTCCATGCTGATCGGCCTTTGAGGAACAAATCCTCAACTGAGCCCACTCCTGGTTGATAGAGACATCTTCGAGTTCCAGTGCCCTACAAAAAAACATCCCCCTTTGATCATGGGACCAGCTCGCTCATTCACAGAGCTCCAGAGAAAGCTATGGTGGTAGCTGCATGAAAAGATACTCCTCCCACCTACTGTAACCTAGTCTATGCCAACCTCGTGCAAGGTGGGTCAGGGACAGAATACCTGTGAAAACAGGGCGACGTGTGTCCGGGCGGCGGCCACGTACACATGTCCACCCTTCCAATACATGGCGTATGCGGAAAACACTCGCACAGTCAGTAAAGCCCCGTGCCTTGGCCATGAATGTCAAGTCGTAAAGCCTGGTGGCTATAGTGCGTTGGGCCAACCCCAGATCCTGAAGGCACACCATGCAGTGTAAAACCTAGGCGACCAGTATCGGGCACATTTCAGGCATCTGCCTTTGCCCACAAAAGGCTCTAAAGCAAAGGAGTGAATGCTGACACGCCGTACACGTGCGAGGTGCCAAGAGAAGCCACTCGCCCGGTTCACGTCTCCTCGCCAAATGTCCATAGCTCAGCCAGGAGTGGAGAGGTGAGTTCCCTTGGGTCTGGAGCCAAGTCATGGAACCAGGAGATCTGCAGGCTGGATAAAGCATCAGCAATATCATTATTAATGCCTTGCACATGTCTATCCCTAAGGAGCACATTCAAGCGCACGGCCCAAGAACAATGGGCGAGCTGAGGCCATGACTCTGGGGGATTTAGACATTTGGGCATTAACAATGTGCACCAAAAGTGAAGCACAGAATCAGCCCACCTGTCCCCCCAGAGCATAAAGGGGACCCGAAATTGAAAAACTCCAGAAACGTAAGATCGGGTAAGCGATCCGTGCCCTGCGATCCCTGGGGCCATTGACCATAGGCACACTGTCCTTAAATTAAAACCCACCCCAGGGAGCTGGAGGCATCCAACCGTACTTTGAACTGGGGCTGACCATAAGCTCATACCTCCCAAAGGAGACAGCATGACAGTCCTGCTGGAATGTGAGCCAAACCAACAGGTGTGCTCGTAAACCCCTAGTCAGCCGTACTCCATGGCGTCGTGTATGAAGACCCGCCATAGTGTGACCCAGACACCAGGCGAAGGCACTGCCTGGTGTTACCACTCTGCAGACGAAGTTGATGCAGCCGTGCATCACCTGCAACTCTCGGAGAGGCACCTTACACTTGGCAAGATTTCCAAAATCGCAGCAGGAGCCGCCCCCCCCTTGACTGACAATTCGGTCACCTGGCCCTCCTGCATGTTATTCAAAAGAGAGGTGCATCCACTTGTCGACAGGTGAACCCCATCTCCAGGATACAGGCCAAATTCCTGTAACCCTACCCCCAGATGACAAATGGCTGTCCCCAAGCCATTCTGGATAAGGAACCAGGCAACAGCCCTGTTCACTGACCACCGGGCACAGTCCAACCGCGGGGTCAAAGCCTCCCCTATAATAGTGCTTCGGCACGATGTATGACCATAGCAACTGTGTAAACGGCCATAAATGGCAAAGAAACACCAGGTCACTGCACTCGGAAGTCTTTAAGTCCGGGCTAGCAATCCATGGAAGATCACTGCCTCCGAGGTGCAGAATTAAAACATGTGGCGGCCCAGCATCCCCAATGGACATCAGGAATGTCAACAGTTCCTGCCACCTATATGCCGTGCACACCATACCACTGCATACGCGCAGTTACGCATAGCCCGAGATGGGGTCCCCATTCTGACGAAGCAGCATACTGTGCCGCCCCAGTGCGCATAATTGTGGCCCAAAAGCCACACTACTACCAGTGTGCGGGAACACACAGGGTCTGTAAAATAAGGAGGAAGAATAGAGGGGAGAACAAGGCACTCATGCAGTGAGGGGACAAACAGACAGAGAAAAATGCACAAATCCCCACTTGCCCATGCAACATATGTCAGGCTCCGGGTACCCAAATGCAGCCGCAGTTGATGCGGCGCTGAACCGGAAGGAATAGGTACCGATTTTAATTCAGTAAGGGGTAGACCCGTCTGGTAGCAGACGACAGGCCAGGGCGTGAACCACGCGCTGCCACAAACACATGTGGGGAAGGAACCGGACATATGGCAGCGCCGGGCTAGTGCCCTTTTCCGGCTGACCGGCCCTTGAGGAGCGAAACCTCCCCAGAGCCCACTCCTGATCAAGCAACACATATCCTAGTTCCAGTGCCCTGCAGAACATGTTCCCTGTTGAAAATAGCAGCAGCTAACTTAATCTGAGAGCTCCAGATCAAGGCACAGAGGTAGTTGCCCAAAATAGACACTACATATGGAGCATAGGCGCTGGCTACGTAGGAGTCATATATATTAGCCACAAGTGCTAACAGGGCTCATCACTCTCATCTCAGGGTGAAGGGCCGCCCTCATCCTAAGGTCTTGGCCATAGGCTAACCATGATGGGCCAGGGAAAGGAACCACGGCCCAGTAAATATTGTCCAAGCACTGGACCATTGGGATGGCCAAATCAGGACTGGCCCCTATATATCCTGCCATGGATACCCAATAGGCTGGTAACCAACTGCCCCATTGCAAGGCAGCTTGCAGCGACGGGGCAACTCCCCGTCCCTGTCGTCCTGCCCCTCCATGTTCTAATCAGTGTGTCCATGTTGCAGGAGGGGAAAAACTGGGAATATATTCCCCATGCCACATCATCTTGTTAATAGCCCGGGACAAATGGTCACCCAGGGGCATGGAGTAACTGGCCATCGGCAGAATGACTGTTGGCGCGGATCAGAGTGGGGATACACATAATAGACCCCATCGGACCCCCGAGAAATTAAGGCAAGCATAGGGGTGGTCACCCCTGTAAGAACCAGGGTGTAATTGGCCTGTTGCGGCCATGGCCACTGTACCCCCCCGCACTTAAGCTAGTGTCACAGGTGTGTTGATTTGACCAGGATACTCACTCGGTGCACCCCCATGAGCCGCCCCCACTGAGGGTTCCGGTCCGTGGTGAGCATCGGAGTTCGCGATGGCCATCGAGCTCTGTGTTTCCGTGCGTCCAGGCCGAATGGGGAGCTGCAAGGCACCGGCCTGTGCTGGCTGGATGGCCTCCAGCAGCTCAACCCTGTTGGTGGCCCGCTGCGCAGCCGTGGCCAGCGTGTGGCCCGGAACCGCCAAGCTGGCATGCCCACCATCCGAAGGTGGTGGAGCAATATCCATTGATGCCTCCCGTGCCGAATTGCGGGCAGGAGAGCATCCACAGCATCTGACCCACCAGGATAAGGTGGGCCGGATGGGCTGGATGGCCCACCCGGTAATTGATGAGGGATAAACCGATGTGGTAATCCCTGGCCAGAATAGGGCCATGCCCATTAATCCGGCCCATGAGGCTAATCCACACCGTGCCTGAGTGGGCCACTATGCCCCGCCAGGCAAAGAAGCAGCGGGGCCAAAAACCCAGTGGAGCAGGCCTGTGCCGCCCCCCCCCCCCCCGCCCGAGCCCTCAGCCCTGGCTCATTGGTGGCAGTGTGTCCGACAACCCTGCCACCCACCTGCGGGGGTGGCGTCCGAGCTCTCCTGCTCAGCGGCACTCCCGAAAAAGTAGAGGGGGTGTGCTGAGCCCCCCCTAGGCGCGACCAAGGGGGCTGCCTGAGCCGAGGGGTATTCCGTCCTGCAGTACTCAGGAATTGAACCGCTGACCTTCCTCCACCCAGTCAGCCTCTTAGCCACCTGAGCCACTGCAGTACAGTGCTGGTCGGAGGAAGGAAAACCTCCGATGAAAGAGCAAAGCAAGCCTCCTGAAAGAGTCGAGCAAGGGAGGAATTGACGGAGCAAACTTCTCCACTCCGTCGCTTCGCAAAATGGCAGCCAGGCTGCCTCGTGGCCACCCCTTTTATGAAGGGCTGGCCACGCCTCCTAACTATCCCAAATGTCTGCATCTGGGTGGGGTCCCCGCAAAGAGTGTGGTGGCCATTTTGGTGCCACACTTGCATTTGAGTGGTCATCATCCCTCTACTGTGGTCATCTGTGCAACAGACTCTTCACCACCTAAAAAGGCTCCCCGGATGGCTCTTTGCAGATACAATGGTGGCCACCTGTGCTATGGAGTAAGCTTTCCAATGAGCTCTAACCCATGTTTAATTAAAATGCACATCAGGAAAATATACACAAAATGCACAGGAAAAAATAGTTTGCAGTGAATTGAATTTAAGAAACTGAGAGAAATAAAAATGGAAGGACTCATCTGTCTGGTTTCACTCCTAGTCTGACCACCTGGGAAAACTTATAGACTGCCACAGGTTTGTTTTGCAGTCAATCTATCCAGCTATCTTTCCAACTCTGACTAGGCTTTCTGATGTGGCAGAGGTAGAATTAGAGGCATGCATGTTCAAGGTGATTTTAGCAAAATATGTCTATGTGTCTCCATATGAAATGTGCCCCCCCGCCAGCTGCCTTACCTTTTTGTCTGCTGTCGTTGCAGCCGCTCTCTCAGCTAACACCGCAAGGCACCGTCTCAGCCTGACTCTGGCTGGCGGCAGCAGCCTCCCCAGCACCTACAGTCATTAGGTAGCCATCGCAGCCCAGCCCCTCCGTCCTACCATGGGTTGTCAGGCAGAAGGGAGGATCCATTTGGGCAGAGGACCCATTTGGGGGGGAGGCCTGCGGAAGGCAGCGGCCCGGTCCCGTCCTCTGCCCATCCCCTGGCTGTGGGTTCTCCCATCCCCCATGGTGGTGCCACAGGAATGCAGAGGAGCAATGCCGCGGTGGCCACCCCCCAACATAACGGCCATAAATGCCACCATCCATACTGGCAGTTAGGCTATCCGCCACCTGGAATGCCGGGCAAACTTTGGCACATGCATGGAATTTTGTGCATGTGCCACAGCCTGGAACACCAGGCAGAGTTAGGCACATGCATGGATTCTCGTGCATACACAGTCATCTCTCAGGGTTATTTCTGCCAGCCGGGGCTGGGCGTTGCAGCCCTTTTTCAGAGGCAAGTACCCCAAGGCGGGCTGCTGGTTACCCATGCCAGCCACCCCAGATGTTGAAGGTTGGCATGCACACAGTTTCCAGCACAATTAGTGATGGGGAGTCACTTTGTATTAGGGAGCCCTATGATGTCATGGAGCCCCAGATCTGGTCAGCTGAAAATTGGTTGAGCTGTGGCGATGACATCACAATCCCCCCCTCCGCTGGCTTTTTCCCCTTGCTTTTTCTCCTGTAGGTGGGGGTGTCCCCTTTGTGGATTGATTTAATAGGCGTACCCTTCCCCATGGGGCTTATAACCCCTGCAGTGACTATTTCTTCAGCCCAAGGTACATGTGTGCCACGTTTCAGCGCGATGGGTGCAGGGTGTGGATTTGTATAAGGAACATACAGTGCTGGACCTTGATTTTAGTTGTATAGATTATCTTAGCAGACAGCCTAATGATTCCTATCATGTTCAAAAGAGTTTTTAGCCAACTTATCCATTTGTCCTAAAAATGTAGGATCAAACTAATTATCTGAAGAATTAGTCCAGTATGGATTGTTTGGGCCAGTTTTATTTAGCATATAGAATACAGGTCAAAAACATTTAATGAGATGGTTTTCTATTTTCAGAACTGAAATAGAAACTGCACAGTGTTATGTGGGCAGGATGAGGTAATAGGTTTGCATAGACTTTTTCATCAGAACAATTTGTTTTGTCCAATCAATTTTTTTAACAGCAAGTAATTAGGAAACCTTCCAAATCTGAATAAATAACCATTTGCATTGAAATTCTACACACTTCAGCTAGAATATGCATGACATGCAGTGCGTAGGAGGAACTTGTACCAAAGATTGGATCATTAGCTGCAAAACAGTAAGTTGTAGAATGTACCATGAAAAGAACTGCAGCATTTTCTGCTTACAAATTGTAAGAGTGTAAGAGCAGCCGTCCTTCTTTCCCCCCCATCCATGGGTACCTCATTCCCCAGCTGTTCCCATAACAACCAGATGGCCCGGGAGAGAGAAGGAGGAGAGGCCTGCTGGCTAGTACCATTCTCACTATGGGACATTCCAGAGGTGAAGGGGGGCTGCTTGACTGAGTGAGAATTTGGGGTGGAGGCACAGCCCTATGATTAATATGTGTAATTGACACCAGAAGAGTGAGCGATTCGGACACCTCATCAAGAGGCTGGGATTGAGAGGAGTGGTGGCTGAGGGTAGAGAAATGCCTATATAATTGAGTGCACTAGTTTTAATGTGGCTCCCTCCCCCTTGAAAAATTCCTTTCCCTGGAACGTCTGCTTTCCTACCCTCCCTTTTTGGATGGGGAAAAACTCTCGCTTCCTACCAGGCTGGTGGGGGTGGGAAAGACTGTAGGGAGAAAGCTCTTTTGCTTTTAATAGTTCTGTATGGCTCTTTTTGCTACAATAAAATTAACCACGCTGAAGGAAATTGGTGCAGGCTGGTTTCATTGCGGAGAGAAGAAAGGGGGTCTCAGGCTTGGGGAACTCCTGGCCACGTTATGGCCCCAAGCTGAGTCCTACACAAATATGATATCTATATTGGAGCACCTCTGATAATAATTCACTCTTTTTGTGAGTATTATTAAAAACTGGTTTGGGGGGGAAAAAAACCTCATATGTTTTGTATATATTTAGAGGCCCTGTACAGTATTTCATAGCATATCCTGTGTTGTGATTGGTCATTAGAGGGCAAGCATGAGCTTAATTTTCCAGTTTGGTTGCTAATGTGCACAGTTCTGAGGGAAAACTCTCTTTTATGACTCTCAATTCACTTGAATTTTGTTTTCCAGTTTGCTCTGGTATAAAATGTGTGGCAAAATAATTACATTAACTATTGAGAAATCCTCTTTGTGGATAATTTGCTATGATTCTCATTAATGCTATATGGAAAAGAAAGATTGTTAACTTTATGGACAGATAGGGCAACAAAAATCATTTTTTTAAAAGCAATGCAAGCGCGGCGCCAAAATGGCCGCCGCGCCCTTTGTGGGCCCCCCCCCACAGGACAGAGAATCCGGGTAGTTAGGGGCGTGGCCACCGCCTTGATAAAAGGGGTGGCCACGAGGCAGCCGTGCTGCCATTTTGCCTCAGCGACGGAGCGGAGAAGTTTTTCCCCCTGCGTCTCCGTCGCTCGTTGGTGCTACCGGGAAGCCTTTTAGTTCCGTTTACTAGCTAGCTTCCCTTTCTGCTGCGGTGAGATGCCTTCCAAAAAGAAGGCTGCTGCGAATGCAGCTCGGGTGGTTCGGAGGCGTAATCCGGGTCGGAGGACCGCGGTGCCGCCTCCCCAGCAGCCACCTTTGCCATCCCCGGCCGGGGCTAGTGGCATGGGGGCTATCGCCCCTTGGCCCGATCAAAGTGCGGGCGCGGAGGGAGCTCCGGCCCGCGGCCCGCGAGCGGTGGGCACCGCTCATCCTCCTGCTCAATCGGTTGGGCCTATTCCTGTTGGGCCGCAGCCTCTCCCGGGGCCCTCTAGCCTTGGGGGGTGGCCCGGCTCCCTGCCTTGGCAGGTTAATCCACCAGCCCTCCCGGGCTTCGGCGGTAGTCAATGGCAATATACGGCCCCTGGGGTGCAGGGACCTGTCCCCATGCAAGGATCAGGTGGGCCGGCCGGCTCTTTACCCATGGTTAATGTGGACTCCTTACTGGCCTGTATTGCGGCCCTCGAGGCGTCTTTGGCCCGGGCCAGTCAGGCAGGTGCCCCTTTTGGGGTACCTTTGGAGGCGCTAACGGCAGCAGGACAACAGCCGGCGGGGAGGGTTGAGCTGCTGCAGGCGGGTGGCGTGGCTACGGCCACTGCCTCGCAGCTCCCCAGCCAGCAACCTGGTGCGGGTCAAGCCCCGGTGATGAGCTCTACATCGGTCGTGAGCTCCGACGCCCCCAGTGGGCCAGAACCCCCGGTGGGGGCGGCCCGCGGGGGTGCAGCATGTGAGTATACGGTGCAAACGAGTACATCTACACATATTCCCAATATAGGGGGGGCCTTTCAGTGGCCTTGGCCTCGCTCGGGTGGTGCGGGGACTACCCCTCTGGTGCCCCACCCGGCGACAACGACTGCCACCATGCCCACGGGGGTGGGCCTAGGCTCTTACACTGCTGGTAATGTCTTGGGGGTGGCAGGGTTAGCTCCGGCTCCCTTTACCAGGCCTGTTGTCCCCTTTTCGGCTTTGCCGACGGCAGGGTATTCCTTGCCACTGGGCGATCACTTGGCACAGGCTACCAGAGAAAAGATTTGGAGGGGGGAGTATGTAGATATCTTCTCACTCCTGAACAGAGAGCCCACCAAGGAAGAAAGGGAGGGTCAGGATGAGAAGGACAAGGAGCAGGCACGCCGCCGTAAGCCGCCGCGTACCTGGGCTAACTGGCTCCCCGCTTATTTGATATATATGGCGGTATATTTGAGGGCGCGGCCGGA